>ML675604.1:86624041-86635857 GCA_007922155.1 Mesoclemmys tuberculata
CTATGAGTCTATGAGTCTTTAAACAAAGGTCTTGCTCATTCACTCACAGCCTTTCTTGGGGGCTGGTTTAGTTATTAACACAAAGTTCCTAAAAGCAAACAGAAAAACAGATCATTTGCCCAGCCTTAAGATGGGCACAGCTGCTCCTCTCTAGGGTACCGTCCTTTCCTGCTGTCTGGGCTGCTGGAGAAGATGCCAGGCCTGACCTGCCTTTGCCCACATGAAAAGCAAAATTTTCAGTTGGGCCTTCTTACCCAACCCTCAACTCCTTTCTTAAGGGACCACTGCAGGAGTTTTTCTCTTCCTACAGCTTCATTCTGCAGTTTCCCTTCTAGTTCTGCATGTCTTTTAGAAAAACCTCCAATCTTGATTAAAAATTGCCAATGACTGAGACTCCACCATCACTCTTGATAAATTGTTCAATATTTAATTACTCTCACTGTTGAAAATTTACTCCTTATTTCCCGTCTGAATGTGTCTAACATCAACTTCCAGCTTGTAGATGGTTTATACATTTTTCTGCTAGACTGAAGAACCCACTATCAAATATTTGTTTCCCAAGGAGATACTTAAAGACTGTAATTAAGTTACCCCTTAATCTTCTTTTTCGTAAACTTAGTTGATTGAGTTCCTTGAGTCTATCACCATAGGCATGTTTTCTAATCATTTAATCATTCTTGCAGCTCTTCTCTGATCCCTCTCCAGTTGATCAACATCCTTTTTGAATCATTGACACTGGAACTGAACACATTATTCCAGTAGTGGTCACATCGGTGCCAAACACAGAGGGGGAAAAAATCTCTTTACTTCTACTTGAGATTTCCTTGTTTATGCATCCAAGAAGGCTCACATTAGCCCCTTTAGCCAGAGCATCACACTGGGAGCTCACATTCTGTTGATTATCCACCTCTACCCCTACATCTTTTTTAGAGTCACTGATTCCCAAGACAGAGTCCTCCAGCCTGCAGATATGGCCTACATTCTTTGCTCCTAGTTATGTACATTTACATTTAACTATACTAAAATACATATTGTGTTCTTGCACCCAGCAAACCAAATGATCCAAGACCATTCTGTGTCAGTGACCTGTCTTCTTCATTATTTACCACTCCCCCAGTTTTTGTGTTTTTTGCAAACTTCATCAGTGATGATTTTATTTTTTCTTCCAGGTCATTAATAAAAACATCAAATAGCTTAGAGCCAAGAACCAATCTCTGTAGGAGAGAAACACACCCGCTTGATGATTCCCCAGTTACAAATAAATTTTGAGATCTATCAGTTAGCCAGTTTTTAATCAATTTAATGTGTGCCATATTAATTTTATATTATTGTAGTTTTGTGGACTAAATGGCTCTCCAGACTATTCATTTACAATTAGATGGCTCCTCATATTCCTGCTAAATATCTGGTGGGTTTTCTAACCATTTTACTCATAGCAGGATTATGGGATACCACCCATATTTGAAAACTGAGGCATAATGAGGTTCCTCCCTCACCAATAACCTTTCAAAAGGGAAGTATTGAACAGAAGAGATGCATTTTTTTCAGACTAGCCTGTTGGATATGGGTAGCTAGTGCAGTATCTATATATTGCTCATGTGTGTATTTCAAATTTGAGACAGCATGAAACACTTTGCCTATTGTATTTTTAACACTTAAAATTCCAAATTTAATTTATAAAAGGACATTCTTTGCTAGTGAATCCCTCAGTGCTGATTCATAATGCGTACCAGGAGTCTCCCAAAAATAGGAGAACAAACAAAAGGGTAGTAAAAAGGACTGAAAAGTGGGGAGCCTGTGTGCACAGGTCAGTTACCAAGTTGTGGTCAGGTGATGAGTAATGGAGTCAGGACTGAGGAAGATCTAGTTACCAGCAAGTCAAGGTCAGGCACAGAGTTGCAAACAGGAAGCAACTAGTATAATCAGGGTCTAGCTGGGTCAGGATGCCAGGAAGTGAAGGTCAGGTGCCAACTTGCAAACGGGAGACAAGTTGTTGAGTTAGGGACTACGCAGAGTCAGGAGCTGAAGTCTGGGGTTCACAGCAGGTTCCGGAGAAGGAGTAAGCAGGCAGTCTACACCATTGCTCAAATAGCTCCCTGTGCTGGCTTTCCGGTTTATATACTTCTATGGGCCAATCAGTGAGCTGCTGGAGGCTGCCAATAAGGCCCCACTGGGCAGTGTCTAGCTTCTTAGTGTCCCCCAGTGGAAACCTAGCCTCAGTGGCAGTGAAGAAGTGTCGGCAGGCTGGAACCCCTCTAATACCAGTTTCTAGTCCTACAGGTTGTACATCACTTCTCTGTTGGGGTAATGCCAGTCTAGGCTTGTGAGGATGAGTCTTATTGAACACACTCAGTAGCTCAGGGACATGGTCATGGGAAGTAGGTTCCGAGGTATACTCTTGGGGGCTGTACCCCTTCCAATCCATGTGATAATAAAGGCAACCGCATTACATTGCGAACTGAGGATGGCATGCTCTTTGTGATCCTGGATTTTTACTAGTGGAGGCAGGGATGTGGTTTGTTCAGGAAAGGGGTTCTCAGTATATCTGAGGGGTCCCGGGAACTGGTGGCCCAGTTTCTGAAAGGGTCAACGGGTATGGAGATGCTTTGTGGGGAGCCATTCCTTATGACCTACTGTGAACAATGAAGATTCCTGTCGTTGATAGTCCACATGCCTCTTGTAGGCCTTCTTCACTTCTTCTAGGTGGTTCTTGAGCTCCTCCTGTATGAGATGGATGGATCTGATGGATCCAGCTAGTGGCGGTTGGGTTAGGGGAGGTTGCTGGTAGTGCCAGGTGAAAATGGGGGTGGAACCTGAAGTAGGATCTCTGACCTGTAGAGGCATTGTTATATGAAAATCTCACATACGGCAGGAGTGTGGACTAGTTATCCTGGTGATAGTTTTCAAAAAATTGCAAGTATTGATCCAGTACTTGGCTTACACTTTAGGTTTGTCCATCTGTTTGCACATGGTATGTGATGAAGGTTTGTATGCCGACTTGTATCAACCAGAGTGGTTAGTGCCAAAAGCGAAAGATAAACTGTCTGAAGAGATAAATTGATCTGAAACTATGTATTCTGGAAGTCCGTGAACCAGCTTCAGATGTGTGGCAGTAGCATCATTGTAAGGGATGAAGTGGGTAATTTTAGTCAGATGCTCCACAACTGTTAAGACTGTTGTATGCCTATCAGACACTGGGAGTTCCACAATGAAGTCTAAGGGGATGGCAGACCAAGGCCTAGCTGGAATCTCCAGGGATACTAAGGTGCTGAGTGGTCTAGTACAGAGCATCTTGATATGTGCACTGCACCCACAGGAGTGCATGTAAGCGTTGACTTCAAACTGCTTCTGGGACCACCAGAAAAAATGGACAACCACTTAGGAGGTCTCAAGTTGGACAAAAGGATCCCCCAATGGAATGTCATGGCACAGTCATAACACCTCCAGTCAGGCGTCATAGGGGGGACATATATGCACTTTTCAAAGTGTGTTACTTCATCCCACATGGAGCAGTACCTCTTAGTCTCTAATGGCATAGACTGGATTCTTTGGATGAGTGGCTCTTCTTTTGAGGTGTACTGGATGAGGGAGATCAAGTCTTGATAATTGTGGCATTGACAAATTTACTAGTCTTGAGGAGGTAATGGAGCTCAGAAGTAGGTTTCTCATTTTCCTGGTAGTATTGCCCCTTTTGTGATAGAGTGTTAGCTTTCCCATTTTGGTTTCCTGGTCAGCAGGTGATCACAAACTCAAACTGAAAATAGAACAAGACCTAAATTAACTGCCTCTGGTTCAAAGCTCAGCCTCACAGAGGTGCTCAAGGTTCTTATGGTCAGTAAAAAGAACTTATATTGGGTGCTGAGCTTCCTCAAGGTGGTGATGCCATTCTTCAACAGCAGATTTGATTTTGAGCAGCAGCTTGTCCAGTATCTCATAGTTAATTTTTGTGGGGTGAGTTTGACAGTAGTATGCATAAGAGCGCAGAACTGACTGGGGTCCAGGCCACTGTGAGAATACTCCTCTGAGGGCCACATTGGACACATTCTCTTCTACTATAAATGGTGAGTTGGGATGTGCCAGAATTGTGATCACGGTGAACACAGTCTTCAGCTGTTTGAAAGCATGGTGGGCTTCAGGTGACCAAGCTAATTAAATGGCTTTATGAAGAAGGGAAGTCAGTGGGATTATTTGTTCAGAAAAGTTGGCGATTAATTGCCTACAAACATTCGCAACATCCAGGAAGCTCTGAAGTTCTTGGAGGGTCCAGGTTTCTGTCCAGTTGCAGGTGTCCTCCACCTTCTGGAGGTCCACCTGGCTGCCCTCAGGGAAATAGTGTAACCTAAAAATTTGGCCATGGCCTGGTCAAAGGTGAACTTCTCTAGTTTGTCATACAAACCATGCTTCTGTATCCTCTCTAGGACAGACTGCGCATGATGGTAATGCTGCTCATGGCTGTCAGAAAACACCAGTATGCAATCAAGATAGATGATCATGTACTGGTCCAGGATGTCCCTAAATATATTGTTTACAAAATGTTGTGGGGGCATTGGGTAAGCCAAACAGCATTTCTAGATATTCAAAGTGGCCAAATTGGGTACAAAAAGCAGTCTTCCATTTGTCTTCATGCCTTACGTGAATTAGATTGTATGCCTCCTGAAGATCTAGTGTAGTGAAGACTCTTGCAGTCCACAAGCAGATGAAGGACAGAGGGTACTGGTTACAAATAGTCAACTGATTCCATACATGATAGTCTTTGCAGAGGCATAGTGACCCATCTCTTTTTGTGCAGAGGATTGGTGCTTCCACTGGAGAGGTGGATTGCCAAATTAAGCCCTTTATGAGATGTTCCTGTATACATGCACATAGTGCCTCCAGCTCTGGTTTGGACATGGTGTAGTTCTATTTGGACAGTCATAGTCCCTATGTGGGGCAGGGAATCAGTGTTTTTTCCTTTCAAATACATCCAGGTAGTTTCAGTACTTGTCCGAGAGGCTGGGGTTCTGGGTTAGCCTCTGGCATCCAGTGTCTTGCTTCTGAGGGTCTTTCTGGGGGTTGGTTGATTTGTTGGAGACAAGCTTTGTGGCAATATTTGGAGGGGAAGCTAATACTCCTCTGCTGCTAGGAGATATATGGGTCATGTTTCTCCAACCAAGGAATGCCAAGGATTACCAGGAGGAATAGAGAGAGAGGATCACATCAAAGTGTATTATTTCCTGGTATCTTCCATTCCTGCTTGTATCAGCAGTCCTGATGATAGGAGTGACCCGTCAGTCATCTCCACCAGGTCCCAAGTGGGTTTTGGCTGGAAGAGGATCTGGAGGGTTTGAGCTGTCTTTGTGTCCATAAAGTTGGCAGATGCCCTAGAATCTATCATTGCCAGTTGCAGGGGAATTGGTTGCATCTTCCCCAAGACCCCCAATTGCCATGACAATTGGAAATGCTGGGGGGCCCCAAGGTTCCTGGGTTAGGTTCTACACAAGTGTTGAGGGTAGTTCCAGAGCATAGAGCTCTGGTGAGGCCCAGGCTGGATCCCCCTACTGGGCCTGAGCTGGTCTGTTTTTCAAACTCTTTCAAGCTGGACAAGAGATGAGAGTGTGTCCTGCACCCCACATTAAAAACAGTGGTTCAACTGCTGTCAACGTCCTTTCTTTTTTGGGGTCAGGTATCGGTTACTAGGCTGGACCTGCATCGGTTCAGGACTCCATTGTACAGGCTTTGATGTAGCAGGTGAACGTGGGGGCATTGGGCTGCCCCTTTTGTCCTTTTCAAAAAAGACTTGTAGGTGGGTGGGGTTTTCAATGAGGGCTAGCTCCTCTTTTACCTCTGGAATTGGTTAGCTGGGCTGCCTCATTCTATTTGGCATGAGCCACAAGCTGTCAGAAGTGAGTGGTGTAGGAGGTGGCTGTACATTGAGTTTACGGAAGGCAGCCTCTGAAGAGCGGATATGATGTGGGTTGTCAACATTAAGTGTTGGGAACTTGGCAGGAAGTGATCATGATCTGATAGAATTCAAGGTCCTATGGAAAGGAGGACATGAGAACAGCAAAACAACGACACTGGACTTCAGATAGGTGGATTTTAACCAACTCAGAGAAATAGTAGGCAAGATCCCAAGGAAAGACAACTAGGAAGAAGAAGAGTTGAAGGGGACTGGCAGTTCTTATAAGATATATTATAGATGCTCAAGATCAAGCTATTCTGATGCAGAGGAAAGATAAAAAGAACCACAGGAGGCCAATGTGGCTGCACAGGGAGCTTTTTAGTTATCTAAAAACTAAGAGGGATACATATAGGAAATGGGAGGAAGAGCAGGTCACCAAGGAAGTATACAGAGGAATACTGTGAGCACGTAGGGACAAAATCACAAAAGCCAAGGCAGAGAATGAGTTACAGCTGGCAAGGAATGTTAGAGATGGCAAGATACAGTTCTATAAATATATCAGACAAAAAAAAAGACCAAGGATGATGTGGGTCTGCTGCTCAATGGAGAAGGTGAGCTGGTAATGGAAGATGATAGGGAGGCAGAGCTACTTGGTGCCTATTTTGCTTCACAACAAATAACATGTGACTGGACAATTAGTGATGTTACAATAGACAATAAAGGGGAAGGTATGCAGATTGGGATAAGTAAAAATGACTTCAGAGACCTTCTGACCAATTTCAGTGAATTCAAGTTAGTGCTATTCCCACAAGGGTACTGAAGGAATTAGCTGAGTCACTGGCAATAATATTTACAAACCCATGAATGACAGGAGAAGGGCTAACATAGTGCCCATCTTTAGGAAGAAGAAACACGAGGAGCTGGGGAACTATAGACTAATTGGCTTGACTTCGATACCTGGGAAACTACTAGAGCAATGTATAAAGCATTCAATTTGTGAAAACCTGGAGGATGAAGGGGTAATCACTAGTAGGCCAGCATGGATTTACCAAGAACAAATCATGCCAAATCAGCTTGATTTCCTTCTTTGACATTGTAACTGTTTAGTGGATAGGGGGAATGCGGTAGATATAATATACCTGGACTTCAACAAGGCTTTTGAAACAGTCCCACATAACATTCTGATAAATAAACTGGAGAATTGTGGACTTGGTGGAATTACCATTAAGTGGATACATAATTGGTTAAACAACTGTAAACAAAGAGTAACTATTAATGGAATGATGTCAGATTGAAGGGAGGTCTCAAGTGGGCTTCCACAGGGATCTCTTCTGGGCCTGGTGTTGTTTAACATCTTTATTAACGACCTAGATTAGGAATACAGATCATACTGATGAAATCTGCAGATGACACAAAGCTTGGGGCTGTTCCAACACTTTGGAGGATAGAACTAAAACTCAGAGGGATTGTGATAAACTGGAGAAGTGGGCTATGGACAACAAAATGAAATTCAACAAGACAAATGTAAGGTGCTACACTTAGGGAAGAAAAAACAAATGCATAAATACAGAATGGGGGGAAAATGGCATGACAGGGGCACTGCTGAAAAGGATCTTGGAGTTGTGGTGGATCACAATTTCACCATGAGTCAGCAATGTGATGCTGTTGCAAAAAAAGCAATTTCAATTTTAGGTTGCATTAACCTAAAAGGAGGCATAGGATGCAAGTCATGGGAGGTGATAATAGCACTCTACTCAGCACTGGTTAGGCCTCAGCTGGGTCACTAACATATAGAAAGGATGTAGAGAAACTGGAGAGGATCCAGAGGCAAGCGATAAAGATGACCAAAGGGATGAGGGATGGAATGTAAGTCATATGTGCAAAGACTGAAGGAACTGGGTTTGTTTAGCTTGAAAAAGAGGAGATTAAGGGGGAACATGAGAGTGGTCTTCAAATACTTGAAACGATGCCATAAAAATGGAGAAAAGTTGTTGTTTCCTGTCACAGAGGGCAGGACGAGAGGCAATGGGTTCAAACTACAGCATAGCAGGTTTAGATGAAATCGCAGGAAAAACTTCCTATCTGTAAGAACAGTAGGACAATGGAACAAACTGCCTAGGGAGGCTGTGGAAGCTCCTTCACTGGAGGTTTTCAAAAGGAGGCTGGATAGCCATCTGTCTTGGATGGTTTAGATACAACAAATCCTGCATCTTGGCAGGAGGTTAGACTAGATGACCCTTACAGTTCTTTCTAACTCTTTGTTTCTATGATTCTATGTCAAAGATGGTTATGAAGGCTTGCAGGAAGGTGCCCCAGTCTGTTCTGCTCCAATGGCAGGGAGCCCAGTTGAGCAATTAGCCAGTGAGTAGGCTAACTAATGTTAGCCCCCGTTGTGTGGTCTGTGGGGTGCATTCTGTAGTGGGTTACGAAGCTTGCAAACTGTGCAGCTTGGCTCTGTAGCATGAGGCTCTCTGTCATCAGATGGGTGACTTGTCCCTGCAGGTTTGTGGCCTGCAGGGAACTGCTGTTCAGAGGGTGGCCCTTCCATCTTTTGTAGGGGACTTGAAGGGGTGAAGGGGATCTGACCAAACTGCTGGGGCTGGTGCCAGGCCATAGGCAGCCTTGGCCAGTTACCATGTTGCAGTCAGGAGAAAAGTAGTGAAACTTCCTGCAGTGTCTAGCTTCTCAGTATACCCCAGCGGAAACCAAGCCGGGCTTCTGGTGGCAATGCGAAAGCCGTCGGCGATCCCTCAGAGTGCGAGGATGATTGTCTTCCAGTAAAAATGCGAACGTATGAGTGGCCTGGAGCCCATGAGGCCCTAGCTTATAGTCCTTACGGTTCTTACACGCATGGCTCAGGAAATATTCTAAGCTACTTAACTTCATTCTAGATCATCAGTGGCCATTGCGTTAACCAAATATGTCTCTTTGCTTTCTAATTTTTTTAAAAGATTGTACTGAGGGTATCAATCCCTGATGTAGGTTTTGAATGCTCCAGGGAAAGAGGAAGGGACTTGGACAGGCTGTAACAAACTCAGTGAAGAAATAGGGGACTGGACACCCTCTCAACTCTGAGATTTTTTAGGAATAACTTGAGATCAGGCCAACTTCTAGGATTTATTGGGTATGGCAGAAAATGGCCAAATGTAGTTAGCTACCTGTTTATCATTAGGATATTTTAAAGTTACTTAGGAAGTATGCAGAAGGCGTGACTACCTAGTATTTTACCACCTGCTTATCCATCTCTATTTAAAGTAAAATTCCACTTCACTCATTTATATATCATGCTTGTAAAGACTTTGAAATAGAAAGCATCAGACCTTTACTGATTCAGGTTTTCAGATCACATCTCTTACTGAAGAGTTTTGGGAGCAGGAGGCCCAATCTCATGTTACCCATTTTTTGCTTGTGAAACTCTCTTGACTTAAATGGACTTCTTGTTTACATCAGTGCAAATGAGATCTCGATGAGGACCATCAGCTGTACTTAAATACACAAATACTGTTCTGTACCTGAAAAATTCATATTCCATTTGTAACCCTTCTGCCAGAGTCGGCAGCAGCAAGGGCCGGGTTCTATATCTAGGGGTCCCTGTCAATGATACAACAACAACCTGGCTCGAGCCCCCACCCAGTCACCTGGGAAATCACACACTATCCCCTGGGCGCCCCAAAGGGCAATACTTCCCCTCTCGCAAGCACAGAGTCTGAGTGTAGAAAGTAAACCTTTTAATAACAGAAGAGAGATAACACAGCACTGGTTTGGGAACCAGTGCGAACAAGAATTCATGAACTCAATGAGCTAAAACCCACCCCAGAGTACAGGGCATGTCCTTCGCCTCCCCCTTCGTGCCTTCCCCTGTACTGACCATCGTACTGTCAATGTCCAGTTGGGGGCTCAGTCTGCCCCTCTGCAACTTCCCCTGGCCACCGGCTGACCAGGCCTCCTCCGTAGCTGTCTTCTGTTGCCTCCGGGGCTTGCCTAGTCCCCAGCCGCTGACCACACCTGGTTGGCGCCGACCGCGCCAGGCTCCCGCTGACCGCTGGTGCCGACTGCACCTGCTCCCGCTGACCACACCTGGCTGGCGCCGACCACGCCAGGCTCCCGCTGACCACACCTGGCTGGCGCCGACCGCGCCAGGCTCCCGCTGACCACACCTGGCTGGCGCCAACCACGCCAGGCTCCTGCTGACCGTTGGTGCCGACTGCACCTGCTCCCACTGACCACACCTGGCTGGCGCCGACTGCACCCGGCTCCCGCTGACCGCTGGTGCCGACTGACTCAGCTTTGTCAGTCATCAGGCAAGGTTTCCCAGGCTCTCTAATAGTTCAGCTCTTTAGTGAGTCTCAGCTTGCAGTGATTCAGCTCTTAGTGACTTTCAGCTCATGGGTAAACCTTCTGCTGGCACAGAAGCAATGTCCCTGTTCTCAGGAAACAAAAGGCTCCAAGAGGAGTCATTAATTCTACCTTTTAACAATGGGAGGAGATCATCACTCCATGCCTGGGAGCAGCCCTTTCCCAGGACTGGTGCAGTCCCCCTAGGCAATTCATCATATCTCTCCCCCCTTTACAATGCTAAAACATCTGTCCGCCACCTCTGTGGCACTCTATTTAGTTTATGGTAAAGTATTTTATCATAACAAGTTAGGCACAGTTTTGCTGACATCTGTTCATACAATTGAAGGACAACATTTCCTTACCCCAGCAGTTAACACAAAAGTGGTTTGTAGCCCAAAACCAGCCATGCTAACCATTTCCCATTATGCTCAGCACCTAGGTGTGCTAATTTGCAAATACAACGCCCATGCTACAAAGTGCCCCCCCTCCTTTCAGCTGACTGAGCATGAGGGAGCACCACTCACCACTCAGACTGTCTGAGCAGGGGGAAGTTCCACTAAAACCTTCCTTACACATTTAAACTTCTTGGTTTGAAGTACACAAGTGTCAGCTCAATAAGAGGAATCTTGACTTTATAACAACAAATATATTAAGTGCTACAGAAGCATAATGCAGTTAAGCATCACTTCATATAAAACAACTATATGTGCTTCAGCGTGGATTATTAAATAGGATATCCTATCCAACAGTTGGATCTTCAAAGTATTACATAAGGAAATGTATGTATACACATACAGGCCTATTTGAGCACCCAAATGCAGGACTTTAATGTCTGATGACCTTGATTGGAAATTTATCTCTTGCTGGTTATATAAAGCACAATTACTTGTAATCTCTCTGATCTTTTGGATTTACCTTGAAAGATGTACTGTTGTTCATCACAGAGTACCAGTTAGTTTTCACAACCAGAGGATTGGCCTCCTCCTTGTTAGGAAATTTTAGAAAATTTTAGGGAGAAAAATGTCCCCTCCTAGGATAAACATAAGGCAACTTCCGAAGAAGAGGCAGGGAATCTTTGCTCTTCAAGGAATGGGAGTAGAGAGTTTAATGCAGTGTGTGATATTCTTTCTTTAGATCTTAATTCAGGTCATTTTAGGAGTGGCCCTTAACAAAGATTGGAAAACGAAATAGCGAGTAGTTGAACCATCTTAAGAACTTATGTGTTTTGTTTCTGTTAGCCCTGTGGAGCCAGTACAATTAAGCAAGTCTTCATTGCCAAAAAGGTGTGTTCTTAACTCGGGTTGAAATAGCAGTGAAAACATAACAACTCAGCTTTTAACTTGTGTTAGCATCTTGAATTAAAGACCTTAGGGGAGCCTGGGCATAAACTTGAGCTACTAAACTGAGTTAAAAACTGGCTGCTATATCTTCACTGCTATTTTAATTTGAGTTAGCTCACCTGAGTTAAGAGTACATCTTTTTTACAGTGAAGACATACCCTAAGAGAGTGAGCTGGTTTCTCTTCTTTTTTGCTGGTCAGCCTCACCTTAGTCCCTGGAAAAATCATGGATCAGAGCCTCAAGGAATCCATTTTCAG
>ML675604.1:86635867-86735586 GCA_007922155.1 Mesoclemmys tuberculata
GATTGCTTTCTATGAAGAGGTGACTGGTTCTGTGGATGTGGGGAAAACGGTGGACATGATATACCTTGACTTTAGCAAAGCTTTTGATACGGTCTCCCACAGTATTCTTATCAGCAAGTTAAAAAAGTATGGGTTGGATGAATGGACTATAAAATGGATAGAGAACTGGCTAGAGCATAGGGCTCATTGAGTAGTGATCAATGGCTCCATGTCTAGCTGGCAGCCGGTCACAAGTGGAGTGCCCCAGGGGTTGGTCCTGGGGCTGGTTTTGTTCAACATCTTCATTAATGATCTGTAGGATGGGGTAGATTGCACCCTCAGCAAGTTTGCAGATGACACTAAGCTAGGAGGAGTGGTAGATACCCGGAATGGAGGGATAGGATACAGAAGGACCTTAACAAATTGGAGGATTGGGCCAAAAGAAATCTGATGAGGTTCAACAAGGACAAGTGCAGAGTCCTGCACTTAGGACGGAAGAATCCCATGCACAGCTACAGACTGGGGACCGACGAGCTAGGCAGCAGTTTTGCAGAAAAGGATCTGGGGGTTACAGTGGATAAGAAGCTGGATATGAGTCAGCAGTGTGCCCAGGTTGCCAAGAAGGCTAATGGCATAGTGGGCTGCATTAGTAAGAGTATTGCCAGCAGATCGCAGGAAGTGATTATTCCCCTCTATTCAGCATTGGCGAGGCTGCATTTGGAGTATTGTGTCCAGTTTTGGGCCCCCACTACAAAAAGGATGTGGACAAGTTGGAGAGAGTCCAGCGGAGGGCAACAAAAATGATAAGGGGGCTGGAGCCACAAGACTTATGAGGAGAGGCTGAAAGAGCTAGGCCTGTTTAGTCTGCAGAAGAGAAGAATGAGGGGGGATTTGATAGCAGCCTTTAACTACCTGAAAGGGGGTTCCAGGGAAGATGGATCTAGGCTGTTTTCAGTAGTGGCAGATGACAGAACAAGGAGCAACGGTCTCAAGTTGCAGTGGGGGAAGTCTAAGTTGGACATTAGGAAAACGTTTTTCACTAGGAGGATGGTGAAGCATTGGAATGGGTTACCTAGGGAGGTTGTGGCATCTCCATCTTTAGAGGTTTTTAAGCTGTGGCTTGACAAAACCCTCACTGGGATGATTTAGCTGAGGTTAGTCCTGCTTTGAACAGGGGGTTGGACTAGATGACCTCCTGAGGTCCCTTCCAACTCTAATATTCTATGATTCTATGAATATAATTATGTACTAAGCTGCAACGTGCAAGCCTCCTGAAAGCAATGGTATGGCACTGGTATTACCAAAGTCCTAATTTAGTTTACAGCACCTTTATTATGAGTGACATGCATGAGAAGGAAATAACTCAGTCTGAATCCCACCTCGTAGGTTGAGTTTGCAGGACTGGAAGTTAGATAAAATATCTTTCTATTTTTAAACTGAGCACATTTGATATAGAAGTCATTGAGGGACAATTAAGTGTGAAATGCACAATGCTATTTGTACAGTCACTTTTCAGCTCTTTAAAACACACACACACATATACAAAGTATATGTATAACGATAACTTCCAATGCACTTGAATGGATAGTGGGAAAGTTCTCAAAACTGTCTTTTAGTAGGCTGTGGAATATAATACCCTGTAGTTGTTTAATAAGATACCTGCCTTATCAAGTATTTACTTCAAGAAAAGGATTTAATTCCATTTTTGTCCATATTCAAGATTGTTGAGAATTGTTATAATGCTTTTGCACACTATTGTTTCTAGGTCTTAAAAATTTTTAGGTTGCATATACATGAAATATATAGGCCTTAAATAGGCAACAACTGACAATTCAAAGATTGCTTTTGAGGCCATTAATTAACAGTAATAATAGATAACAATTCTCATGTGTGCATAACCACTGCAAAAATGTGCAACAGTGCTGTGTTGGGTATTCCATTTAACTTCCTTTGATTTTGAAATTCATTAGTGCTATTGTTTTAGTCTGATGGCTCACTCTGATGTCTGGAAAAGTATCTGTAGACTTGAAGTCTGTTGTCATTCTTATTAGTGCCCTCAATGGGCCTAATACTAAGCAGCAATTTTCCTGTAGCCTACCGAAGCACTGCCATAAGGTAATTTGGGCCATGATCCAATATCCTTTGAAATCAGTGTACAGACTTCCAGTTACTTCAGTGGGCATTGGATAATGCACTCAATGTCTCTCCTAGAGTTAATGTTTAGTGCCACTGCAAAACACACACAAGCTTAAAGTCAAGCATGTGCAAAATCAGGATGTCCGGTTAGCTTATATTTGTCTCCCATCTGGAATACTCTTCATGGAAAACCCACATACTCGCTAGAAAAATCTAGGAAAGAGTATAATTTGTTTTCTAGCCCAGAAATAACCAGTAGCCTATAATGAAGGAAATGGAGATGGCTGAGGGAGAGATAGCCAAAGTAAATAAATAAGATGGCACACTGAAAGTATGGAACATACAAAGATGGAATTCACTAAAGCTCAACTGAATTGGTGTTAGTGTTACTATAGTCATCTTTGTTTCTTATAGAAGTATTATTAAAAATTTCAGAAGAAGAATTAAGAATAAGAAATAAGAGAGAATTAAGAATAAGAAATGAGAGAAGGGGGGATAAAAAAAGCACAGTGCAATATCCAAAAAGCCCTCATCTGGAAAATATTAACATGACAGAAAAGAATAAAATTGTTCTGAGTCTTTCCACCAAGGTGTCGTGTTGTTTAGTATATGATAAGTGACAGAACAAAATCTGTAGATGACACAAAGCTATTTTGGTTACTCAAATCCAAAGAAGACTATGAGGAACTTCAGAAGGTTCTAATCAGGCTAAATGAATGGGCAACATGACAGAGAAAGTTTAGTATTGATAAATTCAAAGTAATTCACATGCAAGAGAAAAATTTGAATGATTCCCAAACCTTGCAGGTTTCTAAATTATGATAGAAGTATATAAATTAATGAATGGTCTGGAGAAGGTAGATTGGAAGCTTCTGTTTTCTGTGTCTCGCAACATAAGAATCAGGGATAGTCAATGAAGTTAATTGGTTGCAAATTCAAAACTAATTCAAGAAAATACTTTTTCACACTGCACATAATCAAACTGTGAAACTCATTGCCACAGGATGTCATTGGGGATGCCAAGCGTTTGGAAGATTCTATGAGGGCTCAGACATTTATATGGATAGCAAGAATATCCAGTTATAATAAGTACTGCTAAGAAAACTTTTGGAGAAGAAATAAAACCCCATGCTTCAGGGTTGAAGCCAATCTCTAACCAGGAGTAATTAGATGAGACCTTCATTGGGGCAAATTATCTCAAATCTGCCTAATGTGGGGGTTTTTGCACTTCCGTTAGAAACATCTGGCGTAGGCCACTACCAGACACTTTTGAGCTACTGCATCTTTGAGAAAGAAAGATTGTGCAGGTCTTTGTGCCCCTTGGGCCACTACATTAGTGTTTAGAAGAAAACTGGTAACATTTTTCTTGTTTTAAAGTTGCTTGATACTGCTGTGTTCAGTGCAGAAAAGGTTCATTTGTTGAGAAACTAAGGAAGAAGCTGTTTGAAACATTAAGATTGCTATCTGGAAGGGAAATCACAGTGAAAAAATGAGACTTGTATAGGAATTAGATTCTCGCATAGGAATTAGATTCTAGATGTTAAATCAGAGCTCTTGGGAATGAGGCAAAATGTACCACAGCCTTCAGTGAGCTCATCGCATATGATGTCCTTATGTATTTGTGCCTGATACTGCCTGATACTGCTGCTTTTAGTGCAGAAAAGGCTCATTTGTTGAGAAACTAAGGCAGAAGCTGTTTGAAACATTGATCGCTAGCTGGAAGGGAAATCACAGTGAAAAAATGATTCTCACATAGGAATTAGATTCTTGCATAGGAATTAGATCCTAGATGTTAAATCATTCTTAGGAATGTAGAAAAAATTTCCCACAGCCTTCAGTGAGTCATTGCATATGATGTCCTTATGTGTTTGTGCATGAGACCAAATCACCAGGGAAAATGGAGAATCTAAGGTTCATCCATGCAATGTAACTTAGTTGCACTAACATTGGTTAGCACTTTGCAACTCTCTCTAGCATGTCTGTTTCTGTTCCTTTGTGGAGTGATGCATCTTTTCTTGTTCTCTGGGATAAACTGTAATTGCAGATTCCTAGACTAAACCTCTGACTCATTTTTTACCCTTGTAGATAAGAGGCCTGCTTATTGCATTATTGAGATAGAGATGAACAGCTAACAGTTTTAATTTTTCAAACGGCTTTTTCCCATTTTTTTTGACAAACAAGCCTTTTTTGCGTTAGGCACAGCAATATCAGCTCACATGAAAAAAAATACTGACACTAAAGCCAGTATATTGAATTGTTTCTTTCTTCATTTTTTTATTACTAAGGAGCCAAATCTTGCAGTTCTGAGCCCTTACTCTAGCAAAGGTTCCACTGCAGGACTGAGTAGGCACTGCAGGTTTTGGCCCAGATACATCTTCCGTCTATCATTATCTTTGTTGTTGAAGAATTCATTTCCCCCCCTGCTTGGTACTTCCCACCTGAAATCATGATCCTTTGCTTTTATCACATCATAATCCTCTCCAGAGCAACCAATTATGATATAGCAAACAGAAGATTATGACTTTAAGGGTAGAATAAGCTCTAGCAACAGAAGCAGATGGGGTCTTAAAGCGATAAAGATCCTGTTTTCTTGCTAGTATCCCTAGCAATAAACAACTAGGGAAGATGCATATGGGCAGCATTGTCTATAAACAAAATATTGTATAGAGTTTTTCAGGAGGCATCAGAGAGTCTTTAATATTTAAACAAAATATTTAATTATTAAACCTAGAAGCTCTTTTGACATGAAGTCATTCAGTGGGAGAGATCCACACACTTAAATCCCTCTTTGGCATGCACCTATAAGCACTTTTAGAGCAGCTTAGCTTTACTTGTGTTACATAAATATGCAGTCCTGGAACGTTGTATCCGGCTCTGAGGGGAATGTGGGAATGGCTAATGGTGCCCTGCATAGAAACAGGCTTCAAGAAGTAGTCAGTTCTTTATCTGTGAAATTTAGCATATATTAAGGGTTCAAAGAACCTTACTCATGCAGAACTCAGAATGGGTTCCCTAGTCATATCAGCCTTAAAGTTTACTTTCCTAACAGTCAATAATAATCCCTAATGCACATTCCTGTTTTTACAGAAAGGGAAGATCCTGACCTGAAAACTAAGGATTTAAACAACTACATAAATAGTTCTCTTTGTACTGTATTATTTTTCTCTAATTCATTCTCACTTTGATCAATTTAACTAGATGTTGTAAATTGTTGTAAAAATAACTAGATGTTGTGTTTGCTGTTTATTTCAGAGAGCAGATGAATGGAAACTGGGGCAAAAAGCTTTTCCCCTTGCAATAGTATAACACAGCATCATGGATTTACATCTTTTAATATTTGTGGATCATACGAAATCCATGATTTTCTTGGGTGCATCAGCTTACATTAGGCTGTTTATGCTTGCCACTATGGATATGATCCTTCTTGCAAGGAGAAGGAGGTGTTAGTGCCGTTATATACGGCGCTGGTGAGACCCCACCTGGAATATTGTGTGCAGTTCTGGTGTCCCATGTTTAAGAAGGATGAATTCAAACTGGAACAGGTTCAGAGACGGGCTACTAGGATGATTCGAGGAATGGAAAATCTGCCTTATGAAAGGAGACTCAAAGAGCTTGGCTTGTTTAGCCTGGCCAAAAGAAGGCTCCGGGGGGATATGCTTGCTCTATATAAATATATCAGGAGGATTAACGTTAGGGAGGGAGAGGAATTGTTTAAGTTTAGTACTAATATAGGCACGAGGACGAATGGGTACAAACTGGATATTAGGAAATTTAGACTTGAAATTAGACGAAGGTTTCTAACCATTAGGGGAGTGAAGTTCTGGAACAGCCTTCCGAGGGAAGTAGTGGGGGCAAATGACTTATCTGGCTTTAAGACTAAGCTTGATAAGTATATGGAGGGAATGTTATGATGGGATAGTTTAATTTGAGCAATTGATTTGGATTATCGGCAGATAAGTCTGCTCAATGGTCTGTGGGAATGTTGGACGGGATGGGAACTGAGTTACTGCAGAGAATTCTTTTTTGGGTGCTGGCTGGTGAGTCTTGCCCACATGCTCGGGGTTTAGCTGATCGCCATATTTGGGGTCGGGAAGGAATTTTCCTCCGGGGCGGATTGGCAGAGGCCCCGGAGGTTTTTCGCCTTCCTCTGCAGCGTGGGGCATGGGTCGCTTGCTGATGGATTCCCTGCAGCTTGGGGTCTTCAAATCTCACTTTTGAGGATTTCAATAACTCAGTCATGGGTTCGGGGTTGTTATAAATGTGTATGGGAAGGGTTTTGTGGCCTGCCTTGTGCAGGAGGTCAGACTAGATGATCATATTGGTCCCTTCTGACCTATGAGTCTATGAGTCTATGAGTATTGAAGAAGTTGAGGACCCAAATTCTGCTGTAACATACCTTGTGCAGTTGGAATTTGATAGGGTGTAATTAAGGGCAGAGTTCGACCCTGGGAGTTTTGCCTTTGACTTCAGAAGGCACAAAATCAAAATCGAGATCAGTGATTTTTTACAAACACCCTCAGAAGTAAATGTTCTTTAAAGGATAGTGCCACACTTTTTGTTACACACACACTCACACACAAACGTGCAAAAACTATATTAAAAGAATGTCAGGGTGCAATGTCAAGTATCCACACATGTATTATGAAAGCCTGATTCCACATCATTTATGAAGTCTGAGGTTGAGCCAAGAATTGAGCATAACTCTCCTGTGTCCCAGTGGAGTGACTTAAACACAAGTGTGATTCCTTTTTTTTCTTTACAACTCTCTGCTTCATTCACTGACCATCCTGTGCATTGGATGAGGCATGGGGTCAGGGAAAACAAATAGTATGTGGTCATGTAATGAAAGACTATATCAGAATGCATAGGCACAAAGGAGCAAATTAAGGTTGCATAGGGACTTGTAATTGTGGTCTTTGCTAACTGTGATTGCTTGAATTTGCCACTAAATAACTTTCTTTTAACATAATTTTGTATGTAATTTCCTTGGTTTTTAAAAAAGCAAACTCAAAAAATAAAAATTACATCATATGGAACTTTATTGACCACCCAGCCCTGCATGGGACATAATGAGGGTTGGAACCCAGGACCTTTAGACTCACAGCACAAACTTATGCTAAAGGAATAGCTGGTAGCAATATTATTATTTTCTACCTGGGCCAGCCATTACAGGGTGGTGAAGCACACACATTGACAATAGCTTACACAGCTACTTTCTAGACGAGAAGAATGTTGGGAATTAGGAATTCTTGGTTTTATTCTGGGCTGTGAAATGGAAGATGGTCTTTTGGTTACAGATAGCACAGCCAAGGATATAGCTTTGAGACATGCATTCTGAAAAGCAGTGTGACTAGGTAGATGAGATGCTAAATTAGGGACCTGGGCTTAGTAAGCACTGGGAACATGCTGTTGATATGTGTTGGGTTGGACCATGGTCAGTATGACTGGTTTGTAGGATCGTCATGGTACTGGGAGCATGCTTAATGCAGTTGGCACATAGGTAGCTCTATTGGTCTGGCAGCATGGGCGGTGCAGCTGGCTTCTGGGAATGAAGCTTCATAGGGCTGGGAGCATATTCAGAGTTTTTTAGCAGCAAGTCTCTAACAAGCTTTACTGAGCATGTGCAAAAGTCAATTTTTAGAGGCCATAATTTGGCCAAACCTGCGTGGATATATGTGGTGACAGCAAAAGGCAGCCTCTTGACCTGAGGAATATTTTGTTGCCCAAGTTCCTCCTCCAAACCCTGCAGGTGGTAAGCTTTTAGAAGAAATCGCTAGCAAAAAAATTAACATTGGCAAACTACTGATTTTTACCTAATCTTAATCTCAGACATGACTGAACCATTTTTGCTGGAATCCTCCAAAACAATTCATCCTGAGGCAAAGAGCAAGCATGGAAAATTTTAATCTGAATAGATAAAGTTTGGCAAAGATATGAGCAACTGAAAACATAGGTTTATAATTCAAAGTGTTAAGCAACCTTAATTGTAGGTGTAACTACCAGCTCTGTCTATATTTATAATCTATATAGAGAGAACAAATGTGATGTCTAAACTACTTAACAAAGTCCCTTTACTGCTGCATGCTAATTTTGTGGTTATTTTATTTGTAAACCTTCATCCTCGGTGTGTTTTTCTCTCTAGTCATCATTAATAAGATCCTCTACAATATTTCTTCTGTTACGTTGCTGCTGCATTTTGAGAATTGTAAAGAAAACATTGCAATTGTCTTTTCTATATCATAGGGTTTTAGACCAAGTCCTCGTCATGCTAGAAGACGTGTAGCACCTCGCCTGGAAGAAACACAGCCTCTGGTGGAATCACAACACTTGAGTGAGCAAGAAACGTCTGCAAGGAAAAGAAAAATCAAGAAAAGCAGCAGAGTTCAACCAGAATTTTACCACTCCGTTCAGGTCACACCAACTCGAAAACCTGTGAGTATTCTACTCCTGTAGTATAAAGACACACAAAATGTCAGATTGAGGCATGGAATATAATCTTATTTTTTGAGATATGTATCGGCATTACTCTGTTTATCACTTCAGAAAGACCCCAAATCTCATGACCAACTGCGGATATAATTTGTTAGAGTGTTTTTAATGTCGATGCTTAACTGATTTTCTTAACCCAATTATGAAGGTTTTTATTTAGAATTTTGACTTTTAGTAAAAAATTCAGTACTGAAATCATCCTAACATAATGTTTTACATGTATATTTCAGCACACAACATATATTCTGATGAAATGCCTCACAGAATTAGACCCATCAAAGATTCTAAGTACTGTGCTGAAATTTTACTTGGTCTCAACACTAGGTACATTTGTATAAAGTCAATTCTGAGATCTCCAGCTTTATGCTATGGTTGCCACTTTTCTGTTATGCAAAAATTGGATCAAGCCCCACCTTTCTTTGCCCTTTGTATGGCCTGGCCAACACACATTTTTTGTACCTGTATAACTATTTTGGTAAGGGGCAATTTTTTTACAGAAATACTCATGCAGGTATAACCACTAGTGTGGACATGATAGACCAGTATAAAGGATCCTTATACAGGTATAGCTTATTTCCCTTCCTGTATGGGAATGAGCTATACTTGTATAAGCATTTTTATATGGATAGGACTGCATCCACAGTAGGGGCACTGTACCGCTTTAACTATACCAGTATCATTAAAGCAGTACAACTTTGGTGTACTTTGGTGTACTTTGTACAACTTTGGTGTACAACTTTGGTGTGTAGACAAGCCCTAATAAAGACCCTTTGCTTGTTCCTCCTACCAAATTGCATCTCCTGGAATAAGCTACATCCCTCTAACACAGAACCAAGAATTGTAAGCAGAGCAGTCAGTGTGACCTTCTAGCAGATCTCTTGTCTCTCCTTTCTTCTTCCTTTTAATTTCCCCCAGTTATCTCTCTTCTCCCCACTTATTTCTCTTTCCACTATTCTCTCTTTTAATTCCATTTTAGAACTCTTCTGGTTTTCTGTAATCCTTTCCCTCTACTTTCTGTCCATTTACTCTAGTCCTTTTTTTCTTCAAACCCCATCTTGTTCTCACTCGCTTACGTTGTACTCCCATGGTCAATTGGTCTTCCTTGATTTTCAGTCTGTTCTCCTTGCCAGCTGTACTCTTCTCTTTCTCTCTGCTCTGTTCTCTTTTAGTCCTTTCCCCCCTTGTTCTGTGCCCTTCCTCCCTCTGTCATTTTCCCCTTTCATCTGCCTCTGCTCCACTCTTCTTATCTCTTCCAGATTCCCCTTTCCAGCTGCATCATTCTTTACCTCCTCCTAACCCTCCCTGGTATGCCTGTGCTGTAGGAGCACTTAACCAAGATGCTCCTACATTGCTGGGACTATTGATTGACTGCCTCTGATTGCCTGCATGGGGAGCAGAGGTGTTGAATGAGTGAGTGGACTACCAATGTGAACTTGCATGAGCAGCAAGCACACATTGCAAGAAAGTGTTTGCTATGCAAATCCAGCAACACACTTTAGAGATCTGGGGACCAGATAGAGGGATACAGCAAGGCAAAAAACCAGACAGTAATTTTACCATGAATCTTTGCCATCTCTCTTATTTTAGTGGGTCTTTGCTGTATTCTGTAAAATCAGTCGTTAGGACATTAAAAAATCCCAAATTTAGAGAACATTTCCCTACGTGCTGTTATAGTTATAGGATTAATTTGATATTATTTTTGTATCCTATGGCTCGTGCCATGCCTTAGGGTTCTTTGAAAGATCTCAGGTTCTATATCAATATAACACATGATATGAACATCAGTCAGCCCTTTAACTTTACTAAACTACATGCTACAGGGAAATTTAACCCACAAAATCAGCTTTTTTCTCTTACGTATTAAATTATAATGAAATAGTTAATAAGCTCCTAATGAATGACATTGTGAATAGGGTTGGTGCCACGACATTGCATTGCAGCTTTGTGATGTTTTATAGAATTCCAAAAATTACTTATGGAGATGAAAGGCCACTATGTCATGCATTTCCCTGTCAGTTCAGGATTGTTCTCTACAGTACATCTTTTAATGCTTTGTTCAGTCTAGTTTTAATGTCTCAAATGATGCTTTTACCACTTCTCTTTGGAGATTATTCCACATTCTAATATCTCACTGTCAGGAAGTTTTCTTGATCTTCAGCCTACATTTTTCCTTCTGTATTTTGTATCCGGTTACTAGTTACACTTACTTGTACCGCCCTTAAATAATTCTTCTGCTTTCTTCGTGTTTACACAGTAAAAATATTCGTAGACTGTTGCCATGTCCCCACCTTCCTTAATGGCTTAATTATCACTTGGACAACCTATGCATATTTAGGCCATGTCTACACTTACAAGCTTAAAGCGGCACAGCTGTATTGATACAGCTGTGCCGCTGGAGGAGTGCTCATGTAGCTGTCTTATGCTGATGGGAGAGAGCTCTTCCATCGACATAATAAAACCAGCTTAATGAGCTGTGGTAGCTATGTTGGTGGGAGAGCGTCTTCCACCAACATAGCACTCTGCACACAAGCGCTTATGCCGGCAACATTTATGTTGCTCAGGGGGGTGTTTTTTCATCCCCCCGAGTGACAAATGTTTTGCTGACATAACTGCTAGTGTAGACATGTCCTTACTGTTTTAATCTCACCTCAAAAATCATTTCCTGTATCCCTCTGATCATTTTTATTGCTTTTCTCTTAATTTCCTTTACTTTGTCAATATATTTCTGGCAGAGAGGTGCCTTGCTACGTGTGCAGCATTTCAAGTGTGGTCACACCAGAACCATATAGAAAGAAATCACCTTAGCACCTTATAGAAAGAGATTACCTCCTTGCTCCATGGTATTTTTGTGTATTCAGCCCTATATTGCATTGGCCTGTTTTGCTATCATATTTCAGTACATACCTCAGGTACTTTGCTATCCACAGTCACTTCTAGGAGTCCTAACGCTGTTATTGCATTCCATGTTTGTTGTTCATGTTAAGAATCAGTATTGTGGATTATTTTTGCCCAGATGTATTAGCTTTCATTTTTCCTAATCAAATCTTGGTTTTGCTATTTCCTTCCCTGAGTCTAATCTCTGTAGGGTCACTTGGATTATTTCTTTTTTCCTGTTAGTAATCTCAGTGCTTTCCAGTTTAGACCCGAATTCTAAACACTTATGCATATGCTTAATATTGCATCTACGAGAAGTCCCATGGAAGACAGTAGTACCACTTCTGTGTTTAAAATTAAGCATGTACAAGTATTTGCAGGATTAGGGTTTTAGTATCATTGGCAAGGTTCATACATGTGGTGTTTATTCCTTCTTCAAGATCATTAATGGAGATGTTAAATAAATTTAAACCTAACACTCATGCCTGCAGTGCCCAGATTCACAAATGGACTTAGGTGCCTTACTGACATGTTAGGCACTTAAATTCCAGATTTAAGTGACATTGGTATTCACAAAACCCCGCTCAGCTTCCGCTGAACACTATAGGCAGGCACCTAAATTCGCTCAGTGCCTAAGTTTTCAGGGTAAAAGTTCCCTAGGTGCATATGTTTCTGCATCTGAGCATGCACACTGCTGCCTCACTATAGGCGTCCAGATGTCTACCTTCCATCTAGCCCCCAGCACAATCCATGAACCAGAGGGAAAAGCAGTGTCCTTCCCCTAACTCACCTGCAGGGCCTGATCTGGTAGGTTTCCTCAGAGAAAGCCCACTGCCACACAAAACAGCTGTGGATGCGGGGCGAAAGAGAGAGAGAATGGTTAGTAGAGCATACACCCAGGATCCAGTCCTTCTGTTCCAGTGATCCTCTAATTATTTATCAAAAGTGAAATGCCTTCAACAGGAAAATTTGACAGAGCTCCACATCAGAATATCCCACAGTACAGTAGTTAGGGCGCTCACCTGGCTGGTGGGAGACCCCAGTTCATATGCCTTCTCATCAGACAGATGGGGAATTGAATGTGGGTAAGTACCCTAACTACTGGACTGGAGGTTATAAGGGATCCTATTCCTCTGGGCTCTTGCCAGAAATGCCTTTGGCACCTGATTCCAGTGGAGGGTTCACTGCTGGGACTTCCAAGCCAAGACAGGCTGAACTCTCAGAGCAGGGAGGGTGTAGGAATACCCCTCTCCTCCACATCTTTCACTGGCTTTCTTAGGTGGTTGCTTGCTCACCATGCTGGCTTTTGTGAATTTCACTCTTGGGTGCCTGTCTCCCTCCATTTGTTGTATTTTGAGCCTTGGCACCTAATTCAGGCTTTGGGAAGCCCAGTGATTTTCTAGGCACATAAAAGTTAGGCGTGGTGATGCTCATTGTCACAGTTCCTAAATCCCCTTGTGAATCTAGCCCCAGATACCCAACCTCCAACACCATTCATTGCCATTTTCACTACTCTCTTTGCCCCATGTTACAATGCAACATCATCATATTGTAATGCAACATGCTTCGGTTAAGATGCAAGATAAATAATAACTTGTGTGTCCAGTGTGATCCAGAATGGTAGCAGTATTACTTGTGGAGACATTCCCCAGAGATGGCAGTATTAGCTTATGCAGGCTTTAAACCATGGAAAGCAAACATATATTTTACTGAAGTGGGCCTTAAGGGAGGTTTTGAACAGAATGTGGAGATCTTGAAGTGAAGTGGGACCATATTGTCAGATAGTGTAAACTGGTGTAGCTCCATGGAAATCAATATAGCTATGATAATTTACACCTCACAAGAATATGGCCTGTGACAGACAAGTTTTTCAAAATGTAGGTACTCTAAGTAAGAGGCTTGATTTTCTGAGGTGATGAAGATCATGCAGGAAGATGTAGACGCCTGGCTGTTACTGTGGATTTACTTCTCCTGGTTAGTGCTTCTTCCTGGCTACTTTGTTAGTGTTTCAAAATCTTTGTTTTCAATTACAAGGACTTTTGTGAATATTGCCTACACTTAAATTGTTGGTATAACCCAAACCTGTGATTCAAAACCTTTACAAAAACTAGGTTACTTACCAGTAGCTGTTGTTCTTCAAGATGTGTTGCTCATATCCATTCCCATATAGGTGTGAGCACACCACAGTGCACTGGCTTCCGGAACCTTTTTTCCCCTTAGCAGATACCATAGGGTCGGTGCAGGCGCCCCCTGGAGTACCATGCTCATGCCGTGGTACATAGGGCGCCTCTGACACCAAGGCCCTCAGTCCCTTCTTTCTGCCGACTCCGACAGCGGGGACGGAGGGTGGGTGTGGAATGGATATGAGCAACACATCTCGAAGAACAACAGTTACTGGTAAGTAACCTAGTTTTCTGTCTTCGAGTGATTGCT
The DNA here is from genome assembly GCA_007922155.1 of Mesoclemmys tuberculata. Classification (NCBI taxonomy): domain Eukaryota; kingdom Metazoa; phylum Chordata; order Testudines; family Chelidae; genus Mesoclemmys; species Mesoclemmys tuberculata. The sequence continues at coordinate 86,649,779 of ML675604.1, forward strand.
CATATCCATTCCCATATAGGTGATTAAATAGCCGTACCTTGGACGTGGGTAGGAGTCATTGGTGAGCTGCTCTCATCAGCACGGTTCTGCCGAAGCCTGCGTCCTCTCTCACCTGTTGTACAATGGCGTAGTGGGACGAAAAGGTGTGGACCGATGACCAAGTTGCCGCCTTGCAGATGTCTTGCAGGGGCCCTTTTCCCAGGAAGGCCACCGAGGAGGCTTGGGCTCTGATTGAGTGCGCTGAAACCGGTCCTGGTAGCGGCACCTTCGCTTGCTCATAGCAGCATCTGATGCAGGTTGTGATCCAGGTTGAGATCCGCGAGGTGGAAACTGGTGAGCCCTTCATTCGGTCTGCCACCGCGACGAAGATCTGTGTGGACTTCCGGAATGTACGCATCCGCTCGATATAATATGCGAGGGCTTGCCTCACGTCCAGGAAATGCCATTTCCGCTCATCCTCCGACCTGTGTGGTTTAGGAAAAAACACAGGGAGGAATATGTCCTGGTTATAGTGAAACTGAGACGCCACCTTCAGCAGGAATGCTGGGTGGGGCCTCAGTCGTACCTCGTCTTTATAGAAAATGGTGTAGGGGGGCTCCGAGGTTAAAGCTCGTAACTCGGAGACCCTCCTAGCCGATGTAATAGCTACTAGGAAGGCCAGGAGAGGAAGAGCAGAGGGCATGTAGCCATAGACTCAAAGGGGGGTCCCATCAGCATGGTGAGGAACAAGTTCAAGTCCCAGGGAGGCACCGGGTCACAGACCTGCGGGTATAGCCTCTCCACCCCTTTAAGGAACCTAACTGACATTTGGTGTGAAAACAGTGACCTCTCTTCCATCGGCTGGTGGAAGGCCGAGATGGCCGCCAAGTGCACTCTGAAGGAGGCCAAGGTTAGGCCCTGGAGTTTAGGTGGAGGACATACTCTAGGATGGCCTGAATAGGCGAACGGCTCAGAGGGATGCCCCGGGTTTCCGCCCAACAGGTGAACCGCTTCCACTTGGCTCGATACACCACCTGAGTGGAAGGTTTTCTGCTACCCAGCAGAACCTGTTGGACTTGTAACGAACAGACTTTCTCTCCCTCCGTCAGCCACGGAGTCTCCATGCTGTGAGGTGGAGGGAGTCCAGGCTGGGGTGCAGCAGGTGACCACGGTCCTGGGAGAAGAGGTCGTAACACTTCAGGTGCAGCCATGGTGGGGCAATGGATAGGTCCGGCAACTTGATGAACCAATTTTGTCTCAGCCAAGCTGGTGCAATTAGAATGATGTCCGACCTGTCCCTCTTGATCTTTAGGAGGACTCTGGGAAGCAGCGGAGAGGGGGGACACGCATACAAAAGAGTCCCTGACCACAGTATAAGAAAGGCATCGGATACGAAGCCCGGCTTGCTGCCCCGGAGTGAGCAGAACCTAGGCCATTTCCTGTTCCAGGTACATGCGAACAGGTCCAGTTGGGGAACCCCCCACTCACGGAAGATAAAAGTGGTCACCTCTGGGTGTAATGACCAGTCGTGTTGGGGAAGGAACGACCTGCTGAGGAGGTCCGCCTTGTTGTTCCTGACCCCCGGGAGGGGAGAGGCAGAGATGTGAAAATCGTGCCTCACCGCTAGGTCCCACAGGAGCGTGGCCTCTTGGCAAAGCGCTGAAGAGCGCATCCCTCCTTGTCTGTTCATGTAGAACATAGCTGCTGTGTTGTCCGTGAGGACCTGCACCACTCAGCCGTCCGGAAAGTTGAGGAACACCTGGCAAGCCAGGCGGACTGCCCTGAGCTCTCGTACATTGATATGGAGGTGGCTCTCGCCTGAGGACCAGACCCCTTGGGTGCTCAGGTCGGAACTGATGTGGGCTCCCCATCCCATGTCCGACGCATCGGTAATCAGTGTTACAGAGGGTGCCAGGTCCCTGAAGGGGACTCCCGTCAGGACTTTCCCTGGGGCCCTTCACCAGTTTAGTGACTGCAGGACCTGGGAGGGGACCATGATCACCTTGTTCAGGGAATGTCTGACTGGTGCGTAGACCGAGGTTAGCCACATCTGAAGTGGCCTGAGCTTGAGGCGTGCCAACCTCACCACATGGGTCACATGGCAGCCTGCACCTAACAGCTGGAGGCAGTGCCTCGCTGTTGTCGGGGGGCACTTGTATAGATTCTCTATTATGGACACTATCACCTGAAAGCGAGGCTGTGGGAGGAAGGCCCTGGCCTCTGTGGCATCTAGGGTAGCCCCGATAAAGTCTATCTGCTGCATCGGGGTGAGCATGGATTTCTGCTTATTCACAAGTAACCCCAGTTTGGTGCATGTTGCGCGGGTGAGAGCTAGGCTGTTTCTCACATGGGCCCTGGATCTGCCCTGGATCAGCCAGTCATCCAGGTATGGGAAGATCTGTACCCCTCTGTGGCGCAGGTAAGCTGCTACCACCGCCATACATTTTGTGAAAACCCTGGGGGCGGAGGAGAGGCCAAAGGGCAGGGCCAAAAACTGGTAGTGGGAGCCAGCAACCAGAAATCAGAGAAAACCTCTGTGAGTGGGAAGGATGGAAATATGAAAATACGCATCCTTCAAGTCGAGGGCAGTGTACCAGTCCCCTGGATCTAGGGCAGGGATGATGGAGGCTAGAGAGACCATCCAGAACTTGAGGCACCTGATGAACCTGTTCAGATGACGTAGGTCCAGAATAGGCCGTAGATTCCCCCCCTTGGCCTTTGGAATAAGGAAACAGCGGGAATAAAACCCCCTTCCTCTTTCTTGTAGAGGAACCTCCTCCACCGCTCCAAGGAGGAGGAGAGAGTTCACCTCCTGGCTGAGGAGGTGCTTGTGAGAGGGGTCCCTGAAGAGGGACAGGGAAGGGGGAGAGTCCGAGAAGGCCGTGAACTGAAGGGCATAGCCCTTGCGAACCACACCGAGGACCCAGCTGTCCGATGTTATAGTCCTCCACTCAGCGTAGTCTGGCTGGAGTCTGTGCATAAATTCCCCGATGAGATTCAGGGAACAGGGGATAGTGCCACCCTCGACTGTACTGTCAAAATTGGCACTTGTTGTTTTGCCCTTTAGATGGTCCCTGGTGTGGGCCTGCCGAGGATCCAGAGCAGTCACGTTGCCTGGACCCCTTATACCTGTCACGGCCCCTTCGAGGTGGAAAGGGCCGAGGCGGTGGCCTAGGGGCCGGTTGGGGTTGACGCTGGGCCTGAGGGCGAGATTGGAGCCTTGAAGCCTGTGGTGTATAAAGCCCTAGTGACCTTAACATTGCTCTTGAGTCCTTTAGGGCATGGAGCTTTTCATCCATTTGTTGGGCAAAGAGGCCAGCGCCATCGAAAGGTAAGTCTTGGATGGACTGCAGGACCTCATGGGACAGCCCCGAAGCCTGCAACCATGAGGAGCATCTCATCACAATGGCCGAAGCCATTGCCCTGTTGGCGGTATCCGCCACATCGCTGGCCGTCAGTAGAGCTGCCCCAGCCACCGCACCACCCTCATCCTCTTTGGCACTGGTCCTCTTTGGCACCGGCAGTGCCCTTTGGCACTGGTCCCCTTTGGCACTGCCAAAACTGGCGAGGAGGACCAGTGGTTCAAGTTGTAGTGGCCTAGCAGTGCCTGATGGTTGGCAATCCGTAATTGTAATGCCCCCGTTGAGTAAACCTTGCGGTCCTTTATGGTCCTTACCATTAGGTGTATTACCCTGGCCTCCCTGTCTGTCTCTTTGGTTGGCCACATCAACCACAAGAGTCCCCAGGGCAGGGTGATTAAAAAGGAACTCAAAGCCCTCTGAAGGTACGTAGTAGCGCCTCTCCGCACCCTTAGAGGTCAGGGGAACTGAAGCCGGCATTTGCCACAGGTTCTTGGCTAACTTCAGAACTCGTTCATGGATGGGCAGGGCAACCCTGGAAGGCCCTGCCAAACCAGAAACACCAAAGAGGGGGTCTTCCTCCTCCAACAACTCTTTGAGCTCCAAGTTCAAATTGCTTGCCACCCTCTTAAGGAGCTCTTGATGCGCCTTAAAGTCCGGAAGAGGTGCTCTGTGGTCCCTGGCCGCATTGTCAGGGGAGGATGAGGATGATGGAGGAAGGGGCTCTGCAGAGGGACCCTCCCCAGGGTCTGACTCCTCATTGGAGGATCGGTCTTTGACAGGCTGATGAGGCCTGGACATTGATGGCTGGGCCCCCCAAGATTGTATTGAAAGGGTACCCTGGGCCATCTGAGTCCCTCATGGTCACCAGTAGGGCCATTGCCATGGGCCCTCAGCCCATCCTGGTGCCGACATCAGTGCAGGTTGGGGAGCCCCTTGTAGTTGAGGTCCCATCTCAGCAGAACGGTGGCGATAATGTCTGCAGTGCCAGTCATATGCTCCGAAGAGTCACTGCCCGACCGCGATCTCCAGTGCTGGCGTCTACAGTGCCGATGTGGGGAAGAGACAGAGGAGCTGGATGTAGATCTGTGCCTCGGCACTGAAGATTTTCTGCGCCACTTACCCCTCAGGGAGGTAGAGCAGTGCCGGTCATGTTGTCGTCGCTCTGATGATCGCAAGCGTCAACCAACTCCAGGCGATCGGGACTGGGGTCTGTCTCTTGCTGAGGACTGCTCCTGGCACCGTGATCCGCACCGCACAGTGAGCTGGCGATCGCTGACAAGCTCTGGTCTCTGGCACCGGGATCTGCACCAGGCTACACTTCGGGGATCAAGATTGGTGCCGTGGTCTGGCCTCTGCAACCGGGACCTTCGCCGGGCTCCTTGCCAGGGATTGAGACCGGTGCTGTGCTCTAGTCTCTGACCACACTGGACTCCTTGCCGGAGATCGAGAATGGTGCCGAGGCTTAGTCTGTGAGGGGATCTGCACCGGACTCCTTGCCGGGGATTGAGACTGGTGCCGGGACTTTGCTTCCTGCATTGGGATCTGCTCCGGGCTGTAAGCTGGGGATCGGTGTCTGTCTGGTGCCAGAGCTGCTGTCCGCACCGAGCTTGGTGCCAGCGAAGCTGAGCGTCGACTTCCCCGTGAGGCGGAGCTGGAGTGACGTGTCACTTCTGCTGCCTACCTCTCGACCTCCCTCGGTGCCGCGGTGTCGAAGAGGGAGAGGACTCGGAGTCTGAACTAGAGAGGGAGCCGACACTCCTCTCTCTTCCTGACTGTCTTGGGGGAGATCTGGACCTCTATCTTGACCACCCACCGGGGCTGCCCAACGCGGGTTTACCCTGAGACACTGGTCCCAGAACCCTTAGCCAACAGGGGGGACGGAGGCGTGGGCATGCCCATGAGAGCACGTGCCACTGGGAAGGCCTCTGGTGTTGATGGCCCTTGCAAGGGCAATCTCCCACCTTCAGGGGTCGGGGGAGGCTCCTTGCGTGGAGACGCCAGTGCCGGAGTACTCTCCACGGCACTTGATTGGGGCATCTCCTGACTGGTTACCGGCTGCGGTGCAGAGTCTTTAGTGGTAACCAGCTTCTTCTTTTTTTGGTTTTTTCTTCGGTTTTTGTGTCTCCGGTGCTGGCGGGGCGCTCTGCACCGAGGAGATGCTCGGTGCCTCAGGTGAACGAGATGGCTCGGAGTCTGGCCGGAGTGCCAAGTCCATCAAAATGGCCCACAAATGAGCGTTCTTTTTGCGTCCACGGCTTGAAAGATCTGCAGCTCTTGCATTTGTACTTTTGGTGCTGCTCTCCTAGACAGCGAAGGCAGCACTCCTGCGGGTCACTAACGGCAAAGGGTTTACCGCACGTGGAACAGGACTTAAACCTGGGCGAACCCAGCATGGTTCCCGAAGGGAAAGCCCTTAGGGCTTCTTCTGCTAACTAACTACTCACTAAACTAGAACTATATACACTATTGCAGAAAAACAGGGGAAGCTACTTGCGATTGCAAGGAGCAGTAGCAGTTCCAGTCACCGTCACGGGCGAAAAGAAGGAACTGAGGGCCGTGGTGTTGGAGGTGCCCTATGTACGATGGCATGAGCGCGGTACTCCAGGGGGCGCCTGCACTGACCCTACAGTATCTGCGAAGGGGAAAAACGTTCCAGAAGCCAGTGCACTGTGGCGTGCACACACCTATATGGGAATGGACATGAGCAATCACTTGAAGACAGAAACTTTAAATTGGCAGTTGAGATTTGCTTCCCTGTTGGCCTGGATCCAAGACAGTGGCCTTGAGTTGGTAGGAAGCTACTGGGGTATGGGGTCAGCTGGCTGTGCAGGTCTCTCAAAGTGTAGTTTCATCTACATCACCAAACCCTTCACTAGAGATGTATCTCTTGGCTTCTTCAGGCAATAGGAAGTGCTTACACGATAGCTGAGTCACATAAATCTAATGAAGCAGTCACCAGGCTGATTTAAAATCTAAAGGCATTGAACCATAGTACAAAAATGCCTGGTCACATTTATCATAGCAGGATAATTACAAGACCAAATGCTATACAAAGGATGCTACAAAAATGATCAGGCAGTGATCTTTCAAATTCTTAAGCATGTGCAGAATTTTACTGATGCGAGGAGCCTTGTTGGGACCCTCCTCACAAGAGCAGAGTTATGTTCATGTATAAGGATCAGGCCTAAAGCAAAGCTCACACCCAAAGGATTCTAATGATTCTATAGGAATCCTAACAGCATAGTTCACCTGGTTGGTGATACCTGTAGAACCATGACTTGTGCATGCACATCTTTATTCAGCTGTCCTATGGATTTCTTTCATGTTTTTATGTGTAAATTCAAGGATGTACAAGAAAAATTTTTATAGTCATTACAGGAGGGGAAAAAAGCATGTGGAGTTTTTTTAAACACACTGTTTGATGTCAAGAAATGCATGGAAGAGCTCAGTGTATGTGTTAGTATACAGCTGGCTTGTCTTTAATTTTATTCACATGCAGCAATTGTATTAGGTTGTAAAAGCTGACACCCCTCTGAATATTTAGGCACCTAAATACCTATGGAAAATCCGGCCTCAGGTGCTTAATCCTGAAACTCCCCTTGACTTCAACAGGGATTAGTTCACCCCTTAAAACCTCCATGTATTTACTGAGAGTGATTCGGTCAGTTTTCTTAGGTTGTTATTTTTCACAATAAATGACTCCATACTCAAAATCTCTCCCGACACTCTTTTTGCCCCAAGACTTTTATTTTCCTGCTGCTCCACTAACGTCTGTGACTTCTTTCTTTGGTGTTTGTCCCTTACTTCCTCTTCACCTTGGAGCTCATTTATTGCTACTGTAGCTATTTTTCTTCCATTCTTCCTGCTTTTATACATTGCCCTACCTTATCTCATCTCCTGCTCCTAGGCAGTTTAATTTTTTGAAGGGACCTTTTCTTTGTAGGTGCACATGACCATGGACTTTACTAGTCCAGGACTGTGGCAGTTTCTATATATTTTGTGTGAGTGGTTTTTTTTAATTAAAAAGAACTAAAATATTAAGAACAACAAAAAGTCACATTTTGATTTCAGGTTTAAAACAATCATTTATTGCTTCTTCCAGCAAATACGTTCCATGGATGGGCTATCAAAGCCACAAAAATAAAAACATAATGAATTATTAAATAAATGTTATCGAGGTAGGGGTTGGATTCTGATCTCAGTTCTATGAGTAATACATTTGGAGTAACTCCAATGACTGCTAATCACTGGGCCCTGCTCTACTAATTCAGGATACAAGTAACTCCTGTTGAGGTCAGTGGAGTTTTCTATATCTTTTGGTGGGATAATCAGACTCCACTGGATTTACTCCACAGTTACAGTGGTGGAACTGAAATCAGAATCTGACTCATGTTGTCTTTCATGTGTAGCCTTAGTTTATCCCACACCTGAGAATAACGGGAGAGGAAGTATAAAAGAAGGTTTTGTCCTCAGGAATTAAATTGTTTCCTTAGTTTCCATTGCTGTCTTTTCTTCTGATGACAAACATGTATTTACTGAAAACATGATGAAATTTTAAACCAGAATTAACTGTGACCTAAAATGCTGAAATAGGGTAAGATTGTCTGGCCCAAAGTTCCATCAGCTTGAAGCTGATGATAACTACGGGGTTAAGACTGCAGTGTGTGCTGCGGGGCATGACCTTGCTCTCCCATCATTACTTTGTTCTGCCATAGGTATGTACTTCAGTCTTCAAAAGAGACTTACATTTCCATAAGTTGCAGAGCAGTGTTTCATCTGAGTTACACAGCTTTGATATCACATCCCAATATAATGATTTGCTATTTCTAAAACATTATGTTACAGTTTAGGCTCTAACTTTGGCTATTGTCCACAAAATCAGATGTAAATGGGACAAGGTGCTCCTGAAAGGTGACCTCAGAAAAATAGAGCTCTGAAATTCAGTTCCAAATGACCTCTGCTACTTTTTTGCCACCTTGTAGTAATGATTTCTACCAATTGGGCTTTGGTGCTCACTCATAAAATGAAACAATATGTTATGAATGGATAAAGTATTATGTTCTGATTTTCTCTAGATGTTGCTATGGTGAGACTGAAGGTAGTTTGAGTGCCTGGTTGAGCAATACAATTTTAACTCTGCATTTCCTGGGTTCCTAATGTTTGTTTTGCTTTTTTCTTTTTTTTAAAAAAAACCCCTCTAATGTTCTTAAAAGTTAATAATATGCACTGAAACCACTGATATGCACATGCAATCTAACTTCAACTTGAAGTTTGTTTTGTTTTATGGAGGTGTTGCTGTAAATAATCATATGTAGATGGTAAATGCCTTTCAGCAATAGAAGCAGCAAAACTGAATACAAAAATCTCAAATCCATTATGATCATATTGTTGTGATTATAATGTTTTCTCAACACACAATGGATAGTAATTGTTTTGCAGATGCAAAGTGACTGCAGAGTCTAAACACAGACGTTTCCTCTTCCTTGATTGCCATTGGTGTCACTCTTCAAAAGTATACAGTATGACATCCTATTGTAGCTTATAAACAGTATCTCTTTAAACTACAGAGAACAGTTAATATTATCCACCACTGTATATTACATAATTATAAATAAATATTTTACAGATGGTAATTAATATTAATAAAGAGTTCAATTATGCAACTGTTTTGTGCTTTGTAAAATTGGTTTTGAACAACTTCAGAATAAAAAACAGATGTATAATTCCAAAGGTAAAGAATCAAATTCTGAAACCTTAAAATCTGTAACTGAAAAGACCTGTTCAAGGTCTTCATTTTATTATTGCATCAGTATCTTAGATCTACATTAAATTGTATTTATTATTTAAGATACACAGTGTACACATAAGAGTTTCAAACAGCATTAAGATATATTTTATGCTTTTGTGTCCTATTATGATTTGATGCACTGGGATACATCTTTCAGGGCTGAAACAATTAAGTTTGCTGTTTAAAAAATCCACAGTTGTCTACTCTTTGGAGATGCAGTACCCTAGTGGGTTGAGAAAAAGCCTAGCAGCCTGATGACTTGTTCCAGGCTCTTTCACTGTCCTCTCGTTGTCACTTATATTTCTCTTTCTTAGTTTCCCCATATGTAAAATCAAAGGGTATTAGGTGTGAGACATTTGGACTGAGCATATAAAACTCAGTTTTGTGTCCCCTGTGCGAACCTAGATTATACGGTTTCATTACCTTTCTAGCACCTGACTGAGGGCTTGTCTATGCTTACAGTTCTGCAGTGGCACAGCTGCATAGGTGCAGCTGCGCCGCTCTAACACTTAGTGAAGACATTACCTATGCCAATCAGAGAGCTTCTCCTGTCAGCACAGGTACTCTGCCTCCCATCAACACAGCGCTGCCTGCAGTGGGGTTAGGTCAATATAACTATGCTGCTCAGAAGTGTTGAAAATCCACACCCCTGGGTGACATAATTATACTGACATAAGTTTGTAGTGTAGACCAGGGGTCAGCTAGGGATCTGCATAGAAACAAATGGTCTGCAGTTCAAGAATAAGACGGAAATGATATTTGTTGGCAGTGGGAAGCATTTGCAGCTGTAGGCGGAGATGGTGTGTGCACCATCTGTTTGCAGTGTGTGCCTGTCTTTGGGGTCCTATGGGGTCTATCATGGATTCCAAATGTTTAGGTCCTTCCCCCATTGATATCAAAAGGATATTAATGCTGAGCCCTAATAATGGTAAATGGAATGACAGTGTCATTGCTAACTATCTTGCTGAGGATTTTAGCACAGACTTCCCCCAAATGATCTTATTCCACACTGCTAAACTACCTCCTACACTTTCCCAGATGCTCAAAGCTCCGAATATTGTTTACCCACCTACAAAACCTACAGCTTCTATAATATAGTCAGGCAGTTTCAATACAATATTCTGCAAGTATATTGAAAAACAGAGTATTTAGGGCAGTATAAAATAAACTGAATTTGATATTGAATTAATTAACATAGATAACACTATATTAATTATTTTCAGATTTAATTAATGACTTACTTCTTTATGTCATTAAGGCAGTTGCACTAAGGACTATATAAAGGGCAAAAAGAGAAAGCTGGATGAAATACTGCAGGAAAGTAAATAAAGATATCAATACTTCAGACGCATACAAGCAACTTCGGAAAATGAATGGAATAAGAATAAAACAATGCTCAGGTCATGAAGTAATAAACTCCAGCAAAGAAAAAACAGAAATTCTGGCTGCCTTGTTTCAAAAAGTCAGTTGTGACCAAGATCAGAGGATAGAAATTAAGCAAAGAAAAAGATAATGAAAATTATGAGATGATGAAGAGGTGGAAGGAGGATGTGGATCTTATTTTAAATGAACACTTCCGTATGAGGAAACTCCAAAAAGTGATAAGAAACAAAATCACTGCATCAGACCAGGATGAAATAATATTAGACATACACAAACGCCCAGGTGACAAAAGTTTGAGGGTAATACTAAAATTATACAATAGGGTATGGAGGAAAAGGAAAATTACCTAGGGACTGGAAACATGCAGTCATTGTCTCAGGGAGGAAACCAGGCAAGATGTGCTTTACGCGTGAGGCATACAGAACAATTTCCCTCAAAGCATGTTTAGGTAAAACTATGGAAAACTGGTGACGGAGAGATTAGCATCACACTTAGTAGGCTCATAGATAGAAGACAAAGTGGGTTCTCCTGGAGGTCAGAGTGTGATTGACCACACTGTACAGAGGGAGACAGAAGCACAAAACAGCTTGGAAACCAAAGACTACAAGATGGCAAACTTCTTGGACATAGAAAAGCTTATGATGTGTTATGGAGAGAGGAACTATTACATAAAGTGGCAACCATGGAACATACAGATTGATAAGGGATTTCCTAAGCAAAAGAACTATACAAGTCCACGTATTGCCTGGATACCTGCCTGGTGATGAAAACAAGAAGGCTGGAGCCCATGAGCCGAGACACAGGTCCCACTCATAATTAAAACCCACTTCCCACCAGGAAGGAGCTGTGGGGACGAGCTCAGTAACCTATTACCCCTGTGGGCGAAAGGGGCATATGAAGAAAGAGTGCCCATTGATGGAACATGAATATGCACAGGGTTGGATGGCAGAAGGGAGGGCCTACAGCAGGATTCCCCCCAAGCTGACAGTCCCATTAAGGGTCCAATGGAAGGAGGTACTGGGGTCTGTAGATTCAGGGTATAGTCAAACAGTGATGCAGATAAGCTCAACCCAGAGAGGATGAAGATGTAAAGCCCTATCCTAGTAGACAACTGGAACAGATAGCGCAAACCCACTGCAATTTGCATTACAGTAGCACTAGCCAATACGTTAGCAAACCCAGTGATAATAGGCCAAGAGTGACCCTCCTTTTGGCAAATCATTAATGACCAGTACCACAGCTGAGCCCCATGAGAGGCCCCGACCTGTGGACCTAGCAGACCTGGGCAACTCTGACGACCTCCAGAAGGGGACATCCCAGGGATGGCCAGAGAGCCGCATGAATGGCACCTATCATGGATCTCAAAGCCCTACTGCAAGGGAGAAGCTTCATCCAGGAGCAGCATGACTAGGGGATGCTTAGCTGTGCCTAAAAAAAGGCGGGGCCCATGGAGGCAGCAGAGCCCCCAGCACTTGGGACAGTGCCCCCGCTTTGTGCTAGAGAAGCTGTGGCTGTACCATGCAGAACAGAACCTGCAGTTGGAGGTAATACGAACTCAGCTGCTGGTACCCCATAAGTACTGCTGGGCCTCAGTCCAGCTGGCACATGATATTCCCTGCGTGGGGCATAGGGGGCAGAAGATTTCTCTAGATTGGTTCCTGGCCTACATTTTCTGGCCAGGGTACACTATGAGGTTAGGGACTATTGCTCTTCCTGCCCTAAGTGTGAGTATGCAGCAGCTAAGAATGTCTCGAAATCTCCCTTGGTCCTTGTGCCATTAGTGGGAACCCCACATGAAAGAATAGGGATGAATATGTTTAGGCCTTTTAAAAAGAGCTCTTTGGGAAACCAATATATACTCATAGTGGTAGACTGTGCCACTTGCTTCCCCAAAGCCATCCCCTTTTGTTTGGCTTAGGGGACAGCCAGTACCCGTGAGCTTATGAGACTCTTTGCTTGGGTAGAGTTCCTGTGAGAAATACTGATTGATAAGCACTCCTACTTTACCTCCCAGGTGATGCACAAACTATGCTCCCTTCTTAAAACCAAGGCACTCAGAACATTAGTGTACCATCCACAAACAGAACATCTTATGGAAGGATTCCACAAAATATTGAAGGAGATGGTTTGTTGGAACTGAGCTTAGGCACTGGGACCAACTCTTCCTGCTACTGCTGTTTATTCATATTCATTTTCAAAGGTATCTAACTGTCTTTCTTCCTTCTTAGTAAGTGCTCAGTTCTCACATCAATTTAACACATTAGGCCTCGTAAATTTCTTGTATATCTGAAGCTTGGCTTTTCTCAGTAATTGTCCGGAGCTGAGAATTCTCTAAAGAGAAAAGTAACAAGCATTCCTGTTCTGTAACCACGCCTTAATTTCTCCCCTCACAAAATTGTTATTGGTAATTAATGCTCTAAATTTAAACTGTCTAATTTATCTGTGGTTATTGACTGTTAGGTAAGTGTGTCCTAGATCTTCTTTTTGATTTGCAACCATATATTTGGCTTTATTTTCATTGATCTTAAATTTCATTTTTCTTGCCACTTCCTGCCTTCCTTCCTCCAGTCATCCTTTGAACCACATCATCTTTCTCTCCTACAATAGCCAGGTCATCAGATGATCCAAAAAGTTAGTGCAGGCCATTTAAATTCACCCCATCCTGAGAATTTCACAACGATCATACCACATAGCATAGCCAGATTAAAGAATTCCAGGAATAGTGCACCTTTCTGCCTTAATCCAAATGGGGCAGAAATTTCACTTCCTACTTGTATTCTACTTTTGGAATCACACACAGTTGTACCATCCTAATAATTTTGTCAGGGATTCCAAATTCTTTTTCTTTGCAGCCCAGAGGCCATCTCATGATATCCTATCATATTCTTTCTTAAAAGTCTACAAAAACCATGTAGGTATTCTGATCATATTTCCACCTTTTCTTGAGGAGTTGACATGCTGAAAATATTTGATCCATAGGGGACCTATCCTTCTGGAATCCACACTGATAATCTCCTACTATCTTCTTTTTGTAAGGATTACCCCCACCAAAAAAAAAATATGAGGGAGATGCCATGATAATGTATCACCCTTGTTTTCAAAACTGGGTATCTGATAATCTCCTTCCAATCCTCTGGACTTTTTTCATACCTTCAAACCAAAAATATTAATTTGTAAAGTCTCTGACATAATTCATACCCTCCTGTTTTAATAATTCAGCTGGAACATTGTCAAGATCTGATGCTTTGTTATTCCTGAGAGTTGTGATTGTCCTTGGGATCTCTTCAAAGCTAAATTCTTTCATGAGTGGCTCACCTGTCTGGCAAATAGCTATTTGTTGTTCACTTTTATCATTCTGCTCATTAAGGGGTTCATTAAAACATTCCTTCCATCTTTCTATAATTACATTTGGTGACTAAAAGATTTCCATCTTTCTCCTTTATCAGTCACTTGAAGTTGAGGACCTTTCCTCCATTAATTAGATGTAGGGGGGGGCTTGTGTGCTCACATGACCCTGAGAGCTTTGTCAGCAGTAGCATTGCTACTAGAAGGATCTCCCAAGCTGGACACATTGAAGGAGAGGGATCAGAATAAGGAGCAATCCACTGGTCTTCCAGGTGCAACATAAGGTTAACATGTTTATCCCATAAAAAGTACTCTCAGATCAGTCTTGGGAAAGCACAAATGATTCATCTGCAGTGGAGTGTTAATTAATATTCACATACCTCACCGGGGCATTGTGACACTTCATTAATTCATGTTTGCTGCAAACTGAGATCCTTAAAAGGAAGCAGAAAAAATACAGTGTTCTCATAGAAGCATACAGACAGGGAGTTGGTCAATATAATGCAATATAATTTGGTCATTATCACCCCATATATTTGCTTAGCAGTAGCAAGCAATATGTCTTCATTCTTCCATGTGTGTAATTCTGATATAGGGTAATTGGTCAGATTTTATTTTGTTTTTGCTGTGTGCAATGATGTAAAAATTTTTGGCAATATCCTCTGTTAGAGAGCTGTGCATGCATATTTCATAATTACCAGAGCATCTCCCTACATAAACAGGGCATGTATCAGTTTGACTTCCCTCTGTTTGGAAGGCAGAATTAAGTGCCCTGGGTCAGGCTGTGGGAAGAAGAGTTTTCAGATCTTCTCATCTAGAACAATGCATGGCACCATTTTCCTAGAATGTTGAAAACAGCTGCTACTCCCATAGGTACATGGAGTGCATAGAATTTTTTCTTGTTAAAAGTAGCAAAGTAAACTGTTATATAACAACATAAACATGAGGTACTTTGATCTAGAACAGCAGTTTTCAACCTTTTTTTATCTGTGGACCCCTAAAAAAAAATTCAAATGGAGGTGTGGACCCCTTTGGAAATCTTAGACATAGTCTATGGACTGCACGTTGAAAACCACTGTTCTATGGTAACAACCTTTCATGGACCCCTTAGACATAGGCTGCAGGCCCCCAGGAGTCTGTGGACTATGAACTGAAAACCGATTTAGAAAATAAGATATTTCATTCAGTAGTAAGTGGTAGCTATCCTTAATGATTTAAAAATAACATATAATAAAAATAAAATAAAAATATATGTAAAATAAATTATTTTGAGTATTAAGTTGTCATAATATAACATGAAATATTATATGTCAATAGTAGTGCATCATAACATGTTCAGATTATGACAATTTGACATAATGTGACTTCTTCAGATGCACTACTACTGATGGGTAAAGCTGAGATTTAGTCATGGATCCTTTTAGTAAAAGTCATGGTCAGGTCAGGAGCAATAAACAAAAAATCTATGGCCCGTCCATGTCTTTTACTATAAATTTACTATACTTTTATATACTTTACTTTTATATATACTTTATATATACTTTACTTTTACTATATATTTACTATAAATACCACTGCTCTGGGGGACCGCAGGGTACTGATGCTCTGGGGGGCCCCCGTGCTCTGAGTAATCCTAGAGGCTGACGGCTGGCCGTGGTTCTGGTGGCGGGGACTGACTACCCCTGGCCAACTGCTTTCTGACGTCCTCCAGGGCTGCCCCCGGAGTCCGCTCTCTGAAGGCCTCTAGGGCCACTTCAGCCGCTCCAGCAGTGGCCGGTGCTGCTGGAACGGCTGAAGTGACAGACTCGCAGCCTTACTGATGTGTCATGAAATAATGTAAAAATAATAAAATAATCCAAAAAAAGTAATGAATTTTAAATTTAATTTAATTACTTCTTTAAATTAGATTTTCTAAAACAAAAAATTTCAATTTAATTTTTTTGTGGCAAATTGTGTTGAAATGGATATATTTTCAGGAAACATTCTGTTTCAATCGAAATGGCATTTTTTTTGATGGAAAATTGTTTTGTTTCAAGTTTTCTGAGCAGCTGTACTATGCTCTTCACAGAAGATGCCATGTTTCATCTTAAATCTACTTTCACCACCTATGCCATTTGTTTACTTTTTGTATTTTATTCAGCTTGGACTGTGATAGTAGATTAGTTACTTTCATTTTTCCTGCTAGGGTATTTCTTTTTCTGGCTATCATTTACCAGCAAAATGTTAGTGTTTCAGCTGCAAACATTTTAGGGAAAAAGTTCAAATACAAACCAAAACTTTTTCATTAATTAAAAAAAAAATCCTGTAAATATTTCTATTAAAATATAATTTTTAAAACCATTATTTTACAAAATCTAAATAGTGGCTCTAGAAGTGCCTAAGATTATCTCTTTAATACCAGTTATTTTAGAAGAATTATAATTGAGAGCAATATAAATTTAGTTGCTGAAAGCCCATGCTGTTGCAGGGCTGTAATTTGTAAAGTCATGTGTTAACTAAGCTGAATATGACTGACAACTCAAAAATTGGATCCTTGAATCCCAATGCTGATTAAACTTGATGAAATTCTAAACAAAAAGAGCTCACCAATATGTTTGTAGCTGTTTCTAGCACTTCATACTCAACAGATGTTCTAGCTTCAGAATGACAAACAGACAGAGTCACAGTCTGGAAATTTTACTAAAGAGATTATCTCGGAGATAAATAATATGTTTTTATAGACCTTTTTATTATTTTTACCAGTAATTCTTACACCTCATATTGGCTGTAGGTAACTGCTTATTTGTGCACACGTTGTTCAAAACTCTGACACCCCTGTGTCAGATGTCTGGTTGAGTGTTCCCTCTGGGCCACTCACCAGACTGCTGTGAGGGGCGGCTGCTGGATCCTGTGTGTTTTAACCCTCCAGAGTCTAAGCATAGTTGAGTTACTGCAGTGGGGCTGGAACAATTTGTATAGTGAGGGTGCTGAGAGCCATTGAACCAAATGGTAAATCCTGTATATAATGGGAACCACTGCAAGCCAGATCTGGAGTGTGGCACCCCTTGGGGACCCTGGGCACACTCTTGGGGTGCAGATATTCTGTCTGGCACCCCTTCCAGAGAGCTTAGACCACTTAGCCCACTGCCCAGTCCCTGGAATTAGTGCTGCCCCCTCATATTCTCCTGTTCTTAAGTTCATGTACTTAAGCACAGAATCCCACTGAAGATGTGAGCCTTCTTTGTTACAGTATAACTTTCCATGCAATAAGGTGTACCACATAACCAGACAGATTTTTACACAGGATTCTACAATGCTATTGCTCTTTTCTGAATTACATGAGAAATACACAGCTCTAAAATAATAAATCCTACATGCATTTCCTACTTCAGTTTCCTCACCGTTCCAGAGAATTCTTTGGGATGGGGTCAGCATTGCCTGGGGCCATCCAGCATTCTTCTGTTGCAGTACATTGCTTGTATATTAAAACAAGGAGCCATATTCCCAAGCTCTTCTTTTCTGACCTTAGCGGGCCGATCCCCTTCCTCTCTGCTGCCCCAATGTCTTGTGTGTCTTTCTCGTTTTTCCCCTATTACTCCTTTAACTGTCTCCAGTTTAGTCATCTGTGTCTTTGTCCTGCTTGGTAAGATTCCACTGTTCCAAACCTGCAGTCCAGCTTGGCTGAACTGGTTTTGCAACTCAGGCACCTTCCTTAGTATAGCTATAATGTAGTCAGAATTCTGTTTTTAAGGTTGACGTCTCTTCCTGGTCAGCCTTATACCTCTAGCCATTGGAATTTCTGTCCAATATGGAGGAAAACAGGCAACAGAGGTGGCAATTAGCCCTCACATTCAAAATGAAGTTTACGGTTTGGTAAAGATATATACAGAGAGTTCATAATCTGACAGAGAATTCATAAATTGTACAGAGAGATTTCCCAAATTGTCACATTTCTCCCTCAAAAAAGAATAGAGCAGGGGTACTTGACAAGTACCTCAGGGATATTCCAACATCCTGCTTCTAGATGGAGCATCTGTGGTTATACTTACTAATTCAAAGTTCATGCGCTTTTTCAATTAATAAACAATTCCAGTGATCACACCCCAAATACAGTTTTATGACTATTATAGATCAGTTCCCATCAACATCATCTAAATCTTCTCTTTTGTTATCCTGGGGATGGGGCAAATAGGGGCAAAGTTCAGAGGCCTCTCATATGCTTTTGTCACTCCAATACTTCTGATTGGTAGGGGTGGCCATGAGATTCTTGGGCCCCTCCAGTTTGGCTTCTGGAAGTATAATGCCTCTGTAAAATAAGTGATCCCAATCCCAGGGCGAAATGGAATCACCCAATTTCCTCTGAGCCCAGTCCCCTTCTTCATACATTCTGGGGAAAGGTGGGATGTGCTTCCTCGCCTATCCCCCTCCGGTTCAGTTACCTCTTGACTGACCACCCTGAAACTACAGATTAAAGGGAACCTTTCCTCTTCTTTTCCTTCTGCACTTCCCTAATCAGCTGCCTCACAGTCCTCCGGGGCTTTTCCTGACCTCCAGCAGGTACCATGAGTTTGGCAATATTCTTTACTGCCATTAGTTTTCCTTCTCCCAGTGGAGTTCTGATACACAGCACCTTACAAATGTGCTTTAGTTTCACCACTGCCAGCAGGAGTTTTGACTAAAGAGACGGTCAGGGGTGACTTGGATTCCCCAGTAAGGATAAGGAAAGAGCTCACCCCATAGGCCACTGAGTCTGACCTTGGCAGTGAGATTAATCCTGTTTCATCCTTTCCTGATAAAACCTCAGAAGAAATATCCTCCCATATTCCCAGTCAGCGTTCCAGAACCACCTTTGGTCTCCATATTGACTTGGACTATAGGCAGAACATGAGGTTCATCCATATCTGTTTGCCTGTCAGTACCTGATTGCATACTCCTTCTGTCCTTCCTCCTGAGTCTCATGGGCATAGCTGGTCTCTCCCCTTCTGTTTCAGTTAGTGGCGTTTGTCCTGGCTAGCCAGCTACTGTCATTCCAGCTCTGCCTGAGCACTGTGATACCTCCAGCTCCATCTGTTTCTCATCTGCAAGTAGCCTTTTATACTCTAGCTGAAGTCTTCCCCACTCCCACCTCTCCTGCTCTGGGTCACTTGACCTCACTGCTGCATTTGCCAGGCTGTCTGTGAAGCCATCTGTGCCATAGTCTCCTTGGTCGCCTGCATGCGCTCTAGGAGAAAAACAGATCCCATGCGGCTCCCTGTATGGAGCAGGTGCCCTATCCTGTTTTAAGTTATGACAGCAAAATATGCCCATCCACTCTGATATTTTCTGATCAGCAGCAAACAAACAATGCTCTGTGGCTCTGTGGATGTGGGGAAAGCAGTGGACATGATATAATTTGACTTTAGGAAAGCTTTTGATACAGTCTCCCACAATATTCTTATAAGCAAATTAAAGAAGTATGGTTTGGATGAATGGACTATAAAATGGATAGAGAGCTGGCTAGATCATCGGGCTCAACGTGTAGTGATAAATGGCTCGATGTCTAGCTGATACTCAGTAACAAGCGGAGTGCCCAGGGGTCGGTCCTGTGGCCGGTTTTGTTCAACATCTTCGTTAATGATCTGGAGGATGGGGTAGATTGCACTCTCAACAAGTTTGCAGATGAACCTAAGTTAGGGGGAGTGGAAGATACCCTGGAAGGTAGGGATAGGATACAGAGGGACCTAAACAAATTGGAGGATTGGGCCAAAATAAATCTGTTGAGGTTCAACAAGGACAAGAGCACTTAGTACAGAAGAATCCCATGCACAGCTACAGACTGGGGAATGACTGGCTAGGCAGCAGTTCTGCAGAAAAGGATCTGGAGGTTACAGTGGATAAGAAGCTGGATATGAGTCAGCAGTGTGCCCTGGTTGCCAAGAAGGCTAATAGCATATAATAGCTGCATTAGTAGGAGCATTGCCAGCAGATCGAGGGAAGTGATTATTCCCCTCTATTCGGCATAGGCGAGGCCACATTTGGAGTATTTTCCAGTTTTGGGGCCCCCACTACAAAAAGGATGTGGATAAGTTGGAAAGAGTCCAGCGGAGTGCAACAAAAATGATATGGGGGGCTGGCGCACAAGACTTATGAGGAGACGCTGAGGGAACTACGCTTGTTTAGTCTGCAAAAGAGAAGAATGGGGGGGATTTGATAGTGATCTTTAACTACCTGAAAGGGGGTTCCAGGGAGGATGGAGCTAGACTGTTTTCAATGGTGGTAGATGGCAGAACAAGGAGCAATGCTCTCAAGCTGTAGTTGGGGAGGTCTAGGTTGGATATTAGGAAAAACTTTTTCACTAGGAGGATGGTGAAGCATTGGAATGGGTTACCTAGGAAGGTGGTGGAATCTCCATCTTTAGAGGTTTTTAAGCTGCAGCTTGACAAAGCCCTGGCTGGGATGATTTAGCTGAGGTTAGTCCTGCTTTGAGCAGGGGGTTGGACTAGATGACCTCCTAAGGTCCCTTTCAACTCTAATCTTCTATGATTCTATGCTGAACACACAAGCCCGAAGACTGCCCTTTCTCAAGCTGTTTGTAATTCATGGCTGCTCTCTACTTTATCTGCTCTTTGCTCTCAATTTAAGAGCAAAAGAGTGCTAGGTCCTTGCTAAAGTGTTCTCAAAAAGTTTCACCCACTACCTCCTGATCCTATGTACTACCACCATTCTGTCACATGCCACTGCTTGTGGGTAGAAAGTTGGCTGGATTATCGGGCTCAGTGAGTAGTGATCAATGGCTCGATATATAGTTGGCAGCCGGTATCAAGCAGAGTGTCCCAGAGGACGGTCCTGGGGCCGATTTTGTTCAACATCTTCATTAATGATCTGGATGATGGAGTGGATTGAACCCTTAATCAGTTTGTAGATGACACTTGTGGTGACAAGGGGCTAAAAAACTCCTGTCTTGGTTCGTTTGTATTCCTCGCTTCAGACGGGGGGGAGGGTGGGCTGGAGAAGAGAGGGTGAAGGAGGGAGGAAGGATTTCTTATCAGGTCTACTTCCGTTTACTGCCTGGTGACAGTTTTATGGCTTACTGTGGGGTTTTCTTTCTTTTCTTTTTATCCCTTGCTTGAGACAGTTGGATTTTCCTAAAGGGATTAATTTCTCAAAACACACTTACACATACAGTCATACACCTTGCTCAGGTTTGACTGATTGAGGGGTCCACACCGTTTCTATTCAGCCTGTGATACCGATGGGGTGAATGAATCTAATAACGGAACGCTTATTTAGCGGGAGGGGGAAGGAAAGGCAGACAGACAGACACAGAGGGAATCCTTTGAAGTCACAGGAGCTCTATTGACCAATGGAGCTACAAAGGCTCATGAGTTAGGGAAGGGGAAGGGTTAGCCTTGTGGCTGCAGTCACTCCACCTGTCCGTTGAGTCACTAGGTTCAGACAGGCCCCCCTTGCTATTCACCCGACCAACTTGTGGACAGATGAGGGTGGCTGAAACCTGTCTTCATCCAAGACTTGGTCAACGACTCATAAATCTATCATTCACCATTCATTTGTACAATAACACACATTCTCTGTTCAATTCAAAACCACTATTTATTGGGAGTTTTCTCTCTATCACAAGTTGTCTCCCCTTATCCTTTTACAATTCCTTAAACTTAAAACTTAACACTTAAAACTTATGATTTAAACAGCTAATCATACTAACACAAAGACACTACATAGATACCATAGCTGGCAAACGGCCAGCTTCTCCCTAGTGGGTCTCGCACTTTTGCCTCTCTTAGTGGGCCAGGGCATCGCCAGTTACCCTGTCTTCCCAGGGAGGGGGGTAGGGACCCGGGCCCACCCACTCCTCTGGGTCCCAGCCCAGGGGCCCTCTGAGTAGCAGCTATGTGCTGCTGGCACCTTACTTGCAGCTGCAGGCTTTTCCCCTGGGCTACTCTCCCCCCTCTATCTTTCTGCCTTCCTGAGCCCAGTACCTTCCTCAGGACTCCACCTCTCTCCCACACACCGCTGTACTCCGTTCTGTTCTCCTCCACTTCTCCACACACCACCGTACTCCATTCTGTTCTTCTTCACAATCTCCACCAACTCCTCTGCTCACCACACACCTACTCCTTCAACTCCCACCCTGCCTCTCAGGAGTAGAGGGTTTTTATCAGGCACCTGGGTGGGGCCTTAATTGGTGTCAGCTGACATTAATTACCCTTTGGCTAGTCTACAGGGAATAAAGCATGGAGCATTCTAGCACTTACATAGCGCCCTTCTAGAACTTTCCCAGTGCCCTCTGCCCTTGCTATACCACAATACTTAAAGACTTACTTACAACTAAACAACATTTGATTAATACTTACCACATAGATGGATGAACTCAGTTGCAACAAAAACAATAAAAGTTTATGGCCAAATTTTCTTACTCTTTATGTTACGTTCCTGGGTTTTCATCTAGGTGGAACCTCTATTGCATTCACACCCAGGCTACTGGTTTTCCTCCAAGTAGAACGTCTATCGAATTCACATCCAGGTTATTGGTTTTCTTCCAGGTGGAACCTCTATTGCATTCACACCCAGGTTACCAGCTCTAATGCCCTATACTTTTTTGAGCAGCGAGCTGGGGAGAGGCAATGATGGCTGATCAAGCCATCTTTGTGGTGCAGTTCTGGTGTACCCCTTGTGATGCATGGCTCATCCAATTTGCCTCACTCCTGACAACCTTATATGTCTCCACCCCAGCATATTGCTTGTTTAAACCAATTGTGACATTTTGGCTACTGTCCAACCAGCAAGTCCCATGCCTGTGAGGGAACTTTTTGCCCTCCGGTGGCTAGTTACAAGCCTTGGGGTGACCACTGTTGCTGGACAGATTCTCTGTTTTTTGTCTGTCAACAGGCCTCATCCTGTTGACCAGCTTTGACTTCCTGATCACCAAACTTTCGGAAACAGCTTGTTTTTTGTGACATTTGCCATTGTTGCTTGAGCACCCTCTATGTTGGTATGCAATTACTCAAAAATGCCCTCGGGGCACACATACATTACAGTCTCTATAGAAGTCTGTTACAACAACACTGAGAAGGGGGAGTGATAGATATCCTGGATGATAGGGATAGGATACAGTGACCTAGACAAATTGGAGGATTGGGTCAAAAGAAGTCTGATGAGGTTCAGTAAGGACAAATGCAGAGTCTTGCACGATTGTAGGCTTCATACCCTCAAGTGTCTTTTTACTTCTTTGAAGAGTTATCTTTTTAAGGCCATTTTCTGGGTGACTATCCTGATGCCATCCAGGAAAGACTCTGTCTCTTCATTCTGCCTGTGGAACTCCTTGAGCTTGGGGTGCTTGACGGTTGCATTGATTTAATACAGCCCTAGATAGCTTTAATCAGCAGGACCCCCTGCCAGAATTTAAACCTGTCTGTAGGCATTCATCGTTGGCTATCCTTCAGTATGAGGATTATGTCTGCCAGGGGAAAAGTTATTACTCACTGATGAGACTTAAGATGGCTGAGGAGTCCAATTTGTGCTTTACAGATTTCTCTATATATGTGACATGTGATTGCTTGAAGAGAGCACAACTGCTGGGATGCTATACACTTTCTGTCTCCTTTACTGTATCTCAGCCTCTTGAGCAAGATGATTCTCTTCAAAATGGGCTTAGGCTTGATGTATGATGTGATGCCATTGCAGTCTGTTTCAAGCCAGCTCTTCCCAATTTGTGGGGTCCGTGCCTCCCTTTTTAAGATATACTTTCAGGGTGTCCCTGTAGCATTTGCTCTGTCCACCATGGGACCTCTTAACATGAATAAGAGGGCTTGCTTTGGAAGACAAGTATCAGCCATCGGCATACAATGACCAACCCAGCGAACTTGATCTTTCATAATCTTCGCCTCAACACTGGTAATGTTAGTTGCAGAGAGAATGCTGGCATTGGTGTGATGGTCTTCCCATTTGATACAGAGAATCTTCCTAAGGCAGTACTGTTGGTACCACTCCAGACGCTTAAGATGGCTTCTATGTGTCTCGCACCCATAAAGAAGAGTGGGAATGACTACTGCATTGTAGACCAGAATCTTAGTTTCCATCCACAGATCTCTGTCAATAAAGACACAATGGAGTCGTGGGCATTATGAGGCATCCAGTCTACAAGCCCCAGCCCTGGACCCTAAACCCAAGATTACTTTGCTCTATCATTTTCTAGAGCCTCTTTCTACAGGGCCTTTCTCTGGTCAGGCCTTTTATCTGACCTTTCCCAGACAGTCCTCTGCCAGGTCTTGCCCACCAGGTTCTTTCTCCTTCCCCCCCACAGGAAACCTTTCCGCAAACTCTGGTTACAGGAACACTCCTTCCAGCCCTCTGCATTACTGAAGACGAGCTTCCTTTTATATATCCCAGAAGGGACAGTTGTTCTCAGTCAGTTGTTCTCAGTCACATGATTTCAGAGAAAAACTTAGGCACAGATCAGAGCTGAGAACTGAAACCCTAAATGTTTAATAACTATGGGACAATCCTCCATGGGAAGCAGTAGCCCAGAGTTTGTGTATGCAGTTTGCATCCACCTGTGGCAGTGAAGATGTATGAAGCCATTGAAATCAACCATGAGCTTTTAATGCAGGCAAAACTCCCATTAGATTTGCCTGTGTGGGACTACAGAATTGGATGTATAAGATGTTAGATATATAATGAGAGCTATACAAATTCAGAATTTCACCACTGTTCAACAGTAGACACCACTAATAAATATTAAATCTCATGAACAGAATGAATGCATAAAATTCATAAAATGCATAAAATAAAGCAGCCATATCATCTTGGCCTATGACCCCATCAGCTCTTAAGCCAAGCAGGATCAGGCCTTGGTCCTCATTAAATCTCTAAAACTAAGTTGAGCAGGGATGTGTGCAGTCAATATTTTAATAGAAATCCTTATCCACATAAAATATTGTATATTATTATAATTATTGTTTCTCATTTGTATAGAGCAAGATGTTTTACAGATGCAATACTAAAGGGACTATATATTTCGGTTTTACCAGGACATTTCTGATTTTTCCTGTCATGTTCTGATATCCAAGGAACTTCTTTCAGGACAAATGAAATGTCCTGGTTTTTTGTTTTATCAGACACTGTTTTTTTAAAACAGGTATAAAATGTTTATTGAAGACTTATTGCTATGCTAAGGAAGATGTGCTTGCTGGGAACAAACAGTCCATCTGAATGAATGTTGAGTATATTGAACGGTGCCTGGGGTGAAGGCAAAAGTCGAATGAGTATAGACTCCTATCAAAGCTGTTCTTTTGCTCAAAGAAAATGTTAAAGACTTTTGTTCAGAGTTTCATGATAAACTCACTCGGAACACTGAAGTTACTGGAAAATATTTTTCCACAGTGAGAATTATGCGTGTGTTGCTGCTGAGCCAAAAACTGGCAGCAGCAATAGCAACACACATTTTTATAAGGTGTACATTTGTAGGACTGTTTTAATACCTAGAAAAATCCCTTCCCCCAGTCATCCCAGTTTTATTTTGTAAACGTAGTCATCTTAGTAATAGGACAGTTGCCCTGAAGAGCTTCTACACTATAGAGACAAAATATATGCACTTGCTGAAGGACAGCTAATCAGAAGACATGCAGCTATCCAAAGGGTGTCATGCCCCCACCTGTTCAGTTCTGTGGGTGAAAGGGTTGGGTCTTGTTGCCTCCTTACATGATTGCTCTGCCTCCATTGTAGGATTGCTAATGCAAGATGGCTGCCGTGTTTCATCCCACGAGTGGCTGCATTTCAGTGGTGTGTGTGCGAGAACAAGATTTATAATTTTTAAAGTGCTTTTTGTTTTCTCAGGATGGAAGGAATTCTAAACAGTATTATGATTTAGGACCTCAAGGGTGGGGTTTTGAAGCAGAGAAAAACTGGAAAGTTTGTCAGAGAAACAGAGAATCCCTATGGGATTAGCAACAATAGAGTACAGTATACTTTCAGTGATGAGCTAGAGATTTTTTTCCAGGAAGTGCCTATAATAATAAAATAATAATGAATAATAAATATACTTAGCATTTATGTATTCCATGTGCTGTTCAAACATTAACAAAAATACTATAATCTTTACAACATACTGGACAGATAGGTATTATTATCTCCATGTTATTATTGAGAAATAAGGAATATGAGGCAGAAAAATTAAGAGTAAAATCAGGATGATAAAAGCTGATGATTTTTTAAAAATGGGTTTTTTATTTAAATTGGGGATTTAGTCATTTAAATGGGATTTTTTAAAATTTAAATGTTTTTAAAATTAAATTTGAAGTTGCAACCTCTGTTAAAATCTAAACTTTTAAAAAATCTTTTAAAATAATTTAAATTAACGTTGGGATTCTCCCTGAAACCTCTTTTCCACTTGGCTTCCCAATAACTCAGTTTGATTCCAGGTTTTGTTACTCAGGTATTTTTATTTGGCATACTGCAAAGCTATGCTGAGTTGATCAGACCCAAATGTAGAAGGTTGGTAGAGGGCATGCCACACATCTAAAGTTACACAGAAAACATTTTCCTTTATATACACATACTCATTACACTGCATTTACTATACTTTTCATCATATGTTTTGGGATTGGGTTATTTACTTTATAGAACCCAATCCCTGTACACCATGCTTTCTGTCTATGCGTTGTTCATGCATAATCTGATGTTTTAATCATTTCAGTTTATTCATCTGGTTCAGTTCAATGACTAGTTCATTAAGAACATAAGAAAGGCCATACTAAGGTCAAACCATAGGTCCATCTAGACCAGTATCCTGTCTTCTGACAGTGGCTAGGGAAGCTTGACAGAGAATGAACAGAACAAGGCACTTATTGAGAAGTGATCCATCTCCTGTCTTCCAGTTCCAACTTCTGGCAGTCAGAAGTTTAGAGACACACAGAGCATGCAGTTGCCTCCCTGACCATCTTGGCTAATAGCCATTGATGGACCTATCTTCTGTGAACTTATCTAATTATTTTTTGAACCCAGTTATACCTTTGGCCCTCACAATATCCCCTAGCAATGAATTCCACAGGGTGACTGTGTGTTGTGTAAGGAGTTACTTCCTTATATTAGTTTTAGGGCTGTGAAATGATTAAAAATTACTTGAGATTAATCATGGTTTTAAAAGCACTGTTAAACAATAAAAGAATACCATTTATTTATTTTTGAATGTTTTCTACATTTTCAAATATTGATTTTATGTACAACACAGAATACAAATTGTACAGTACTCACTTTATATTATTATTTTCTATTACAAGTATTTGGACTATAAAAAAGGTAAACAAAAGAAATAGTATTTTTCAATTTACCTCATACAAGTACTGTAGTGCAATCTCTTTGTCATGAAAGTGAAACTTATAAATGTAGAATGACTTTTTTACATAACTGCACTCAAAAATAAAACAATGTAAAACGTTAGAGCCTACAAGTCTACTCAGACCTATTTCTTGTTAAGCCAATCACTAAGACAAACAAGTTTGTCTACATATACGAGAGGTAATGCTGCCCACTTCTTATTTCCAATGTCACCTGAAAGTGAGAACAGGTGTTCTTCGAGTGCTTGCTCATGTTGATTCCATTCTATGTGCCTCTGTGCTTGGTTATCAGAAATTTTTTTAGCAGTACCCATAGAGCTGGCTCCGGCGCCCCCTGGAGCCCTGTGTACATGCTGCAGTATATGAGGTGCCACCCATCCTATGCCCCCTCAGTTCCTTCTTTCCGCCAGTGACGGTTGCTGGGAACCTTGCTTCAGCTTGCTGTCGCAAGTGCTTCAGTTCCCCTGTTCTTTAAGGGGCCACAGGACTCTTGCTGTTTTGCTAAAAACAGACTAACATGGCTAACCCCCTGAACCTGTTCTTATAGTTAGAGATTAGGTTAATTAACTAGTTCTTTGTTAGTTAACTACAGTAGTTAGGTAGTCAGTTAGTGTTAAGTGTTAATCCCATTAGGTACTTCTGCTTTCGAGTGGGGCATACCCCACTCCTCGGGATTCAAGCCCTGCACAGTTTGCAGTAAATCCTTCCCTCTTGGTGACCCCCTCCACCCCCCCAGTGAAAGTTTGTTTAAAATGTTTGGAGAAATTGCACAGGAAAGATAAGTGCAGGATTTGCAAGGGCTTAAGGCCAAGGACTCAGAAAGAAAGGGAGATCCACCAGAAAGCTCTTCTCATGGAAGCGTCCCTGAGACCGGCCTTGAATCTGTCACATTCCACATCGGTGCTGAGCATGTCATTGGTGCAGAGTGCCCCACCAGCACTGGAAATATCGTGGCACCGACCTTTTCGTCCTACACAGAAGAGGCAGAAGAAGCAGTTCACGGACAAGTAGCCGGAGTTGCACAGTAATTCCGTGCCAGATAAGTTAAACATTATTATGCCTCTTCGTGCTTCGACCACCATTCCAGAGGACATGCTTCCACCCTGATGATGGATTCTACTCAATAAAAATCCAAAACATTGTGGACCAATGCACGTTCATTTTAATCATTTGAGTCAGATCACCAATAGAAGGTTGATTTTCTTTTCTGGTGATTCAAGTTCTGAAGTTTCCACATTGGCGTGTTGCTCTTTTAAGACTTCTGACAGCATGTTCCATGCCTCATCTGACTCAGATTTTGGAAGGCATTTCAGATTCTTAAACCTTGGATAGAGTGCTGTAGTTATCTTTAGAAATCTCATATTGGAGCCTTCTTTATGTTTTGTCAAATCGGCAATGAAAGTGTTCTTAAATGGAACAACACATGCTGGGTCGTCATCTGAGATTGCTATAACATGAAATACGTGGCAGAATGAGAGTAAAACCACAGAGCAGGAGACAAAACAATTCTCCTCCAAGGAGTTCAGTCTCAAACCTGCAGGGCTTAAGTAGTGTTTCTAGTTTTTGCAGTTTTCAAGATCCTTACCTGTCGGCACTGATAGATTGTGCTTTTGAAGGTCTAATATGGCTGTGGTTGCGGCTTTATTGCAGAGCAGGAATGATCCATACCCACTCTGGTTGAAATATCTTGTATAAGAGGTTCTTGTTTCTGACCGTTTGCAGCTTGTTGTATTCCTAGCTCTGTATTGCTAGCTGAACTGTGTTTGAAATGGCCCACAAGTTTTCTACATTTTGCCAGCACGTTTTCAAAACCATCATCACTTAGCGCTGTCATGGATCACTGCAGACTGTGAGCGATGTATGTCGTGTTCAAAAGGCAAATGACTGGCTGCTGCTACTCTATTATGTGCACTGTCGGTGCTAATTGTTGTTATCTTTTCTTCAATATTCTATTCTTTTCCAACATCGAAGAAACGATCTGCACATGCTTCAGCATAATGTCTCTCTTCAGCATGTGTAACTGATACACAACCGACTGTGTCCATGTAGCATCAGTCAGGTGTGTCATGATTCTAAGATAGCTGTGATTGCTCAAGGATGTTTAGTGATCACCAATCAAAGCAACAGCTAGTACGTTTTTCAGAAGCTCTGACTTCGTAGTCTTCTCACTGTGATATCGGTCATGTATTTGTGATGCAATGGTTCCTTGGGAGGGCAAGGTGTATGACTGATTGGAAGATGCAATTTGAATAACATCTCTTAACCTTCTATTAATTTACAGTGCTGAACGGTCTGCAGTCCATAGCTATCCACTTTTGCAATAGCACTGGTTAAGCTGTTATATTTTGTGTGATCCATTAGTTTGTAGTGATCCTGAAACTTTGTAAGCGTACTCTGCCAGACCTGTCTGGATTCATTTGCTGTTGGTGGTTTATCTGTAGCACAAAATCTGGAGCCGAAAGCATGTTTAGCATGTAGGTGGTACTGCAGATTTGTGTCCTATTTAAAGGAATTGTTGCAATGGGTATGGGAAGATTTTACCTCAGGATTTTAGTATTCAGTAGAGGAGTGAAATGTGCAGGAGGCTTTTTTCCCCCTACTGTTGGTGGGTTAGTATTTATTATGGACAGGGTGCTGGCTGAAAACTGAAGATTAAGCCAGCCCTCTGCCCTTGGAACCCTAATCAAAGGAGGAATGGAGCTAGCGGAGCAAGCTGGCCGGACTAGGCTAACAGGGAGAAGCTGTTAAGCTCATTAGACCGGCCCTATAAAGGTTCACAGGAAGGTACTCATTGGAGACTTGGTGCAGGCAAGGATAAGTGGTCGGCCTGGGAGGGAGATGCCTCAATTGGAAGGGAGCTTCTCTGATTTAGGAGCTGAGATTGTGTGACTCCTGAGCCTGGACAGTACTTGTAAATCATTGTTGGTGGGAAAAGCCTGTAAATAAAGAGCACCAGTGGAGGAACAAAGCTGTGATCTGTGTGTGGTTTGTGGGGCAGAGGACCTGAGCAGTGGGGGGACTGGTGTGAACCGGCTACAATATTGTGTGTGTCTATACTATTTTGTATGTGTGTCTCCTTTAGAGAGACACCTCTTGCTGCTTCTGGAAGGGTGGCTTGTGGTGCTGGGCTCGTCAGGCACGCTTCCTTTTACTGAGCTACCTTCAACGGAGCAAGCCCTTTCCTGCAAGGCAGAGTGGATTTTACCTCAGAACTTGACATGTAGCAGGGGAGGAGAGGCTGGTGCAGGAGCCTCACCTGGAGCTCACCTAGCCCCCATTGTCTATGAGGTACTCCCTGCACTCACCTCCCAAGAGTCCTGGTGTCTTAAGTAGGAGGGGTTTTACCTCAGAAGAGCAGCCCCCTCCAGAGGCAGGGACGGCCTTAGGGAAAATGGTGGCAGCCTGGGTGAATTTGTGTTTTGGTGGCCTGGGTGCCCTTCCTCAGTGTCCCTGCCACTGCAGACGCCCCATCTCTTCTTTGCCCCTGGCCCTCGTGCTCCTGTGGCTCCCTATCACCTTCAGGCCCCACTGCCTCTTCCCAGTGATAATTTATATTGAAATAGGCAATTTAAGCTTGGTAGGGCTGCCTGATACTGGCTGACTGTCCAGCTCTCAAGGCAATGCTGCTGCCAGCAGCACTGAAGTATGGGTGGCAGGGTAAGGTGTATTGCCCCCCTTACTTCTGTGTGGTGTGTGCATGTGGAGCAGCTTGGCCAGAGGCAGCTCCATGCGGGGAGCGAGGGGGGAGCAGCAATGGAGGAGGGTGGTGTGAAGAGGGGCACCCCTGCCCCAGAGACAGCAGCAGCAACCCCCTGAGCGTAGCACCCTTCATCCATCCCTATGGCCAGCCCTGTCCAGCAGGGAGGGGATGATGCAGGCAGTGAAATGTGGTGCCCAGAACTGGACACAATACTCCAGTTGAGGCCTAATAGAGTAGAAAAATTCCTAGTAGAGTGGAAAAATTACTACTTGTGTCTTGTTTACAACACTCCTGCTAATATCAGTCTGGGATGTGTTTGCTTTTTATGCAGCATTGTAACACTGTTGGCTCATATTTAGCTTGTGATCCACTGGGATCACCAGATCCCTTTCCACAGTACTCTTTCCTAGGAAGTCGTTTCTATTTTGTATGTGTGCAATTGAGTGTTTCTTCTTAAGTGGAATACTTTGCATTTCTCCTTATTGAATTTCCTCCTATTTACTTCAGACCATTTCTCCAGTTTGTCCATATCATTTTGAATTTTAATCTTCCAAAACACTTGCAACCTCTTCCAGTTTGGTATTGTCTGCAGACTTTAAGTGTAATCTCTATGCCATTTTGAAAATAATTGATGAAGATATTGAACAGAACCAGACCCAGGACCAATCCCTGCGAGACCCCACTTCTAGCTTGACTGTGAACCACTGATAACTACTCTCTGGGAATGATTTTGTTGCTCATTCACCCAGTTTTGTGAGATCCCTTTGTAACTCTTCACAGGCAGTTTTGGAGTTAACTATCTTTACTAATTTTGTATTGTCTGTACCCCTTTTCCAGATCTTTCATGATTATGCTGAACAGCACTGGACCCCATACAGATCCTTGAGGAACCCTGCTATTTACCACTCCATTATGAAAACTGACCATTTTATTCCTACCCTTTGTTTCCTATCTTTTAACCAGTTATTGACCCATGAGAGGACCTTTCCTCTTATCCCATGACTCATTACTTAGCTTAAGAGCCTTTCAGGAGGGACCTTGTCAAAGACTTTCTGAAAGTCCAGTATACTATATCCACTGGATCATCCTGGTCCACATGTGTGTTGACCTCCCTCAAAGAATTCTTGTAGATTTGTGAGGTATGATTTCCCTTTACAAAAACCATGCTGACTCTTCTCCAACATATCATGTTAATCTATGGATCTGATAATTCTGTTCTTTACTATCACTTCAAACAGATTGTCTGGTACTGAAGTTAGGCTTACCAGCTTGTAATTGCTAGGATCACATCTGGAGCCTTATAGAAAAATTTGTGTTACATTACCTATCCTCCAGTCCTTTGGTACAGAGGCTGATTTAAGCAATAGGTTCACAGCAATATCACAGTTAGTAGTTCTGCAATTTCATATTTGAGTTCCTTCAGAACCCTTGGGTGACTATCTGGTCCTGGTGATATATTGCTGTTTAATTTATCAATTTGTTCCAAAACTTCCTGTATTGGCACCTCAGTCTGGGACAGTTCCTCAGATTTGTCACTTAAAAAGAATGGCTCAGGTGTGGGAATCTCCCTCCCATCCTCTGCAGTGAAGACCTATGCAAAGAATTGATTTAGCTTCTCTGCAAGGGGCTTGTCTTCCTTGAGTGCTCCTTGATGGTGCACTGGGTCTCCTGATTGTTTGGCAGACTTCCTGCTTGTGATGCATTAAAAAAACCCTGTCTGTTAGTTTTTGTGTCTTCACTAGTTGCTTTTCAAATTATTTTTTGGCCTAGCTAAATATGCATTTACACTTTATTTGCCAGAGTTTGTTCCTTTCTATTTTCCTCACTAGGATTTGATTTCCAATTTTTAAAAGATGCCTTTTTTGCCACTAACTGCCTATTTGAGTCTGTTATTTAGCCATAGTGGCATTTTTTTATTCTCTTACTTTTTTTTATTTGGGGTATACATTTAGTTTGAGCCTCTGTTATGGTATTTTCAAATAGTTTCCATGCAATTTGCAGACATTTCACTCTTGTACTATTCTTTTTAATTTAAATTAGCCTTAGTGTTTTTGTGTAGTTCCCCTTTCATAGTTTAAAAAGCCAATTGGAAGTTGAGAAAGCAGGAAAGCTTCTTTTCCTCTTCCAATCTAATAAATAAATAAATCCAATCAATAAAAATAAGGTGTGAGGATGAGATCTACCAGTTCTAAAATTGTGAAGCACATGGTGACCAGAAACAATCTGTTCAGTTCACCATCTACAGATCTTTCCTTTGTTTAATAAACTGGTTTTAAAGGCAAAACATAGTTTGAGAAGAAAAAGTGTATAAATCCAGCACAGTTAAGGTAGTTCATTTAATTTTAATTTTTAAATTGCTGTTTTTGTGCATTTTAACTGAATTTGAATTTCTATCCAAATAGAACTTACCAAAAATTAAAAGTAACATTTTTTCATCTGGTACACAAAAAATGAATCAGTCACCATTTTGTAACATAAAAATTAAAAAATGTAAATATGAATAAACCTAAGTTAAACTATAGTTCCTTAAATATGTCTATCCTCCTGGTTAGCAAAAAGAAGTACACTAAATTTGGTAAGGGTTATAAATCAACATGTTTTTGTGGTTAACAACCAATGAGAATCAACCTTTCTTTTGCAAAATAACTAAATAGTTCAAAAGTTAAAATCGAAGATCTAAACCAAGGTTTCCTGTTTGCTGATTTAAATCATGATTAAAGTTGGTGATTTAAGTCAATCCAGCCTGGGGTAAATACTCTCCCCATCTCCATATCTGTGTGAGGGCCAATACACATAAGAACGGGTGCAGGCCCACTGTGTGAAGTGAGAGATGAGATGTGGACCCTATGAAAGATGCACCATTGCTAGTTAGGAACCATGGAGCTGAGCCCCTTGAGGGCTCTTTTGATGTTAGTTACAGAAAAATCTTTGATGCTAAGGTCAGGCCAAGAGAAACTGAATTCATGTCAACACAAAAATATTGATTAAACCTCTGTCTGACAGGAATTTTGACTAAATCTCCATACCCATGGCAAGGGATTCATATAAACAGTAGGGGTAGAGCACCTGTACCTCTACTCTTTGGCCATGTGGGAAGAATTCCATTTTCCATGAGTACTACAGGATTTCCCCTGCACCAACCCCAGTTAGACAGAGAATGATAGATCTCTGAAGTTTTCTTTGATTAGATCTCTGAAGTTTTCTGACTCCCAGCATTGTGCTCAATCCCCTCCACCATGCTGTCTTTACATCATGATTTGGTGAACAATACAAGAATTTAATGAGAGAACTGTTCATTATTGCTCTGGATTCAATATTTTTTCTGGACTTTAACTCAAGAGACCTGTACAATGAGAGAAAAGGGGACTAGAGTACACTTGAATGTGGTCACTAATGGTTGTTTCCCCTTTGTTTAGAGGATTACTTAACTGTGTATGACTGCAATTTAGGCTGCAGCATAACATTTTCATTGTATTTTTAAATCAGTTATGATTCTGGGTTGTGCAGTTTTCATTTTAAAAAAATCTCTGCAATGCCAATCTAAATAATAATAATAAATATATTTTTTCAACTGAAGTATGAATACAGCAAAAACCCATAGAAAAGCATTTCAGAAAGTGACAGAAAAATGATCACCAATAATAACAGAGCCACAATGGATTGTGTTTTCATTCAATAAGGGTAGATCTCAAGACATTCTACTTGAGGCAGGTGGGCCACAAAACAAGTCTAAAATATTAGCTGGCATTTATATCTTAACAATTTCCTGATCCAAGAAACAGTGGAGCCTGGAAAGATTGAAGATGGACTCCACAAAACAAAGAATATTAATATATAATCAACCAGATTGAGAATAACATGCCACCAAAAATTAATGTCTCTAAAATCATACCCTGGGTTGTAGCCAGATTACACAGCACAAGGACTATTGTATCACCATATTGAATCCACAAGTATAGGCATTGTTTTCCAATCAGGTGCACTGGCAAAGTCCCAAACATCTTCAAATAGGAAATACAGAGAAACAAATAGGAAGGCATACATACGATCCTGCATCAGCTCCCAAGCACCTGTGTGGGAGGGTCAATCTTGAAGAGTTGTTTGCCAAATCACCAAGCGCAGACTAAAGTGCCACCATTCAAGCATCTCATTTTCCCACCATTCTAAAGAGGCTAGGGAACCCAGAAATGGCACCACCGGTTCATGTCCCTGCACTATATCATTCTTATTCTTGGCAGTGATCTGATTCTGGGCAGCTGCTGTCTGCTCTGTTTACTGGAAGGGATAAACAGGCATAAAGAATATAAACCGAGATCAAACGTTTGTTTATTGAAGCTGTCTCGGCAAAGAGCTGCTGAAAGCAGTCTTTTGTGCATCTACTGCCTTGAGAAGCAGAGGCTGTTCTGAGAAACACACTTCCTCCCTCCTTCCCTCCTAGTCAATGCACTCTCTCTGGGAATTGGCTGCTCTCAAGAAATCTAGGGCTAGAAAAGGGAGTTCAGCAAGAATGCAAGTACAGGAGACTTACCAGGGTGTGGCTTCGGAAACCTACTTGCAGGAGTAACAAAGACTTAGCATCCTGCGTTTGTTGGGGTTTTTTTTGAGACAGACTTACCATTAATGATTTAACCAGCAGGCTGGTGATGGTAAATCTTTTACTTGGCCTGGCGGGGGAGCCAAATGTTATCAGTTCGTAACCGGGAAGGTTTTTGTTGCTGCTGGGTTTATTGTTGGGCCATTCCGAGGATCATTTGTGAGCTGGTTGCCTGACCGCAGGCCGCACTTTTTCCGCATAAATCCTCCTAAATGCATTGTCACTAAATCAGGATATTTGGAAGCTACCATCTGTGGAGTTACACACACGTCCAACGATGGTGAGCGACCTATTTCCCCCTTCCCAGTGTATTTATTTATCTATAGGGTGTTTGTAAAACAGTCTAGGCGGACTGGGCTGGCTTTGTGGCGATCACAGTATGTATTGTGTATCCATGCCGTCTCTCTGTCTCTCTCTTTCTGTAGAGCTCTGGAAACGCCTCCTCCTACCGATGCTCCATGTCTTCCTCTGCGGATTTCTCCGATGAAGATGATTTCAGCCAGAAATCTGGCTCCGTGTCTCCGGCACCGGGGGACACACTACCCTGGAACCTGCCGAAGCATGAGAGATCGAAACGGAAAATTCAAGGCGGTTCCGTGCTGGATCCAGCCGAGAGAGCGGTGCTTAGGATAGCCGGTAAGACCAGGCTCTAGGCGGCCAGACAGAGCCACCAACCCGCGTGTGCCCGAATCCTGGGCTTGCATGGGAGAGATCACGGCAGAGATTCATGCCTTGCGGGACGGGAGAGGGGCTTGTTCATTGGCTTTGTGAATACAGCCTTTTAAAAACCCTGCAGGTCCGTGGAGTGGTGACTAAGCTCTTTGGCCATGTTTTCCGCTTGGGTGAATTAATGCTTGTGGGAAAGGAAAAAAAGATGATGAGCTATGTGCAGGTGCGCCCATTAAACTTTCATGTGAAAATGCATTAGCCGGGAGAGGCTCATCATCAGTAACTGGTGGTTTCACGCCGCGTCTGCACCTCGGTCGGTGGTGTGCACACAGGCGGAGCGCGCTCCGATTTGCCTTTTGTACCCTACCGGCAGAGGCGACATTCAATGCGCGGAGCGGCTGGGGTCACCCGGCTAGGCTCTACGTGTCCTCCTTGCGGGGGCTGTGTGCGGCAGCGGGGGGGTGTGAACCGCTCTTTGTCCGCCTGTGCACATGGGGGTCCGCTGACGGGCCCCGCGACTGAACAATGTAGGCGAGGCCCCGGCGTGCTGTGGTACGCGGCGGTTCGCTGAGGCTGGCAGCGCATGGCACTGACACGGGGCGGGTGCCGTGCCCCCCATCTGGAAGCGGACAACCCGGTGTGATTAACCCCGGGGAAGGGCAGCGGTTCTGGCTGTGAGATCCCTTCCCCCGGGTGATCGCAAAGCGGTGTTCTGCAAACGGGCGGGGTGCGGGCGGCAGTGGCTCGGCCCCGGGGGAAGGCGGCGCAGTACAACCCCCCCCCCCCGTCTCGCCTTGGGTAGCCGCTGCTTTAGCCGGCACGGCGAAGAGCCGGGGTCTGACGGAGGCGCCTCGTTGTAGGCTCCCTGCGGCTGGTCCCTGGGATCCGGCAGCCCCCGAGACATATCCGCCGGGGGCTCGGAAACCCTCCACCGACTGCGCCCCACCGCGGCGCTGGCCCCGGCCCCGGCCCCGGCCCGGCCCCGGGGGGGGGGAGGAGGGCGCGGCTTGCGCCTGGTCTGGGAAGGCAAGCGGGGGGCAGGGCCGGACCGAGGGATCTGAGCCGAGCGCCAGGCAGGGAGGGCTGGGGCGCCGCGCCACGCTCGGCTCGGTGGTGCGTTTGTGCAAGGCCGGGGGAGGGGGTGGCTGGCGTGGGGGAGCGGGGCCTTGCGGTCGGTGTGTCGGGGTTACACGGCGAGGCCGCGGGGCGGGGCGGCAGGGAGGCCCGTGAGGGCTTTGCACGGGGGCTGTGTGGAAGGGCCGGGTCAGCAGGCCGGGAGGGGCCGGCCGGCCGCGCAGGCGCAGATGGGGCTCGACGGCGCTGAGGCGGCGCCGACACCTGCCGCGGCAGGCCGGGCCCGCACCCCCGGCTGTAGTCGCGAGAGGGCGGATGGGGGACGGGGCGTTGCCACCGCCGCGCGTCCCTGCAGCCCCGGCCCGCGCGGGGTGCTGCCGCCGGCCGCTGCGGCGTTGTGGGCAGCCCAGCGGCGGCTCCGAGTGAAACCTCCCCCCGGCCGGGCAGGTCGCGGGGCAGCGGCGGCCCCGCGGGTTCGTAGGGAA
Source organism: Mesoclemmys tuberculata (assembly GCA_007922155.1). Classification (NCBI taxonomy): domain Eukaryota; kingdom Metazoa; phylum Chordata; order Testudines; family Chelidae; genus Mesoclemmys; species Mesoclemmys tuberculata. The sequence continues at coordinate 86,687,468 of ML675604.1, forward strand.
ACGCAGCCCTGAACCCAGGCCCGGCCGCGCGGGCTGAGCGCAGGGAGGGGGGAGTCCCGCCTTTGCGCGGTGCCGCTGGGCTCTGGGGGGGCAGGGCAGCCAAGCCCAGCGGCTGGACCGGAGCCAGCCGAGCTGCCCCGGGAGGGGAGATGAGGGGCGGGCTCCGGCAGCCCTTATCCGGGCAAACTCTCCACCCCTCGGGCCGCCGGCAGCCGAATCGGGCCCAGCGATCACCCGAGCGATGTAGCTGTCTCGGGGGAGGGTGTCTCCATGAAGAGGGGAGGCCCGAGGGCACCTCCAGGGTCGGGCGGCGGCGCCCAGGCTGCTGTCCTGGAGCTGCTGCAGCCCTGGCTGCCTTCCTGCTCCGCTCTGCTCCGCTCTCTCGGCCGCCCGTTCGCCGAGCGCAGAGATTTGCTGCTAATGAAATCGGAGAGGAAGCCCTTCTTGCTATTGGAGCCCCACACATGCTCACACGCCGCTCGGGAGGGGGCATGGGCGTTTCCTCGGACAGCTTTCACAGCACCCCCTCCTCCCTCCCTCCCTCTAGCCTTTTTTGCAGTTCCCAAGGCTTCGTGCTGTCTGCAGCCTTGCAGTGAACTGGTCAGTGTTACCCTCCAGCCATGGCTGGTTACCTCTCCCCCGGTGCTTATCACTATGCCGAAGAACGGGAGTACCTACAGGCTTACGAAGATGTCCTGGAGAGATACAAAGGTACTGTAGATTAGCGCTGCGGCATGGGTTTATTGGGAACATGCGAACAGGGTAGGGTTTACCTTAAATAACACTGGTGATTGCAAGTAAACAAGAGTCAGGAGCAGCCATGGCCAGGATCAGGTCCCCTGTGCTATTCCAGTCCACGACCCAGAAGAGGGTGCAGTCGAGGGTACAGAAACGCCCTTGGACAAGATCCGTTGCCTCCTGGAGGAGGTCATTTCTTACGGAGCAGTCTGTTGCTTTCTTTCACTAAAGCGCTTAAGTGAAACTGTCCTTTTCTTCCCGGGTGTGAGGACGACACTGACATCTCAATGAGATTACTGTAAGACTCTACTGCCTGATGTTTGTCTGGGATGAGAACTGTTGTCTGTTCGTTTTGCACTAAATAAAACTATTCTGTGGTCCTAATAAATGCAGTGAAATATGCGTTCTTATTTTTATTGCAAAAACTGGCTTTAAATTATAAAACATAGCATACCATTTTTTTGAAAGGTCAATTTGTGATTAAATCTCTAACATGTTGTCCTTTTTATATAATTATGTAAGCTTTGTGCAACATCATGAAACTTTCTCATTTAGTACAGGAAGAAAGACCTGTCTAATGTACATAAAATATATACAATTAATTTTATTCTATTATAAATGTTAATATTATTTCCTTATCCTTGGTGGTATGGAAGATGTACGTAGGACACATTCATTGTTTTGTATTTTAGTGCATTATTAATATTAAAAACTAGATCAAAGTAACATTAAAGATTTGATCTTAATTAACAGGAGGTGGAAGTAAACATACTGAATCTTCATCCTGAAAATAGCCCCTGTGTGCATGTTGCAGCACATTTGATATTTGCTGTTTGGAATCCTTTTCTATACCCACGGACAAGGTGGGCTAGGTGGTTTCAGATATATATCAGAAAGTCTTGATTTTTCGGCTTAAAGATACCCCAAAAGTTGTATGGGTTTTAGCTAAGGAATTCCCACTAAGTATAATGGGAGTGGCATAGTTAAATAAGTTTATTTGAAGATGTCCGAGTTGATTTTATTCTATCGAGGTTGTTAATGGCAAAATTAAAAACAAAAAAAAATTACGTTCAAATGAGATATATCAGATCTGAGCGTACTTTACACCTGTTTCACTTGCAAATGGTGTATCATCAACAACTATTGACAAATAACTCCTTTGTGTCTATAGTCTATTGTGCCAAAACATCTAGGGAGCATGTGCACTATCTTTGCTAAAATGCATTAGAACATTTTAAAAGAGAAATGATGATTGTGCTGAATAAATCCTTTAAAAAAGGATCTGTTCTATTTTTTCATCATCGTAAGTGATTTATACACATTTCAGACTCATTTTTTTTCAAATGTTGATTTTTAAAGTAAGCAGGCTCAATTCAGATGATCAGATCAGAAGTGTTGAAAAAACCCTAAAGTGTATTTATTTTTCTCTGCTGTGATTTAAAATTGATCTGAACAGGTTTAAATTAAATTTGATTAAAAAAGGAAGTTTCCTCCCAGAGACAGATATATTATTAGGTTTCAGTTTAGAATGAGGTTATGTGGGCACTTGATAAACCCAGGAAAATTCATAATAGATATATTATTTTAGGGCTTGATCCTACAGGCCTAACTCCCCTAATTTCAGTGGGAGTTCTGCCTAAATAAGGGCTCGATGGTTGAGCCCTTATCTGTGGCAGAACTAGTGTATGCTGATACAGTAGACTCCCAGGACTAATTAGCATTTATTAGAGATATATTTTTAGTATATTCTATAGTTGTTAAAGATGGTTAACTTATCTGTGGGAAGGGGGATAGGGCATATTCATATTACATTTTAAAAGATGGCAGACTCTTTAGAATGGTTCAGTAAGCATCCAGTTTGTTTTGCTTTTATTTTATATTTTTTGGCATACTTAGCTCATCAATATATTATGCTTGGCAGTTTGAGGTATGTTCCATTCAATCACTGGGAAAAAAGGTAAAGATTTTAGCTTGTTTTAATGATGAAATTACGGAAAACTGGAAAAAAACATTATTTTCCAATGTGTTTTCAAGCCGGTTATGATTTCCCATCAGAGTCCCAGTAGTATGACTTCATTACAGTGATTGTTATCCTGATGACTTGCTATGGGAACTGATCTAATCAGAAAAGAATTGCTGCAATATGTGCTTTAAACAGGGAGGGCCATTTCACCAAACTCTGAAAGAAAGTGCTTTTGTTGATTTAAAAAAAAAAATCAAATACAATATCTAAACTTCCATTTTTGCTTTATCAAAGTGAAAAGTCTTAATCACTTATTTGAATTCAAACTTTTTTTTTCTGGTTTGCAGAATATTCTTGTGTTCATCTGGGACATTATCAGGGTGCCAAATTATCTATGCCCCAGCTGTTAAGTACTGTAACTAGCAGAGTCAGCTGTAGAAAATTCATTGCCTGTCTTGGAAGGCGTGGAATCATATGATGCCATATCATTAAGAAATTCTGGCTATTTGATTTAGAAAAAGGGGAATTGAAAAATAATTCCTATTAAAGTGTAACTGAAGTTTTCATCTTCATCTTTTTATATAGCCAGGATATATCACAGTTCTGGAAGACCTTACACAAACAAGAACTCGATTGTTTTAACAGTTGAAACCAAGGTATCTTGTGTGTCTGCAAAGCTGTTGCTGACCATGTCTTAATCTGCAACAGTAAATAATTGGGCAACTGTTCACTAAATCTGAGGTAACACAGAAGAGCTGTTTGCTATGGGAGAAAAGGGTGTTGTGTTCTGATTCTTGGTCAGTTCAGTCTTTGAGTAGTCAGTTGTTTGACCATCCCTTTTTTTCTTGATCCTTATAAAGCTCATTCACAGTAGAATTTCTAAAGTCTTCTGAAGAAGAAAATCACATAACCTCATCTGATACAGAAATTATATTGAATAAAGCCACTTATTCATGGGAAAAAATGCTTCTTTGTTAGTAGTTCTTCTAAAAATGGTCAAACGCAATGCCTTTGTTGGGATAGTGGATATAAAATATCCAGTACATTTTATATGGAAACATACAATACATTTGTCTTGTTTGTGATTTAACATGGAAGATGCAGAATTATAGACTGTGTACTGATTAACGTAATTACTAATAGCTATGGGCTTTATCCTACAATTCAGCATTACCTTAGTGGGTGTTTCACGTGCAGAGAAGTTGCAAAAGTGGTCTGTTTTTACCTTTTAAATTATCTTATGAACATACCTGAAAACAAAGATTTATCAGATTCATCATCTAGTACATCAGTCCTAATTGTGTATATATACAATTAACATTTGCCATGGTGGTGATTTTACCTGTTTTCCCCCTATCATTCTGTGTTTTAATGAGAAACATAGCAATCTATGTATCCTACATATTTCATTTTAATTTATCAGGCATCACTGTGAATTAGTGGGATGGATTCTTCCATCCAACAAAAGCCATTTAAAATGAAATCTGTGTCTCCAAATGCATTGCTTTAAATAGAGTTACTTTGGTATAAAATTTGAGTAATGCAGTGGGGAGTCAGGCCCTACATTTGTAATCCCTCATATTTTATTATCTTTTAAGACTATCTCACTCTCTCTTTCCCTATATATTAATTATAATCTTCTAATAAAAATGAATTTAGTTTAGTTTTAATAACTGTGTAGTAAAGTTTCTTCTCATATCGTTGTGGTGATGTCATCTAACAGCGTGTGCGTGTGTGCGTGTGTTCTGAAATTAAGAGAAAATTCTTAGTTAAACATTTATAAATACACCATATAAAGGAACATTTTCATAAAGATATGTTATTTAAATAAATATACACAGCTTTTTGGGCCATGCAGACTCCAAATGCCATGGATCTTGGCTCAAGTTGAATTTTCTGTCAAACAGAGTAGCTTCCTTTGACATGGCCACCCCATAGAAAAATAGTTCTGCTGCTCTGGGGCTGGAATTTGCCGGTTGGTGGTGGGAGATGTAAATAAATTCCTTAGGCCCTCAGCATTTGATTACTGCTTCCTTTAAATCCGTATAAATGGCTGCAGAGAAAATGGATTATTCCCATTGTAAATTTCAGTGTCTGTATAGGGGAGGGAACTCATGGTGGGGGAGAGGATGGCAGAGTTTAGTAGACAATTCTCCAGTAGTTTTGGTTGTTTAAAAAACTCATATGTATTTTGAGTATTGGCATTTTATCTGTCGTCTTTGAAAGAAATATTCAGGCCTTAAACACTACTTGCCGCTTTCTTTTCTGCAGTTTTGTGGCAAGGATGTCCATTCCTATGGTCAGAATCATAGAGCTGGATCTGTTAGTCCATTTAGTTCATGCTGTTGCCGTTGTAGAATTGCACCTTAATATAATTTATATTTTTAATACCTTGTTCAGTATAGTTTTAAGCATCTGAGGGTGCTGCTGATTTAGAGAAAGCTGTTTGTGACATCCGTAGGCCACTATTTCCCAGTTAGTTCCAGGGAAAATAAATGGCAATGGCTGGCACAGCCAGCTCTGGCTGGCTGACTTTTGGAAGACACCTCTCAGCTAAGAGAAGCTTTTAGATATTTCATCAGAAAGAATCTGCCCTATTTTAGGATGTTTTGAGTGGACTCCCTAAGCATGTTCAGCAAGGTCTCAGGACATTGTTCCCCAGGAAGTAATGGCCATTTATGGAAAGAAAATGGGCATTCATCATCCTTAAATTTCTTTCTGTATCACAACATTAACATTTCTTTAAGCAACATTTTCTAATTGGTACTGTTGTCTGTATTCCTTTCAGACAGATGGGGTGAATCTCCCCATTTCTGGAAGTTTTTTAGATGCATATTATCCAAAACATGGACCAAATCCTGCTCAACTCATTCATGAGTACTTCTGTTGAATTAAATGAAGTATTTTTAATTGAGGTAGAGCCGAATTATGAGATCCTGAACACATGCAGGATTGGTGAGACTCTGTCTGAGTGAGGACCTCAAGATTTGACCCATGGATAGGAGTGTTTGAATTCAGTCAGTGGAGCTATGACAGGTTACACCAGCTAAGGATCTGACCGTGTGTCTTTATATGTAATATTACAGCTGTTTGAATCTTGGTTGATGATGAGCATTCAGTGCATGAATATTTCAGAGGGCCTAGGCTGCCAAGTGTTATCAAGGCAGAAGCTGCCATCAAACAATTGTCACCAAAAAAGGCACTTGACTTAGACTTCTGGTGGTATTTCGCATATAAGCATAGTGGTTATCACGTGTCTCGAATGCTCGTGTAGCTTTTCAACATCATCTGGAAGCAGGAGACCATGCATTAAGATATCAAAGATATGTCCATATATATAGAAACACAAAAGTGACCAAGCAATCTGCGACAGCCATTGTGGTATCACACTTCTTTCCATTGATGGGAAGATTTTGTCTCATGTCTTGCTCAGTAGAGTCTCCACCATCACTGATAAAATCATCACAGAGAGACAGTGTGGCTTTCGCATGGGATGCGGAATACCGGATTTGATTTTTGCTGGTCTCCAAATACAGGAAATTGCCGGTAACAAAACTGTGACCTCTATATGGTATTTTAGACCTGACAAAGGCCTTTGACACTGTTAGTTGGAAGACTCTCTGGTGGATCTTGCACAGTGTTGGGTATGTGCACAAATTCATCACCATCATGTGGTCATTTCATGCTAGCTAGAGTGCTAGAAAATGGTGCCTCATCAGAGCTTTTCCCTGTCAAAACAGCATGAAGCAGGGTTGTGTGCTGTCGTCTACGCTATTTATCATTCTCTTTGTTGCTATACTGCTAGATTCTTTTAGTGACTGTGATCGGGGTTGCAACATTGGCAGCCCAGGTGCCAGGCCCCTAAGTCTCAACTGAACACTGACATAGCAGGATTGTTGTTAGTATTGTGAAAATAAGTATTAGAATTATAAAAATGTGTTTAAACCTTATGGAATGCTTATAAACTGCTGCATGCGTTAATCTTATTTATAATATCCGTATCCCATGTTATAAGGTAATATTTAAGTTTTTGCTCTGTAACTATAAATCACCAGACAGGAGAGAAACATTATCCAGTGAGAAATACTAGTTTGCTATGGGAGGTGTTATCGCCTGGCCAACAAAAGAAGGCCCATCAGTGCCAGATGAACCATTGTGGAACATCAGAGGACAAAAGGATTTGTTGATGGCTCTTGGGACCCCTCCCCTACCACCCTCATGACAAGGAGATGTGTAACGGAATTCCTTTCATCAGCTGAATAGGCAACTCAAAGCAGAGTCAGAAAGGAATAAAAAGCCTTAAGTGAGGGCTTTTCTACACTGGCACTTATTCTGGCAAAATTTTTGTTGCTCAGGGGGGGTGTGAAGAAAACACCCTGCTGAGCATCATAAGTTTTTCTGGTGTAAGTGTAAGCTGTGTTATGTCGGAGGGAGAGAGCTTTCCTGTCATAGCACTGTCTACATTAGTGCTTAGGCTGGCAAGATTTATGTCGCTCAGCGGGGTGTTTTTTCATACCCCTGAGTGACAAAAATTTTGCCAGAATAAGCGCCAATGTAGATAAGCCATAATAAGAAGGAACTGGGTCTTTTATGCTGCTTGGAGCCTGAGGGGCCAGGATTACAAAGCATAAGCAAAAGACCCCTTGGCCTGGGTTAGCCCTCAAGAACATACAGAGCTTGCCTATATTAGAAGCTTCTATTACTTTTTGAAATTTAAGATTGGAACGCATTTTTGTGTATATATGTTTACCTGCTTTAACCTTGTAAACAACTCTCATTTCCTTTCCTTAGTTAATAAAACTTTAGATAGTTTACTACAGGGTTGACTACAAGCGCTGTCTTTGGTGTGAGATCCAAGGTGCAACCTACCTGGGGTAATTAGGAATGGAAGTAACTCAAAAGCTCAAGCTCAAAAATGTCCCAGTCTTATTAATCTCTCCTCACATGGAAGCTTTTCCATACCCCTAATCAGTCCTGTTAAGCCCTTTTCTCTATGGTTGTAAACATGGCTCTTGAAGCAGCTAGGACGTTTTCACATGCGTTATCTTCATGTCACCTGTAACATCAAGTGGTCAGACATGATACCAAACACTGAAGTCCTGGACCAGTGCTGTATGACTAGTATTGAATCCCTAATCATACAGGCGTAACGTTGCTGGTCTGGTCACCCTGTATGGATCGATGATACACGACTCCCCAAAGCCATATTGTATGGACAGTGGAAAATGGAAGCGTGTTCTCTGGAAGGCCACTGAAAATGATACATGGACACACTCAAAGCTTACCTAAAAGCTGGCCAAATTGACACAAACACATGGGAAGCCTCTGCTGCTACTGACAGGTCAGGTTGGTGGCACACCTGTTGGTCTGTGGTTAAAGCCATATAACAGAACAGAAAAAGCCAAAGATAAGTGTGAGCAAAGAAAGCAGGCTGTGGAAAGAACATGTGGCCATGTCTGCCTGACATGCGGACGCATCTGCGGATTCTTCACTGGCTTACATTTACACAAGAAAATGTGCTGAAACAAACTGTCTCTCATACATCGACTATGACAGAAGATTCCAACACTTCAGTAAACCTACAAGTATGAGAAAGGTAATCAGACTTTGGCCCTTTATTTAAATGTCTGTGGTACATAAATAGGGCTGGAGAACTAATAAAAGTCTCCCACAGGTTCTCTGGTACTTCCCAATTCCAACTTGGTCGAAAATGCTAAAAGTATTTCATTATATCTTCTGCTTGTGGCCAAAAACAGGAGATGGAGAGGCATGTGAAAAAGGAAAAATAACTTAATCATAATTTCTCTTAAAAGGCTTGGTGTGGGCTCAGTGCACACTTTGGGTGACAATTTCAGCTGATTCTTATATGACTAGTTCACTGATACCTAATTATAACATTTATTTCCTTTTCATGCAGCCCTTAATTATGGATCATTTTCTTTCCGTTTACATTGGTTAAAGCACTTGCTTAAATTTAAGTATGATCTTATATCCCATTGATTTTCATTTGTGCTTAAAGTTATGCACATGCTTAAGTATGTTGCTGAATAAGAATGCTTAAAATTATTTAACTACTTGTTGAATGGCATTAAAGAATAGTTTTTTCCCTAAATGTCAACTTGAATGCAGCCTTACTGCTGCATGCCTGAAATATTTCTTGAAAAGACTCATCAGAGGCTTGAATTTTAACAAAGCCTTGATTTTTCTGTAGTGGGTGAAAATATTCATCTATTGAATGCTTGCAGTCAACCAAGCTTTCAGACAGGTGGAATAATGCTTACAAAGACATTACAGTGCTAAAGTAAAATTGTGAAGTCCATGTTAAGAGCTAGATCCTGCAAATTGATCTGTGTAGGCAGATTCGTGTACCTGTATGAAGGCCCCAGGGACTTCAGAAATCCACCTGTGTAGATCAGTTTGCAGATTGGGGTCTAAATTATTACTCAAGTCCTTATTTATAAAAACTTGCTTTGAAATTACTTGTCCTCAGGACATTGGAATTTGACCCTAACTGAATTAAAAATACATTAGTAGCTCTAACATTACTGATATTATTTAATTATAGTAGCATTTGTACACAATTCCTTTTGTCTTTTGATAAATAATGTAGCAATTTTTAAAATCCTGTGCATATTAAGTACAAATACAGTTTTACTAATAATAATTAGAAACAAGTTATTTAAAGGAAAAATATGCTAAGGTTTATATTCTCATTGCAGTCACACAAGTAGTTTCATTGATATAATTGAAACTGGGAATAAAATGAGCAGGATTAGGCTTTCTGGTAGGCCAAATATATATCAGTTATGACATTTGAATACAGTGGGTCAAAATCTGCTTTTGGTTGCACCTTATTGAACTTGAACAGTTGTCAGTATATTATAATAGTTCCATTTCATAGTTTATATGCAAAAGCAACTATTTTGCACTCTTGTAATATACCATATGCATTGAAATAGGACAGCAGTCAGCTAGCTGTCTTTCATGTTTAGTACTCTAATTATGTTAGACGACTTCATTGGTCTAGACTGAGGTTCAGGTAGCCGGTCTGCCAGCTGACACTTTACACCACTTGGGTCTAAAATGAGTAGATGTCCTCTCCATTATGATTCGCAAAAGCGTGTGTATGTTGTTTCACAAAATGGGTAAAAGCCAGACTCATCTGTACATGTTTGAACTCTCCTTCCAAACAAATGACCTTTGAACATACAGTAGAACAGAAAAGGGCATAAAAGCAGGGGAAGTGAAATGGGAATCCTTTCATTCCATTTGTGTTCTTTTGCTCTGGCTGATTGGATTACAGTCTAAATGTTCCTCATGTGATCAGATTTCTTCAGCAGAGCAGAAGCAGCTAAATATTGACCGGTGTCTTTGATATTTTGGACAGACATTTTAAAATAATAATACAACCCACAAAGCGCTACCACAACAGCTTCAGTGAAGCAAATGGCAGTCCTGATCCTGCAGTTTAGTCAGGCAGAACTCCCCTTGATTTCAATGGGCGGTATGGATTGCAGACTGGGCCCAGATTTTTAAATCAGTGTTTCATGTTCTGTAGTTTTCAGACACATTTTAAATCTAGAGTTGGCAATTCACATTTATACTGGAAATTAGGGAGTGCCTAAACATTCATCTTAAAAGTCACTGCGCTATAGACCCCAATGCTTATGGGGGTGGAGTATTTTTATCAAGATAACTCTAGTAACAGAGGTGGATATTTTCAAATGCACAAATATCAATTAGGGGCCTAGCTTTCATTTACTTTCAGTAGGAGTCAGGCTCTTAACTGCCATTTGTGCCTTGGAAAATCTCCAGAGATTATACATAGCTCAGATTAGAGCTTGATGCTTGAAAACATTATTATATTCTGCTTTGCTGATTAATTCTGCATTTAAGGCTAAGTTTGTTGGATAGCTTTTAATCTGAGGTACCTTTTGGAGGAAAATTAATGAATATTTCTAGAAGATTGGTAGCTTTTATAAGGAAAAAGAATCAGAGTTCTCTTTGGTGTTTTAAAACAAACATTTTTCTCCATACATGACTACACACTTGCTACATTTTCAGCAAAATAGTTAACTGTGGAGAAACATTTTTTTGCTTTTATGTAGTTCCACTAACACCATATTTATGCTAGGATGAGAGCAGGATTTGGCTTAATGTGTGTAGAAGGGAGGGAGGAATGGGCAAAGCTAATTTTATTGGAAGTCTGGAAGATCAAAATGGATAAGGTTCCTTGATAAAATTATCTGATGATAGTATTATTAATTGTTCTCATCATAATGACATGCATAGTGTTCTTCAATTCCATTTTTTCGTATTTAACCTTTAGTATAAAAAATCCATGCTTGAGATTTTCAAAGCTGACTAGTTACACAACTGTAATTAAATTCAACGTGTGGCCAAATTGCCTAGCCATCTTTGAAAATTTCAACCCATATGCATTTTTAATACTATTTTTAGCTCTTTCTTGTTAAGAATTCCATTACTGAGAAACAATTCACTTTTTCTGCATATCAGGGTTCTTCATGTAATCCTTATATATTTAAATATAAATTGTATGGCATTTTTTGCTTCTATAGTAATATGGATGGCTGTGCTTCAAAGTTTGTATTAAATTGAAAGATATAAACTATTGTAGTTGTAAAGCAATCCAGTGGTCTGACGTATTGATTCAGAGTAGACTTAGAATCACATGTTGAACATGGTTGTTGCTTTACATTTCAGGAGTTCTTTTAATTTATAAAGATTACATTAGCATGCCTAAAACAATGCATTGTTCATATGGCCTGACATTTAGAGTGTCATACTGAAACCTTTGTTAGACTTTGGTAACCAAGTAATACCAAGGGAACTTAAGGAATGCAGTTTTTTACTGAGGAGTAAATTTGTGTCCACATTAACTTGGAATCTGATATCAGATGTATGGGTTAAATCAAATAACATGAAACAATATTAGAGATTCTTTATTTTAGCCACAAAAGCGTTATGAATTTGGGGGGATTAAGTATTAGAAATGTTGTATTGCTGAGGTATCCTTGGCTTTCAGTAATAATTTGTGTACAATATTATAAAGAGCCTTTTGAAGATTTAGGCATCTAACTTTAAAATGTCAGTGGATCTTTGCATATTTTAAGGACAGTGAAGTTTTTGCTTACTTCTCCACCAAAGAATATATGGTTCTCCCTCATTTAGTCTGCTATGTCTCCATCCTCTTGTCCTCAAAACTTCTTCATGAAGCCTGCAAACTTTAGTCCTCTCTTCATAGAAATCACTTAAATAACATGTGGAATAATATAAAAAACCCAAAACACAAACAAAGAACCCTTAAAAGCAACAAACAAATAAGACTCTGACCCTTGATAATGTGTATTACAGTGTGACATTTTGTTACCACCCTTGTCCTCCACTCCGCCTTCCATCCAGGTTTGAGAGAATTACTTTCAGGTTATATTTGGGGTAGATTTTGCACTAGTCCCTCACATGCATCAGAAGCGGCAAATGCAGTCAGGATTCCTCTTGGTAGCTTCCAGTTAGTGCACACTGGCACACTCACTGAGCCACTGTTGGGAACTGGTACCATGAACAAGGAACTGGGAATAAGGAACCAATTGCAACCTAATCTGTTGGAGAGGGTGTACATATTTTTTCCTCTGCACTGGTGCTTGGTAGGGAAAGGGGCAGACCCATGGTCCTATCCTCGCCCTGCCTTTTCCTGTCCCTTTATAATGCACATAGCAGAGGTGGGTGCTAGGAGGGGGTAAAAACTACACTTGTGTTGAAATTCTGGCCAGTTTCTGGACAATGGGTCAAGGAGCAGGAGTTGCATTTAATTTCTTCCTTGTCCTTTGTGCCTTCGCAGAAGGGCTGGCTACACACCAGTAAATTCAGCAGTTCAAGTTGGATCAGATCTTGGTTGGATCAAGTTGGATCTTGGATCAGATTCTGATCTCAGTTACATGGGTATAGAACTGGAGTATCTCCACTGACTTCAGTGAAATTGTGCCACATCGACCCTTATCCGCTTGGATCAAAATCTGATTTGTCAATTAAGCACTTTAAAAGAATTCTGAAACTATTTAAAGAATTACATTAAAACACAAACAAACAAAAAAAACTTAGAAGAATGTGGAAGTTGTAAAGTAAAACACTCAAAAGTTAGAAAATATCAGGTTTGAGGATGCCAGTGCAACTTTAATTTGGACCTCTTGGGTGTTTGGCTTAGGGTACAGTTTTTAATCCTTGATCATATATGATTTTTTTTCTACAGGACCCCTGCCTCACTCATTGAATGAGTAACTATTAAATATTTCTTTTTATCCTCATTCAGTGTGTGGTCTCAGACCTTATTTACTGTACACCAAATACAAAATTATTAACCTCCTGGGCGTATCTGTGGTAATTTTCAGCATAGTATCTGAGTGTTTCACAACTATTAATGAATTTATGTTCACACCATGACTATGAGATTAGAGGGTATTCCCATTTTACAGCTGGGAATAGAGGCACTGAGAAATTAAGGCCAGAATTATCAAAAAGTGCCCACTAATTTTGAGTGCCCAACTTGAGACACCTAGAGCCTGATTTTCCAGAATACATAGCATATTTATAGCTTATTATATTTTCAAAGCACAGCTCCAAATGTCTTCAGCTGTATTTCTGCAAAACTGTCCCCTTGCCCATTGGGCACCCAGAAAACAACTCGCAGTTAGGCTATGTGTACACTACTGTGTTGATACAAGTTATGATGATGATCATAAACTGCTATAATTACATTGCTTGTGCATGTTTACACAATGCTCCTTGTATTTGCAGAGCATGTCCACAATTGGTGCTCTAACATTGACAGAAAGAGTAGTGCAATATGGGCAGCAACTCACTACTTTCTGCAGCTAGGAGTTGGGGGAATGGGGAGTTGATCTCAGTGCCTCATGGGTGTGGGCTCAATGTCCCATCATGCAGTTTTTTCTGTCCCATCTTTACAGGGGCTATCTACTACATTTTGTAGCATTTTTCAACAGCCCCTGTAAATTGTTCACCAGCCATCTGTGCCTGAAAGCCTGGATTCTGCACCACTCTCTAGTGTTAAGTGTTATGTACATAATGTGGCTGTTCATGCAGCATTTCATGAGCTGCAAATCTGAAGTGGAATCTGAACACTGCCTTGCTGTGTGCTGTGGAAAGAAACAAAAAGGGCAGAGAAAAAATACTATGTTCTGGTGAAGGGGTTCAAATACCTTTATACCCGCCCCATGCCGAGTTCCCTGGTGGTCACCACTGGTAATGAGAGGGACAAGCAGGGAAAGGTGAGCTCAACCCCTAAGAACAAAGAGGCGAAAAGACTAGACCTCTTTGGTTGAAAAATTTATTCCACGGCTAGCTTATAGTGACGGGTGGCAAACCAACAGGTGCTGCTAGGAAGATATCACTTCAGTATCTGGCAGTCGCTAGATAAATTTGTGGGCTCTGTCTCCCTCCTCCAAACAGGAGTTTGAGGCTGTTTGTAGAGGAGGGGAGAGCTGTAGCCAGGGCATCCCTGCAGGCGGCTTCCAATGAGGTGGACTCGGCAGCTAGGTCAGTGGAGTCAGCGGTGTTGATGAGACTAATATCATGGCTGCAGTCCTCGAGAATCCTGTCAGAGGTCTAGCAGTCGATAAAGGACCTCCGTTTCAATGACACGGCCCTCTTTGTTAAGCAGACAGATGCCGGACTGCACGGCATGAATGATTCGAGGGCAGTACTAAAATCCCTCGGGCTTTATATTCTGTCTTCCTCCAGGAGGCACTTCAAGCCCTCACATCAGCAATGGTCTGGAGAAGGAGAGGGTGCAAGTGTTCCCTTGACGATTGGCTCATCAGGGGCAGGTCAAGGTCCTAGGTCTAGGCCGGCATCACGATAACCCAGAACGTCTGCCAGGTGCTAACCCTCCTAATAAACGAGCAAAAATCGACATTAGTCCCCATACAGAGGTGGACTTGGCAGCCAGGTTCATTAAGGGATGGGAAAGGCTGTTCCCGTCAATAAGGGAGCCTTCTCCCCAGTGGAACCTGAACTTGTTCCTTTCTAGACTCAACGGTCCTCCCTTCCAAACTATGGTCTCGCGTTCCCTTATGCATTTGTACTGGAAGGTCACCTTCTTTGTGTCTATTACGTCCGCCAGACGAGTTTCAGAGATCAGGGCATTGACATCAGAGCCACCGTACACGGTGTTCTATAACGGCAAGGTTGAACTATGCCCGCACCCGCCTTTTGCCTCAGGTAGTTTCACACTTTCACCTCACCAAGGATATGTTTCTACCTGTCTGTTGTCCTAAACCTCACAGCTCCAATGAAGAGACATGCTTGCACACTCTCGATGCGAGATGGGCCCTGGCATTTTACATCATCAGGACCAAATTCTTTCGTCATTCGACACAACTCTTCATAGCTGTTGCAGACTGGGTGAAGGAATTGCCGATTTCTTCGCAGCGTATCTCAAAATGGATTATGGCCTGCATCCAAACCTGTTATGAAAAGGCCAGTGTCACGCTTCTGGGGTCCTCAGTGACTCATTCAACAAGAGCGCAGGCCTCGTCTGCAGCCTTCCAAGGTCATGTGCCCATCTGGGACCTCTGCAAGGCAGCTACTTGGTCATTGGTACATACCTTTGCATCCTATGCATTAACACAGCAAGCTTGGGATGACGCTGGCTTCAGTAGAGCGGTGCTTCAAGTGTCACGTTCACGAACTCCTGCCTGCCTCTGGAGATGCTGGTGGGAATGGACATGAGCAAGCACTTGAAGAAGAAAGAACGGTTACTTGCTTACCTGTAATTGTTGTTTCTTCTTCAAGTGCTTGCTCATGTCCATTCTACACCCGCCCACCTTCCCCTCAGTCAGGGTTCCAGCAAGGAGGGACTGAGGGAGGGGGAGCTGACAGCGCCTATATGTGGGTGCGTGTGCGTGCCACTGCAGGGGGTGCTAGAGTCAGTTCCTACAGGTACTACTGAGGTTAAATGTTGTCCAGCACCCACCAGTGCATGTGGCACACACACACATCTACTCTGGGAATGGACATGAGCAACACATCTCGAAGAACAACATTTACAAGTAAGTAACCTGTTCTTTCCAGTGGGGGATGCTGAAATGCCCATAGTGATACTGTAAGACCCAGCAAGAACAAGTAAAAGGCAATATTGTGACATTATATTTTTATGTGTATGTATGTGAAAATTTCGCCTTGCTTTGAGGCTCCAATCAAGTTGCCCATGTACTCCTGTAAAAATGAATCAAGTCACATTCTGAAGAGTCTTTCCCTGCGGAGTTTAATTCAGTTCAGTGAAAGCTGCTACAACATAGCAAAGTGTTCAGAGTGCAGAAACCTAAGGTGGGGAACTTGTTCTTACTCTCCCTTTGGTTTTTTAATGGATCACAGTTCTCTCAATCACAGCTTTAGTTCTGCAACTTGAATATAGGAAGATGGGATTGCCATTAAGAATCATACAGTTGGTCTGTATAGTCTGATATCTAGAATTGTTCGTACCTGATACAGCAGATGAAAGCAAACATCCTCACTGTGCCCTGCTGAACTTGGCCAATTGTACAATGCTCTGTAGAAAAATGCTTTCTGCAGGCTATCATCTTAAGCCTCAACTACGTGATTTTCCTTGTATTATTTTAGTAACTGAACATGTTAATAATGGTAAAATTACTTATTCATTTGAAAAAATCCTGTTACAGTATTTATTTCAATGATATCCCCATTTTTGCAGTAAGTAGCACAGGTTGATTATATGCCGTGTAAAGAATTATATCTTGTTTGCAGTTTACTTGTGTTCTTGATATACTATTTTGTATCATGTCAGAAAGTAAGAAAATAGTCTGATTTAGGTTTTCTTCAGCCTTCTTTTTTTGTATATCTAACTGAGGAGCCTTTTGGTTCTCCTCCATTAAAGATTAAATAATCTCAGTTTCTGCAGTCTCTTCACATATATGTAAATTCAATCACCCCATTAGCGGATAATCATTTTACTTGCCTTTTGTGCACCTCTTTACTCTCAATGATATTCATTTCTTGAGGTGAGGCAACCAAACTGAATACAATACTCCAGAGATCATTATTATTTTATAAAGTAACACAACAATATTGTCTTTTTATTATTTTTAAATCCTTTTAAAATATATTCAAGTATTGTATTTGCTTTTTGCATCTCTGCAGTGAATTAGTAAGTGAGGTTTACTGACTGACAGGCAGTGATTAGACACATTTCCTCTCAGGACTCTGTTAGTTCATAGACTCAGTTTGTCTGAGCGACCTGGTGAATGAGGTAATATCTTCTATTGGATCAGCTTCTGTTGATAAAAGAAACAAGATTTTGAACTTAGAGCTCTTCTTCAAGTATGTAAAAAGGTACTCAGAGTGTCACTGCTAAATACAAGGTGGAACAGATCATTAAGCATAACAAGTTGACACGTTGCACAAGATCATACAAGGTGAATTAGACAGTTAATATCTCTGCAGTTGTAGGACAAAACAGAGTTAGTGGATTACAGATTGTTGTAATGAACCATAAATCCAGTGTCTTTACTGAGCCTGTGATTTTTAGTGATTTGTCCAGTCGAGTTATGAATTTTAGCTCCCAGACGCCGTTTATGAAGGTGTCGTGCCGTTTCTTGAGGATGAAGTCTGGGAAATCAATTATGGAGTGATCATTTTGTGAAAAGTGTTTGCCCATGGGTAATATGGTGTTTTTCTGTCATTTCTCTTTGGGAGTTCATTCAGGAGCATAGTGATTGTCTGGTTTCATCCACATAGTTATTGAGGCAGTTAGTGCACTGAATGAAGTACACCATATGTTTGTGATAGGCTTGTGTAGGACTCATGGATCTTAAAAGATGTGTTGTGCAGGGTGTTGAATTGTAGCAGTGGAGATATGTCTGCAGGTCTTACATATCTTGTTCCTGCAGTGTCTGGTGCTGCTTTGAGTTGGTGTGTTGGGAGTTTGCTTCTGATGAGCTTAGCAGGGTTGGAGTATTGTTTAAAAGCCAGAAGATACGGTCAGGAAAGATGTCTTTCAGGATGTGGTTCCCACTGAGTATGGGTTGTAATTGTTTAATGGTACCCCATGTGGGTATGAGTTTTTGTGTGAGTAATTTTAGATTATTTCTAAGACTTGTTATTTTGCATTTAAATTAAATTTCATTTGCTGCCTTGTGGCCCAGTGCTCCAGTTTGGGCAGATCCTTTTAGAGTCTTATCAGTCCTTCACAAATGTTTCCCAATGTTAATTGTTTTCTATCACCTGCAAATTTACCACTTTATTGTTTACTTCCTTCAAATCATTAATATAGATAGCAGTGCTGGTATGGGTGCTGATGTCTGGGACACCTCAGCCTTCTTTCCACACTAAGAAGCAGCCATGGCTTTGTTTTCTGTCCTGTGAATTAGTTTGCAGTCCACCACAGGATTTCACTCTACTCCTTTGTTACTTATTTTTATTGATAGTGTTTTGTGAAGAACCTTGTCAAAGTTTTTAGAAATACAAGCAAATTATATGTAATGAGTTTTCCCTTCATTCATTATTTTTAACTCTTTCAATGAAATTTAAATGCTGAGAGAAGCTTGATTTACCTTCACAGAAACTGTGAGCATTTGATCTTATATTAATATTTGTCCAAATGTTTTATTGTTCTATCTTTCATTACACTTTCAAAACAAAAACAAACAAACAAAAATAGTGCCCGTTTCTTGTAAAACATAGTTCCCCTTGTTCACTATATTGACTGCATTCCAAAATTGTCATATAACATACAGATAAGATGTATATGGGAGCAAAGTTGTTTTACTTTTAGTTTCTATTGTTTATTTTATGAGTGACATTTCATTTATAGCAAAACAACGAGAGCTCTGTGGCACCTTAAAGACCAACAGATTTATTTGGGCATAAGCTTTCGTAGGCAGAAACCCACTTCGTCATTTATAGTATGCTTTATGCTGTTGTGCTTTGAGTGCATGTGTTTTGGCTTAGTTTTAAAATAAGCAATTCACAGACAAAATAGTTTGCCCTGTTGAAATTCAGCACCATTTTTTGTGCTCTTTGGTAATGAGTTCTGTTAAGATTTTCAACGTGATTGCCTGGTGGTCACTGGTGCCCAGTGGCTGCTTCACACTCAACCTCCTGAACCAGTTCCTAGAGTCCACCCAAGATGAAGTAAAAAACATCCTTTTACTGTGCTCTAGAATGAGCTATTCCAAAATCAATCATTTCAGGTATGAGCTATAAACAATGGTTTGTTTAAAGTCAGGCATTGTTTTGGCAAATTTTCTACATCAATAATCTTTGTGGGACACATCTGGAAGCAGTTTGACTCTGTAAAGTTTGAATAAAAACTGAATAAGGATTTCAAGATTTGGCTCATTAAGATTAGTAAAATCCTTTATTACTCTTCTGATTTGGAAGCCTGTGGTGTAACACACTATTTGCATTTTTATTACATGCAGTGGGTTGTACATACTGATTTTCCTTCACAGTTCCCCATGCTGAATAGTATACTTCATTAAAAATGACATTCTCTCATGTCCTAACTTGTACACCAGAAATTTCTGGATCTTATTAATTGTTGTTACATGAAGTCTTGAAAATAACTACAGTATTTGATTTCTTATCTAGAAGCCAAGTTTTCTTCCTCACCCAATTGGGCATTTAAGCTCGTGACATTAGTGTAAAGACATCTGAACATTTTATAGCTATTGGTATGCCAGGGCTGTTGCTATTAGGTTCATTTTGTGTGCTCCCATTTTTGCTTTATCTCATTCCTGAATGTCTTCTTTAAATTACCCTTCAGCTACTAATTAATTCCTTTCTTTTGGCTGTCATTTCAAGCACAGTAGCTTTTATCATTAGAGTGCATTTTAGCACCTGCTGGCTTTCTGCTAACTCCTAGTTTCAAGAAGTACCTTCCTCTAGCAATAGTTGTCCTTGATCAGTTCCTGTTTAAAGTCAACCATCTACTGAAACTATTCTTCTGTAGTTGAAAGACTGTTTCCTGCAAATACAATATTCATTTTGGATCACGTGAGAAGAATTTATCTTTGAGACAGTTTCTGTAAATATGAAATGCAGCAAATTATTTTTAGAATTTCAAGACACCTTGATAGAATTTTTTTTTAAAAACAACTGGATAGTATCTTCTGGATTAGATTATATGGATAGATTTCAATCTGGAAATAATAAACCTTTAGCTTTCTCTGTTCTTTTAATCTATTATTCAGGAAGCAGTACTGGAGATGTTAGCCATAGGACTGGACAGATTATATTCACAGATAATATACTTAAGGACATTTTTCTTGTTAGTCCCTGGAGAAAATGTATCCAGAAATAACTCTTTTAATCAATTGACCAACTTTGTAGATGATCAGATAACATCAACAAGATAAACTAATCACAATATTTTTTTTGTTAGTCAACCAAATTTATGCATCTGTGTTTGCATTGCTTAGCCATCTCTAGTTAGTATATTTATCTACCTATGACCTCACAAAGGCTAGGTACAATAATAATTTGGCATGTTAAACAAACTGATTTTCTTTTAGAAGCATAGTGGACAGCTGTTCCCATTTTCTTGTTTGATGGATAGTGCAGTTGCATTAAACAGCTCTTGTGTTTTTTGAATTTTTAGGTTTTATGGGCACAATTATTATGTAATTGATGAGGAGTTTCCTGAATGCTAAACCTGATGAGCTAAACTACCTCGATTTGTGTGTGTGTGTGTGTGTTGTACAGAATGAAAAAATACAATAACATTAATGAAGTGTTTCATTCAGGAAGCTTAGCTCTGTGGAGGGATACTGAGAATATATGTAAGGCAATCAAAGTGTAGAAAGAAATATCAAAAATCTGATAAGCACAGTCTGGAGGACATAAAAAGCCTGTATATGGAGGCTTAACAGAAAGGCCAAGTGAAGATGTAGTTGAAGGTAATGAATGCTGTTAGTGAAGCTTAATTGCTTCATCCTTCAGACGAAGACAATCACAGAGATGCAGCATCTGTAGATTTGAACAAGTTGATTCCATCTTACATAGTAAGACTAATTTTAACAGAAAGATGTTTAAAACTGATGAAGCTAGACAGATTCCTCTCCAGGCAGCCTCATACATATACATTAGCAATTGGCAAAACATTTAATTAATTGATTTGAAACCCAGTATTCACAGGCCATCCTAGGCACAGGCAATTCCTTCCTCCAGTGGTTAACTAGAAAGGAGGGCTTTGAGGGTTGGTATACCTCACAGAACTGTTGAGATTCCGCTTCCTCATTGCTTGATCTGGAATATGTAGAAGAGGTTCTTCCAGAGTACAGGGGAAGAGGTTTCTTTTCCTGGTATTTCCTTATCCCAAAGCAGAAAGGGGGCCTTTGTCGTCACCAAGACCCAAAGAGACTCAGCAAATGCATACACCACCTCAGGTTCAGGATGGTAATGTTTGCTTCCATCATTCCATCTCTTCAGGCTTAGTACTGGCTCATGGCCCTCGACTTGCAGGATGTGTACTTTCACCGAGTCATCCTTCTGGCCCACAGTTAGTACTTCAGATTCATTGGGGGACCAAATAATTATCATTGCAAGCTACTGATGTTTTGACTGTCCATGGCACTGAGGGTGTTTGCGAAATGCATAGTGGGTTTTGTGGCCCACCTGAGAAGGCAGGGCATTCCTGTTTTACACCTGTTTGGATAACTTGTTGATTAGAGGAAGGAGACAGCAGCAAACTTGGACTGAGCTCTCTTCCTACACACCCAGTTGGGCCCCTAAGAAACTATGAAACCTCATCTTTCATTTCCTTTAAGACAATAAAGTTCATAGGAGCCATGGTCAGCTCCATGTCATAAAAGGTGTATGCAACAGGGCGCTGTGGCCTTCCTCGGAGCCTGGGCCTGAGGAAGGGTTGCTCTGCTCCCGCTCTACAGGGCCTGATCCTGCAGGCCCATCCACCCGAAAGCAGAGGAGTTGAGCCAGGGCCAGGGCAGGAAGTATAAAAGACAGGCCCTGCAGTTCAGTCAGAGGGAAGCTGCCACTGCAGGCAGACTTGTCTCCCTGGAGGCTGCAGCCTAGACCTGACCCAGGCCCTGCAACTGTGTGGCGCAGCCGCCCCGCTGACTGGAGCCTCCAAAACTTGCTTGACTTGCCAGGGCCAAGTGACTGGAGGGGGCTGCCTGACCCTGGTGACTGGGTAGGGCCGCCGGGCCCGAGTGACGGGGTAGGGCTGCCGAACCTTAGTAGCTGGGAGCAGCTACCCACACCCGATGGGTGGGAGTAACCCCCAGAGGCCAGCCCTGATCTGGAGGAGCTGCACAGTGTGGAGAACCCACCAGCGTGGATTGACCCTTGTGGACCTGAGGAACCCGTGGGGTCTTGTGACCTGGAGGAGCTGCCTTTTACAGACGACCCTCAGGAGTTCCCAGACCTGCCGCTGGTCAATGGTGAGGGCCTCACCAGACCCCTGCTCACCGTTTCCCCCAGTGACCCAGACGGTCCGATGAGGATGCAGGTACCCAGGGATGGGGTGGGAGGTAGTGGCCCAGGCACAGCCATAGTGAATGGCTGAGTCAGGGGCAGAACCCCAGCCAGTGTGCTGCGGTGGGAGCCCTGCTGACCCTGGGCTGGGACACAATGAAGTCGGGTGGGCCTGTGTCCCCCTTCCCTAATCACACAGGGAGTGCTTGGTATCCTCTGCACTCCTGACCAGAGAACACCGAGCTCTGTCAGCCCCGCCGGACTGTAGGCTGGGGGCTATAGACTGCTTCACCTGCCCCACCCTGTTTGAGGGCCGGGGGCATCAGACTGCTTACCAGCCCCACCTGTAGGAAGGCCGGGGGTTAGAAACTGCTTCCCCGCTCCTCCTGTTGGAAGGCCGGGGGCTACAGACTGCTTTGTCTGCCTGTCCCGTTTTGAGGGCTGGGGGCACCAGATTGCTTTCCAGCCCCGCATACGAGCTGAGGGCTAAAGACTCTGTTGCTTGCCCTGCCCTGTCTGAGGGCCAGGGGCAATAGACTACTGGCCCACTCTGCCTGTTGGAAGGCCTGGGAGCCGCAGACCCATTACCAGCCCTACCCTATGTGAGGGCCAGGGGGCTATAGACTGCCAGGGAAGCCCGCCCTGCCTAGGGGCTGGGGCTACAGACTCATTGACAGGGAGCTTATTCCCCTCAACAAAGGCACTGTGGCCTTCCTCGGAGCCTGGGCCCGAGGAAGGGTTGCAACGCCGCTGGCTGGACCGTGCCAGCAGTCTACAGTGTACCTGCCTAAGGACAGGTTCCAACTGTTACAGTTGCTCATTCTTAACTGATATGAAAACCAACTATGACAGCATGTGTCTCGCAGTGTTGTCTCTGTGCATGTATATGACACTTTTTGTCAAACTTTACCTGTGCCCCTACAACTCTGGGTCAGGTCAGTTAATGCTCTAGTTGTGAGACATTGAATAGATAGGAAAGTTTCAGTGCCTCAGAATATCGTTGCAGAGCTGGCAGGGTGGGTGGGCCCCAGTAATGCATGTCAAGGGGTGCCATTTTGATCCCCTTTTTGATGAATGTGCTGATCATGGATGGTGGGGAGCTCACCTGGATCTCTAATAGGATCCTTGGATGAAGTGAAGCTACATTTCAATGTCCCAGAGCTCAGGGATACCAAACTGGCCTGTGTGGCATTCCTACCTGTCCTTCAAAATTAAGTAGTGTAAATCTTCCAAGACAACACAACATCTGTGCATTATATAAACAAATAAGAGGATCCCTGCATCTCACTCCTCACCCTTATGTCTGGAGGCCATAAGGTTTGGGACTTGGTGTCATCAGATTGGGGTGACTCTGATAGATCTTCACATTGTGGCAGTCAGCAATAATCTAACAGATGTCCTGAGCAGACAGTCTGTGAACAACAATGAATGGTCCCTGCAGATATCTATAGTGGAGATAATATTCCATCCTGGGGATTTCAAATGTCAGAACATTTGTAGCCCAGAGAGACAAGGCCATACTCATTGCCCCATATTGGCAGAGTCAGTTTTAGCTGATAGATCTCTTAAGAAATGTGTATTCAGCTTGTGACCTAGCTCCCAGACTGTCTGAACCTGATCTCACACAGCTTCATGGCCAGATACTTCATCCATACCCATGTCAGAGCTAGTTAAGTACCACTGTTAGTGGCTGCTCCCCACAAGGTTCTGGAAATTATAGTTCAGAGTATGAAATATATACCAGATGGATGTACTCATCTAAATGGAGGAGGTTCTTGTCATAGATATTCAAGCATGGCTCCCAGCCCAGGCCTTGATATAGAAGATCCTTGAATGCTTTTTCACTTGAAGCAGCCTAGATTTTTGTTCAGTTCAATTGAAGTCCACCTTGCGGTTATTTCAGATTGCACCCACCTGTACATTCAATCTTTTCTCACCCCACAGTATTGAAATTTCTCAGGGGACTCTGACATTCTTACCCCACCGGTCAGAGAACCTGCTCCTGTCTGCATCTCAATTCAGTCCTCCTGAGCCTTCCATTCTCCACCTCACTCTGAACTCTGCCTTGCTAGTGGCTGCTACTTCAGCCAGGAGAGTGAATGAGCTTCAGGAGCGGATGGCTGAATCCCCCTACATGATACTCTGTTTGGACAAGGTAATGCTGAGACCTCCCCTTAAGTTCATTCCAAAGGTGGTCTCAGACTTCCAGCTAACACAGTCAATCTACCTGTCTTCTTCCCAGAATCAGACTTGGCATTGGCAGAAAAGAAACGACACATCCACTCAGTGTTTCCAGGGGTTTGTTTTGTTTTTAATCGTACCAAAACACTCAGACAGTTATCCCATATCTCTCTAGCCATACCCGGACATTCTGAAAGCCAAGCCATCTCCTCACAAAGAGTATCAAAAGGGATAAGTCTTTCTCTGTGTTACCAGCTGGCATATATACCTCTGCCACTGAATCCAAGGCTCATTCCACCAGAGACTAAGCAACATCCTTCGCCTGGTTCAGGCATGTGCAAGTATCAGAAATCTGTAAGGCAGCCACGTGGAGTAATCGTTGACCCTTTTTAAGCACTTAGGTTTAGGCTTACCTGCGAGGTGAGAGGCCGTGTTCAGGAGAGCTATACTACAGTCACTGTTCGATTGACGCTGCTGGAACTCCTCATTCCTGCCTGAGAGGTTACTGCTTGCCGTTCATATAAAGTGGGATCCATGCTGACGCGTACTCAAAGAAAAAAGATCAGTTTCTTATCTTAAACTATCAAGTTACTTATCTTACACACTTACAGACAGGCAGTGTGGGATCCCATAATCTGCCCTCTGTCCTCACTTTTCAGAATCCTCAGCTGCCATGGGCTTTGAATTGAGAGTGAGCCGAGGGAGGGTTGCAGCCAGTCTGCACTTTAGGCCCTTGTACAGGAGCATGAGGAGGCATAGGGTGCATTCAGTTGCCACTGCTACTCAAAAAAATATGATCTTGTCCTCATGAGGTGTATGCCTGCCTACGTTGGGATCCACACTGACTACATCATCTCAAAGAACCATTATAGGGTAAGGAACCATTCTTTGCTGTTTCAGAGTGTATTAGAGATGGTTGAAACTGGCAAGTATCTGGAGTATCTGAAAGTTTTCAGTGTTTTGAAAGCTGGATTACAAGGCATGGCACAGAAGCTGGTCATGTATAGCACCTTCTTGCTAAGAAAACGCCACTATTAGGATACCATAGGGATTAAGATTGGACATTCAGTTTTTATTCTGATTAATAAATCAATCAGTCTAAATGCTAATATTGAAATTAAGAGTTTCTGATTTGTAGACTGGGCAAAACTGTATTGTCAGATACAAAAAGAACTAAAAGTTTCTATTTTGGAAACTAAGTTTTGGAAAAGTATTTCCAAGTCAGTAACATGATTTTTAATTGTTGTGTATAACTAAGAAAACACCCCATTCTTCTCACTTCTGATGCACAGGAAGTCTCTGAATAAGGTGTTTTTAATACTTTTGACTTCAGTCTAGCTATAGACATAGTGTCTTACCTGAGGATATTCTAATACATGGCGATAACAAGCTCAGTACAAATGTTATGATGGGGGGAAGTATTGCAGTATGAACATGATATAAATAAGTGGTGTCATGCCATTACTACAAACTGTATGTAATACATAAATAATAAAGCAATCAGTATGTAATCATTTAGAAGAAAATGGCTTGATGAATGAGAATTAGCCTGTGAGCATAAAGAGTAGCTCATGTCAAACAAAAATAATAGTTATTTTTTGAAGTTTCAGGTTTAATGGGCATTGGAGATGCAACAGACATAATTATATAGCTATTAATAAGATTTTTTCTATTGTCAGTAATATAAAATCTACAAGGAATCTGAAACAATGATCGCTATGTGTGGTACAAAATTGGTTAGCAGGCCAAAAGTAGAGAGAAATAATTAATGATCTAACTGAGTTCCCATTCCCACAGCAATCAGTACTAAGAGCAATACAATTTAGTAACAATTAAGGAGAAAACATAAAATGGTTATCAGTCAGATATACTCCTACCATTAAAGTCCATATTCTCTAGTGACATCCTCAGGGTTGATGCCAGTGAAGCAACAGATAAGTTTACTTATCTTGATTGTGATACAGAAATGTAACTTTTTCACGTGCTGCAAATAGAGGTTTTTGCAGTCTGCAGAACTCATGTACCTTATCCCAAATTGATCTCCAAAATAGGGCAATCGTGTGGACATAAGAGGAGAATTTAGTTAATTGCCTAATTGATACAGATCCTGCATTTTCAAAATTGGTGAAAATGGAATGTGGTATAGCAAGGGCAGAGGGCAGTAGGAAAGATCTGGAAGGGCGGTATGTAAGTTCTAGAATGATCCAGGCGTTATTCCCTGTAGAGTAGCCAGAGTCATTAGAGGGCAATTAGGGGCAGCTGAGGCCAACTAAGGCCCAGCCAGGTGCCTGATAAAAAACCTCTGCTTCTGAGAGACAGTGCACGAGCTGGAGGAGTAGGTGTGTTGTGCTACTGAGCAGAGGGGTGTGTGGAGTTCTGAAGAGGAGCAGAACGGAGTACAGTGGTGAGTGGAAGAGAGGTGGAGTCCTGAGGAAGGTACTGGGCTCATGAAGCCAAAAGGACAGAGGGGGGAAAAATAGCCCAGGGGAAAAGTCTGCAGCTGCAAGTACAGTGCCAGCAGCACATAGCTGCTACTCATAGGGCCCCTGGGCTGGGACCCAGAGGAAGAGGCGGGCCTGGGTCCCTGCCCCCTCCCTGGGGAGACAGGATAACCGGTGATGCCCAGGCCCACTACGAGAGTCAAAAGTGCGAGACCCACTAGGGAGAAGCCAGCCATTTGCCACAGGAATGTTAATCTGTACTCTTAAAGCAGAGTAACTACTGATCACAGAGGCAGAGAAGCTAGGCATTTGATCACATTGCTACACCCCCAGCCACTCTACCATCCATAGATGTGCCATATTAAAGTCAGTAAGTAAACTTTGTCATCTTCAAAACTAGTTAATTTAACAAAGGGCAAAAAAGTAATCTCAGGTACTATATACTTGCCCTTAATCCTCCTAGTTAATTCTACAAAATGATTTTCTCTCCCTTGTTGCTGTGGGGAGGAGAAACTTTCTAACTAATTAATTGTACAGGGGAAGTAGTGAAAAATGATTATGCTCAAAGTGCTGTCAAATGCATAATGTAAATACACACTACACACATTCTATATATTACATATAAATCTTCCAGGTATAGTATCTTAGAAGTTGTAACAATAGTAGGTTTTAAAAAATGAGATGAAAGTGTGATTTTTAATTTGATGGTGACTCATAAACAGTGAAGAACATTAAATTGATTGAAGACACTCCCTATTCTCCAACAGCTTTCCCCTCTTCCCTCCGTCCGAAAAAATCATTTTGGTTGCTTGAGAAAATACAATTCCAGCTCCCAATATCTCATGCTAAACTGTTGTAAAATATACTTGTATTCCTATCACTGTTACTCAGAAATACCCAGTTACTTATGTCTCAGCATGCAGAGATACAGAGGCAGAGATGCAGAGCCATAAGATGAAAATGACTGTGCATCATCAGTGAAATATTCACACCCTAGTGAGGAGCCAAATAGGGACAGCAGCTTGTAACTATTTTCAGCCACTGTGTTTGAGGGAACCCCACGCTGTCACAAAGACCATTGGTAATATGACAGTTTCTCAGGGGAACGTGCCATGCATGCCAGTGAACGCAAAGGAATATTAACACACCTGAAACGTGGCTTTCCTTGCACTGTACACTGTTACAGTCACCAAGTCATGTCCAGCTTGTGGAATGTAAAATCTTAGCATACTGCAAACTGAAATCACACATTTCCAGTCAGTGATATGCTGCATAATGCATATTACTATTAGCAGGAGACACATAGATTGTTTTATGTGCTACAGTAAGTTTGTGTTTGGAAGCATTGTAACCCTTTGAAAGTATCAAATGTTCAGTGAGGAAACACTCTGAGACATATTCACAGAGAACACAGTGTCTCCTGAAGCAGTGAGAATGACCCTGTCATTTTAAAGAGACTTGATATATAGGGATATTGTTTTCAGCCATGTGTCGAAATATATCTGCTGTGTGTTTTGGATAGACTCTGATTTCCAGAAGAATTTAAAGTAGCTCTAGACTACAGAAAGGGTGAGACTCACACTTTGTGTGATGGATCCGTAACGAATGGTATCTTTGGGGATCATATTTACTGCCAAATTAATATTTTTTAATGAAGTTGCACTACATGGAGCGTGTGCATGTGTGTGTGTAAGCATACATAATTGAAGAGTGAATTAGAAGAGGCTCTTTGGCACGGAGCCTTGCTGATATGTGTTGGGGCAAATGTTTGCTTCTTTGTTATATTAGTGTGTATATATAAACAATGTTACTTGATATATGAGATGCACAATATGTTTGACCATATTGCTGAAATTTCCTCTGTTTGTTTTAATTATGCAAAATAATTAGCGTGTGCAAGGTTTTCAGCTATTGGATCTAAACGTTTGGTGCCAGTGACTGTACCTGATATACAGTACTGTACTTTTGTATCATATTTGCCTAATCTGGGATAAAAGATGTGTAGGTCTTCTTTGTAATGGCATGACACTATATATTTCTAATTGTATTTGCTGACTCTTTTATTTAACTACAAATAACTTGTGTTAGTGTACATAAGCTATGTCTTTTCTGTGGAGTTAATTTGTGTACACTCAAGTTAACTCTTCTTGTGTTAACCTAGTTCAAATGAGAGTAGCCACACTGAAAAATAACACTTGAGCTACACATAATTCATGGTGATTGTGTTAGCAGTTCTAACTCCTGTAGCCTACACCTCTTAACAGAGCCATCATCTTGAATTAAATGTACACCAGGTTTGAGTTAAGGGTTCTTCTTCGAGTGCTTGCTCGTGTTGATTCCATTCTAGGTGCATGCGCACCTCCATGGACGGTTACTGGAATTTTTTTCCTTTTAGGAGTACCCATAGGGCCAGCTCCGGTGCCCCCTGGAGTCCCACGCACATGCCGTGGTATAACAGGCGCTGCTGACCCTAAGCCCCCTCAGTTCCTTCTTTCTGCCCATGGTGGTTGCTGGAACTGTTCTGCTTGCTTTTGAAAGTGCTCCTTTAGTACCCTAGAGCAATATTAGATAGTTTGTTTATTGTTATTTGTTCCTTGTTAGTTAAGTAGTTGTAAATAGTTGATAAGTTAGCAGTAGTCCCTGCTGGGACCTTTGCCTGGGAGTGGGGCATGCCCTGGTCTCTGGGTTTCAAGATCTGCATCTTCTGCATCTCCTTCCATCTTCATGACTCTCACGACAGTTGTCTGAAGTGCCTGAGGGAAGAACACAGGAAGGAAAAGTGTAAGATCTGTGAAGGTTTCAGGCTGCGGACTCAAAAAGAGAGGGAAATCTGCCTGAAGGCCTTGCTGATGGAGGCAATACTAAGACCAGCCTCCGAGTCAGCATGGTCTACCTTGGTGCTGAGCATCATACTGGGGCAAAATGCCCAGTTGGCACCGGCCCCACCACGGTACTGGACCTCTTCCTCTTTCCCATCAAGGAAGAAACAGAGGAAGCAGCATCTGGATAGAGACTGCTCCCCCACACTGAAGAAGTCCAGGTAAGCAGGGTCGATCATGGGGCCTGTACTAGACTAACCGGCTGAAGGTCAGAAGGAGAGGGGATTGCCACCCAGAAGTGTGACCCCAATAAGAGAGCCACCCCCACTCTGGGGAGCAGAAGGGGGCTTGTTCAGATTATGGTTCCATCAATGCTGGAGGCATTCCAGGCAGCAAGGAACCTTTGCCACCTTCTCCTACGCCTCCGATGCCATCAAAAGAGAAGGCTCCAGTCTCCTGGGGGAAGCCCGCAATGGGTCCCCCTCAGTGGCTGCACTGCTCCCCTGAAAAAGGCATCCATCCCGGAGGACCAGGTCACCGTGCAGAGAGTCATCGTGGCATTGGTCTCTGAGGGGGCATTCCCGATCCCCGTCTCTAGGGCATTCTTTGGTGATGGAGCAGTTTCTGTAAGGCAGTGGGAAGCCTTCCACTCATGCTGCATACCTAGCCAAGTGGAAATGGTTCACCTGCTGAGCATCATCCCATGAAATTCCGTCTGAGTACTCATCAGTTCAGTTCCTTCTAGATTATTTATTGCACCTTAAGCTTCAAAGCCTAGCTATTGCCTCATTGAGGGTGCATCCCCTATAATGAGCAAGCACTCGAAGAAGAAAAGACGGTTACTTACCTTGGTCCTGACACTGAGGAACTTCTATTACAGTATAACATTAGACGAGACAGAACTGGTGACGGACATGGAGGAATGTGTGCAGGACAGCTGATACTGAGAGGAGGTGGGTATAGCACTCGGTGGCATAATTAGCAGCAGAAATGAGGGATAGGCAACTTAATGGCAGCTTGGATTTTACATTAGTTAATGTTATTTTATTATGGTATTTTAGAGTAAAACATGAGGACATTTTTATATGACAGTGGATGATCTGAGTTGGTAGGGTTGGCAGAAGAAGTTCATTTTAAGGAGAGTTGTACATTGTACTAGGTAACGGATACATGCACTTATTGAATGCAAGTCTAATTTACCCCTTATTCCTTAAGAGCATTTTAATGAATGTACAGAGTTTTTACATTGAGGATTTTGAAAGCGATTGGAATAATTGTCCTATTATTAATTATTATTATTGTTGTAATCCCTAGAAGGTATGAGTGGAATCATAGTCCTGTTATGCAAGGTGACATAGTCCCTGCCCTACAGAGATTGCAGTCTAACTAGATAGGCAACAGTCAAATAATTGGAGAGAGGGAGACTATCATATCCATATAGATATTTATATATTTTTAATGTACATTAAAACACTTGTGATTACATGACTAGATAACTATGAGCTTTTCCCAACTGCCCCTCAACTGCCTGCTTTAACTGCTCCCAGCCTAGCTACTGATATGTTTGGCTGATTTCTTATAGGTATTATGGCAGCATGAATTTTGAAGTGAGTTTTCCTAGTTAATTGAGCTTGAACAAGTATGTTTGTTTGTCTTTGGTATTTCTTTGCAATAAGTTACTATGGTAGGTGCCTAAAGGTCTAAGCTATTTTCAGAATTGCTGTAGGCATATTTCATAACAAACAGTTGTCAATTCAGTTTTGTTTGTGGAAGGACGGCTCTTCTCCACATCTATGTACCGTTTTTCTGGGGCAAAGTAAAGAGCTGTGTTTTGTACAAATGAATGTCAAAGATACATATATTAAAGATTACAGCTGAGATATGCACGTGTTTTACAGGTCTTACTCATAATAAATAAAGCATTAGCGAGCACTGCTTTAGAAATAGGTTTTTAAAAAGCCTTGTTGCTAGTTGTTATAGAAAAATCAGTAATAAATAATTCCACTGCGCATTTCCCCACAAAACAACTGGGTTTATTTTTATATGACGCCCTTAAAATAAGCTAGATACTTCAGGAAAGTCTTTTTTATTTATAATATCATTACAAATTTTGCTGGTAGTTTTGTTGGTTTGATATTAAGGAATTTCATTTAAGAAATATGCAAAATAGCTGGGGTAAGAGATCAAATCCCACATGAAAACGCTATTAAGGTGGAAAATTCCAACATCTTTAGACCACAGGGTTTTCTTCAAAATATCCTATTGGGTGGATAGGTTTGTCCCCTATCTCACTGAGCAGGTGAGGTATAAGGCCTTTTTAATCTATGGCTGTTTTGAGTACAATGGGAAATCATAACATTGTCAGGGTTTATGCAGAGAGCTAGGATATTTGCACAGAGGTCCAGCGCCTCCAAGTTATTCTCCAAGCCCCCTGTAGCATTTAGGCTCTTATGAGAGCCATGAGCTTGCTGACTTTCCCTGCATGGTTAGGTCCATGCTCCTCCTTCAGGGGAGTTGTGCTTGAGAGCATGGAGGATAGTACAGACAAAGACGATATAAGATTACAGTGGGGAATAGCATAAATTGGGAGGTGGATGATGTGACAAACAGCAGTTCTTCTTTGTTTCAACTTCCTGCAGGGGTCTGCCCCAAAGTGCTGGTGCCTCAAACACAGATTTTAGAATTTGAGTCTTTACAAAAATCCCTTTCATCACTAATGGCTTTAATGGCTGTCAAAAAGT
Source organism: Mesoclemmys tuberculata (assembly GCA_007922155.1). Lineage (NCBI taxonomy): Eukaryota > Metazoa > Chordata > Testudines > Chelidae > Mesoclemmys > Mesoclemmys tuberculata. Next base: position 86,719,839 of record ML675604.1, read on the forward strand.
ACTTGGTTACATTGTTCTGTTAACCATGTGAAATAACAGCATATATTTTGAACAAATGACATAATGTGGCAGTTATGTTACTTATCTCTGGAAACATGATTATGGAAACAGCAGAAAGGAAGATCAATTGTGATGTGTTAACAATTCATCACCCAAGGACCATGAATTTAGACAGTAGGATCCAGGGTTAGAAGGTGGTAGTACATTTTAAGCATAGGAAGCGCTGATATCCTAAAAGCTTCTAGATGTTTATTATAGAAACATAATATCAGAGGAAGCAAATAATTAACACACCAAGCTCCAACCCTGAAAACCTCAGGATACCTTCCATCATCCTAAAGGAATGGATTAAGTCCCTTCCTTAGAAGCAACTTTTTCTCACCACTGAATTCTCTGTCCACTTATAGGAGCTTTTTTTAATGTGCTTTCTGGTAGCCTGTCCTTTAAATTTGTGGGAGAAAAGCAGCTGCAGCCCTACAGTGGCCATTTTACAGAAGACTGCAGGTCTCTCCCTTCCAGCTGCCAAGTGTTTTTAGCTGCACTTTTGTTTTCTCATTTTCACTTTCCCTTCTTTCTGAGGAAATATCACATCCTCACAAAGCTTCTCAATGAAGTTTTCTGTTCACATTATTATTATTATTAATTTATTATATTATCTTTCTAAAATGTCCATGGTAATTGAGGTACTATAACTAACTGTCTGAATTTGTCTGCCAAATATTATTGCAGCATTCTGAATAAGGCTTGAAAATTCACTGTTCTCATACTATTTCGAAATGCCTCCAGAAAAACATAGAGAAATGATAACCTTTGAGAGGTGGGGAATTTTCATTCAGTGGGGCAATTTTACTCTTATTACATGTATACAGTCACTTTTTAGCCTTGACATTGTACTGATGTAACTGGTGGTAGAAATTGGCCCCATATCTTTGTGCACATACTTTGCCATCCATTCCAAATAGTGGCAGTCTGCAGAAGAATATGCAGGATTCCCTAGTCTCACAATCATTTGTCAATCCAAAAATCACATGCCCTGCAAAATTCGTACAAGTGTTTTTTTGTACAAGTTCCCTTCACTTTTAATTGGTTGCTCTGTATATTGAAGATAGTCTGCATTGAGAAACAACTTCAGGATTGGCACACACAAGATTGGTCATTAGTTTGGCGAAATCTGTTTTGGAGGAGAAACCCCGTCCCCTGAAGCTGACTAGAGTTGCCTGAAATATTTACTCCTAATTATTTGTGCCCCTTCATCAGTAGAAGAAAAATGGTTTGTGGAAAATAACCTTGCATAAAATTGGCTTCAGGAAGTACAATATTTTCCATCTGAAATAAGACACTGTAATTCATACAAAAGCTTATGAGGAATTCTATAACTGGAAATTTTCCTTGTGGTATGAGAAAGTGTGCTTCCAAAAGAAAGGGTTTTATATCCTGAGATTTTTCACTGCCTTCTGAGATCATAGCAAATCAAGAGAATGTAGGAGGGAAATAGCTTATGTGGACCAGGACGCTTCCCTCTGACAGTGATGTGTCAGGAATATTTTAATAAGGAACTCCCACAGTATTTTTCCCTATTAGTTTATTAGTAGAGGTGGCATAGGAGATTGTTGGGAGAGGGATATTCTTGCTTGTTTTTCCATTTAAACAAAATCAATTTCTCATAATCATAGTCAAGGAAGAAGGTGGCAGTGTCAGATAAATGTGTGTTAAGTATACTTTGTTCGTTTGTTTGATACTTTTGGTATCTCTGTAATCAGGAAAGCATGTAAGTATTTGCTTGCTTTTAAGCCCAGGCTTGTGGCCCATTTACATTCCAGTAGGAATTAAGAATAGTTGGTCAAGGACCATAATTTTCTCTGTGTTTGTATAGTGCCTAGCAAAATGGGGTCCTGGGCCATGACTAGGGCACTTAGTACTACTGCAACATAAGTTAATAATAGTCATTAATAAGCGCTCTCCTGAATAGGGATGGTTTCCCTGAAAATGGAAATGGAAGCACCATTTCAGAAAGATATTTATGCAAATGCCTAATTTTAAGCATGTGAGTAGTCCCCACTGAAGTTAATAAGGCTACTCTCATATTTAAATTCTTTTGTTGGATTGGGGCTGGAACGCTGAGCAGCTTGCAGGATCAAGGCCTAAATTACTATAGTTTACAGTATATTAATGTTCAGGACAGCTATCTGAACATTAGAAGAAGAAAACATAACTGCCGTACATAGTAAAAACACACCATTGAATAACTTGCATTCAATACTCAAATACCCTTTTATTAGGCTATTGATAATACTGTCAGCTTTATTGAGAGCTTCACTATTTTTCATGTTTCCCTCAGTTTTCCTGGAATTTTTGTTTCCTTTATATGAAGATGACAAAAGAAATAATGCCATAAGCACATTTGTAACTTTATGCTGACTCGGTAATGCCAATGAAACAACAACAGTTTAAATCATTCTGAGGGATCCCAGAAATCAGAGGCCAGATTTTTGCCCTAAATTCTCAATGGAGGAACATTTTGCTTTTCCTTGTTTTTAATCTCTTCTTTCCTCCTAGAATCCTTCAATGACTAGAACACCAGTGTTGAATCTTCCCTACAGTTCTAAGATGATTTTGTTTTGTGTCTATGACTTCTCTAATAGTGATAATCACTTCACTAATAGTGATAATAGTGATATTATGAGAAGCAGGATATTTACTAATTCCTTGCCTCAAACAGAGATTTCCATTGTTGATATGGAGGACAGCAGCCTTAAACTCTTCTGCTTTTCTATCCATCTTTGGTTTCACAGAGAGCTCTCTGACTTGCTTCAGTAAGAAAGACCTTTTGACTCCCTCTACATGTAACTTAAGCTAATGCTCATTCAGCAAATATGAACACACTTCTCATACCGAGTTTCAGTTTCAACTGGTAGCAGACATTACTTTTCTTAGTAACTAGTCTTTGATTAAAAGTTTACATATTTCAGTAGCAGGAGTTGAAAATGTTTAGCAGTTTGAAGTGTACACTTGACAGCCAAAGGCATGAAGTCAGAGAAAATATCTTGAGCATTTCAGAGAAGTTAAACAAGCAGCATTTGTCTTCTCTATTACATTTTATAATAAAAATATTTATTTAAAGAGTGTAATATTTGGCATTATTAATTGCAGTATTCTGATGGCAGAATTTCAGAGAAACAGCTGGCAACATTTTAGCCACAATATAGCATAAGTAGTTTAGTAACATCACAGATTGTACTAAGAAAGAGAGGATTGCTCTTTGTGTAGGAGACTGTTCTCACCGAGTCAGTGGATAGAAGATTAGGCCCTAATAGGAAAATACAATATGAAAGTCAAGAAGAGGGAGAAAGATTGAGAGAGTTTGAAACTGTGTGCATCATTGGATTTCTGTGGTGTGTAGAAGTATACTGTGCTTTAGGACTATTTCCAAACTTAAATTATAACTATTTACAAATAGCACATGGACAATAGAAGACTCCATTTTTCATCTCTTTAATGGAATTAATGTTTCATCTCTTCTTTTTATACCCCATTTACATTTAAAGGGCCTGAATCTTCACTCCAGACAGTTGGAAAGACATATTATCTTCCCATGAGAATTACTTCTGCTCATGGAAATCCTCAGATGTCACCGAGTTGCATTAACTCCTTTTTATTCCATTCCCCAATGGCACCCAACATAAATGCTTTGTTCTGGAAAAGTGGGCCTGGGCAGGTGTGGCTGTGATCTCCCATTTTTTGAATGGCCTCTGTTTTATGCCAAGATCTGGGCTTGTCCCTGGATTAGGAGACTTTAAAGTCACCTTTGCTTCCCACCCTCTGGTCCTACATAGAGTGTAGTTGAACAGGACCAGAAAACCTGTCTGTAATCACTTAAATAGAAGTTTTGTAGTATGAATGTGTAATAAGTAGTGCTTATATTGGACTTAGAGATTTCACAAGTCCACAGAAATCTTTTCACCTTCCATAGAACTGTGCTCCAGCAAGTTAGGACAACTGCTGACTTCACCTGACAAAAATAAACTTTACTCTGTAGTGAAAGAGATACAATATAAATTATGGTTAATAAGTGAAAAAAACTCACTAACAAGACTTGCACCAATCACAACTGATCCTTTTTTAAATAGGATCTTAATTACGCTAGTATAAATCAATGACCAAAATCCCAAAATTATGTTACCAGTAGTCAAATACTAAATGAGGCATAGTGTCTATGGGAAAGATATATTACAATTTTCCCTCTTTGAAGCTGAATTTTGACCTTTTAAAATCTGGGTTTCATTGTAAAAATGAAATTTTTCAACACTGGGTTGACAGAGAGGCAGGTAGCAGGCAACAGAAAAAGTAAGATTTTTCTCTTTTCCAGTGAGAAAAGAGATGTGATATCTTTAAAAGAATACTCTCATAGGCTAATATTTTGAAAGATAGCTTTCTAATGGGAAGTCAAGATAGTATAGCAAATTCAGAGACTATGAATTACATTGACCTATTTAGTCTGTATGTCATCGGATTATAGAGTTAAAGTGTATCATCCAGGATTATCATAAACACAAAGACTTTGTGTTCTTTTGTTTTTCTTTTATTTTTATTTTTTAAAGTATGTTTTCAGGTAGATTTTAGTGCTATAGGCAGGAATTAGAGAAATATTCTTGTTTTGAAAAAAATAGAGGAAAAAAAATCCATAAATCCCACACTGGGCCCAAAAGGATTATATAGGACCCAGTACTGGCCCAGGTAGCCCCGCTTCTCCAAACCTGCAGCGCGTGCTCCAGCTAGAGAGTAAGCTTAAAAGGGAGCAACTCAGCTGAGAAGGGAGAGGAAGACAGACCTATCCTGAGGGCTCCTGAACGAGGGTGTTGAAGAAGCTACCCTGTGCGGAAGAAAACTGCCTGCTGAGCCTGATTGGAGCTGAAGGTTTAGTTGTCTTTTTCTTTTCTTATCTTATATTGGGCTTGGAGCCATGGGGGGAGATGAATGGTAAGAACTGACACAGGGAGGTAACTGCGAGGGCACTCCAGGGTGTTGGACACTGTTGGCTGTCATAGGGTCAGAGTGTGGTGGAGTGGGAGGGCCCAGGCTCCCCTACCAGCTGCCCTTGATGCAAGAGAGGCATTAGGCTAACTTCCACACCACTGCTCCTCTAGTAAGAAGAGAGAAGGACATTGAAGGCCCTGAAGTGAAGCTAAGCCCATACAGGGGTTAGGAATTGAACTGAAACCCCTTCCTGCTGAGTGAAGCTGCAAAGTGGGTGTGCTACTCACTAGGCCACCTGGCCCTCTAATGACTATTGGACACTTTTACAAACTAATTTTGGAAGGATTTATGCAGTGTTCTAGATCCAGGCATAATAATTGGCTCTGACAATGCTTCCCATTCTTGACGTACTACATCCTTGCTGTTCCAACTCTGAAGATCTCAGTACTGAATGCTGCCAATCATGCTGAGTTGTATGGTGCTTTCAGGAGGACAGATGACTACTGGAGACTAGGATGAGGCCACCAACCATGCCTTCACATCATTCATATGATCTGATTAGAATAATTGACCATGTGGGATGGTCAGGTCACTGATCCAACTACTCTCTGTTCTCCCCCTCTTCACTGATGGTGTGGTTGTGGTTTTTGTTTTTGTTTTTTTTAGATAAATACATATTTTAATGATGAATGTTTAAAAGTAGAAAAAAGTAGAAGCTTCATATAGAGATACTGCTGTGTGATTGCTCAGTAATTGTACCAATCACTGTTAATAATCCAATTCCAAAATCAGTTTATTTCCATTATAAACTTCCTTTTTGGATAAGTATTCCCCAAAATATAGCAACTCTCTAGTTCCCAAGTTCCATTAAATGGAGATAAATTGGTGAATATCTTGTGAAAAGTGGGCCAAGAGGGAGGCCACTGAAGCTCTAAATTCCGATCATGCTCTCCAGGAGTAGTGAATTCTCAATGCACTTAAGAAAAAATTAGGAATATTGGAGAGCAGAAGCTGGCAGATAGCTATAAGGACAAATTTATTGTGGCCTTACACATGACTAAAAGAGATTGCCAGGTATAGCCTGCTGGCAAGCAGAAATGACCCATCTCCATATCCTTGGAAAAAGCACTCTATATGTCTAGACGCAAGAGAGAGGACTTTTACTGTATCTGGGAAATCATTTATAGTCTATTACCATCGATCTGAGGATTCAAATGATCCATCTCCTGCACCCGATTTCCATCTTAGCCAATATACAATAAATGAGACTCACATAGAAAGCCATGATCAATATTCATTTCTTTTGTGATGCATTTAACCATTACATACAATTCTGTACAGGTTTTATATCACGTTCATCACCATAGCATCTGAGTGCCTTCCAGTAGTGCATTAAGCAGAGTGACTACACATCTGTCATGTGTTGTTTATTCTCTTGTACACAGAGTTAAAATGGAGCCTAAAGTGACTGTTGAAGTTAACCTTCTCTTGGTATCGTTATTTATTTCTGTTATAGAAGTCCATAGAGGATCCAACCAAGATTAGGCCCCTGTTGTGCTAGGTTCCATACAAATACTGTAAGAGACAGCCCCTGGTTGTAATGGGTTTTCTCAAATAGATTTTGAAAGAACAGCACAACCTAAAATGCAGAATACAATTTTTGAAATCCTTGTTTTCAAAAGGGAATCCTTACCTTTGTAGGAGGTATTTCCTACCTCAAAGGCTGCTTTTATATGAGTAAGGCTGTATGTAAAGTAATTTTATTAATTTCAATCTTGCTGTTTTACTGCTTTCTGCAGTCATAGAATAATAGAAGATTAGGATTGGAAGGGACCTCGGGAGGTCATCTAGTCTCTAGAATCTATTAATGAAATGCACAAAGGGTGTGATCTTGTGGCCATTGAAGTGATTCTTTCATTATTTTAATTGTAGTTTAGCCATTTTATTTGGATGGCATAAAACCAGGCCCAGAATAAAACATAGACCACTGGACGAAGGCACATTGCTCTCCAGATAGTCTTAGTTCACAAATTCAGAAAAATAGAAGCATAACAATGTTTGGCTATTGGGCAGTAACATGCTATTCTACAGTGATCAGTTATTCAGATAAAGTAACTGGGAAAAACTACTCTGGTATATTTTCATGATGACGTGTTGGGATTTATACATTTTGCACCCTTGTATGTCTGCAGGGGTATTATTTTCATTCACCTTGCTGTGCATATATTTCTGAACACACAGTATTGGCAGTTTAAGTTAGTCCTTTGGACCAAAAATAGTTGTCATCAATTGTACTTTTATCCTCCTAGCCATACATTTTTTACCCACTTGATATTCTAAGTAATATTAATATGGCTATTTACGAGCTTGGAGTACAGCTTTGGGAGCTCATAAAGGTCAAAGAACTTGCAACTGTAGTTTTGTTTTATCCACAGGTGAGGTATAGTAGAGGAACAGTTCAAACTGCCTACCTTAGGGTGAATTCCTACCTCTGCCTACTTTTGGGTGAATTCCTTCTCTCGAGGTAATATTTAATTGTCCGGTGAGGCTAGCTATACTGTCATTTTGTTTAGTCAAGCTGACCATATGGAGCATATTTGTCATGACTGGGATGTGGGGAGGACAGAGTTAGTGGTCAGAGCGGGAGTCTGGCGCCAGGCTGGGTCTGAATACCAGGAGACTGGAATCTGAGCCAGGACAGAGGGCAGACTGGGAGTCAAGTATCAGGAGTCAGATTATCAGGAGATCAGAGTCCGAGAAAGGCCAGAGAGCAGACTGGGAGCCAGGGCCAAGAGACAGTCCTGGTCAGGATGCCAGGAGTTCAGATTCAGTCAGAAGGTAGCACAGGGGAGACAGTCCTAGGCAGAGAAAAACCCACAGACAACTTCTTGCTCCTTTGCATGGTTTAAAGAGAAGCAGGGAACCAGCCCTTGCAGTTTTGCCAGTCGAATCCCAGGACTGGAGTCTTCTGCCAAAGCTGAGTTTTGAGTTCTTTTAACAGATCACTGGGTGGTAGGTTGGAACATAGTGGCTCCAAAGAGCCCTGCGGAATGAGGTTTGAGACCCAAGCTCCTGACAATATTGCTTTACTATTCCAAAGATTGCCCAAGCTTTCTGTTCACTTCCAGGTTCAACATAAAGTGTAGCTCTTTAAAATCTTATGTGATTTAGATTATAGTTACCTGAGAGACTGCCTTTTTTTCTATGCATCATCAAGACAGTTGAGTTCATCTGATATCCTTGTGGTTACAGTCCCTAGGCTTGAATGTATGGGGCTGCCGGCCAGGAATTCTTCTGGCAGGTCTCTGGAAGTTGATTCCTCCCTATTCTGACAGATCTGGAATCTATTGACCTTCTGGGCAAGGTGTAGAGCCCAACTATTCTCTTAGGCTTTTATCTGTGAGGGTGAAGATGGGCTATATTTATGCTTCAAAGCTAAATTATACAGATTAACCTATTTTAGTTTTTGTTGATATTGTTCAGCTTTTATCTGTGTTGTTCTGTGGCTAAAACTTAATTAAAGGTTACCTGCAAAGGATTTAAAAAAAAAAAGTGCGTCCTTTCTTTATGCTGTGTAAAGATGGTTTCAAAGGTCTTTTTCCTGCTTGCATTTTTATTTTAACCTCAGAGACATCAGGACTGTCAAGTCTGGTCATCCCTAGTTTTGCTGGAAGACTTTTTGGAGGTCTCAGAGATGCTCATCATGAGATTTAACTCCTTAGAGAGAAGGAGAGGTGTTATATCTCTAACAAAGACATCCCTTTTCCCAAGGCATTAGAGTTCATGAACTATTAGCAAAAACAAACAAAAGAACAAAAAGTTTTAAAGTATCTGACTGAAAATTCCTTCTTTCAGTTGGTCAACTTTCAGTCAATTATTGTAATGGTTTTTCACACACAATAGAGTTTTCCCTGGTAGAAAAGACCTGAATCTCTAATGGAAAAATAAGCAGAAATTCCATATTCCCCTTGCATTTCCCGCTGTCTTTTTTCTGCTTCCATGACACCAACCTTAGGGCTCTTTGAGGGGAAACAGGCTGCGTGGAGTTTTGGGAGCAGAGATGGAGGTTTTGGGGTTGTGGAGCAGGTGAACTGCCAAGTTGCTAACAGATATTTGAGCAGTTCTCTCCACTGCTACTGTTGCAAAGCCATATAGACTCCACCAACGGCATTGAGTAGGACTTGTGCTGCCTTCTGCCAGTTCTGTAGTCCTCCAAGCCTCTCCCCTTGGATGGAAGGCATTTTAGAAAACTGTTAGTCTAACTGTTAGTCCATTTCAAATGTTTTTTCAAGGGAGTGGATGAACTAGGTCACACTGACTTCTTTGTACTTTTGTGTGTCTATTGCACTCATTACATGTGTTATCTTCACTGAATCCACTTTTTTGGGGGGCGTGCATGCTGTACTCTGGTGATACTGCTTCATATATGACTCGAGCTGCTCAGATTAGGTTCCTGAACAGGGGATCATTCCCATTCTCTGGCTATTTCTGCATCCTTTCCATCAGCATGAACCATGACAGACCAATGCCAAATTTCCATTAATCTAAAACTTCTACTTTTTATAATATTAAACCTCCACCTGAACTTCCTACATAACAAATACTCAGCAGCATTTCTTGTATGTCATTTACAAAAATCTAAATCAAAGGCAGTGAACTGAATAAATCTTGTAGATAGCAGCGGGCTATGGTTTCTTTTGTAAATGTTTTTGCCATTTTTATTTTTTTATTAAGCTGTTTCACTGTGAAATGGATTCGGAACATGCTATCAAAAAGTCTGCTATAAATATAAACCTGTAAGAAGGCAGTGGGAGGACTGAGTTCTTTGTCCATGACTAGTAGCTTGAAACATTTGGAAGATGAATAGTACTGCGGTTAAAACAGAGAGGATGATTTCATGCAGTGAGAATATTTTTGGTCACTATTTCACAAGAATGTTTTAAACTCAGGAAATTCCACTTAAATAATTTCTAAACTTTAAGCATCACTTTAAGATATGATTTTTCCATTGGGTTTTAGCTACCTACTTCGTTGTTTTCCTAGCAGACCATAGGCCTAGTTCTGCTTTCCTTTTGCAACCAAAATACTGTTGCAGACAATGGGAGTTTTAGGTGTGCAAGCATTGAAGCCCAAGTAGAAGGCTAAAAGAATTCATAATTAAAGACTAAACCATTCAGGATTGCTTTGAAATACCTCTCCGATTTCTTTATGACTACTTTTGTTTGTTTAATCTGATTATTAAATAATATATGTGTATTTATGTAAAGCTAGTGTGTGATAATGTGCAATCAATTAGGTTAATCAGATTCAGTTATTCAGTTATCCTGGATACCACCCAACAAACAAAAGGTAGATAGAGTGACTTAAACTAATAGCCTGAAACAGGCAACTGAACCATTACTCTATTGTATTTTCATTTGTTTGAGATGTCTACTTATGAAAGGACCATGCCATCTGTTAAAGTGAGGTCCGGTGCAAAGTGAAGGGAAGCGTAGCTCTGTAGCATATTCCCTCCCTCCCCCCCACTTGTTGATACCAGATATGCCTGTTGGATCTCACTCCATATGTATGCAAAGAGAGGGGCTGTCTATTTGGTCCACGATTGTGGAATGACAGTAGATGATTAATTTTCAACCCATTGTCCCCTTACAAGTTCCTTATGTAACGTAATCCAGAAATAACAGGTCAACAGTTTTGCCAGGGCTAACTCTCGAAATAAATAGGGTATTTGGGGCAGCAGATGCATGTGCAAGAGTGAGAAAGGGAGGGTCTGTGGCAGAATGGAAGAGAGCTCCAATCCTCCCTTAGCCTGAAGTCCTTGAGACTTTAACTTACCTCCCTGCAGCTCTAACTTCCACAAGGCCTGCGTGGCTCAAGATCAGAGAGCCATAACTGGCTTCCTGCACCCCCCACCCTCAGGAGGGCTGCCCTATAAAGATAAAGTGGTAATATAAAAGGCAGTTCCCATTTTCACCTTCCATGTTCCATTGTAAGAATATACGTCAAGAAACCTGCTATTTAAATACAGATTTGCATGTCATTGCTGAGTAGTACACTTGTCAGTATTTTGTCTTGTTTGAATCATAACTTCATTTTCCAGCTGCTTCAAACAGGCTTATTGTGTGCCCATCACTAAAAATATAACTGATACCAGTATCTTTTACTTCGTATGTGACTACTGATATAAAAGAGACAAGGTAGGTGAGGTAACACCTTTTATTGGACCAACTTCTGTTGATGAGAGACAAGCTTTTGAGCTGCACAGAGCTCTGAGCTCTTTTTTTTCAGGTCTGGGAAAGGTTCTCAGAGTGTCACAGCTAAATACAAGGTGGATCAGATTGTTCAGCATAAGTAGTTTACACATATTCTAAGGGATCTTTCAAGGTGAAATGGCCTGTTAATACCTCTGTACTCATAGGGCAAAAAAAGGAGTGTAGTAGGTTGCAGGTCGTTGTAAGCATAAATCCAGTGTCTTTATTAAGATCATGATTTTCAGGGTCTAGCAAAGTTATGAATTTAAGCTCCCAGACTCGATCTCAAGCAGTTAATAATTGACACAATATGCTTTTATCTAGTTATTGTTACTAAAAGGATACTTTGTCTTTATTCTGACAACAGAAGCAGAACATTAGAGAATGACATTGAGCTTCTGCTCATGTTGGAGAGTTCGTTCTACTCCTCTGTCTCCCAGCACCTTTAATTCAGCAAGGTCAGGTCCTTTCAAACACCAATAGGACACCAGTATCTTTGGCCCAATTGAAAATGTCCCATTCTTAGGCCTTGTCTACAGTAGAAAGGTAATTACCACAGCGATGCATTTCCAGACAACCCTCCTTGGGTTGGTGGTGGGTGTTTCACCAGGAACACTTCCATTGACCTAAGAGGGGCAGTGTGTGGAGTTGAGAGACTGGTCTCTCTGCTCCCCTGGCAGCTCCTTGCTGGGACCCGGCTGCCTTCCCTGCTCCTGGCAGGCTGCCTTCCCCTCCCCCTGCTCCCTGGCAGAAGCCAGGGGACACTGCCCAAGGCTTCTCCCCTTCCTTTTTCCCCCACGGGAGCCAGGGAAAGCCACCAGGGCTTCTCACCCGGGAGAGCTGTGTCTGGTTAGCCCAGCTTCTTGCTCCCTCCTCCCCACTGGGAGCTGGGCAGCCTTGTCAATTTCGTGGCTCAGCTGTGAAATTGACAAATCTGTCCCAACTTCTGGTGGGAGTGGGTGAAGAAGCCTCCCGGGGCTTCTCCCCTATCGTTCCTCTCCCACCCACCCCCCAGTCCCTTGGAGCCAGGGAAAGCTGCCCGTGGCTTCTCCCAGCCGGGAGCTGTGGTCCATCCACCCGGGGCTTCTCATCCCAGTTATTCTTAGCTTAACAGCCGCTGTAAGGAACACAGGACGATGCACTGACACTGCATCACCCTATCTGTACCCACATAAGCCCTACACCTCTCCGTGAGTTGTTTTTTTTATGTTGGCATAGCAGGAATTATATTGGTAGGTGGAGCACTTTAGTGTGTACACCTTCATTGGTTTTTCAACAAAAGTGGACTTTTGTCCACAAAACTGTCTAGTGTAGACCTGGCCTTAGTGATATTCAGTAAGCAGAGGCAGAATTTGCCTCAGTGTCATTCCTGTCATACCAATGGCCATATAAGCCTGGAATTTGCCCCTGGGCAGGGTTCAGTCTCCATGGTTATGCAGCTGTTGTCACTGTAAAATGGTAACTACTTCTGAATGAGCCGCTTCCATGAGGTGATATTTTCCTAAACAGAATAGTTAGGGCCTGGTACAAATTCTAATGAAGTCAATAGAACCCTTTCCTTTGACTTTGGTGGGCTAGGCATTAGGGTTTTCATATTCTAAGGAGACAGACTCAGAAAAGGATTTTATTTTCCATATCAGGGTTTAGTGGCAACTGTTAATAATAGAGATGGTATAAATACTACTGTTCAGTATTCAGCCTGAAAGTGAGGAATGATTCTCCACAGTGTTACAACTGTTGTATATCAGTGTAACTCCACGGAAGTTCAAAGAGTCACTCAAGCATAAAACGGGCATTAACAGAGTGGAGAATCAAGCCCTGAGTATTTCATCTTGGTATTTATTGTACACAAGTAATGAATATCACTGTGGGCAGGGGAGAAGCTCCTAATTTCTGCTCCATCCTTTCAGTTTTCTCAGTATTTCTTTGCCCTCCAAATTCATTGTTGCCAACACTTATGATTTTATCATGTCTCCCAATATTTGTTTTTTTTTTCTTAAAGCTTGATGTGATTATGAGAGAATCTCATCTTACGTTTTAAAAAATATTAAGTTTCTAGCCCTCATGGTTGCTGAGAAAAGACAAAAAATATGAATCCTACAAACTCAAATGCCAGAAGGCAAATAAAAAGAACCCCAAAGTTATTTTAAAAATCTTAAGATTTTTTTAAGCCAATTTCAGAATTTTCAGGCCCTGACTGATGATGCTTGAAGGCTTGGGGCTGGTAGTACTGCAGAATCTACCATGATTCTGAAATGCTAAAGCCAAATACTCTGAGAGCTTCAGAGAGCTGGAGTGTTTGAATGGCATTACAGAAGTGGGCCCCAGCAAAAGCAGCTGCTGCTAGTGAATGAACGGAAGGTGGGAGGAGAGGAAGCATGAGCAAGAAAGAGGGTGAACTTGGGGTGGGGGACACAGGAGAACTTAGAAAGTCAGAGAGGGAGGACAGGGAGGATCTAAGGTGACCAGATATACGGCTGGAAGGCTTTGCTGTTATAGCTGTGCCAGGGTAGCTTATTTTAGCCCTTCTGGGTGAAATAAGCAAATACCTGCAAAACTGCCTTTCCATTAGGAGCTTTTGCCAGCACAGTTGTGTCAGTCAAGGATCACGCCTCCTCACATTTGGATTGACATAGTTTTGCTGGCAAGAGTTTTTAGTGTAGACTATGCCTGAGAGAGTGCCTTTGTGTGTGCAGAGTCTTAGGTTATCTGTAGAGCCAGCCTGTTGTCTCTCCTAACTTTGGGGCCAAATATTACTCCACTGCATTTCCCCAACACATAATGAAGAATTAAAAGAATTGGCATTGGATTTAGAAGTGACTAAACAGCATAGTGATTTCACCCTCGCTGTTATTACTCATTCCTAAAGTGAGAAGGACTATTTAAAATTGCAATAAATTTACAAAACATCAGATTCTGGGCAAATTTAGGTTAAAAAGAACAATACACAATATTGTTTCAGTTAATAGTTCATTATACATTTGTTTAATTTAGAAACAGATTACATGAAAAATGTTACATGTTTCAGAAACATGCTGTTGGTGACGGGGAGATTGATGTTTATTTTAATGGGATGAGATTGGCCCATTATCTAGGTCCTAGAATTTTTGGATGTAGTATGAATGGTCAAGTTATTAAGCAAAATTAGTGGAAGTTATAGTTTCACCCAGCTATTAAAACAGGTACCTATGAATTAAGGTCTGGAATAACAGAAAAGATGCCTAAACCTCCAGGGATAACTCTGTGACCACTTCTTCAGCTGTATTGATTGATACTAAAAGCTCTATTAAATCTGCTCTTGCTGCATTTGCCTACCACTAAACTTCAGTAGGCTGAATTAATAGCTGTCACTCACAAGAAATGTCTGCAGTGCTTTTAAATCTATAGTATTATCTGACACATATATATACTACCATGTACACAGCATACCTCAGGCCAATCTCTTAGTGCACCAACAATACATGAGTCTCTATAGCTCATATGTGCCCCTCCTTTATATTGTATGGAGGGGAGCAAGCAGGCGCAGCCAAAATGAAGACAGGGCTGAGGAAGAACAGACTGAGGATAAAGGCACCAGATGCTTCAGAGGGAATGAACAGAACAGGGCAATTATCAAATGATCCATCCCTTTTGTCCAGTCCTAACTTCTAGCCGTCAGAGGTTGCATCCCTGACCATTTTGACTAACAGCCATTGATGAACCTCTCCTCCATGAATGTACTTAATTTTTTTTTGTGAACCCAGTTATATTTTTGGCCTTCACAACATCCACTGGCACAGATTGACTTCTTTATTTGTTTTAAACCTGCTGCCCACTAATATTATTGGTTGACCCCTGGTTCTTGTGTTATGCGAAGGAGTAAATAATACTTCCTTAGGTCATGTCTACACTAGCACTTATGTCCACAAAAGTTTTGTCACTTAGGGGTGTGAGAAAAATAGCCCTGTGAGATACAAAAGTTTTGCCATCATAAGTGCTTGTGTGCACAATGCTGTCGGCAGGAGACATTCTCTTGCGGACATAGCTACCACCGCTCATTGAACTGGTTTTATTATGTCGATGGGAGAGCGCTGTCATGTTGGCATAATGCAGCTCCACAAACGCTCTTTCAGTGGCATGGGTGTATTGGTAAGATGGAACTATAGATTAGGACTTAGTCACTTTCTCCACACCATTCATGATTTTAGACTTCTATCAGATCCCCACTTTCTCGTCTCTTTTCTAAGATGAACATTCCCATGTCTTTTTAATCTTTCCCCATATGGAAGCTGTCCCGTGCCCCTAATCGTTTCTGTTACTCTTCTCTGTAACTTTTCAGTTCTAATATATTTTTGTGAGATGTGGCGACCAGAATGGCAAACAATATTCAAGGTGTGGGTGTGCCATCACATCCTCTGCAGTGAAGAGTGATGCAAATAACTCATTTTGCATCTCCACAATGGCCTTGTCTTTCTTGAGTGCTCTTTTTCATCTTGGTCATCCAGTGGCCCCACTTCATTGTTTGGCAAGTTTCTTGCTTCTGA
>ML675604.1:86735986-87080561 GCA_007922155.1 Mesoclemmys tuberculata
GAATGTAGTGGGTTTTTTTGGCATTATCCCCTCTACAAGGATGTTAAATTTAATTACATTATGGTCACTGTTACCGAGCAGTGCAGCTATATTTACCTCTTGGATCAGATCCTGTGCTCCACTTAGGACTAAATCAAAAATTGCCTCTCCCCTTGTAGATTCCAGGGCTAGCTGCTCCAAGAAGCCATTATTATTGGTGTCTAAAAATTTGATCTCTGCATCCTGTCCTGAGCTGACATGTACCCAGTCAATATGGGGATAATTGAAATCCCCCATTATTATTGGATTTTCTGTTTTTCTAACCTGTCTGGGCATTTCACAGTCACCATCATCATCCTGGTTAGGTGGTCAGTAGTATATTCCTACTGCTATACTCTTATTGTTCAAGCATGGAATTTCTAGGCATACAAATTCTGTACAGTTTGATTCAAGATCTTTTTTTACTGTGCTTTACTCTATGCTTTCTTTCATATATAGTGGCACTCCCCCACCAGCATAGCCTACTCTGTCATTCCTATATATTCTGTACCCTGGTATTACCGTAGAATTATGGGTGTTGCCTAGCAGATGGGGGATGATTATATTAATGTTAATCACACAGAAAGCTGCCTACGTTACATAGGAAATGGGTGCAGAAGCTACCACTGCTGAAAGGAGCAATATTTCCCCGTGTGTGCTCTCTCTCAACTCTGTCAGATGGTTCATGAGTGATTCTGCCACTGGGGAACCATTGGAAATTCCACAGAAGAGTCAGATTCTGCTAGAGCAGATGGATGTTAAGAGAACCTGGGATGTTAGAAGGAGTAAAAGCCTGGAATGCACATCTGACCTGGGTATTTGCATGCTGGAACCCCTTGCGCTGTAGATATGCCCACTACACGGACCTACAACACCAAAGCGATGAGGAAGCACCAGACAAAACAACGATTTTGTTGCGGTTTTTGGAAGCACTTTCCCCTTTCTTGGGTTTCTGTGGTGAGAAAAGCGTGGGTCATTATTATTATTATTATTTTATTTTCTAGGTTTATTATATATATTACCATCGTGCAATGGGCTGTAGTCATGGATCAGATGTTTTACTGGGCCTGATTTAATTCTTTGTTACTTCAGAGTCATGCTGATGTAACTCCATTAATTTGAGAAGAGTTTCAACTGAAAAATGGGTAAATCCAGACCCATGATTATTACTTGTAAATATTTATAATACAGTAGCATTTAGAGGCCACAACCAGGATTGGGTCCCCATTGTACTAGATGCTATAAAAACATGCATGAAGACATGGTCTGAAGAGCTTACAAATTAACTCCTCCTTGGATGGAAGTAGAAATTGAAACATTGAAAAAACCATACCCGTACAGTATACCTTTTATATACCCAACTTTTTTGGCATTTTATGATAATGTACTATAGAATATATTCCAGTTCTTGTGTGCCAACCTATTTCATCTGTTACATAAAAATGAAAATTTCTTCATTTTGATAACATAAGACGTAAATATTACATTTCAGACACCGATGAAAACATATAAACTCTAGTGAAGGTCGTCACATATTTTGTATTGCAGGTTTAAATATACCACATATGGTATTT
The DNA here is from genome assembly GCA_007922155.1 of Mesoclemmys tuberculata. Taxonomy (NCBI): domain Eukaryota; kingdom Metazoa; phylum Chordata; order Testudines; family Chelidae; genus Mesoclemmys; species Mesoclemmys tuberculata. Next base: position 86,737,579 of record ML675604.1, read on the forward strand.
GGCATTTTGATATAACAGATAGCTGGAACACATCATATCAAACAAAGAAAACAAGCTGTTGTATTATTTGTATTATAAGCTGTGGTGAACTAAGTTTCCTTTTATATGTTGGTGATCAGTGGAAAGCTGTTTATTAACCATGAAGTTTGGAGGCCATTGGGAATAGCTTTGTGACATGTAAATTGGTTCAAAACTCATGTAACACATGATTTTGTTTTCATGCTTTAAAAACTGATTCAGCTGGACTTTTATATTTTTAAACAGCCCCATATATACTTTCACTGTTGAGTTTTAAGCACAATCACTCTGCCCATTGCATTTTAATATTCTTTTGCCAATTAAATGTCCAAAAGTTTTAAGTTAGGATTAATCAAAGATTTGCTATCATTTTTCACCCTGATCCTGCAGTCTTGATTTAGGCAAAACTGCCTAGGGAATGCAACAGGCAGTTTGCTTGAGCAACAACTGCACGATCATAGCTCTTGTTTCTCTTTTAAGTTTCTTTAGTTCATTCCACAGTGCACTAAGTAAACTACTTGCTGTGTTACTTAGTAATTGTTCTTCTTTGCTGACTACGAGCATCTATTCAGCACCCAGTCTGATATGTGCAAGCCAAAGGATAAAGAGTTGATTGTTTTAACATATAGTAGTCCACCGTGTATAATACAAACCCAGGCTCTCATATGTTCTTAACTTTTTAAAACATTCACCTTGCGGTATGCATTGGGTGGATAGTTACAATTCATGACACTTCCTGGATTCGTGAAAAGGTTCAGGAATGCCCATTGCTTGTTTGAATCATAGCAAAACAAACATGAAGGTTTTATTTGCAAAAATATTTGAATCCCCTTTTTCCCCTGTTCATAGGAATTTCATTTAAGAGCTTACATCCCAATCCTGCAAGTTACTCAGCTTGGGTGGACCCTTGTGGCTAGATGATGCCCCACTGGCTTCTTAAAATTTATGTTTTTCTGTCAAAATCACTGAATATAGAACGAGTTCCCTGCATATTTTGTCCGGGGGCAGAATTAGCACCGTAATAATATATTAACTGAGGCTTTCTCCATGAATCCTTGAAAAGAAAGGAAGCTGTTCCCTCATGGCTTTATTTGGGTTCTATACTAAAACATGCTTTTTTCTTATCCTTTCTTATGTGGATGTTAGTATGGGTCTCTCCTTCAAAGTGATGGTCAGGTAGGCAGAAATGTTTCTTTCAGTTGAGTTGATCTTTTTCTTTTTTTAGTAACAAGTGTAATTGATCACAGTAAATTGCAGTAAACCATACTAGGTAGGTGGCTATATATATGACTTCTTTTGATTTGCAAAATACATAATATTTAGGCTACAAATGATGCAATTTTAAGGTTCAACAGATATGGGGAATATGTTGAATTTTCTGAGGAGAGGACTAGAGAAGCCTGTACTTCATACCAGTCATGAAACAGATTTGTTGTCTAAATGAAGCATAGATTTTTTAAAATAGTTTTGGGTTTATTACTATTGATAGTGTGAGAACATAAGGATGGATTCTGCCAACCTTACTTACAGTGAGTAGTGCCTTACTTTGCAGATTGTCCAGTGGAAATTAACAGGACCATTAGAACAGTAAAATACTACTCACCTTGAGTAAGGCTGGCAGAATCTGGCCCAGTGTGAAGACCACTTTCATGAATGGAATAGTGCAAATTAACAATTTGCATTTACAGAACACCTTGAAACCTGACATATGAGAAAAAACCTGACATATTTAAAAAAACTGGGCCTGTTTAGTCTTGAGAAAAGAAGACCAAGAGGGGACCTTATAAGAGTCTTCAGATATGTTTAGGGCTGTCATAAAGAGGACTGTGATCAATTGTTTCTGCAGCCACTAAAGGTAGGACAAGAAGTAATGGTCTTAATCTGCAGCAGGGCAATTTAGGGTAGAGATTAGGAAAAATTTCCTACCTATAAGGGTAATTAAATTCTGGAACAGGCTTCCAAAGGAGGTTGTAGAATCCCTCTCACTGGAGGTTTTTAAGAGCTATGTGCATACAGCATGCGCATCAACATGAATGCAAACTGATATAAATGCAATGCATAGAACGGTGTGTGCAAAATGCTTTTATAGGCTTTCTAAAACCTGTCCTGCCAGCATCCGCCCTGCCTAAGCCTTAGCATTCTCACTGCATGTTGTGTGGCCTGCACTAGGTGCAGTGTCACTGCATAAAAGATAGAAAACTTTTCAGCTTACATTGTGGGCAACATTTTAATAGACTTAAATTATGAATTGAAATAACAAATATAGGTGATTTCAAAAAAAAAGTACATGATAGGGAAATTTCATGGTAATTTTCGTAATCAGCAGCCCAAAATGCATAAAATACATCCAAAATTAGTCAGGAAGCAAAATCTTTGTTGTCCAGTGTTATCAAATTAATCCACACCTCCAATTTAACTAATTATTTCTCATGTGGAACTGTATTAAATGCCTTATTGAAATCTAGGTAGATTAGATCTTAATTTCCTTTGTCTAGTAAATCAGCTATCCTCTCAAAAAAAGAGACCATCACACCTCTTCAATTGTTTTGGCTGCCCATTTTCACTCAGTTTACTCTTGGGTAGCAATATGTGTTAACAGCTACCTTGAGGTCTGCCCTATAGCTCAGACTGTGGTGGTTACCCTGCTGTATGGCACTGATAGAGACATGTGGATGTGTGAATGTGTAGTGTGTTAAGGAGAAAACCCACAGTTGAGCTCAAAAGTCTTCAGTGAAGAGGAGCCCACAGCCTATGTGAGCAGATCATGGCCACATTCTGGGGATAGCAGCAAGTCAAAAATAAATTTGGGACAGTGTCCTGCTGTCTGGAGTGGTTCACAACCGTGAGTGCCAGCCTCAGGGCAGACTGTCAAGAAGCAGAGCAGAGATCCAAACAGGGTGCATGTTCTATAATTAGGCTGCACCAACCCAGTAACAAATGTGAACTTCTGAAGCACTGTAACAGACATGCAGTCACAGACAGTCCTATTGGGTATTCCAGTTTTTCTTGACACCAAGGCAAGCTGGACTTAGTGATAGCTGGTTTCTGTATACCAAAGATCACAAAATAATCAGGTTTCTCCCAGTCCCTAGAAACCAGTCACTTACCCCAGATCAAATCTGTACCTTAGATCTCTCCTCAAAGACAAACTTGTACCCAATCCTATAGCAAACTAACTAGCAATTTATTAACTAGGAAAAATAAACGAGAGAGGTATTACAAGGTTAAAGCAGGAAAGGATACATACACAAATGAGCTCCAGTCTGTGGTTTTAAAAGGTGATAGAGTTGTAGTCATCTGTCAGCTCTGAATGTCTTTTAGGACTAACCCAGTTTGATCGTGGGGAACTCTGCTTGTGTTTCATAGCTCCAGCCCTCTGAGAGTCCAAACAGCAAAAGAGAATGAAAATTTTCTTGTCAGCTGTTTTTATTTCCTTCTTCCAGAATTCGAGCTAATGAGAAAGTTGTTGTGCATTTAGCCTCTTTATGGGTGTAAAAGGACAATTAACAAAGTGTCTGTATTGGGATGTCCCAAAATGGCGCATTTAGTTTTGATAGGCCTTCCTGACTGGGTTCACCATTTCACATTTTTTACAGTTATAAAGCAAACTTAATTATTACCTTATATAACATGTGATAAAGATATTTAAGTGAAATTAAAGCATGCAGCATTTTCCGAGCATTTAATAAAGCTTAAACATTAAACACTAAGTTCAATGCCCATCGTAACCATACTAACACACAGGTGAAACAGACTGGTTTCTAGCAATTGATTTTTCACTGCTTGGCTGAGGCCTGAAGCCACGGCAACAGCTGGCACCTGGTTTGCCAGTGTCACAGACAGAACAGAGGAATTACATCAAAATATCTATTGGAGCCTTGCCAACCCCAAGCATTCAAACCTCTGGAGTCAGGCCGCCCAAACTCATGAAATAGGCTTAAAAATCCTGAATTTTTAAAAACAGATTTCTTTTTTTTTGAGGAAGGTATATATTTTTTGAGCCTTTAGGGTGCAGTGCTTCATGTTTTCAAGCTATTCTTCTCAACCATGAGGGCTAGGAACTTCCTTTTACAAACAATCAAAGCTGAGATTTTCATGCAGTCTCTTGATTCTTGTAGCAGGGAGTTCTAGAAAAACATCAAATATTGTGAGATCCGGAATGAAGATTTGCATCAGATGTTGAGATCTGGTTCAAAAGGAGTAGGTAAAGGTTGATGGAATAAATTGTTACATTTTTAACTTTTACTGGGGATAATAAAAAAAATAGCTAAAATGAGTCCCTTTGTTTTGTTCTACATGGTAGAAAGTCCCTTGAAGGTAATAGATACATTTTTCAAGGCAGATGGGCTAACAGCCAGATTTCTAAAGCATTGGAAGTTGTTTTTATAAGTATACCTCCAGTGTCAGACAAGCCTTCTTCCTGAGCCGATGTAAAACTGTGGATGGAAGCATCCTCAGAGCAATACATCTATAGGTCTTCTGCATAACACTGCCATCAGAGAACATAACGTGAAATGATCCCTGCCAATAGGGTCAAATGTATGGAGATCAGTATGGGGCTAAGGATGAAGTTATGTGAAACAGTAACAGCATGCTATGCAGATTTGTGACAGGAATTGGTATAATTGATACTAAGGCCTCTGTTGTTATTTTGCAGACAGAATTATAATGTATGAGTCTGTGGCTGGGGCAGACCAGCAGAGTTGCTGAAGGCATTCTGCCTGCTGACAGCGGAGGTGGTCAGAATACCTCCAGGAATACTTGTAACAGAAGCTTGGAAGAGGCTCTGGCACCTCATTTGAAGTTGTGTCAGTTGCTCCTCCAGTGGCAGTATCCAACTGTCATGAAGGTCACAGGACGCAGGGCTGTGGGAATGGAGCACCTCTGGCCACACTGGCTTGTTTGCCCTTTACACTCAACCAACAGTGGCATTCAGCTTTAAAGGGCGCTGTGTGCTCACCATTTCTGGTAATCATGCTGCTCTCTGTAGCTGCCAGATTTCAAAATCTTGGCTTTTGGGTCAAATACTGTAGTTCTTAGGCAAGCAAACCCTTCACTGCTTACCACAGATCTCAAGGTGAAGGCACACTTCAATGATACGTTTGCTTTGTATCTCTCTGTAATGTCACTAGGTAGTGAACCTATACATCTTGTTTTATGCTGTTTCACCTGGTCCAGCTGTGTTTCATTATATTCCTTTTTATTACGTGGCGGATTGTGTGGTGGTTTTGGGATGAGTCCCAGTGGAGGCTTGGAGATTTATTGTCACCTCCTACATTGAACCTTTAGTATTGGAGGACTTGGCTTGGAGAATCTTGGTTTGTGAACTAATTTTTTGTCCAAAGGCAAAAAACTAACCTGGGTGGGAGCAGTCTTGCTGTTCTGTGTTTGCACACTGCTTAGCACAACAGGGTCCTGATCTATTACTGGAGCTCCTAGATACTGCTGCAATACATAACTAATCATAAGTTAGTATCCTATTTTGCTACCTATGCTCCTCTTCCTTGTTTCTCCCCAACTTAAAAAAAAGCACCCTAATTAAGTTACACGAAAACAAATGTTAAAACAAATTTGTGCGGCAGTGTTCCATAGGATTGAGCCTAACAATGAAATAACAGATGCAGACAAATCACAGTTACCATAAAAGAACAATAACAAATGCAGCCAGGCATAAATATAGCCAGCATGGTTTCCAGGAAAATGTTCAATGAATTTGTGTGTGCGTGTGCATTTGTTTAATTTAATATCAAGCTAATAATAATAAATTAATATTTGTTTGAGCCTATCATAAGTTGTATGAAAGAAAACGAGAGGATCTCGACATGTTAGCTTTCCTCAGTTGTTTGACAAATAACTTGTCCTAAAGTGGTTAGTGTAACTTTCAATGTTTTTTTGGCTCAACCTTGGTAATATTAGACAAACACTTCTTATTCTGTTGACAAAATATTGTAAAAACATTTATCATAGCCACTAGTTTGCGCTGTTGTACCGGTAGTTTCATACATATTTAGTACTGATGACATGTACGATATTTATTCAGTAAATAGCTATTTTCCTTCAAATTAGTAGATTGATGGCTAGGTTATACTTAACACTTTATTTCTGGCCCTCTTCTACACCCCCACCAACCCAATTTTCTGTGTTTATTTTGCGTCAAATTATGGTTCCTTTTTAGGAAAAAATAATTTTATATCTGTACATACCTACTCCTTAAATATGATCTCTTTGAATTCTTACCATCCAAGACATGATTTCCCAGTGAGTGTAACCACTGATTCTTTTCCAGAATTTTTAACATTGAAAAAATGATAAATTTCAGGTAATTTCAAAGTGTCTAGTCTATAAACTGCTGTTACCATTTTTTTTGCTTTAACTGAGTTTCATATTGTTTAACCTAAATCTGTAAACCCTAGTTATATTTCTGTAATCCAGGCTATTACTCTTCTATATTTTAACACTTAGTTTTGTTGTGTTGTAACTGGAGCTGTTAACACAATGTGACGTTTTCACACTATATAGTAAGGAGGCTTTATGTAGCTGTCCTGGGTGGGATGTGTCCCCGAAAACCAGGAATGTCTGTGTTGCAGGCTAAACAACAACACGTCATATCTATGGAATTTGTGAACAAAAAGTTCCATTGACTGCAAATGTATCCCCAGTAACACATATTGTTTCTGACTCTTTGGAAGTGGCTGTCCCCAAAGCACTAAAAACTAAAAAATTAAATGAATAAATAAGTGAGTCTATTGGCCTTAGGTTCCATGAAAGACGTTCAGTGCAGTGTGGCTACCTCAAGGTTTCTCCAAATATTATGCAAAAGACTATGTTTATAGGCTCCCCATACTATAAATCATGCCTTCCCAGAAGCAAGGCATACTAACATGGCTGCCATTGGAAACTGCATTTCCCAGCCTGTCCTGCTTTTCATGGTCTCAAAAGGATTGTTTCCATGAAGCCTGTTCCTCTCTCTCAGTATCCTGTGTCCTGCAGGGATTTTTGAGGCAACCCTGGAACAGTGTATAATTGCCCTAGGAAAAGTTCTCCTGATAAGTGTCAAGGTACCTGTATAGCCTGTCACAGTTCCTGTTTTTCTGGCCTGTCCTTTAAACCCTCTTAGTTTTACAAAAACAGTGTTTTTGTCTGCCCCTGCAGACTGGCCACCAGAAAGACTGGAAATAAAGTGTAAGTTTTTAACGGCTGAGTATGTGTACGCAGCAAAACAAAAACCAAAAACCTGTGGCAGCAGGTCTCAGAGCCTGGGTCAACTGATGCGGGCTTGTGGGGTTCATAGTATTGCCAACCTCAAAACTTCAAAAATCATGAGATTGAGATTCTTATAAAAGATTAAATCATGGTTTTTTAGTTAACATTCTGATTTTTGATTTCCCCCTGCTTATGCCCAGTGTATGTGTGACTAGCACAATACTGCTGACTCTTGTACATTTGTTGAAAGGAAAAGGATTTTGGCTCCTGCTGCAGGAGCTGTCACAATAATGTAAAGAGCTCTTATCTTTGTGTAACTACGGCGCAGGGCCTGCAGGTACCAGATCCCTATCTCTTCCCCTCCCAGGCCCAGGTAGTTACCTGTTCCCATAGCTGCCAAAGTTTGGGCCACTCCATGCAGGACATTTTGCACCAGTGTGAAAAAAATCATTAGTCTCCTCTAAATGGTCCCCTGCCACTGTTTGTGGTGGAGTCAGCTACATTAGGAACATTAAAAGACTCGCTCACTGAGGAGGAACATCATGCCTGGAGCTGCACAAAACTTTATTTCCCGCCAAAAGTCAGTGAATGCCCCAGACCTTTTGTGTCCCTACTATTGCCTCATAGCCTGCTGCTCTCCTGCAGGAAGCCATCACTCAGATTTGGGGGAAGATGATGGAATCTGAACTCTGCCTCGTTCCTGGCCAAAAGCAGTGTCACTGCTCAGCAGGAAGGAGAGCCCTGGGGAAATGAGAAGGAGATGCTGGTGGAAGCTGAGCAATGTGGGCAGCCGTGTCTGAGGAGGTGTATTGAAATGGTTCCCCAAAACAATGGGTGCTGCAGGGCTGTGGGAAGAGGCGATGGATGGAGGGGTGATCCAGGGCAGTGGGATGAGGTGGGAAGAGGCAAAGAAACTTGTCTGACAGTGGGCGCGCCATGACTGAAAAAAACAATCCTGACATTTGAGAGTTCTATTGTGAGATCATGAGTTCAGGTTTAATTTTACTTAGAAATCACATCTCTTGTGATTAATTTGCAGGGGTTGGCATGTCTGGGTTCAGGCGGTGAGGCTAAAAATAGCAGTGTAGATGTTCAGGTGTGGGTTGGAGGGTGACCTCTGAGACCCATCCCCTTTGTTGGGCTTCAGAGCTCCCATGTGTCTGATTTTTTGTTTTTTGCTGTGTAGAGATACCCAGTGAGTAATCAATCATTGGAACAATGTGGTAGATTGTGGTAGATTCCCCACCCCTGGCAATATTTAAGTAAAGACTGGACATTTTTCTCTATGCTGTAGTTCAGAGAGGAATTTTTTCAGGGAGTTCTGTGACCTGTGTTATTCAAGAGGGCAAACTGGATGATCACAGTGGTCTCTTTTTTCTTAGAATCTATGAAAAGTGATATTGCTATCCTGCCCTCCCTGAAGCCTCCCACTCAGATCCGGCCTGCCTAACCTCCAGTGTGCTGGGAGGAGGGGCCACTATTTTTTCCCTTCCACTGTTCAGCTGCTAAAACCTGCCTTTATGCACCTCCCTGACTGCACGAAACCCCTGTTCCAAAAAACCTGTATTCAGTACAGGTGTCCTCATTTTTCACTTGGAAAAGCTGGTCACCCTAACCATACTCCAACACAGTGGCAGGGCATGGGCCACTCTTGTAGCAGTTGGTCCTATATGTTCTCTTTTCAGAGAGTCTCAGAAATGCCATGCGCAAGTGTGGATAAAGCATTCTCTTTCCTGACTCACGCCAAATACTCTCCTCCACAGTGATGCATGTGGAGCTAGTGCAGAGTCCACCTGTTTGGCTCCACGGTGCTAAATTGCCCTGTGTATGGACTCTGCCCAAATGGATTCATAGGGTTAATTCATTCACACTGGTCCATAGGGTGTTTCTGTCAACGGGTGAATTTCACTCTTATCAAATATTTTTATTTGCATTAGCAGAAAACCTAGGTGACGCATGCTAAAGCAATGGTATGTGATCTATCTAATAGCATAAAGGGACAAAAGTTCATCAGTGTGAATCTTACCCAGTGAGTGTGAGACAGATCAGGTTTCCTACTAGTTGATTGCAAAATCTTGTTTTGTTGAAATTATTTCTTAGTTGTAAAGTTTTACACATCTGATGTGTTCTCTGCACAAAAGTAACAACACTGCAAAATCAGCCAATCCATAACTTGTCAACAACTTTTAGCTGAGCAGACTGTAGCTTCTTTGGTTACAGTGATTTCAGACAAATTAATTTGATCCTTTCGTTTCATACAGTAACTATTTGTGGCATACAAGATAAGGTTTGGGCCTTTTGCCAACTTATTAGGTAATATTGTCTCTTCCCTTTAAAGGAAGAATCATAGATTCATTGGGAACAATCCTGAATCTCTTTCTCATATGGCTAATCTCAGAAGTCAATCAGACTGATTAAGGGGTAGATCGTGTGCATAGCCGCATTGCTTAAGTGATAGAATGAGGCTGCACCAACTCAATGGATACACTTGGAGATGCTGCCTAGGGAGTTCCTGGTGTGTGTGAGAGCCACACACTGCTTCATATCTTTAAGGTTGCTGCCTGGCATGTATGAGTTGGAGCCATGGTTCCATTTATTCCATGTCCCTCCCCATCCTCTGAAGGCTGAATTGTTCCTGAGCAGCACCATCACTGTGGGAGTTGCACTTCTGACTTTATATAAGCTGTGTGTGGGTTGTGAGGCTCCTTACACTTTCTCTTCACTGCATGGCTACATAAGGTGATCCATAATCAGGCCTTAAATGAAGATGAGCTGCAGGCATGGAAATAGAAAAGACCAGTGTGCCCAGACCTACTACTATTAATGTCAGTGAAAGTTTTACTACTGATTTCAGTGTGGTGGATCTGACCCTGTCACTGAAGATCATCTTGTCCATCTCTCTACCCTGTGATAGCTAGTACATCTTATTAACAGCTTTAGTTTTGTCCAGTGGTACATTGTTGAATAGTTGGTTCAATTAATTTTAAATGATCCTAGTGGTGAGGTCTCCACTGCTTTCTTTGGGAGTCAGTTCCACAGGTTACTAAACCACTTTATTAAGATATTCTCCCTGATTTTAAACTTATAGTTTCACAAGAAATTTTTCACCCCATTGCTCCTTGTTCTACCTCCTCATCACCTTAAACAACTGTTTTTATACCCACTGTTACTAAAATTACTAAATCCTTATCTTTTAAACCAGCTATATGGATTAACTTCTGTACAGCTTCCCCTCATAAGCCTATACCATAATCATTTGCATTGCTCTTTTCTGAAGTCCCCACACTGGTCAGCTTCTTTTTGGTACTAACATACTCAGAACTTCTGGAGGACATTGTTTTTGGAACTCATCTGTGAGTAGTACCCACTGTCCTACAAAACACCCATTGGTGGTTTTAGTACACTCCTAAAGACGACCCCACAGCTGAACTGTACTTGCAGCTTCTTCTCTTATCTAGACTTTTGGAATCAGTCTGTGTTCACAGCAGTGTAAGTATAGTCCAGAAGTGTATTTGCTCCCTCAGACGCTAGGTTGACTGCAGATATACTACTGTTTTCCAAGTGGGAAGATCACATAGACATCCACACCAAAATAAGACTCTTTTCTATTGCTGCACATATCTTTTCAATGGGTATCCCCCCTCTACATCTCATTGATAAATGAACATTATTTTGAATTTTGCTGCTGAACAACTAAAAGTTCTTACAAACTTAAGGCCAAATCCCACTCCCACAGAAGTCCATTGGCACTTTGCTGTGGACTTCAATGGAAAAAAGATCTTTGTTTAAGATTTGTCTTAAGTCCACATGAATGTCTCTCCACATGAAAGTGTCCGTTCAGTGTTACAGTAATAATAAAAATCTATTAGAACAAAATCTACTTATAATTCAGTAGGTATTTGCAAAGACCTAAAAATATATCTTAACTTGGACAGAGATTCAATTTCGGTCTGACAACCCAGCTCGTAATCAATCTCTCTGTCAGAAATAGATTAGTTGCATGTATGTGAGTGAAGCTGAACCTGTGACTTTTACCCGATCTCTTTCACTGTCTGTCTGTGTCTTAGAGTCCATTTGACTTGTGTGGGTTTTATTTCATGCTTTCTAATATGGCAAATGTCCTTTTACGTTATAGGTCCCTAATTTTCAGAGAGCCAAGTGGAGCATAAAATAACTGGTGGTGGTAATACTGATAGTGATGTCTATATTCAATGTTAAAGGACAGTTTTCATTCTGACCCTCTGTTGCTACATGCTCATAACTTTCTGAAACAGTCACCTTTTTAGCTGAAGTTTTCTGTTTTTTCTCTGTCCAAAAAGTGTGTAAAGTTCCTATAGTTGTTCTGGAGTTACAGAAGATTTTTCCACCTTATAATTTTTTTCTGACCATGTTTTCCTCCATGAGGATAATTCAAATAAAATCTGAAGTTTGAAATCTCACAGTTGGAGCACCGTTCTGCTCCCATTGAGGTCAACAGCAGATTTGCTGTTAATATTGTGGGAACAGAAGTTGGTCCTTGGGATGTAACTACTCTATGGATCAGTATATACTACTCTAAGGTTGCAAGAATTGTTTTTAAACAATTTTTAAACAATTTTAATTTTAATTTAATTTAAAATTGTTTTAAAATTAAAAGTAATTTAATTTTAAAACAATGACTGAGGATGTAGATCAGAAAAAAAAATTGGGTACAGGAATCTACAAGATCAGCTGCTGAAGCAGGAGACTATAGGCTCAAGAGGCTTAATGGATTCAGAGTAAGAGGAGGTGGAACTTGAAATTGCAAATGGCCACTTAACTTCCAAAATAAGTACCTTACTTTTCTACTCTACAAGTGTATTAGCTGTGCAAAAAGGGCCAGATAATGACTACCAGGGAAACCATTGAAATTTAGTAGTTGTAGATTCAAATAGCTGTACAAAGAAATGGTATTAGTTGAGTGCAGAACTTATGTACACATTAATCTCTGGCCAGCTAGCTCCAAAGCAGGAGCTGTCAAGGTATACTGGGGAAACTACCGAAGATATTACTTGAGAAACACAATTTGGTGCAATGAACTGGTTTTTGTTTGTTTTTACCCATTGAGCTGATGCAGTTTGTGAACATTGCCAACTGATTAATGCTACACTAAGGATATCGTCAGATCTGCAAGGCTTCTTCTGAAATTCCAGTCCTATGGAACTGAGGAGTGCTGCATAGTCTGAGCTTCAAACCTTGGGGACATACACAACCTTTGGATATCAGAGTTTTGGTTAACCAGGGTTGAAATAATTGAGGTTTGCCTCTGGCTGCAGTTTAAGGAACTTACAAGGTCCCTTGTTTAAGTTTTACAAAACTACATTCTTCCTTGGATTTTAAAAAATACCTCAAACAATAGCTAGGAAAATAAAAGGAAAACACCAGTTTTAAAGCAAAATTATTCAGAAGTCAGAAAATTCCGAGTTACTGTTTCTTCTGCACATTAACATGGCCTCCTTGCAGAGATGTAGTGTTTCATGTATTTCATCTTGATCACCTTGAGTCTTTCAGCCCTCGTATAGATTGCACTGATGACAACGTCTTCCATTCTTCTCTTACCTTTGCCTTTCTTTTTGTCAGAAGTGGGATTTAGCGCTCAGTGAACTTAAACTAGGGTAGTTTTAGCCCACCCCACTCCCAAGATGGAGGATGTGGTAAAGGCATTGATACAAGCCATGGCTGCCTAGCAGGAAGCTACCCGGGTCCAGGCTGCCACCCAGCAGGAGGCTACAAGGTTTCAGCAAGAGACCAATCACCTGCTGATGAGCCAAGCTACCCAGGACCATGCCCTCCTTCAGGAGGTGGTAGGCCAGTTGAAAGCCGTGATAGAACGAGGGTGCAGCCAAGATGGGGCGCAGACCATCTGGGCCAGCAATTGCCTGCAGAAGATGATGCCGGATGATGATGTAGAAGCATACCTCCTGGCCTTTGAAAGGACAGCCATGCGGGAAGCCTGACCCCAAGATCAGTGGGCCAGCATCCTTGCCCCTTTTCTAGGAGGAGAGGCTCAGAAGGCTTATTATGATATGGCAGCAGAAGATGCAGCAGACTACCCCCAGCTGAAGGCTGAAATCCTGGCCAGGTCTGGAGTGATGGTAGCAGTACGAGCCCAGAGATTCCATGAATAGCGATGCAGTAAGGATAAAACACCACGGTCACAGTTGTTTGACCTAATCAATCTGACCTGGGCCAAACACACAGAGGTGACCTGTGTACACAGGACTGTAAATCTCTACCCCTCAATCCCAGTACAGATTGAGATCCAGGGGAATACCACCCAGGTGATGGCAGGGGTGGTCCCAAGGCTCCCCTACCCAGTCTTGATTGGTAGGGATTTTCCAGGGTTTGAGAACCTACTCTCACCCACGGAGCTCGGGCTGGGCAGCAAACCCCAGGCGAAGACTGAGGCAACCAGCCCTTCCCCCGTTTTTGCCGAATTCACCCCAGAACTGTTCTCACCCACCAGAAGACCCCAGAAATCCCGATGGGAAAGGAGGGCAGATAAAAGGCTAGGCACTCGGATACTGGCTGGGAACCAGAAAGCTGCTCTGGTTGGTAGCTGAACCCGTTTGGGAGGCCACAAGACCCCTCAAACTAGTGAAGACCCAGGGGCAGTACCCAGCACTAGTAGGAGTGACTCTGGAGATGAAAATGAGGTTGGGCTTGTAACCCGTCCGTGCCCAGGATAGCCCACTGATAATGCCAGGGTCAGGGCAAGCTGTAAAAAGAGAGCAGATTCTCCCAGCGCTGGTGGGTGACACTGAAGTCAGACTTCCCAACCAGCCACAAACAGTGCTTCTGATTCCACACACTGGTTACCAAGAAGCCACTGTGCAAAATACACACAGCCCCCTTTACTGCATTTCAGTCTCTGGCTCCCAAACTGACACTAGGTCCAGTAAAGAGACTAGTTATTTAAACTCTATGCTCTTTACTAAAAGTTTCCCTCTGATCCCAAAGGACCAGCCACAGGACCAGTTCACTATAAGTTTGGATCTTACCCGAAATACCACGCTGCCAGCCAATCCTTTAGTAACTAAAACTAAAGGTTTATTAATAAAAGAAAACAAACAATAAGAGAAGTGTTAAAGGCTTAAAGCAATCAGATATATACAAATGATTTAAAAGTCCATATACATCAGGTTTCTAGAACAATTGTGGAGTTGTATATTTCCTATGGTATACATCCAGTACCTGGATGGGTCTAAGTCCTTCAGTTCAGATGCAAAGTGTGTTGATCCAGAGGTGTGTCCGCAGCTGGACAGGAACAAGGAACAAGACGAAGACAAAATGGTTTCTGTGGTTTGATCTTATATACCCTCTGTTTCTGGCCATGTGGCTTGTGGAACTTTACAGGAACCAACATGGAGTCCATAGTCACATGGGCCAATCCTGGTAACTCTTCAGGTATGCCTTTAGTTTCTTCCTGGGCCTCTGGACTCTGTAAAGGTCTTGATGGGCCATTAAGCGGGCTATTGTCCTGCGGCCTCTCTGTCTGGGGTGTGTCTTCTACAGCACAGTTTGAAATACAGGGATATCAAAGATCCCCATAACTTTCTTCACATATATCACACATGAACACAAATATTATCTTCTTACTCAGCACATTATAACCTTTCTAACAGCACCTGACATGGTATATCTCACATGAATTACTATGATGTTGACATCTGATGTCAAATAACACAAATGCCCCCCCTCCCAATCCAGTCCGCATGACACCCCCAACGCGAGACTGGTGTAGAAGGGAGTAATCGGAGCTCCCGAATACACCTCAAGGGCCCCCCCAATTGGGTCAGCATGACAGGGCCCCTAGAGGACGGCCAGCTAGGTCCCCTAAGGGGAAATTTTGGCCAGGACCAGGCCATGGTCCCAGTATACACGAACGTGAGGAAGGAGGTAGCAGAGATTGATGGCGTTCCCGTGGAGGGAAAGACTAAGGGCCCAGGTCCCTATCCCTTGGTAACTGGTGACGCACTGGCCCACCAGAAGAGGCAAAAGTGCTAGACCCACTAGAGAGAAGCCAGCCGTTTGCCACACTTTTGCATGTGAGGCCATGCCTTTTCATGACAAAATCTTCCCATCTTTTTGGAGGTCGGCTGAGTGATTGTTTCAATTCCCATGGGTACCACTTGGTGACATCTGCAGTCCATCAATTGTCAGTGAGCGTAGCTATATGCCCAGTCCATCACATTTTATTGTACCTGCTTTCAAGAACGACATCCTGCAGACTCTGCAGTCTGATCACTTCTTTAGGGATTCAGTCACGGATTAAAATCTCCAGATTTCTTCTTTCCATTGCCTTTTCCATGGCGGAGAGTGTTGCTCCTCTATCTTTGTGAGCGCCCATGTTTTGCTGCATACAACATTGCTGGCAGTACTGTTGAGTTGAAGAGATTGGCGCATGTTGCCTTATTGATTTTTTCCTTTTCAGACATCCTTGATAGAATATATGCACACCAACCAGCTTGCTTTCTTCATGAGAGTTCACCTTCCTGATTCTAGTGCATAGTAATTTCTTGGCCCAAGTGGGTGCCTTGTTCAGCTTCTTCTATTTGTTCTCCTTTAATTGTTGTTTGGGCTTTTGGCAGGGCATCTGAATGCATACACTTAGTTTTGGAATGGTTCATTTTCAGTCTGACTTGACTGTTTTTTGTGTTGAATTCTCACAGCATTTTCTGCACTTTGATAATGTGTTGATTTTCGGCAATCAACACATTATCATCCGCAAATCTGAGATGATTTGACTGCTCTCCATTGATGTTGATTCCACCCTTCCAGTTCATCCGCCTCATTACCATTTTGAGGTGAGCTGTGAAGAGTTTCGGTGAAACTGTCTCTTTGTTTCACACCTTTTTTGAATGGGATGCGGAGGGGAATGTCAAACAGTTATATCCGTAGTGCAGTCAGAATTTGCTTCGTTTAGTAATTTAATTTGTGTCAATGACCTGCTCTGTGAGAGCTTTCAGCACTGCATTGCTCTCAATGCTGTCGAACACTTTCATGGTTGATGAAATCAATGTCTAAAGGGAATTCGTATTCACGTGAGTGCTCCAATAATTGGTTTATAGTGAAGATATGGTCCATTGAGCTGAAATTCCTTGGAAAATCTTCTTGCTCTCCTGGCTGCTGCTCATCCAGACTCTCTGAGAGTTGATTTGTTGTTATTTTAGTGAATAGCTTGTAGATATATGAGAGCAGCCATATTGGATTATAGTTCTTTAGATCTTCACGGTTGCCATTCTTGTGCAGCAGAATGGTGTTAGACTCCTTCCAGCCAGATAGGATCTTTGGTAGTTCCAAGCAGTGGCTAAACCTTTGAGCAAGGGTTTCCCAGAGGTCTTGGCCTCCAGCTCATATCAATTCGGTTGTCAACAGGTCTTTTCCTGGAGCTTTTCCTTCCTTCATTTGGTAAACTGCATGTCTAACTGATGAGGATCAAGAGTACGCGCTCATTCGGGTGTTGAAGTGTTGGCAATGGGACATTTATTTGAGATGCGAACAGCTCAGTGTAAAACCTTTGCAGACTGCTTCCATCCTTGTTTTATCTATTACTGTTTTTCCATCCTTGTTCTTCAATGTCTACCTGTACAGTGTCAATTCCCGTTTGTGAACTTCAGCGGTTTTTAAACAGTGGTACTACTGAATGTCTTGTATAATGTGTTGCTTATCAATCAGGATATAGTCTATCTCCTTCTTGTTCTTTGCATTTGGTGCGATCCATATCTACCTTCTCTTGGCCTTTTTCTTAAACCAGATGTTTGCAATGAACATTTCTTTAGTTTCCGCCAAAGTTACCAGTCACTGTCCTCATGGATTCCATTTGTTCGTGCCATATCTTCCAATGAACTTTTCACTTTTCCCTCTTTTGACCTTGGCATTGAAGTCTCCCATTGCAATTGTATATGTGGATTTTTGAACAAGGGTTTCCTCAAGCTCTTGAGGAAATCATCTTCCACATCATCAGCTTCACTTGTACTTGTGAGAACATAGATCTGGATAATCTTGAGGATGCTGTTCTTGTTCAGTTAGAAGTGTAGCACTCCTGTGCGTGATGACTTAAACTTGCAGGAAATAATTTTTGAAGACCATTCCTTGTTAACGATAAAACTGATTCCTCCAATGGTCCTCACGCCTTCTTCTTTTCCCAGAAGGATGGTGTTTCCATCTTTCTACTTCACTTCCATCTCCTTTCTTTGTTGTATTTCACAGAGACCAAGAACATCACAATTTGTCCTTGCCTTCTCTATTAAATGGTTGATCAAGTCATCCCTGTCAGTGTTCTGCAGTTTTAAGTACAAACTGTGAGAGCAGCCCTTTTTCTTTTTGGTGGCTTAGACCCTGAGATTCTTAGCAACCTTTCGTTGATTGAACTCCACACTGCAGCCATAAAACATTTTGTTTTAGCCATTTCTTCCACTGCCTGCTGGCTATGCTGTCAGTGGCATATTTACCACCTAAACTTAGCTGGCATCCAAACTCAAGAAGAAAGACAACTGTCCCCTCTCTTGGTTGGCAGTATGACACCTTAGTAGCATGGTAAACCTACTGGAGAATACATTCTGCTATAATTTCTGTCAGACAAGCCAGAGTCACTGCTGCGCCACTTTGAGGCGCTGAGGTAGGATTTCACAGTATGTATTTATTTTTGTTAAATGCAAACAGTAATTCATTGGCATGTTATTTATGCATGCCATGAAATATATAGGTTGGGCATTGCTTGGAAGTGGGGGACTGGTGATTCTGAATCAACACGAAGGCACAGAAGATGCTCCATGAAGATGGTCTTGGTGTCCTGTTCAAACTGAAGATGTTCTTTGGGTCTCTGTGATCTCTGCCTTCACTGGAACCATTGAGGACAGCTCTTCAGGTGAACTTTCTGAAGAGTCCTCCTCTTTAGACTGCTTCTGCAGGAGAAAGCAATTGGGGTCTAGGACATTAAAACGTGAAGATAAAACCACTTTCAAGAGGATTTTAGATATATGATTGCATACCTTAATTATTGCACTAAGGTACTGTAGCTCTTAAGTGACCCAGAATTCCCTTGTTAAATTGCAGAGTAAAGAGTGCCATCCTGACACCTGCTTTTTGCAGACTCATTTGGTCACATACCAGAACAAGGATTAGCTTGGTATGAAAACATTGGCCATATGTAAAAGGATATCCCATAATATATAAGGTAATACATATCTTTTATTAATCATTTTAAATTGTTTTAGATTCCAAACTTCCTTGAACTTGTAAACAAACTGTAAGAACCTGAAGTTATTCTTACGTTAAAACTGTTTAAATATAGTTCATTATACCTTTTTAATAGTGATACTTCTGTATGGTATGGTGTGTGCAGCTTATATAGTTCCACATTAACCATATCAAACTCATGAGCATTCAAAGATTAAATAGAAAAAAGGGTCATTTAGGACATTAAAAATATATCTTCTGCTGCTGTATTCACATTGTCCCTCCCATAATTGCTGAGATATAGTGTGAAATCCTGGGCCCACTGACATCAATGGGAGTTTTGCCATTGACAACAGTTGGGCCAGGATTTCACTTATGGAATTTATACATGTGCTGGATTTGCCTTTTCTCCAATGCAGTTTGTAAATTACTAGTCAGTCTGGATGGTTTAGAAACTTCTTGTACATGAGATTTCTCGCATTGTTGACACATTCTGTTTTATTAGATGCCTCAGTGTTTGTGGCATGATCCATCATATATTTTTAGTTTAAAATGATACACTGTTAAGTGTAGGAAAAAGTTTAGGTGTGGAATTAGAAACTCTAGGAGCTTGACCCAAAGCCATTAGAAGTCAATGGAAGGCTTCTGGATCTCCCAAGTATTAGTGTGTTCAGAATTCTACTGGTGGGTTGAGTATTTGCCTGTTAAATTCTGGTTATTGTCTTCACTCAACATCCCCAGAGTTTGCATGACTAAATATGTCTCCTTGGGCACACTTATACTGCCATTAACTGATTAGGTATTTATTTGAGTAGTAGCATGTGGATGAATGTATTTGAGAATCCAGGTGAATCTTTTTGCTCCTTAAAGAAGGCACAGCACAGGAAAAGGAAGTTTACTCTTTGAGTAAAATGGAGAACATTTTCAGGTGCTGTAATAATGGATTGGCTCTTTTTTTGGGGGGGATGGAGGGGAGCGGGACCATGATGACCTCTCTTTCTCTTCCTAGATTTCAAGTATTGGATTACCTGCTCTATGTTTATTTTGGCAACATGATAAGTAAAGGGTGATTTGGTTCTAGCACAGGGGTGTCAAACTCACTTCGTATGGCGGCCACATTTAAATTAAATTAAGTTCAAGGGGGCCATGCATGCCATGAACCTAAACCTAAACACCTAGAACATACTCTACTCTCCCACTCTCCGCCGAGAAATCTCCCCGCAGGGTGAAATTCGGCAGCAGAGTAGGAGAGTGGGACTCACAACAGGGACTTACCGGTGCTCGCAGGCTCCACTCTCCGCCGTGAAATCTCCCTGCAGGGTGAATTTCGGCAGCAGAGTAGGAGACTCCGACGGACTTTTCCTTTCTGATACGAGATCTCGCGGTAGCATGCGCTGCCGCGAGATCTCGCACACTTTTACTGAGCTCGGCTCAGAAAAAACTGCCGGCCCGGAGAACACAAGCCGGCGGGACGGATTCGGCCCGCGGGACGGATAACACAAGCCGGCGGGACGGATTTGGCCCGTGGGCCTTGTGTTTGACACCTGTGTTCTAGCACTTAGCTATCAATAACCATTTTCCACTAGAAGAGTATATTAGGTATTTTGTTGTATAATTGAATTAGCACGTTTTGTGAATATTTGCTGTATCTATGTGAATCTCTAGTATATTTGCATATTTGAAATGAGCCATTTTACACTCTTCTGATCAGGCTTCCAACTGCTTCATTTGAAACATACCAGAGAAATATCATAACGAGCTATGCACAGATCACAGGAAAGAAATCAGTACATTACACAGCTGGATTATTTATGTAAAACATAGAGTTTATTTTGCTTTCCACCCATTTTGTATTTTGTATTTTGTCTTGTTTTTTATTAGCTCTATGCAATAAGTAATAATAATGATTTCTGAAGGGAATTATAAAACATTTGGGGAGGGAATTGTGGAGTTATGTCATGCTGTGGTGTACATAAACTACTTACAAAGTTTCTGTATCTTGAAAACAAACTTAGGTTCATTTTCCAGACTGTGCTTTGATCTTTATGTCAGTGCTTCGTCAGCCATAGTATCACAAGAGAGATCTGGATCTTTGGGGAGGAAGGGTTGTTCCTTACCTTTGGATGTATATATATACCCCATATCTGATTTATGTTTCTTCCATCTGATGAAGTGGGGTGCAGCCCGTGAAAGCGTATGCCTGCAGAAATTTATTAGTCTTTAAAGTGCTACAGGACTTTCGTTTTTACAGTGATAGATGTTGTTCTCAGCAAACAGCACTGTAATCTAAGCTGTTTTGAGAGGGCAGCATGCCACATGGGAATCATGGTTGTTCTCCATCTCCTCCCTCCATGCCTGAAGGGTCCTTGAATGCGAGCACATTCACCATGGAGCTGGAAGTTAAGAAAGCGGCTAATGCATTTGGTGTGGGGAATACTACTGTGTAGATACTTTTCTTCTTTTATGAGCTTTCCATTGATTTTTTGGAATTTAGTCCCCTTCTGCATGGTAAATAAAGGAGAGTGTGAAAAATGGGCCAGGGCATGGTGTAAGGGGATGAAAAGGGTCAGAAATCATTATCTGAAATAACAGGAGAGAGAAAAATGTGAAGGGAGGGAAACAAAGAGACCAGAGGAAAAAAAGAAGGAATAAAGAACCACAATCAAAAAGTGTCTCAGGAAGAAGGAGAGATGAGAGAAGGAATCCTTTAGGAATAAATATACAGAGAAGTAAAGCGGAATGAAAAAGAAAAAGAGGATGAACAAACACAGGAGAAACACTGAGTCTTATTAAAAGTCACTTGAAAGCCTCCCATTGACTTGACTACTGGTTATTGTGTGTTTGCACCAGAATGACAGAGCAGAATGCGGCCTAATAAATTAAATTGGCTGATTGTTTGTTTATGAGCAGTTTAAGTTCAAGTGATTCTAGTAGAGAATTTTAGGTAAATAGGCTCACTTGTTTATTGTATGCATAAAATATTTTAAAAAATGTATTTAGCCTTTAAAATACATAAAATAGCATCTGGAATTTCAAATGTTCAGGGGGAGACTCCCTCAGCCTAACAGGAAAACTGATTTGTAGATTCCAATAACCTACTCCAAATTACTCTCTTCTAGTCAACAATAAGTGTTGGCCCTTGTGATTATTTGACTAGATGTTCTGGGTGCAGTTTAAGAGAAGTTATAATATGCACCCCCATATCAGAGAGCAGTGTTGGTCCATAGAGTTGCTTTTTTATCTCACCTGTACAGGTCTTGCATATCTTGTTCTGAAAGTGGTCAATCTTGACATTTTCATATGGGCTGTCTCTGATCTTACAAGCAGAGTGGAAGTAAAACTGAAAATGCAAGAACTTGTTCCATGGGATCAGGCTTGAGAGCCATTATTTTATACCAGTACTACAGTGGTGCTACTCCATTGATTTAAGTGGAGTTCTACTGGTGTGAACCTGATGTAAAGGAGCAGAGAATTAGGCCTGTTATGCCAAGGAAAGAAGGACGAAGCCACACAAAGGCCTTGTCTACACTTACCTTAAAATTCAGTGGCAGTCAACGGGAGTTACGCAGCATAGCTTGCGTAACTCCTGTTGACTTCTTAACTTCCATAGTGTGCGGAGTCTTCACACGCTGAGCCATTTGAGGGGGTGGTTTGAACAAGCCAATTTCTGGCTCAATTGAGCGGGTCTTCACTGACTGCTCCATCGATCTGGATAGATCAATCTGATGGCAGTGAATTTGCTGCTGTCAGTGAAGACGTACCCTAAGGTATCTGTATCTCCTTTTAAGTCTGAGCTTTAGTAATTTTGTTTATAGAATATTGTGCTAATACAGCAGTTACGTTGTTGTTGTTCTCTAATCTTACTCTGAATGCCCTGGTCCACCTCATCTTTCTGTGACTAGTTTTTTTCCTAACATGAAATTTACTGTGGCAGTATTGTAGTCCTAGTACTGAATGCTTAGATGGCAGTTTGCTACTTGGCATGATAGTAGTGCAGTTTGCAGAAATGCATCTGGCTGGCTGGTAAACTTGGACCAATTTCCAATGCACATAAGCTGTTTCTGAGGCATTGAATGTACCACTGCCCAGCCTGACAGCAGAAGTTCTCACTTATGGACATAGAAATGTCAGAGTTGCAGCCATGTGATTCAGATCAGTATTTGGCCCATTGTCTGGTTGTGGCTCTGTTGGCTAATAATCCAGATAGAATCTTTTGCCTTCATTTTATAGGTCTTGCCCTTTTCACACTACATGTATAATTAAGGATCAGTTACTGTAAATCTATTGCATGTTCAGTGCAGATCCTGTTCATTTTACTCCCACAAGTAGTCCCATTGAAGCCTTTATTATGCACATAGTATGGAAAGTGTTTATAGGATCAGAGCCTAAATGAGAATTTGGTCCAAAATGGATAAATAGAGATGAGTACAGTTTCATTTTGGGCCAGATAGGTGAGAATTAGCAAATAGTTTGGCGAGCTTGAGTGATTTCAGGACACAAAGCATCTATTTATCTTGTACTTCTTGAACTGTGGTTTTGTTTCTCCCTTTCATACTGGTGACATGGGATAGAATGCACTGTGTCCCTTCAAATGTCTAAGAGCAAATTGGTCTTCTTTCCTGTAGAATTTGTCTCGCTGCTTGTTTTGCCTTTTGAGAGTAAGGGTGAAATCCTGGCTCTGCTGGTCAGTGGGAATTTTGCCATTGATTTCTATGAGGCCAAGATTTCACCCTAACTCCTTTGCAGGAAAGACTGTATATTCTTTTAATTGTATAGTGCCCAGCACATTGTGAGGGGCAACAGAGAAGAAATAAGAATAAGGATATTTCGTTGTATGCAAACACTGCTGTTTGTTCATGTATGTAATTCCACTGATTGTCAGATGGAAGTATAAATCTTCATTGACAGCAGACTAGACTCCACAATATGTAATTTAGAACAGGTCTGGGTAATATGAAGGTCTAAATTACAGTCAGAGTGCTAGATCCCTTAACTGGAGCACAAGTATAGAAACTAGGCTGATCTACATCAGTTTAGAATCTGGCACTCTGTTTAAGAAATGATCTGTAAGTAATCGGTAGATACAACTGGTGGGAATGTATGACTAATCTTGCATGTCTTCCTGACATTGACTAAATGCTTGAATCCTAATAAGCACATCCAGTCATTTAACAAATATTTTGTGGTTATATAAATGAAAGTGTTACATTGTATTTTACTTTATAGCTCAGTAACAAATTGCATACTGACTGTGGCCTGTATTTTACAAAGTATTCAAGAATAGGTGTCACAGGCTATGTCTATAGTGACGGCAGCAAATTGGCCACCATCAGATCAATGTCTCTGGATCAACTGAGCGGTCTGTGTAGACCCACTCAGTTGATCCAGAAATGGAAGAAGGAAAACCACCTCCGTAAGTGGCGCAGCGCAGTGCGGATGGCACACAGAACAGACACAGCGAAGTTGACAGAAGATAAGCAAGGTTTTTACGTCACTTGCGTATCTCCCGTTGACTGCTGCCGAATCAGGAAGATAAGTGTAGACCAGGCGACAGTGAACAAAACGGTTTACATACCTCAGGAGACCGCCTTATAAATAGTACTTTTTTTTCTGTTGCAAGGATATTGTTAAAATGAGGAAGCAATTAATTGCATGTGTGTATTCCACCAAATGGTGATGAAACCTTTTTAACAATCAGGTTGATGTGTTTTGACCACGAAGGATTACGATTTTGAAAAGTTAAATGCTCTGGTAGCAAAATCAAAACATTTAAACTTCTGTAATAAATTAGTCTTCTCCTTTTGCAAGTTAAACTGCAATAGAATTCCACTACTGCAGTAACACTGCTGGGAAGCTGCTGAAGGCAATCATTGCACTTTCAGGTCTTATTTGCAGCTGCTTCAGTCCCACTGAATGGATTGGGGCTCCAACACAAGGAGGGGCTGCAAAATAGTGATCTATGAAAGTACTACTAAAGAAACGTAAATTGTCCAACTTCTTGTCCGCCTACACGTCTCTTAAAATTGTGTTTTCTGGCACTATAGATACCTTATATGAAACTCCATTACCAAAAATCAGGAATCACCTGATTAAATCAATAGGCATCAAGTTGAATACAAATCAGAGGAAGTACTTTTTAATATAATGCACAACTGACCTGTGGAAGTCATTACCATGGAATGTTGTGATGGCCAAAAGTATAACTATGTTCAAAAAAGAACTAAGTTCACAGAGGATAGGTCAATCAATGGCAGTTAGCCAAGATAGTTAGGGACATATCCCCAGGATTGGGGCAACCCTAAACCTCTCACCACCAGAAGCCGGGAGTGGAAGACAATGTTGGGTCATTCCATAATTACCCTATTCTGTACACTTTGCCTGTAGCTCTAGAGGCCAGTGTTGGAGACAGGATACTGGGCCAGATGGATCGTGGTCTGATAAGTATGGCAGCTTTTATATTCTTATAATATGTGAGTACCTCAGAACCTTGAATGTACTGATTTTCACAACATTCCATGTGAGGTAGGGAAGAGCTGTTTTGCCTCTTTTGCATGTGGGGAACTGAGGCACAAAAAGAGAGAGTGACTTGCGCAAGGTCACACAGGAAGTCTGGTGGAGCAGGGAATTGAACCTGTGTCTGCCAGGTCCCATACTTGTGCCCTATCCATTAATTTGATGTTTTCTTTCTGGAGCTCCTTTGGAACAGGTCCGTCCGTCGTGTCTTCCCCCCGCACCCCCCCCATTTTTAAAATCATGTGTAGGATCTCTACTAGTTGGACTGCAAGTTACAGCAAATCTTTCTCCCTAACATCTTTCAGTTTAATACATCTTTTAACAGCAAGGATTCATTATGCTAAGGAAAAGGGATTTGGATTTTTTTAACATTTAAATTTTCATAGCTAGATATACTTTCATAAAAATAACATGATTTAGTGAGTGCAAACATAACACAGTAATCTCTGAATGGCAGAGAGGCTATAGAAATATGCTGTTTGAAGAATTTTTTGTACATCATAAATATCAATTGAGTTTATGTAGTGGAGGCCAAATCCGAGTTCCGCAGAGGTCAATGTAAGTTTTGCCATTAACTTTACTTAGCTCAAGAATTGGTCCTGTATGACAATACTTTAATTCCTGGAGCAAATAAGGAATTGTCATTTCTAATTAATTTAATAAAGTTCTTCAACCACAGATGATTAATGATACAGTTTTATATAAGTATAGTGTAACAGAGTGTCAGTTTCTAGGATATGGTTATAGAGTTTTTCTGCTGAGTCATCCTTACAACCAGACCTCATGGGTACATCTACACAACAATCAAACACCTGCAGTTGGCTGGGGTCAGCTGACTGGGGCTGCTGGACTGTAAAATTGCTGTGTAGATGTTTGGGCTCAGGCTGGAGCTTGATGTCTCAGATGCCAGGAAGGGGTAGGCTCCAGAGTTTGGATTCCAGACCGAGCCCAAACATCTACACTGCAGTTTTTTAGTGTGGCAAGCCCGAGTCAGCTGACCCAGCCCAGCTGCAGTCATGCTGTGGGTCTTACATACCAGTGTAGATGTACCCCATGTGTCTAGTAGCTTTCACCCTATAATATATACAGTTTTGGTTGTTTCTCTGACTCAGAGGGAACTAGGGAGGAGGGATAATAAGATCCCTTGAGGAACAATCTGAGGAAAAGGCAAACTCAAGAAAAAACGTGAGCAGAGGCTTGTGTTCTGTTGCTTTTTAAGCTAACAATGAGAGCAAACCGCGGGAAGGCAGTAAGTATGAATAATCTCCAGTACCTGTACAGTTATAAAGCTGTAGAAT
The DNA here is from genome assembly GCA_007922155.1 of Mesoclemmys tuberculata. Classification (NCBI taxonomy): domain Eukaryota; kingdom Metazoa; phylum Chordata; order Testudines; family Chelidae; genus Mesoclemmys; species Mesoclemmys tuberculata. The sequence goes on from ML675604.1 coordinate 86,763,810, forward strand.
TTGTTTGGATTCACAGATAAGACAGGAGTCTATCAAGTGACTTTTCTCCTAAAAATAATTTTATTTTTCATGCAATTTTGGGAATATCTGATCAGGGTGACGATACATAAAATGAAGTCCAGTGAGACCTGGCAGCTTGTCTAACTACACAAGAATGCACTGGGAGCCACCCTTTAACATAGCAATGAAGAATTAGTGCACACTTCAGTATTTAGAGACAATAAATGACTGAGATGCCTATTCTGGGAGGGTACTTGCCAGATCTTGGCAATTGCCAAATATGCCCTATTTATGGTGGTAGCAGTTGACTGTGGTACTTAAAAAGAAGTCAAGAGATGCAAGACTGCAATGTAGGAAATTCTTATAAATATAGAAAGGGTTTATATTTTTGGTTTGAGAACAGTTCCACTGGTCTTTCCCATTTTGGTGGGAGTATTCATATGTCAAATACATTTCCTCCATATCATTACATTCACTGCCATTTTAGACGTTTTAAGTAACGTGAGGCTCAGTTTTCCAGCTGGCCCACTGAGAGAAGCAATTTGTGAGTCTTGTTTCTTTCCTGAAAGGGTCTATTTGTATTTTTGTTCTGGTATAGTTATTGACACAGTACAACAGGTGTATGGCACTTTACAGAAAAATGAAAAGGGCAGATTAGTGTCCCAAAGAATTTACAGTTTAAATGAGCTATAACACAGAAAGAAACGGTAATGAAGAAAGGATGAGGGGAAGTGTAATGGAAGAGGTTTATCTGACTGTTGTATAAATTTAGAGTTAGATCACTTTTCTTTATTAAGAAATGTACCTAAATTAGGTGGTACATTTTCATATTCTGTGCTCTTGGTTTTATCATTCATTTTTTCATGCACTTCTGTACTTAGTAAGGCAATCCCTTTGCCTGCACAGTAACAATCTCTGTCTAGTCCTTCATCTCTCTGTGGCTTTCTGCCAGTTCCTCCTGGAGTTCTCACCTCTCTTCACAATCAATATACTTATTCTCAACACTACAGTCCTTCCCACCATATAAACTCATAATCTTGATGTCATCTCTGATTCCTCACTTAATATCTGCCTCTCACATCCACACCATCACCTTCCTCCTTGCCCTCTTTTTTCCTTTTCATTTTCCAAAATGTGTCCCTTCCAGTTTGCCCCAATACAAAGACATTACTCCATGTTTTGCTAAATTTCTGTTTGGCAAATGAGATCTCCTTCCCAGTAGCCTTCTTCAGCTAATCCAAGTCTTTCTCCTCCATTCAGTCCTTGTAAAAAAAGTAATGAGGTACTGTCTCCACGGCAATCTATTCTCTAAGCTGTGCTGATAATGTTGAAACACAAAGAAGGAAAAAGCAACCTTGAGAATTTCAACTCCGTAAGGGAGAGGCATGGAGGGTGGAGACAGGATTTGGGGGAGGAAACCTACTCAGATGAAAGAGGAAAACATGGTAGGAAATAAAATGTTATTTTTAAGTTCCAAGAATTCTTCTTGTACTGCAAGAATAGCAGTGTTAAGTAATGTTATATATACAAAAAAGTAGCAAATAGCAGCCTTTTGAAATCTGGATGATAAGGCAGTACCTGACGCAGAATACACACGTGTTGGAAGAACCAGATGCAGAACAGAAAACTGGACTGTCAAATTACATAATTACGTTGTGAAAACTTGTCATATTTATCTCTTGGGGTTTTTTTTGGAACATAACAAAAAGAACTGGCTGATGTTGTTCTCTGGAGGAGAATCAATCTTCCCTGACAAACATTGCATTTGTATGGACTTGTTTCTTACTTTTGAATGACAAAGCTGTTGACTATGTTATAGAGACTTATTTTCTTTTAAGATAGGAACTAATTTGAAAATGTCAAGTGGTTCTGTTCTGTGTTTTCGCATAATACTTCTCTCTAAAAACACCTCATTCTGCACAGCAAATGTTAGACCTACCCAGAGAGGACCCAATCTTGCAGCTCTTACATGTTAGTGCTTCTTTTGATGCTGATGAGGGCATTGGATGTGCAGGGATTGCCACATCAGGCTCTTAATTTATTATTCAGAAAATAGCTTTGAGCTTTTCCCACAAAATCTCAGGGCATTGGTACCTTTGTTAGGTGTGTGAATCCCAGTTTAGCTCAGATTCTATCAATGAGCAAGTATACAATATAATTTTTGATTTTTACAAAAATGAGCAGATTTGGTCCATATGTGGGTTAGATGAGCCCGTTGATATGGTAATACCTACCTCATAGCTGCATTGCCCAGATAGGTATTTATTTACTTTACTATTCAGTGGGTATTTGAGTTTTAATTTGTTTCAAGTTTGTCCAGTTTAGAATAACAGATGGAATCAAATATGATTCCAGTACTTCATAACCCTGGTAAGTTTAATTGAATCACTATTTCAGATAAATAGTAAATTTTCAGTCCAAGGATTTGACATACAAGTCATGTAGAAAGGCTGTACATAATAAAACCCATCCTAGAATTGAGAGTACTCAGCAAGAGATAATAGATGGGAATGGTAACTCTGCCTATTAAGTTTTCCAACATAAAACCCTGTGTTCAGTTGCTTCTAAGTTTGCCTAACTTTAACTGATCAAACCATGTAATTGGTGCTTAGGGTCACAGTGCCACACCCTCAAATTTCACCTGTCCCCCACCCTTTAGGGGGCTGGATCCTGGATGGCATTGAGACGTCAAGAATGGGACCCAAGTTACAATGCCCCGGGTGAGGAGCTGAGCCCAGCCAGCCCTGTAGGACAGGAGCTACTTCAACTAGAATAGGGGTTTTGTGAACCAAAGGACAATCCTGAGAAACCTGGGACTGTTGGAAGGTCTGGCTGTGGCGATGGGACCAGGAGGAAGGGAAATATTGGGGGGAGGAGGGGCAAGGTTAGGCTGGGACTGGTTAGGCAAAGATACTGGGAGTGGGAAGTGGTGAGGAAATGGTGGGGACTGGCTGTACAAGGAGAGAAGGACTAGAAACCACTGGGGGGAATGGAGACAAGAGTGAGGGGAAACATCTGATGAGGAATGTGTGGAGGGAAAGAACTGGGACTGACTGGACACAAACTGGGAGAAGAAGTCAGGAGGGGGGAGACTGGGGCAAACAGCCAGTGAGGATGCGGAGATGGAAATTGGCTGAGGACCCTGGGGAGTGAGATTAGGACTGGAAGACAGTTAGAGGGTGGGAGGAGAGAGACAAATAATACAAGAAGCCAAGAACTAGCCAAGAACATACAACGGGAACTAGGAGCATCTGGGCAATGAGATTGGGATGAGGTATGGGGAGGGGGATTGTGTGTGTGTGTATGTGTGTATTGAGACTCTGACAGCAAGCCCAGCAGGGAAGTTTGGGACAGGGATGAGAAGTGTGTGCTGGTCCATACAGAGGCAGTCAGTCTACTACTGCTATGAGTTACACTGTTAGATCAAATTGTAGAGATCTGTGCGGTAGATCTAAAGTTTCAAATCCTGCTGGTGAATTATGTGGGCATTCAGTATGATGCCACATAATGGAATGTTTGTTTTTTGAGTTTGCTTTTTTAAAACCTAGGATATTACACATACAAATTACCTGAAAGGAACATTATTAAGGTTGCAAAGTGAAGTGCTCAAAAGTTAGGGAAATGCCAGAATTCAGGTGGCCTGTGTAATGTTAATTCAGCTGCCAGAATTCAGGTGGCCTGTGTAATGTTAATTCAGCTCCCTTGTGTGTATGCTTTATGAGACAGCCACTAATTACAGGATCACATAGTAATTCTTCCACAGATCCACTGCCTTTGTCAGTGCACAGAGTAAAGGAAGCTGTTATTTGGAGGACACTGTCTCGTGTTGCAAAAACTAGAAGGTGTGTGCTATTTGTGGGTAGGTACTGGGATGGGTGGGTCTAGGTCCGCCCAAAGCTATAGGTCCTTCCCCTCAACTAAGGGGGAGGAGTCATTAGACCCAGGCTGCAGTTGAATACTGCAGACAATAAATTAAAAACAGGGACAGGAGTGAGGTTAAAGGTTGAAAAATCAGGGATTCGGAGGGGGACACTGAGCAGAGAACCCTTGACAGCGCACATTGCTCCTCAAAGGTATCTAAGGAGTCAATGGACACAGCCCAGAGAAACTCTGCCCAGAAACGTGATTGGATAAAGAATGGGAAATAGGCTGCACAGTTATAGAGAACCCCCCTGTCCAGCTGCCTCCTCCTGGTAGGATGGATGGCCATCTTAGCCGGCACTGGGAGGAATTTGATGAGGCAGTCCCATGACTTCATAGGGTCCACAGAAGGGGTATGTATAAATGAAGACGTGTGGGGAGAAGCATAGCTAGAATCTCAGTAGGAGATTCTGGAGGAAGCGGAAGAGGGGCTGCAGCCTGACGTACCTTACATAGATGTGTGCCAGAGTCAGTTTCTTGCTATAAAAGAGACAGATGTTACAGGAGTTTATGAGCCATGCCAGGTATATGCCTATTCTCACTGCTTGACGGAGCAGGTACCGCCACAAAACAGACTTGATGCACCCCCTCCTCCACAATAGCGATTTCAGGAGGAGTTATTTCAGTAATTCATATGTCTGTTTTGGTAGGTGAAAGGAGATGGCTCGCCCTAGAGGAGTTGCCAGGGTAATACCAAGGGTTCCTCTATACTCTTCAGGAAACTCCCCAGAACAGACTAGAACCGTTCATCCTTGGGAGGACCTAGATACATGTCTGCTCAAAGGATCGACATTCAGGCAGTAGTCTTTGAAAACAAAATATTCTTTATACATAGTAACAAACATACATATGCAGACATCCAACTTTATTATCACAGGCATACACATTCATTAACCCTGTTTCTATTCTGTCTCCTATGCCATGGCTGACGTGCTTACTTTCTGTTGGATTCTCTCCCTCTGTTCTGTCAGGGTCCTTCTGTTCTGTCTCAGCACCAAGGCTGCTGCTGTTCTGCTGTTGCAGCGGCCTCTTCTCCTCTGCTGCTGCTGCTTCTCTGCTACTGCCGCTTCTGTTTGCGGTGGTTTCTTGTTCTGTCACAAAAACCTAATCCTCTTCTACCTTCTTCAGTGATTTTGCTCTTCCTCTTCTAACCTTTCTTCTCCTACTTCTCTGCCTGCCCCTATCTTGACTTCTGCTGACTTCTTCCTTCTATTGATTCAAGCCTTAGCTTATCCGCTCTCTGCCTTATATGCAGTTTTGGACCTACTCATTGATTATTCCCTCAATCCTTATCATTAGCATACCTATTCGCCAGTTGTATTGAAACCCTCTCTGATTGGTCCGTTCTTATAAACCAATCACAGCTGCTAGGTCTGCCTGTCATGCAAGGCTGGCTCCCAAAGCACCAACCCATCATACTCTTGCAGAGGAGAGAGGAAGGGCTCAGTCATGATGCTCTAGAGCTGGCTGGACAATGAGCATTCCTGATGTACTTCTTGACCAAAGATGATGGGTTTGCTCCAGGTCCTATTGAGTTTGACAAGATACTCTGCCCATGAGCCAAATGTGACCCTGTCAAACATCTTCTCCTGGTCCAAGGAAAGGAGGGCAAGTGATAGACATGCTAGATGGAATAGGACCCGGTCTAGCTAGAGGTTATCAAAGATGGTCCTGTCCTGGACAGTGTAGGTCTGGTTGGGGTGGATCGTGTCGGTCAGCATGGACCCCAGCTGCAGTGAGATGGCTTTCACCATGACTTTGTAGTCTGTGCTGAACTGAAAATGAATGCCAATTCCTTAGATCGCAAAAGTCCCCTTAGAAGATGTGTTGTGAATGCATCATGGGAATGCAGGAAGAGAAGGGACAGTCTTATGGTTAAGGCAGTTGAATGCTGCCTTGGAGAATTGTAGTCTGTCCCTGGTTCTGCCACAGAGTTCCTGTGTGATGCTAATCAAATTACTTAAACCAAACTTTTCACAGGTGGTCACTAATTGTGTGTTCCTCATTTTCTGGTGCCTAAGTTCATTTCCTGGTGTCTGATTTGAAGAACTGCTGAACATTCACAGATGGAATTGAAGTTAGTGAGAGCTGTGCTTTGAAAGTATAAAGTGCTATATAATGAAGTATTCCGAAATATCAGGTACTGAGTGTCTCAAATTGGGCACCTCAAAAAAGCGGATTCTTTTGACAGTAATCTCTTATGTACCTTAACTCCCTACCTGAAAAACTGGGTAATACTATCTCCTCATCGCTCAGGAGTATTGTGAGGATAAATTAAAGTTTGTGATGCACTCAGAGACGGCAGTGATGAGCATCCTAGAAAAATCTATGTGGAAATGAACAATTCTGTGTTCAGAGCAGAGCACTGAACGAGGCAGGGGTCCTATGCCCCTTGCACAGGCAACCTTAATTCTGGTATTTCCTAACTTCTGGGTGCTTGAACTTGCAACCTTTGTAATGTTTTTTTAATATCTTTTTATGTGTTTATGTGTATATATAATTAGTTAAGGTTGGTATGTACAGAACAATTGATGATGTCATATACAAATAAGAGGGAAGGGGGAAAAGAGCTCTTGACATCACTTGGATGAATGCAGAAGATCGTGTCCTCAATATGAGCATTCTTACAGGTGAGAGAAAAATCACTGGAGCAGCAGACATGAGTGATGATGCATGGAACTTCCCAGGAAGTGATTGGGGTTTAGTTTGCAAATCTGTGACTAGTGGGAGGGGCACATGTCTTTCAGTCTCTTCACTAGTAGAATGAAGAAAGAGAGAGAGAAATTATGCAGCCTGTGTTGAAAAACAGAGATAAGGGACACGTTTCAGCTGTGCCCTCTCCTCACCTTTTCTAATGATAAAGTCTCCGAAAATATAAGACTGTTCATACTTATTTGCCCTGATCAGACTTGATTCACAAACCCACTGTTCCACTCTTCCAAGCTGCTGCCCAGGCTGCCTCAGATTCTGGGTCAGTTTATTATTTGACCCATTACTCAAAGCTTGGCAGATAAATTATCACAATCTGTCAGAAAACTTGGCCTAACATGCAGAAAATGTCTCTTGGGAAAAGCTACCTCCTGGATTAGCTCAGAATCCTCCTCTGAGAGGAAAATTTGGCCTTTTTATATAGCAGGCACTACAGGACACATTCTGGGATGTGACTAGGAAAGGGTACAGAGTGCTATGATATTGTTTGCATTGCCAGTTAGTTCAGCTCTGCAGCTCTCTCTCCATGTTCCTCCTACAGAATATTTATTTAGGGTCAGATCTTTGACTTCTGGTAAGCCCTTTAACATTGCTGCAACACTGTCTTATCAATAGAGAAATCCTCAGTTGCGTCTCCTTATGCTGGCATTAGGGGTATTTTGGGAAGTGTCAGGTGGGGGGTGAACCTTGCTTGTGTAGTAGCTTTTTGGGAAGTGCTCTGACTTACAGTAGGGGCTGTTTAAATCTTAGGCAGCTCCCATGATGGCTGGGATAGGTGGTGGCAGAAAGCTGCACTGGTGTACTTGGGGATCTGGCCCTTAGAGTTCATCAACATGGATTAGTGAATTTGGTTATCAGAAATGGATGCATCTTAACTGCAAAAACTGGGGCTTTTACAGATCTCCTGATGTGAAACCTACCTAGAATATTGGTAAGCTGAAATAGTCAAGATGGATGTTGGTTGGTTCATTCTGTAGAAGTTTTTCCTGGAATTAAGGAGAAAGAAACTGGGGAGCCTTTCAGGCGTAGAATTCATCTGGTGCTGTTGATTTATATGCCTGATTATTGAGGGGTCATGGAAAAGTCTGTCTACCAGAAGGGGTGAATTTGCAGAAACTGAGTTTAATTAATTAATTATCATTAACTATAATATGGTAGCTTTCACAAGTTTTTAGGTGCTGTTCATATGTACAGGGAAGACACAGCCTCTGCTTTGAAGAGCTTACAAACTGAGCTCTCATTTGTAATTACAAATTGAAAGTAAAATAAGAAAAATATATTTAATGCAATGCTTTTATTATGAATGAAATGCAAAGGGCTAGCATTTTGCCTGCTTTAACAGCAGTCAGGACGGATATTTGCTAATGTTTGTTTAAAAAGGGGGAGTTACTTTTCCTCTGCTAGGAGGAGCCTCAGTCGTCACTCTGACTTCTCTTTCCTGCAAAGACAATACAGAAACTCTTTGACGTTTGAAAGTGAAGTTTCGGAAACTTACTCGCAAGCTTTCCTAAAGAATGATGGGGCAACTCTTTCAACATGGGGAGGAATGGAATACAAAACTGGTGGAACTAATGTGCTGTATGGGTTAGTAGTACAGTATATATATGATGGTTTGCATTTTCCAAACTTACAATAGCATGTTTGCTTTGGAAAGGAAAGTTGTAAAACCTGCATTAGGTAGCATAGCAGAGCTGTTACTCTCTGAGTAATCTCTCAGAAATCATGAAAGAGCAACTGCTGTCACTCTTTAGAGACTTGCATACACTAGGTTGGGTTTCATTTCTGAATTTATATTTATATCACCATGTTTAAATTTGTCATAGTCTTTAAACATTTCATACAGTATGCCTAGTTTGCTGTGTTTTGCTTTGAGATTAGGCAGGTTAAATGAATTTCTGAAGAGGTTGTTCTTTACCAAAACTATATTAAAGTTGTTTGCCTCTGTCTTTTTCAGGTCTTTAACAGCTGTCAGTTTTCTGCCACACTATGTTTTTGTGCTCATCATAGGTGAATTGACAAAGTATTGATGTACAAAATTGTCCTTTGATTAAATGGTTTCCTGAGGAGTGTATTTTACAGGCAGCCAACTTTTACATGTTTTAATGTTGAAAATAGACTTAAAATTAACAGGCAGTACAGATTTGAACAAGGAACAAAGTATTTTTTTGTCTTACAGAAACGCTACCATGACAACAGTAAAATATAAACTTTTGTGGTAATCATAACTAGCTGATTCAACGAAAACAGAGATGCGTTTTTAACCTGATAGCTGGAATATTAAATCGTGTAATTTGAAGAACTCGTATTAATTTTAAATAGTTATCCATACTGAAACAGTTAAAACTGTTAATATTTTGGATTTTCTATAATTTCTGAGTAATATAGTCTTTTATACTCTCCATTTACCAAACCAGGGCGTCTTGCTTATTATGGTAAATTACTGACATCAGGAATGCTGAATCGCTAAATGAAGGTTATAAAGAGCTTTTCATGTGGAAAAGAGACTGATTGATTGATTAATTTGCCACGTTTTCCCCCCTCAAATATTACTTGCTGTGCCTCTTACTTTTCTCACATATCTGAGAGTCTGCGTTGCATATCAGGGTCTGGAAAGCTTGAGACCTTTGAATGAACTCTACCTCTATACCATATCCACATTGCATTTCGATCCCCATTATAATCCTCTACATTTAACAATGTCTGTCACTGAGAATGTTTCATTGTTTGGGTTGCCGTGGCCCAAGTGGAATATTTTGTTTTTTCAATTTTTTGTTTTGTTAATTAAGTGCTTATATGTCAGTTCTACTGCCTTAGAATGTCAGCATTAGCCCTCTTGGACATGACAGTAGATGAGGAAGCAACCTCGTTCAGATATCTGGCCTCTTTGCTTCATGCCCTCACACACACTACGAATGGTCCCCAATCAGTGAAAAAGCAGCAGTTCCATTGTACAGGGGGCTCAAGGCAGAGAATTTCTGAAGCTTGCATAGGTGGTGTGCATTCCTATGGACTGAGAAGCTCCTGCTTCATAGGAGCCCCCTGCTATGTTTGATTATGGATGGGGCTGATGGATCCATCCCTTAACAGATCTACTGACCTCTCACGTTAGGGCTGTGAAGGATACATTAGCCCCGAGGCTAGACTAGTGGTTGCTGGACAGCTCTACAATTTTCTGTTTATGGAGAAGGATTTCTTCACATCCTGGGTGGGCCCTCTCATTAGGCCAGACATTATAAGCAGCGTTTGTCTGTAATGAATAAGAACATTTGCAACTTACATAGCACCTTCCATGTGAAGATCCCAAAACACTTCACAAAGGTGGGTAGCATTACGATTCCCAGTATAACCTGTCTCTGGTGCACACATTGGTAAATGACTTGTTCAAAGTCACATTATGGGTAAGAATCAGAATCCAGGTATTCCGTTTTCCAGAGAGGATCCAATTTCCCTAGACCAGAAGATAACTGAGGTGATAATTTATAGGTCAAGGTCTGAGCTGTGGTGAAACTAGACATATCTGATTCCTTGTTTTTCAGTTGTACAGTTTATTATTTTCAGGGAAAAAGAGAGCACTCCTGCTGAACATACACGTTTTATTTTCCTCTGTCCGCAGTCAGAGATGAGCACAACGTACAGATCGTTTGCACTGTATCCATTGGTTATGTGGTTATTTATTAACATGTTGCTTTATTTTCAACGTTGCTGAGCACCCACAAATCCCACTGATGTCGATGGGAGCTAGAGGTGCTCAGCTTCTTTGAAAATCAAGTCAATAATCTAAAATCTCAGTCTGTGTAATTAAAATTCACTCAGATCAGCATATAATTTGATAGCCAGTTGAAGTCAGCGAAGTTACTGTAGATTTACAGTGGCAAAATTAAAATCAGATCATGCCAAGCTCTGAGAAGGATATGGTGCAGAGCCAATTTAGGGAAAGTCCAGCTGGAGCATAAGTGCTCTGCAGCCTGCTCTCCCGTCTTAGGCCATCTCCAGTGATTGGTGCATGAGAGGACAGCTTCCCCCACCTTTTGCAAGAGGGTAACCATTGCCTGATAGTTATAACAAGGGTAATAGCTGTGTCTTTACCTGGTGCAGGAACTACAAAAAGTGGTAGAGGCACCAGGCGTCCTCCTCCATTTTGGAGGCCTGCTCAGGACCTGCAACCTTAAATTTAGAATAAAGTTGTCTGGCAATTAGACAGTACGTTTGAGTCTGCAATTCATATTAGATTTCTGCTTGGATTTAATTTCTACTGTGTATTGGTTACTAGAGTCAGATTTTTCAATGTTTGAGGTGGGAAACCTTATCTTGCACTTCATACATAGATGTAGGAAATCTGTACCTGATCAGTGATGTGAAAGGGAGCAAACAAAGTGAGATGTGAACAGTTTAGTTGTGCTATTTATTTTTTTTTAGAAACTCTCACTATCCATATACCTCTTTTCCTGTGGCTCAATATAAAAGATCATGATTCTTTAATGTGACCATTTAGAGCACTTAAACATGCTTTCTATCAATAGATGGAGCAAATTTTCACTATTTTATTCTATTGCTTCCATGTTGTCTCCTCAGTCTTCGGGGAAATTTGCTAATACTAACAGCTAACACCTAAGAAAATACAGGCAGTTCAGCTGGGCCTCATGCTAGAGTAGTGAACGTCCATACCCACATTTAGGGATGGAAGAATTCAAGACTATATGACCTTTAAATAAAAGCGCCTCTTACCGCTGCATACTGGAACAGGAAGGTCCCATGACCAAAAAGTATTCTGTTGTCAAGTAACTGGTCACTAGTCCTTCTTTTGGTAAATGGTTTAATTATTAATTCGATTTTAAAGGGCCTAGCCCAAGGGGTCCTGGTTCTTATTAAGTGCACCTCAATCCCTTTAGTGGAGCCTTGGGAACAAAAGGGCCAAAGTCTTTCTTCTGGGGAGTGATCTTTCGATAGTATAACTAATAGAACAGAAGGAGATGTATATTTTACTGTAGAAGAGACCTGACCTGACCTGACATTTTCCATACAAAAAGCTTTAATTTGACTTGGCCTTAGCAAATACTTTGTATTAAAATGAGATGTTGCAAGAACATTATTACAGAAAAACACTGCTGTTATATATAGTACCACTTAAATTAGTTCATGTATCTGTCTCACAGATTGTTTCTCTCTTCTAACATTACCAAAGTGCTTCTTTGTAAATATTAATAAAATCAGCCATGCAGAACCTTTTGCAGTGCTATATTAATTTTAGAGCTCTTGAAAACTCTTTCCCCCCTTTTTTCTCCCCCAGATGAACGGGACAAAGTACAAAAGAAAACCTTCACAAAATGGATAAATCAACATCTCATGAAGGTCAGTTTATATTTTCATCATGCCAGTGATGTGGAATATTACCTTGGGTGAATGTGGGTTTACTAAACATTTGATTTAAGACTGCAGGAGTGTTGCTGTGGAATAAAGAACTCAAGATAGGAAGAGCCTGGGGTTTTGGGGGATAATGGAAAAAATGAAGCATAATTGCACTTAACCTTTTTTGTGCTGGCAAATACATTTGCACTAAGTGCTAGAGAGTCTCACGTGGCTGAGTGATTTATTTGCATGTTTATTTTTGAAATTAAAATGATTCAGTTTTCTTTGGAGAAGGAACTGAGTTAATTTGTGAGGAGGGACATTACCTTGAACATTATGAATCCAGACTAGTCAAGGGGCATCGGTGTGCCATTCATGGTTATAAATGCTTTATAAAGATTAAAATATTTTTTCAGCAGCTTTCTTGTGGATGGCAATGAACTTAGCCCCAGGGACAGAGCATATCATTTTAACAACATGTACGGCTTTGAGATGAAAGCTGTGAGTTCACTTTCACAGCGTTGCCCTTCAGCTCCAAATTCAACCCGCTGTTTCATTGCCAGCCATCAAGCCCAGACATTTCTTTGGAGAAATAGATTGTGTGATTGTTTCATGTAGCTTGTTTTGCTTTTAGTGTATGGGAAAGGTTGAATTCGTGTGTAAATCACATTAAATTCAAATGTATCTGCAAACTGTCAGAACTGAAGTTTAATTAGTGAATGTAAAATTGAAACACCATTGCAAAGGTTTGCTTAGATTCACATTTTGTGAAAAATGTTACCTGAATTTTTCTATGGCTTATTTAATCATATTCTAATCTCTCTTTGCTGTGGCTGCACTGAGGGTACTGGTGGAGTATTAGATGTTGTTTGCCACAGAATTGGAAGTGTGTTACAAATCTTTGAAGTAGATTCCCTTTATGTTTTTTTCACTTGGGCTCCTTGAGTTTTTAGAAGATTCAGCTGAAACCAAACCTGCTGGTGAATCTAAAGATGTGAAACTCCAAATCTGGACAGAGTTCTGTGTTTTGTATATCCTGAAAAATTTGAGCCCATGACCTCCTGCCAGGTGAGCAGCCTGAAAACTCAGAAGAGCCCAAAGATCCACAATGAAATCTGATCAAAATCTTGTGGAACCCAATCTTTCCTTGCGAGCAGACTTTTCTTCCTTCCAAGCTGTCCCTAAGTCCTTCGTGGTACCATGACTCCCTCAAGAGCTGTTGTGCCATTAGCTTCTCCCCTGCAGTTGTGCACTAACCCTTCTGAGTAAGGTTGGATAGAAATCATTAAGGGATAGTGGATGCTGGTCATGCCATCGGGATCTTCCAAATGGATTTCCTCTTGTAGACCCCAAGGAAACATGCTAGACCCCAAGGAAACATGCTATGGATAGCAACTGCTCTATTGCTCCCCATTCACTCTGACACCTCAAACCCCCAAATGAGCATGTGTCCATGCAGAGGGACTTCTGCCAGTTAATGAGAAGGAGTTCATACTGCAGAGTGGTGAGTCCCCCTTATGTGATCTTTTGGGATTTTATTATATATGTGAATATACGAGAAAGGTGCCCATTGTCATAGGCTCTACGGAAATACACGTTATTAAAAAAAAGAAACCAACATACATTAGTAACAGGCTGCCAACAATTGGCAGCAAAAATGCAATCCTCAGATTTATTTGTCCCTATAATTTTAGATAATTGCTGCCTTATTTCAGAGGATACTAATCTTCTTCCACACTAGAGATGCATTTTAAAGATGTGGTTTTAATTTTGTGTGGGAGGCAGGGGAAGAGAGAGTACATTTCTGGGGTCTCCTGGAGAGTGTCCTTTAAATACAAAATTTCAGGTAATTTCTGTGTGTATTTACAGAACCTAGTAAACTAAAGTTTATCAGAAATTGTTAATTAAATACATCCTACTGTATCTTTCTTTTTAAATGGGCCTTAAAGTTTAAGGCCTCCAGTTTGGATTTTGTAAACATAAAATTTAAGTACATGAGTAGGGTTTTAGTCTAAAATACTCTGCTAGAAATAGTGGAAATAGTTTTTCTGTCTTTAGCTGAACATTTACTTGCAGTGTTTTGAAGCCTTAAACCACCGTGTCATAAGAGCCCTTGTAAGGGAGCCCAGACTCAGTCCTGCACCCAATGTAGCTAATGTGAGATGGGTTCGCCAGTGATTTCAGTGGTGGGAGGTTGGGCCCAACTACTGTAAACAAGAGTAAAATGGATCAGTCCACTTTCATTGTCCAAGCTGAGAGAAATGCACAAAGTAATCAAACAGCACACATGATGAAAAGGTAACTAGGTTTCAGACTGAGATGCCAACAGTAACAGAGTTAAGGATTGGATTTTTAAAAAATACATGGCTGATACCGGGTTCCATTCATCCCCTGTATACATCTCTGGCCCTAAGGGGTCTACAACCCACTGGGAAACATTCTCCTAGTACAGAAGTAATGTAAGGCTACCCTATGCAGATGCATGCTGCCCTTCTCACAGCACAGGAAAGGGTAAGTCAGAAACAGACAAGGGAATCTTCATTGCCCAGAGCTGACGCTCCCAGAATCAGGTTATAAATCAGGTTTGCCTCCCCATAATTGCTGAGCTTTGCCTCTTATGAGATCCAGCACATGCTCTGTACCTATGAGTTTTGTTAGCAGGGTCCCTTGAAGTTCATACATACTACATTCAATTAAAGCATTTTCTTCTTTCAGTGCATTCAGGAACACACATCCATTTTTGCCAAAAAACAGTCTAGTTTAACTCTTTCCTATTATTGTTGTAGTACTTTTGTGGGAGGAATAATGACTTGGAGATTTATAAATTTCACCTTGGGAAGGTAAATTTGAAGTGATTTAGGCCCTGCTTCTGTAAAGGGATAGGGATAAAAAGAACCTTATCAGACCTATTAAGAGTGTCAGTGGCCTTAGGCCTTGATCTTGCAAACACATCTGCAGGTGACTAACTGTATGCATGTGTATCACTGGCCTTCATTTTTATCTCATTTTAGTATGGCAAAAATATACATAAATATAACATTTGCTGACAGATTTTCTGTTGACGTGAACTTTCTGGCATCATCTGTTTCTTAACTCTGGTGATAAATTGATCAAATTTATTAAAGTTCTCTTTTTACTCCAGTATTTCTAAAGGCAAGTGCTTGATGAAGATAGAAAAATAAAGAGTGTCATAGAACAGTCTCTTAGGACACCACAAATCCAAGAACAGATTAAGGAAATATTTTGTAGTGAAGGAAATACAGCCAAATTTACTTGTAGCGTTCGTGGATGCATCCTGAGTGAAGTCAATAGAGCTGCACCTCCTTATTCATTCTGGGTGAGTGTGACCCAGAGTTTCTAGCCCTGTTATATTGGATTCAGTACACTATATTTGCATTTTACATATACCTTCCATAATCTGTTGCAGAAGCTAGCTATATCCTTTATCTATCGCCATATCTGGCCCCTAATTCAAACTGAAAAGAAGATACAGAGGGGCCAAAAGACGCATTTGAGTGTGACAGTGATATGTAATCATGATTATAAGTGTGGGGACCTGCCGCATCTTTCCTTCATCTTCTCCTTGCCACTTCTCCCCTTTTTTTTTGCTGCTTCCTATCTTCCTTCCTTTCCCTTCTCCTTTATTGCTAGGCTTTCCTCCTTCTCCTTTCTCCCCAGGAGAAATTAACCTGTTCTTTCCTTCTGATGGAATGTCCTTAGGGGACACACTTTTACACCTGCTCTGTGTATCTCCCAAACAGATTTGGTAGGAGTAAGTCAAAAGTGTGATCCTTCTGGTAGGGGTGCTGTGTGCGGCGTGGCAGTGAACTCCTGTTATCAGTCATACAGTGGATTGCCCTGAAAATTTGGTGGGACCCTAAGAAGGGGGAGGGAAACACACTGTCCCTTTAATTATATCCAGGTATATAAAATCTTCGCAGTTAGTTCTGGATTCAAAGAACTGAAGAACATGCTGAACTTTAAGACTGAGGGCTTGTCCACAGGGAGACTTAGTGCATGGCAAGCCAGGATGTGAATGTACAGTGCTCTAGCCCGCCACACACACAGCAGGCTCCACAACCGTGACTTAGTGCTTAGCATGCTAATGATCTGTAAATATACACCCAGGCTTGCTGTGCACTCAATCTCCATATGGACAAATTCTGAGCATAATCCCATCCCTATTCAGCAGAAAACCTAGGCATGTGCTTAACATTAAGCATATGATTAAGTGTTTTGCTGAGCCAGGGACATAAGTATTACCCTGACAGACACCTTTTAGACACTTTAGAAATTCCTGAGCTAGCTAATTTAGATCTAGGTTCATAAGTAAAATAATTTTATTAATTGCAAATTTAAAATAAACTGTTCAAAAATTTATGTATATCACACTTACTATAGCCAAAGGGATTGCCATAAAATATTTTATAATGCTGACATTTCTTTTTTCAGTTCAATATCAGTCTGATAAAGCTGATTCGAATACTGTATAAAAATTGATAGTGGAGCTTTGTCTCTTCACAAAACTCACATTAGTTAGTTCAGAAGAGCATTCACTTCATGCAATACCAGCCACAGCGTAATAGTTGGATAAAGATCTCGAGCTTTTACTGCTTGAAATATTTTTGTGGTGCAACAAGTGTTTTGACTTTTCTACAGGTAGAGTAGTATATTAAACCACATTGCTTTTCTATAGTGAATAGTCAACAGCTGACACACCAGAGTGGATACATTTATGGCAAAGAGGTTTCCTTCTCAGATATCTGTTAAAATCGTCCTAAGCACTTGGGGTGAGAGTCAATTCCCTTTGGAACCCAAGACTGTTTCCTGACTTCAGTGAGAATTGATTCTGAGACCCGGATGCCTAAGTACATAGGGAAGAATTAAAAAAAAAAAAAAAAAAGGTGATACCATAGGGTTGAAATGAGAAGGCTGAGGAAAGAAAAAAAAATAAATAGTAGGGGATCTGAGTACATTACAGGAAGGAGTAAAAACATAAGAGAATAAGACCTCTTTGCCTCCCCCACTTTCTGTATCTCCTTTCTGAAACACAGATTTTAAAAAACTTTTTTTTTCAAACGCATGCCTGCCCCAAAGCATAAATTTGATATTTTAAATAAGGTGGTCTAGGGTTTCAGCATCAGAAATAATGACATAAGTATTGAAAAATAGGGTTTTAGTGCAAGATAGCAAAAGGCATTTAGATTAATATTTTCAGAGTTCCGTACTGTCAGAGCAAACACAAATATACAGCAGCACTTGAACTCCAAAATATCCCCTCCAAAAAATGAAAAACAAAATACATTTCAATCTTACCATTTCTACTGGGGTAGAAAATACCATTCTCTACAACTGAAGGGGTAGAGAGAATACCATTGTAGAGAAAATACCATTCTCTACAATTTACCATTCTCTACAGCTGAAGGGGTTGTAGAGAAACTCTTTATAATCATTGAAGAAGCAGGGTGGGACCTGTACCTCAGCAGCTGTCTACCACATGGCTGGAACACCATGTCCACCACTGTTGCTGCCATGTGGCTAGGACACAGGCTATCATTGGCAACAGGTATTAGGTGCACACAGTAGAGTGAATTATACTGTATAGTCCCCCCTGGATTCTCCATGGATTGTGCCCCAACCAGCAAGATCTTGGACTTACTGGCTATGTCCCTGCACAGATCTGATAGAAATTGTCCAAGAAATCACTATGTTAGGTCTTAGTGACAGACAGGTGTACCTGTTGCAGAGTATACTTACAAAACTTGTTCTGTGATTGTTTGTCATAATTATTAAAATTCTACAATTCTACAAAATGCCATAATTGTAATATACCAGAACAAAGAAAGTGCTTTTTAGATTGTAGTAGCACTTTGTAATACTGCAAAGATTGATCGTATAATAGAAACCTGACTATTGGGTTCCTGTTAATATCCCTAATATGGTACATAAGGACACTGGGATCAATAACTTCATGAAATGTGTAGGTGGACATTTAGCTTGATAGGGACAATTCCAACACCGTGTAACTATTTCCTTGCTGAAAGTTTGCACTGCAAGTACACTGCAGCGTATCGAAATGGATAACGTTGGTCAGCAGTATTTTCTTTTCAGTATGCAGCTAGCTTCATTTTGAAAATTCCAAATAAACACAAATATTCACCTTTTGACTTTACAGATATTTATATTGTACTTATTTTAATGGGTAGGGTTTTCCAAAGTACTCAGTGTTGTCCTAACACTGAGGACCATGTTTTAAAAGCCCCATCCTATAGCTCTTGTTTTCAAAATGTTTTATAAATTCAAGTTTTTATGAGAAAAAAAAACCTGAGAGGAAGGACTTCTGGCAAAGGAACAGCAAGCTGCCCTAACTGAGCAGATAAGGATTCTTCTCAGCTGGTGTGGCAGGGATGTTGGGTGTGTGGCCTGAGCGTGTTGTGCTCTGGTAACCAACCCCTGTCAGCATAACAGCCCCTGGAGAGCTGTTACAAATTTGCATAATTCATAGCACTCCTGGGGCTGCTCTAAACTATGCTGGGGATAAGGCCAGTTGAAAACCTATCTAAGGAACAGAGAGCCCACATACAGCTCTTTGTGCCTATCCCCTTCGGCTGTGCTCACTACTTTTTTACGGGGCATAGCTGAGAATTCAGCCTTTTGTTTTGTCCTTTCCTATGTTTGAATAGTTCAGCAGTACTTACTGGCTTCTCAGCAGAGGAAGAAAAGTTTTAGTTTCTTTGCATTAATTTATCTATTATGTGGTTAGACTTCACTCAAAACTCTTGTCTGGCTGGAATTTTTCCTTTGGGTGCCATCTTCTCTCAGAAGAATGTAAGAATAAATTCCTGAGCAAATTTGTAATCAGTTGTTATTGGTTTAAAGCATATTTGCCTTGCTCTTTCTTGCTTTTCCCTGTGAATTTGCATGCTGGTCTCAGGGTCCATCACCACATTGTCTATCCTGATTATTTGATAATCTGTCACTCGGAAGTAAAATCCATAGCATCTCCATTTTGCTTCACAGAATGCATATCTGAGAAGCAGATCAACAGCAATCTCAGGACTTTATTGCAGGTTGGTGGATCGTTAGAATTTTAGAGAATGTTTAGGATGATGACTGGGTAATTATGAGACATTCCTAGAGAATGCCAGGATCTGATTCAGAGCATGAGATTATACAGAATTGTAGAGGCCTGCAAATTATAACACACATCAGGAAAATCAGCCTGCACACTAAATAAATAAAAATTATACAGAAAGTCTGAGGTTAATTTAATCATTGTTAACTCCATTAGGTATTGGGATTAAGATGGAGTGACTGAAAGAGAGATGCTAGCTAGCCTTACAACATGTGTAAAATAAATGTATATTTCTACAGTGTGCAACACTGTTGCTCAGTGTGAGTGTATCTTCTTATGACCCTGGGTATTACTTTCTTTAATCACTAATTTTATGTAGGTGCTCAGTTGCTTTAATAGAAATGAATAAATGTAAATTAGATGCACAAGCGTATCATGTGATTGAGTAAAGCCTGATGGGAGCAGAACCGTCAGCACAAATAATATTTTTACCTGATTGTTGGCTGTGTGCTTAGCTGCAGTGTGGAAGGTTCCTAGGTAACAGTTAGCCTGGAATCTTTGCTATGTCATGTCATTTTTTTTGACCATATAATATACCTATGACATGGATATGTGATTATAGAATCATGTCAGTAATTTCCTTATAACCTAAGGATCTCCTTTTTAACTCTAGTTAGTGTAAAAAATAAAATACTTGGCCAAGTGAAGAAGTACAGTTCTAGTTTGAAAAGGAGTGTAAATTCTCCCTCACCAAAAATACATAAAGACTTATACAGAAGCCTGGAAATTCCACATCCCACCTAATACTGACACCAAGGGCTAAATGAAGCTCCCTGGCTATATACGAAAAAACAATTTAGCTTTTACTATTCATTCAGTGGTTTATTTGTTTGTCCATACCTCCTGTTTCCATTCTGTGGCCTTAGCTAATCAACCTACATTTTATTATGACAAGTATCAACACTCTTTGTCAGTTACTGTAGACCATTGAGGTCATATTATCCACATAAAGTGAGAAAGAATGTTTGTTTCAGTAGATACAATAATTGGGCTCTTAGTGGGAGTTAAATTAATCATTATGAAATATAAGTTAATTGTTTCTTATTTTCTCAGCACTAATACACTTATCTATAGTAAACTAATATATTAATTTATTAATTCATTCTCTTTTTGTGGGTTTATTATTTGCATTTATGACTTACTTAGCATGGAAATTAATTAAAATTTAATTATTTATCTCCTTCCGGTTTTAACAGATAAGATATAATTGTACCGTCTGCAATTAAGTGTTGGGTTTTTAATTAATTGTTAAATTATTCATTTAGTTACATACTTTGTTATCGATACACTTCTGATCTATGCAAATTTAACTACTCATTTATTTATTAGTTTAGAAATATACTGTCTTGATCCTGCTCCCGCTGGAGCTAACGTAAACTATGCCATTGGTGCCAATGGGAGTAGCATAGGTTGGTATCTTAGTACTCTATAAAAAGTCACATCAAACATCTAACATTTACCATATCACAATATTTTACTCCGCAGCTATATTTCCTATACTTAAAGGGCCCATTGCTGCTCTCAGTTACTCTGAGCGTCACTGTAGAAGTGAGCATAAGGAAAGAATGGGGCTCAGAATTAAAGCCATTTATACACCATGGAGAAACAAATACTGACTTTTTAAAGGTGCCCACTGTAATTTGAGTATCTAATCCCTTAGGTAAATGTATAGCTTCATTATGGGTTTCAAGAATAAGAATCTCAATTTAAAGAAAGACGAATAATATTGGAAGCCTGGCTTCTAACTTCTAGCTAATTTCTCAAGCAAAACTACTATTGAAGTCAAGTGCTTTAATCAGAATAAAGTCTTATCTGTTGACCTCATATTTTACCAGAATAGACCTCAACAAGGTGATATGATTTGGCTTGCATGTTGTTCAGCTTTTCAAAAATGAGATATGGTTACAGTACTCAGCCATTTTCTAATTTCACAGTTACTTTCTCATGCTTTGTGAGTACCTCTAAAAAAGAAAATATCAAAGCTATTGTGGTACACATTCCAAGGGGGCATGGTCCTGCATTTCTTACATACATATATACCTCTTGTTGAAGTGAAGGGAAGTTTTGGGTACACAAGGAATGCAGAATCAGGCCCTATATATAAGAAATACTGTGTTTTGATTCAGTATGTTATTTGCTTACTTCTTAAAGGTTCCCAGTCTAGCCATGTAATAGTATTCGCCCTGCATTCTTTAAAGTTCTCATAACTTTTAGCTCTGTATAGGAGTCCATTAACATTCTATTTTAGTAATTTAATTCTTGATTAGTTACACTATTACAGCTCCATCCAGCAGTCCTCCAGCAAAAGTTTTAAAACATTGAATTCTCATAGTTCATCTCTGCAAAGATATTTTCTAAGACTTATATTTGTGATTTTGTTACTCTAGTTAAGTCCTCCTCTTTATTGATCTTCAGATCCAAAGTTTCTCTTGGAATGTTCTATAGCACCACAACAAGGGGCTGGGCTGTAATGTGAGACCTGCTAATGTTTGGTTGACATTCTTTACTAATCTATTTATATGTCCTTTCTTTCTGGCCTTGTGACAAACACACATTTTATAAGGGTCAAAATAAATGTTGCAGTTTTATTTACAGTTTTAATGTTTATTAAATGTTTGTTTATTAATTTAATGTTTATTAAAATAAAATAAATGTTACAGTTTTATCTTCAAATCTGATGGCATCCCGCTCTTCAGTTATATTTTTTATCAATATGCTTCAGGTGTACATTAAAGGAGCAAGTGAAAAGGTGATTGTGAAGCATATATTGACAGTTTTAAAATCTAACTGTGAAATTAAGTGAGGGGTTTTAATAGTAAATTTATAAACAAATCTGCAGCTGAATATCTGAAAAAGGGATTATGAGGTGGGAAATGGGTAAAGGGAGTGCACTTGCCAGGAAGAAAATGGTGTACCATGTAAGAATTAGTGATGTGAGTTAGTGCAAACTTACCAGTGCTCCCAAATCACCAAGCACACATGCCCTGGCATATTCCCTCCACTCCTCATGTTCAGGCAGAACTGTTTGTAGATTTAGGTGCTGTTTTGGTAAAATCTTCTGGTACCAGAGCTGGTGGGACGCTCCTATCTGTAACCTAAATTAATATTGTAAAACTCTTATGGGTCTATGGTTTTTTAGTCTATGGGTTTTTAGCTATTGCATTTATGTATTTCAATTAATAAAAATATACAGACTGAAACATACTATATGGGGATCATACTGTTGATAGCATTATTATACTTCACAGGTACTGGGGCAGGGAATGTGTCTGTAGTTGGAAACTGCCTTGCACAGGATAAGGAAATGATTGCTACCTGATTCAATTTCTTTCACACAGGATGAGGGGAGAGGAAAAATATTTTCAAGTATAGGAAAATGTGATTGTGATCTTACTAGAATTGGGAGTGGAATTCAGAGGCAGGTGTAGTAATTGAAACTTTTAACTGATTTTTAAATAGATTAGTTTTCAAATTGATTGTGTTCTTTTAAGTCAACTGTAGAGAAATATCTAACACGCTATTACATGATTTTATGTAAGCAATGGGTAGTGAGTGCCAGGAGAGTTGGTATAGATTTCTGAGCAAGAGTCCTTGTTAACTAATTTGAATTCCTAGAATTTATTATTGTTGTTGTTATGCTATACTTAAAAAAGGCTTTGATACATCAGAGCCTATGTGCTAAGGTAAAGAGTTGCAGAAAAAGGGTGGAAGAGATTGTTGTGTAAAACCTAAAAACAAATCAGTTATAGTTGCAGCTTGTCCAGGAAGTAAAGGATGACACATGGGGTATTTCAGTATAGCAGAACCTCAGAGCTATGAACCCCTCGGGAATGGAGGTTGTTAGTAATTCTGAACAAAATGTTATGGTTGTTCTTTCAAAAGTTTACTACTGACCACTGACTTAATACAGCTTTGAAACTTTACTATGGAGAAGAAAAAAACTGCTTTTAAACATATTAATTATAATGAAACAAGCACAGATAATTTCCTCGCCTTGTCAAATCTTTTTAAAAAACTTTCCTTTATTTTTTTAGTAGTCAATGTTTAACATAGTATTGTCCTTTTTTTTTGTATCTACTGCCTGACTTGCATACTTCTGGTTCCAAATGAGGTGTGTGTGTTACCTGGTCAGTTCATAACTCTGGTGTTCGTAACTCTGAAGTTCTACTGTCGTTGTTTCTGGGAACATTATGATTGTTTTAAATTATTTGATTGACAATAACTAGCTAATGCAAAAGGTAGTGGCCATGCACATAATGGTTCTGTGTAGCCTGGCCATGGTTCCCAGGATTATCAGGTGTTGATTTTGACCTATTAACCTCTATGTAGTTTGAATTCTGGTTATGTTAGAGGCCATCTCCCCCTTAGGTACCAAGGCAGTTGAGTTGAAATCAGCTGAGCAGCTCAGTCTAACAGTTTGCAGACTTTAAATGGAATGGGATTTGAGAAAATTTTTTCAATAACTAGACTTTGACTGTGGAACTCACTGTCGTGACTGGTTTGACAGAAACTGAGTTTACTGATCTTTTGAGCTCTCTGGTTATAAAGGTTTGAGGTGTGTGAATTGAATGGATCTGAGGCTCTTTTGTTCTGTAGGTAAGCTAGAGAATTGAAATAGCTCTCTTTTTGTCATGGAGCCAATTGGTAAAGCTTTTGTTTTGTTTAAGTATTACATTTCAGAAATCATACTTGTACTAAGGCCCTAATCCAGCGTGGTACTTATACCTGGTCAGATATAAGTTCCATTGCTTAATGTGATGCACATATGCTTAAGTACTTTGCTGATTTGGGGCCTACGAGAATGGCTGATCTCATTTCATAAATATAAATAAATGTAAGAACAAATTTGTTAACAGCACCAATGTTGGAAATTGAGCAAGAGGATATTTACCTTAAAGCACAAAGGTTTGTATGTTTTATATGACAGGACTTTGTAAGAGATATGCAGAGTAATAGAGAAAATGCAAAATAATAAGACTAGGGGCAACAATCCTAACTAGAAAGGACAAAAGAAAAATGGAATAGTGTGGCAGTATAGTGACCTGCAAGCAATGTAGAGGTTATAGTAAAAATGAAAAATCTTGAGCTATACATACAAGAATATTGTGGTGGATTGACAAAGGGGTAGAATGTAAATCCAGTGTTGCGGGTAGGTGAATGTAATGTGGAGCAACCAGCATCTTTCCTGGCTTAGAGACATTGTTATGAAGAAAGGTCCAAGAGTTTGAATGTGCTGTCATTAGAGTATTAGTAAAGTAGTAGTAAAGCATTAGAGGAGAATACTTTAAAGGTACTTAGTAAAAGTATTTGAAATTATGGAGGGACTTTGTGAAGTAGAATGAGATTAACTATTCATGCTTTTGAGGAGTTCAACAAGGACAGAGTCACATAGCTAGGAAATTACTGTGAAATATGGAATTAAGTCAGAATGATTTTCACTCTGTATATTTTAAACACTCACTAGAGAAAAGGTTACCAACTAAGTCTAGGAAAGACAAATAGTTCAAGTGACTTTAAAGAGACACCGTCAAGGCCACTAGGTCTAAAATTGGACTCATCAAGTTTAGCTTGCCAGCATGTAGGCATACAGAAAAAAGGTGAGCACACGTGTATCCTTCATGCTGTGTGTCTCCTTTGCCCTACCTGTCTGCCCCATTCTTGTGAACAGATTGGAGAGCAGGATTTGTGTATATTTCAACACCTTTATTGTATGTAAGTAGAGCGCAGGCAAAGAGTAGAGAAACAGCGCCATCTATACCAATGTCCTTGTATTATATGCACTGATTCACTTGCAATGGTGGAGAAATCCAGTGCCCTAGGTTTGCTATCCCAGGAGTGCACCCAACAGTTTAATTGTACTGCAGCCTTTTTTATTTTTGAGGGACAGAAAGGTTTATTTTAGGAATGAGTAAAAACAAAATGTAATTTTAAATATAATGTAAATCTGGAGCCAGTCCGTCCTGACAGTATCCCTGTAAGAGAAATGTTGATGGTTGAAAAAGAGGGTTCTCTTTTGCTCAACTTCAGTGTGGTAATGAAAAATGCCAAGAACCTTAGAAGTTCTAAAATTGTATTGGCATGTAAAATATCTGGATGGAACAGAGTATCGTATATTGAACTGCACTTATGTCTGTCATCTGGAAAAGTCTGGTAAAGCTATATAGTACATAGACGGCAATCAAACAGTTCAAGGGAGCAGCCTTGTCTCACAAACTAGTCATGTGGGAGAATGTTGGCAAGTGTGATTATTCCCACAATTACATGCTGAATTTAGAGCTAGGATCCTGTTACAGCCTGCTAACAGCTTTTTTAAAAAATAAGATAAATCATGCCTTATGTCCTGGCATGATAAACCTTGTTTGTATAAAAGATCAAGGAGATTACTTGGGGCAGAATCTTCCTTTTCTAAATCCATGTAAAATAGATTTATCTGGAGTCTTGTAACTAAGGTTTCTAATGGTCCTTGATCGTCAATGTTTAAGAAATATGACTCTCTGCAGTAGCTGCATTCAGTTCTTTGGCTTCTAGTCCAGTATTTAAATTACTTGGTTCCACTTTTAAAAAAATTTCCTTTGAACTTAGGGAATTTAATTTTGATAGAGAATTGCCACAACCAGTTTTATAGCATTACCAGTGTATGATCTGGTCTCCTTTAAAATATAAAATGAATGCTTTTTCGTCTGGAGAGAGAGTTTGATTTGAGATTTCATTGGGTTTTCTCCCTGATCCTTAATCATTCAGGATACTAAATTTATACTGTCAGATTGAATGATTTAACTTTCTCCCACATAAATAGGTCAAAAGAAATGTTCTTTATTTGCCTGTTATGCTGTTTGGCATCTTTGGCTTTTTGACTGCACTCTGTTGCTTGGGGCATCATAAGAGGGGACACATACATTTTTCTTTCTTTCTTTTAGTCTCTTTCTTGTTAGTGATATTAACAGTAATAACACATTTTGTGTTTAGTTGTTCTTTGATTGGAAATAAGTTTAAGGGCATATACTTTCCAGGACATTGTGGAATGAAGGAATCCCAACATGTCAGGAGCTGTCTGCAATGGCCACACAAGTTTCTCATCAGAGAGACTTGACTGTTGGTGACATTTTAAATTGAATGGTTTAATTATAGTAGCTTTTGTAAGCGTCCACATGACCCTTATCTCAGAGAAGACCATTGACTGTAGTTGAACAGTGGACAGCTTCAGTATGTTGCCTCTAACTACACTAAAAGGCTGTTCCCAGTAATGTACAAAGGGCCTGATCCAAAGCCCATTGAAGTGAATGGGAGTCTTTTCATTGATTTAAATTTACTTGGGATTAGATTATTAAAAATTAACTTTAAATCTTTTGTAAACCTAACAGTGGTCTGATCCAGCTGAAGTCATTGAACCCAAAAATCAGTGGCAGTTAGGCATTCACATTTTTTTTTCAAACCCACTCCCTTATTGGTCTAACTTCTTGAGTTCTAATCTGATTTGCCTTTGGCAAAGTGGGAAAACAGTCTGAAACCATATTGTGCACGTAGTTAACTTTGCTTTCATATCTGTAGGTAGGAGGGCTTGAAAAGAATTCCCAGGTCATGTAGTCTTAAAAACTGCTAGTGATAGCAACTTAGCTACTTTTTTAGTCAGATAGTTCCACCCGCACAGTTCAGGTTCTTTCAAATGTGTTCTTATATTAAATATACATTTTTATTTTTAGTTTCAATTCACTGTTTTCTCCCTTAACCTTCAATATTTTCTAATACAGGTTAAAAAAAACCTACCCTGTAGTGCTGCAGAGATTTTAGGCTATAAAGAGTACTTTTAAAAAAAAGTTTTATTATTCCATCATCCTAACCTATAGATATCTCTTCTTTGTTAATATTATTACTGCTCAGATATTTGTACAGTGCTCAGATTCATGTCTGTCACATTTTCTTCAAACTCTGCCTTACAGATGGTTACCCAAAACTCTCCTCTCCTCTCATATCCTTTAATCCATTTATCATTTTTTGTAGACCTTCATTGTAGTCTCTCCAATTTTGTGCACCACTTTTATAGCGAGGTGCCCCAAACTCTTTCTGCATATCTTTTGTCTCTTATACCTGTTATGATACATTTTACTTTTCTAAATGTTTGTGTGTAGATTTATTCCTCCTTCTCAGAAATGCATCAGACTAATTTTATGATGGGAGTTGGGGAATACACTTTGTGTATGTGAATGTTTTATATCATTCTAAATATATTTTGTATCACTTCCACTCAGCATGTCATTTTCCATGACATCTGTGTTTTCTAAACCTTGCTGATAAGCCTTCAAAAGTTGACAAACCTTAAATGTTTATTTTTCTAATAGTTTATTCTGGGCTGCCAAATTAAAATAAATTCTGTTCATCATGTTGTCATTGCTTCACAATGGCTTTACTGCTCTTGTTTTCTTTCTTGGTCACTTGGTAAGACTGGGATAAAACTTTCAAAAGTGCTTAAATGATCTAGGAGCCTGTGTCTTACTTTCAAAAGTGACTTAACAGCCAGATTTTCAAAGGGTTTTGGTGCCTAAATATGCAGCTAGACACCTAGTGAGATTTTCAGAAGTTCTTAGGTTAATTGAAAGTCAATAAGAAATGGGCTCCTAAGCATTTATCTCACTTCTGAGAATGGGATTTCTTCTACTAAGTCGCTTAGCTCCTTTTGAAAATGTTACCCCAGAGTTAGACTTAGAATTGTGTTACATGTGTATACTCTCTGATTTACTGGTTCCAAAAAGCAATTTAAATCCATTATTTCTATCCAATAGGATGACTTCTGGTAGGTTAGGTTTCAGTGTACATTTTTGGGGGTCTTTAAAAAAAAAGCTTTTACATATTTTAATATTAACAGAAAATGTTCAGTTAAGTCTTTTTCATTAAATAATCTTTTGTGCTGTTGGCATATTAGACCCTGCACTATGGTGTTAATGCATGGGAACTAGATAGAGAAACTGAACATAAAATGACTATTTTTCATTGACTAAATTGTGTGAAGTGTAGCCGTAAATAGTTCAAGTGGAGAAAAGTAAACTAAATGTTTAATATTATGGACTTTGGGTGACTTGGGTGGCATTGGTTTTACAAAGCCCTTCAGTTGGGGTTTTCTCTTGCAAAATCAAAGATGGAAGTGCAAAGAAAAACTTACTCTTATGGTATATAAACCAGCTTTTAATTCACTTTATTTCTCTAGAATTGGCAGTCTTACCTACTAAATTTGAAATATATTGTACCATGATGATAATGTTGAAAATTATGTCCCTCCTTCTAGCACCTCCTTGCTGTGTATTTACTATATATAGAATATTATATATATATATATGGAAGAAGGCTATGTCACACTTTTCCTGTAAACATATGCTATTGATTCACTGTTTAAATGGTTTTTTATTTGATACATTTTTCATTGTTTAGGCTTTAGTTTTTCTACTTGTTCCAGTATTTCTCTTAATTTGTATTGCAGATGGGTCTTAGCCTACCTGAATCGGGGTTCAGGTACTCAAACCTGTCAAAAATACGGGCTAAATCCAGGTACCAGATCTGACCACAGACTTGAGAAAGTTTGGATTTCAAGCACTTATGCAGTTGTACACCTCACTTAGTGTGACATTTAGTACTTTACTTAAGTAATTGCTCAGTTAGGTGCCTGATTGATTGGGTATGCAGAACTGCTTATTTCTCTACTCACTTATGGAATATTCACATTTGCTTGAATATAGCCAAACTCTTTGGGAGAAATTTAGGGTGGTGATGAAACTGACCACACACAGCCCTTGTCCTTGTGCCTGTTGTTCCAGTTTAATTCAGATTAAGTTTCATCTGTAAAAAGAGAAGTTGAGCTCAATATAGCTGCAAGTTTAGACTATAATATGGAGTGCTGGAATGTACACTCATAGGGGATGCCTTCTGATTTAATTAATATTAATTATTATTATTAAATTGCTGTTTTTTCTTCTACTAGTGTCCCTGTGGCTGCTCTACTGTAGGTGCACTCGGAGAACTTTGGTAGGAGTGTCCATTCGGTCCGCACGTGCATGATCTCTCCTCGTGCTGCGCCATGAGGCTAGTCAGCACATGCTGGCTAACACCTCCCCTTGCCCCCAATTCCTTCTCAACTGCCCCTGGCTATAGACAGAGCTATTAGCAGTCCTTGAGTGACCTTCTGCTTTCTTTGTAGCCTACAGTTTAGTTTTTAGTAGTAGTTAATCTAGCGTCTTTTATTTTGTCCATATATTACCAAAAAAAAAAAGAGCATTCTTTCTTTCTTCCCCCTTTCCAATGCCATCTGTGGCTCCACAGTGCTGTCATCTGTAACTGACATGACTCCGAAGTCCCAGCCCACCGATATGGGTACTGCTCGGGAGTCACCTACAGTGGAGCAACCATAGGGGTACTACTTGAAGAAGTTTCTCGCCTCGTGCAGTAACAGTGGTTCTTCGAGATGTGTGTCTCTGTGGGTGCTCCACAACCCACCCACCTCCCCACTACCTCAGAATTCTTGTAATTGATTGTGCGGCAGAGAAGGAACTGAGGGTGGTTAGCTTGCGTGCGCTGACCAGCCTTGTGGCACAGCATTAGGAGAGACCAGGCATGTGCCGGCCTAACAGACACTGCTATCAAAGGTCTCCGATAAGCAACATCGGGATGCAAGCACACCTACAGTGGAGCATCCGGAAGGACACGCATCTCGAAGAATTAATCTGTTGTTTTTTAACATGTCATTGAGGACAGCAGAAAGTAACAGTTAACTTTGATCATTAGTCCAGTTCTTCAGGAATGACACGTTGTTTTGCATGATTGCTGGCACCTTAAAACCACAGATGCATGCATTGTTCCCTTGACAAGCTATTTTCTTGCATAGGGGACTGGAAAGTTTCTGTCTTAAAGATTTTTTCTTTTTCCTCAGGTTTAGGGTTTATTTTCTACTCACACTCAAGAACAAGTTGGGAGTCTGTTCTAAAGTCCTTTTGCCAGTCCTGTGAGTTTCTTTTTTGGTATAGAACTGAAATGAGTCTAGCATAGTTATTCTTCAAGTGCCTGCTCATGTCCATTTCCAAATTCAGTGTGTGTGCACACCACATGCACCTGTGCCGGAGATTTTTTCCCCTCAGTAGTACCCGTAGTGGCCGGCTCGTGCCCCCTGCAGCAGCGTGCATATGTGCCCGTATATAGATGCTACCAGCCCCCCCATCTTTCAGTTTCTTCTTACTGCCAGTGACAGTGCTGGAGTGTATCTTGCTTTCGCAAGTGGTTCTTGAACCAGTGTTCTTTATTCTTTTTCTTTTGTGTATAGTTACTGTTAATTGTAGTTAGTTGTAGTATTGTAGTAGTTAGATTCCCAGGGCTGGGGCATGCCCCGTTCCCCAGGTTTTAAACTCTGCACTTCATGTAAGAAGCCTGTGCCAAGGAGCAACCCTCATCAAAGTTGCCTGAAGTGTCTTGGAGAAGCTCACTTCAGTGAGAGGTGCAAGATCTGCAAAACTTTTCGCCCAGGGATGAAAAAGGACTGGGACATTTGGCTTAAGGCCATCCTTATGGAGTCAGCACTCAGGCCGGTGTCGGAGCTGGGTAGATCGGTCTCTGCACCAAGCATGGTAGACTCTGCATGGAGTGCCCCTCCAGCACCAAATTCATCCTCTTAGCACCGATCACCATCCCCGGTGCCGAAGAAGAGGTCAAAGAGGGTGCTCACCAGCAGATAAGACAAAGAAAGATACCGGCGAGACCCTTTGGAGGTGGAGGGGGTTGGCGGCCCCTTGCCACTGTGAGCTTCGACCACAGTACCGGGCCTCCCACTGACTCCAAGTAATGGTGAAGGCTCTTGTCACCTGATGCTGCCATCGACTCCAGAGGCCTTTCAAGTGATGAAAGACTTCCTGGCATTGCCTGTGCTGCCGAGACTGAGGAACGGTAGACCACCACACTGAGACTCGGCACCAGCACTGGGTCCCAAGGGGCATGCCAACTCTGGGTCCCAAGGGGCGTGCCAGGTAACAGATCTGCTCGGCAGTCCCCATCTCCCAGACATGGTTTGCCAGTGTGCAGTGGGTCCCCTGATAGGAGACCAGGCTCTCCGGGTCAAGGCAGCGATAGGCTATGCTCCCGCCATCAGTCCGCAGAAGACCAATGCTGAACATCAGAGCATCGGTATTGAACTTTGGAATGGCACAGGTCACCAGAATCCCAGCACGCTTCCCTGGGACCTCGCCCCCACTCTCCCAGTCCTTACAAAAAACCCAGGGACAAGAGCTGGTCCTGTCACACCCAACGTTCGGGATCTCTGTACCGTTAGTCAGTACTGGAACGTTGCGACTTTTTATGTGGTACTGGCAGATACTCAGAGTCAACACTGCCATGGCCATTGGACAGCAGCGCCTGATCCTCAGGAAGTGAGGAAATGATTCAGACGAGGTAGGCCCCTGCACCGGCATTGGGCTTCTCAACAAGGTCACCTGTAGGGGTGTGGCTGCAAGGACCGTGGTTGGGGCCATGGCCTTACTGGTGTGGTTTCCCCCTAGGTTCCTGCAGACTGGTTTCAGACGAGGGGCCTCAGTGCAGAGGTCCTCTATCCCTCAGAGCTTGGCACCGCACCTGGACTTGGACTTGGAATCTGACCAAGGAGGGTCACCCACCTCAAGTCTGGGAGACATTATCCCAGAACAGTGGACCCTTCCGCACCCCAGCTACCAGCCTCTTCCTCGTCATCACCAGACGAGGCAGTAGCGGGCCCTATCTTTTAAAAAGGATGGCATCTAATCTCAGCCTCAAAACAGAGAGGCTGGAAGAGTCTATGGATGATCTGTTTGGGATCCTGGCGTCAGCAGCACTAGACAGAGTGGCCCTCCTTGTCCACGAAGCAGTAGTTAAATTGGCCAAATCAATGGCAAACCCTGGCCTCCTTGCCCCCTATGTCCAACAAGGCAGAAAGGAAGTACTATGTACCGGCAAAGGGGTTTGAATACTTGTACACCCACCCCTCCCTGGGATCCCTGGTAGTCAGGACTGCCAACAAAACGGACTGTCAGGGCAAAATAAGCTAAACGCCTAAAAATAAAGAAGCAAAAAGGCTGGACTTGTTTGATTGGAAAATTTGTTCCACTACTAGCCTACAGCTAAGTGCAGCGAACCTAACAGGCGCTGCTGGGCAGGTACCATTTCAATATCTGGCAGTCTTTAGAAAAGTTTGCGGGCTCATTGTCACACCCCTCCAGGCAGGAATTCACAGCCATCTTGAAGGAGGGGAGGATGGTAGCCAGGGCATCCTTGCAAGCAGCCTCTGATGCAGCCAGAACCATGGCATTAGCGATGTCGATGAGAACGGCATCGTGGTTACCATTGGAGGTCTAGCAAATCAATCCAGGACCTCCCTTTCAGTGGCATGGCTCTCTTTGCTGAACAGACAGACTCCAGACTGCATGGCAGGAAGGACTTGAGGGTAACCCTGTGGTCCCTTGGCCTGTACATTCCATCTTCATGCAGGAGGCACTTCAAGCCTCAGCATCAACAGCGGTTTGGAGGATGAGATTTTACTCCCACTTTCAATTCACTGTGCTTCCATTCAGCCTCTCAACTGTACTGAGTGTCTTCACCCAAATGCATGTCTGCCTTCATTAGGGAAGTTGAGACTCTGGTGAGGTCGAAGTGCCCATACCCTTTTGGTTCTTGAAGGGTCTACACCATCTATCACAAGGTTCCACCCACAAAACCTGAGATCCTGAGAACCACTGGAGACCAGATCCATTTGCGCAGAAGCCCTTCACCTCCATGTTGTTCCCAGGACTCTTGCCACACTGTCTTTATAGCAGCACAGTCCCAGCAGGGTTTAGCAATGGGCTGACCTACTGGCTGCTGCTCATCAGGGGTTGCTTTCATAGCAGAGAGGGGCTGAATGAATAAAGACAATGCTGACGGCCTATATTCATTCCCTTTTGTATTCCCTGTAGCACTGGGACGGGTGCCAGTAGCTCCCTGTCCCAAGTGTGGAACTGCATGGAGCACTTTGTTCCCTTGCAAGATCCAAGTCTGTCCTTATATGAATACTTTCTATGGAAACTTACTCAGGCTGTGGTTTTCTGTTGTAAAATGCCAGACATCATTCAAATAGCCGAACAAAATAACTGAAAAAGTACCAAGGAAGAATGCAAGGCATTTACACAGGCTTCATTTAGACTTTTCTCCATTTTAGACCTTCAGCTGTACTGTGGTCAGTCCTCACACCAGTGGATGGCTTTGTGAAGTACTCCCAGTGAAAGATGATTATAGGGACAGCACTGCTTGATGCCACGACGAGAGCCATGCAGTGACCCTGGGTAGATTCCAAATTACAATGTACAAAGTGGCGTATTGACTTGGTGTGGAGAGCAATGTTTTAGAGAACGTATCTTTTTCAAGGGGTGGCTTTTGCTGTGTGCCATAGCAGAAACGAAGGCCACTGATTCTCCATCCACAGAAATCAGCAGTAAACTCATTGAAGACAATAGAGTTACATCTGTGTAAAAGTCCAGAGTGTTGTCAAGTCTTTAATTAAAGTAATGAAATTGTACATTAGACCTTGCTGATGGTGATGAATGGGTTACTGGAATTTATTGCAAAGGGGGTTAAGACAAACAGCACTGTCATCTGTTCTGTGGGTGAACCTGTGCAGCTTGCATGAGCTACTTGTAAACTCCCTGGAGCAGAGGCAGTCATTTTGTTCTAGCATAAGGGGGTCCTGGTCCGTGACTGGGGCTCCTAGGTGCTACTGCAATATGTACAGTGGTCTCATTTCTGTTGCTAGGTTTAGTGTGTGTGTGCTGGGGGTACTGCTGGCCTGTGATATTCTAGAGGTCAGACAAGATGATTGAGTGTCCTTCTGGCCTTAAACTCTCTGACTCGATAATAAATAATATTATTAACATTAGCAGTGCAGGCACCACAAAGCACTGATGCTCAGGGCTAACTCTCTAGATATAACAATTTGGGGGCAGTTGGGCTTTTTTGCTGCACCTTTCCCACTCAGTAGTCTGCCACAATCCCCTCCCCCCCCTTTTTTTTTTTTTGAAAAGTGAAGTTTTTAAAGCTCCCTATCAGGAACTAAAATCCTCCCTGTTCCCATCTGGCTGAGAAGAGCCTTTTGCTCACCTTCATAAGTTTTGACAAATCCCTTCCAGATCCTCACATGATCTTTCAGATGGCGAGCATCCCTGTCCTGCCGAAGTGGGCCAATCCTTGCCCCCACCTGTCATGTGTGTTGCAGAAGGCTGCCTGAGGCAGCACATAGCTTAATTTGCACATGGGCCCTGCAGAACCTTTCTGTTCTGCAGAAACTTCACATGATCCCTCTGAAAAATCATCTGGAACTGAAAAGATCCCCTAAATCCATCCTAGGGATCCTGTATTTTCAGTGGCAGCTTTGTTTGCTACCCTGTCTAATCTGGCACACCCAGCTGGTGCACAGATTCTGGACACATTTTTAATATACCGTTGAAGCAACAACAAAATATTGTTGACTTCTTTCTCGTACATTTAAAATTCTCAAAGCTCTTTACTAATATTATGAGGCAAATCCTGCCTTGGCTAGAGCTGAGGAGAGACTGGACATTGGACATTTATCCTCTGATGCCAGTGTAGGATACTCTGGGAAGGGAGGGGCAAACAGCGCTACCCCTTTTAAAAGAAGCGGCTGCTGTCCTGGTGGAGCATGTCTCATCCATGCTAGCTGGCCAACTGCACCACTTTGAGTGCACCAGCCAGTGCAGGAACATTGCCTCCCTAATGCTCCTTTGAGTGCTGCAGGGGGAATATCCTGCAGGTGGGGAATACTGCGAGGTGGGGAAAAAACTTCCTTTAACATCCTCCCATAATGGCACAGGTGTGCAGCAAAGCCCAGGTGTAGCCCTAAGTAATTTATCCTCACAGTACCCTTTTGAGGCAGAAAAGTAATATTGAACTCCTTTAACAATGCGGGAGTATGGGCTCAAAGAGGCTAAGTGACTTGCTGAAGGCCAACCAGCCAGTCAGTGGTAGAGCTAAAAATAGAATCCAGGACTTTGATTTCTGGTTTCCCTGTTCTGACAACTCTACCACACTCACTGTGTAAACAATGCCAATCTGTATTTGAAATATCTGTGAGACATAGGGCAGTACTCTGGAAAAGGTTTGCTTTGCTAGTGTTGTTTTTTTTCTCTCTTGGAAAGAGCCAAGTGAGTGATCATTTGGTTTACATGGCAAGAACTGAATATTCATGATCTTATTATAATAAATTATATTTCCAGCTGGATTCAAATTGCTTGTGGGTTTGCATAGATAATTTAAATCAAACCACTATTCACATTAAAAAAAAAATGCAAATACATACCAGATTTCAGCCTACTGTTTTTATAATAACTGTGTTTTGATGTAATTACTGTGTCATGTACATTATTTATGTATCAAGTACAAGAATAAGCCACAGAATACAAGCTAGGACTGTGCACGTATTTATATTCAGCAGTTTTGAGAATTATTTTTGTACGTCCTCTCCTGATGACTCAGTTCATGACGTGTGCTTTGCATACTTTAGTTGTGCCCAAAATCGATTTTATTTGCATCTTGCAAAGTGCTCTTCTTCTTTCCCTTAGCTACTGTCTAATCCAGACAGCTAGGATTGCCATCTTCTGATAAAAGAATAACATTCTGACCTCTGACGATCTATTTGTGACTGGAGCACCTGAGAAGGAAACACTCTGTCTGAGAGAGCTCTCCGCATTGCCCAGTAGCACCAGCAGACTAGTGTTAAACGCTGCAAATGCACAGCAATTGACTCTGAAAAGGAAAGGGAAAATGGGGTACTGCACATAGATTTTAGGTGAGTTCCCTTGCAGATCACACTGTATGTCTGAGGTAGGGCTGGGATGAGAACCCTTTTGACGCATAGTGCCTTTTTCTAACAAGTAGACCACATTGTCTCTCTGCGCTTTGTATAGTTCTTCTGCTTTTGGACTCTGGGTAAGAAGACTCAGGCTTTGTGTAAGATGGGCATAGGTGAGACAAACTCACAGGAAATAAGAAATGAAAGGAAAAAGAAGAGACTGTAAAAGATAAACAGGCTTGTGTTGAGGGAGAGAGACTGGAATAATAAAACACCCCAAACCCACAGATATTCTCTGTTAAGTGAAAAAGAGCAAGTGGTTAAGGTGGAGAACCTAATATCAGTATGTTCTGGTCCCATTACTAGCCTACTTATAAACAGGGCAGCCCGGTGACTCTCCAAAGTAGCACTGAAGGGAGTGTGTGTGTGATTATTCACTTTGACCAGATATGCTGGTGCCCATGACTTCCAGATTCTATGGTCCTTTCCTCTCCTCCTAGCTTGCTCCATTTCTCTTGGCTGGCAGTATTGCATAATGGTTTTGCTCCATCCTGGAGCTATCTTTGCACTCTGGAATAGGGTGAGGTTGTTTGTGGGACCATGCTCTTAGGAGCACAAAGCTACAACCTTCCTGGAGTTTTGTGAGGCAGAAATTATCCACCTTTGCCACAAACAGTTTATGAAATATGAATCAGCCTTTTCTAACCACCATCGTAGCTTGAAAGGAAAAATAAAAAAACAAAGTTTGTGTTGATTTATTTGCAAATAAAAAGTATTGCACAGGTGCAGCATAGCAGAGTGCTCCCAAAATCCGCTCAGTACAGTAGGCCCCTTCATGTGTTTGTCCCTGCCATATACTGTTGGTGTCAGACAGACACAACAATATCTTTTATTTTGAGAGTGATAGTGAGAGAACAGCTGAGAGAGGTTGAAGCATGTTCTTTAAATAAATGAGCTTACTGGCTGGTAGATGCAGCTTGGTTTGATCTTGGTGAGCAAATGAAATAATTTAATGCTTGAACTTGAAATTCAATTGTTTAAATGTTAAAAAAAGAAATTAAAAAAAATCTCCAGAATATTTGTCTGCTTTATGCGTATTCTAGCAAGGATTAACTCACATCAGTGGAGTTTCTCCTGATCTACACTGGTGTAAGTGAGGCCAGAATTAGTCCTTGTATTTATGAACTGGTGGGTTTCACAATAATAAAAAAAAAAGTTATTTAATGATATTCCCTGCTGTGTGATGGAATATTCTCTGGGATTTTTTTTGTATGAAGATTTCTTAATGTGGAAGCAAAGATGGAAAAATAGGTCTCTCTATGTTTCTTAATTAACACTGCTGAAAGCAAATAGAAGAATGGATGAAAACATTAAACACAGATATTTAGCTTACAGCCCCAAAATAAGGACATAAGCTATATGCTGTGAACTGTGACTTGTGATGGAAGAATCCTAAAAGTTTGTAGGTTCATTTTCCAAAAGTTTGGATGTTTTTGCCTTTCTGTCTCTTGGGTTTGCAAAAGAGTCCAGTGGATAGGTTGCAGGACTGGGGCCAGGAGACCAAGGGGGAATAAATGCTATGTTGCCCTGCCTTTTCACCAGTTACGCGGAGTGGCTGTCAGAGTGGAGTCTTTCTTATAATGTAAATGTCGACTGAACTTTCATTGGTCCCCATACGAGAGTTCAGAGCTCCATAATATTGTGGCAAATGGCCGGCTTCTCCCTTGTGGGTCTTGCACTTTTGCCTCTCGCAGTGGGCCAGGGTGTTGCTGGTAACCCCGTCTTCCCAGGGAGGGGGGTAGGGACCTGGGCCCGCCCGCTCCTCCGGGTCCCAGCCCAGGGGCCCTCTGAGTAGCAGCTATGGGCTGCTGGCACCTTGCTCGCAGCTGCAGGCTTTTCCCCTGGGCTACTTTACCCCCCTCTGTCTAACTGGCTTCTTGAGCCCAGTACCTGCCTCAGTGCTCCACCTCTCTCCCACACACCGCTGTACTCTGTTCTTCTTTACAATCTCCACAAACCCCTCTGCTCACCACACACCAACTCCTACTACTCCACAATGTCTCTCAGGAGTAGAGGGTTTTTATAGGCACCTGGGTGGGACCTTAATTGGTGTCAGCTGACACTAATTACCTTATATGGACTCTGACTAGTCTATAGGGTATAAAGCCCGGATCATTCTAGCACTTATATAGCGCCCTTCTAGAACTTTCCTATTGCTTTCTGTCTTTGCTATACAACAATATATACGTGTTCCAAACATCAAGATGATTCTTTGAGTGCTTGCTTATATCTATTCCCAATTTAGGTGTGTGTGCGCACCACATGCACCAGTGCTGGAGTGATGGTGCTGGAACATCTCTTGCCTTCGCAAGTTCTCTCACTAAACCTAGTGGTTTATTCTCTGTACTAGTGTACATAGTTTGTTTCTTAGTTCTAGTTAATTAGTTAGAGTCCCAGGGTCAAGGAATGCCCCATTCCCTGGGATTTAAATCCCAGGGAGTTACACTTCGTGTAACAAGCCTGTGCCATGGAGTGACTTGCATCAAAGTTGTTTAAAGTGTTTGGGTGAAGTGCACATTAGTGAGAAGTGAAAAATATGCAAAAGTTTTCACCAACTGACTAAGAAAGACCAAGATCTTCATGTCAGGGCTATCCTGATGGAGTTGGCACTCAGAACGGTGTCAGAGCCTGGCAGATTGGACTCAGCACCGAGCATGATGGCCTTGGTGTGCAGTGCGACTCCGGTGCCATCTTCCTCCTTGGCACAGGTCACAGTTTCCGGTACCAAAAAGGAGGCCGAAGAAGACTCATGCAGAATGCAGTTGCTCCCCCGTGGAGAAAACCAAAGGGGATCAGGCGAGACCCATGTCAGGCCGCAACTTGTCCTCACCTCAGAAGGGTCCCTCGCTACTGCGAGCATTGACCCTGGTACCGGGTCCAACTCCGACTTCTGGTAGCAGTAGAGGCCCTCACTGCTTAGTGGTGCCATCGACGCTGGAGGCCTTCCAGACCATGAAGGACCTCCGGGTGCTGCCCGGGCCGCCGATGCCAAGGGCCGGCAGGCCGCCACACTGTGATTCGGCACCAGCACTGGAACTGGCGGGTAATGCGTTGAGGGACAGATCGGCTCGACAGCCTCCGTCTTCGATACATATTTGCCTGTGTGTAGGTGCTCTCCGGAGTCAAGACCATGCTCCCTGGCTCAGCATAGTGTTAGACCAGGCTCCCGCAGTCGGTCTCCGGAGATCCAGCACCGGGCAGAACACTTAAGGTTGCTCGGTCTGCGACATGTTTCTCTGGCACTGGGGCCCCGCTCGCCTAGCCCTTAGAGGAAGCCGAAAGATAAGATCCGGTCCTGTCATGCCCATCATTCGGGCTCTCCACAGCTCTCACTGGTCCCGGTGCATCAACGTCCAGCAGTCCATCCAGGACCTCCATTTTTGATGGCATGGCCCTCTTTGCCAAGCAGATAGACTCCAGGCTGTATGACATGGAAGACTTGAGGGCTACCTTGAGGTCCCTTGGCCTGTTTATGCCTTTTTCGTCCAGGAGGAACTTTAGGCCCCAGCATTATGTGGACCATCCCCACAGGGGACTCCTATAAAAAGAAAAATAAAGACTATAAGAGGCGCCAGGGCCGATCGTCATCTACCAGTCCTTGCCCAGGCTCTAGCCACCATAATCGAGTACTTGCTCCATTTGAAGCAAGGGGGTCTGGCCTTCTCATCCATCAAGGTCCATGTGGCGGCTGTATCTGTGATC
This sequence comes from Mesoclemmys tuberculata, assembly GCA_007922155.1. NCBI lineage: Eukaryota > Metazoa > Chordata > Testudines > Chelidae > Mesoclemmys > Mesoclemmys tuberculata. Next base: position 86,803,517 of record ML675604.1, read on the forward strand.
CACCCCTTGGTAGGGGGTAGAACAATTTTTTCGCACAAGATGACACCTAGGTTCCTTAAGTGATTAGAAAGGCTTTTCCCACCAATAAGGGAGCCTTCTCCGCAGTGGGACTTGATCTTGGACCTCTCCAGACTCACCAGGCCCCCTTTGAACTCATGGCCTTTTTGCTTAAGGTAGTCTCTCACTTCCACCTTAACCAAGGTGTTTTCTTACCTGGCTTTTATCCCAAGTCTCACACCTCCAGTGAAGAGAGGCATTTGCATTCTCTCAATGTGCGACAGGCCCTGACGATTTACATCGACAGAACTAAACCTTTTCACTGGTCCACACAGCTCTTCGTGGCGGTTGCAGGCCGAATAAAGAGGTTACCAGTTTCTTCTCCGCATCTCTCGAAGTGGATTACGGCCTGTATCTGGACCTGCTGTGATCCAGCTGGGCTCACACCTCTGGTGATCCTGACAGCCCATTCAATAAGAACGCAGGCATCAACTGCAGCCTTCCAGGTGCACGTTACTATATTGGACATCTGAAGGGCAGCTACCTGGTCATTGGTGCATACCTTCTTGTCACTATGCTTTGATGGAGCAAGCTCAGGACGACTCTGGCTTCGGTAGAGCAGTGCTTCACAGGTCACGTCCATGAACTCCTGCCCACCTCCGGAGACACTGCTGGTGAGTTACCTGAAGTGGGAATGGACATGATCAAGCACTCGAAGAAGAAAGCAGTTACTTATCAGTAATGTCCATTCCACATCCGCTCTCCTTCCCCTCAGTCGGAGTTCCAGCAAGAAGGAACTGAGTGGGACGGAGAGCTGGTGGCGCCTATATGCAGGTGTATGTGCGTGCTGCTGCAGGGGACTTTGGGAATGGACATGAGCAACACATCTCGAAGAACAACAGTTGCAGGTAAGTAACCATTCTTTTTAGCTCAAGAGAAACATGAAAAACTTCGGACATCTTATTACAGACACCTTGTTGCACGTTACAGGCATGATGTTGTACTAGTAGCTCCCTAAGTGTGAGACACACTGCATTCATGGGGGGTTGGTGCAGGGCACAGAATGGGCAAGCCTCTGCAGCATCTCTAGAGCAGTGATACTCATTTAGATCCACTCAAGGACTGATTTGAGAATTTTACGACAAGAGGCAGGGCCTTTTTGTGCAGAAGGTTGATGGAAATGAACTTCAGCTACCAATAAATAAAGACATTAATTGCAACGTAAGTATTAGTGTGTCTATTTTTTAACAAAGTTTATAAATCAAAATTTTTACCTGTGTTTGTGGCAATCTCTGTGGGAGAGGTGACATTGACAATCTGTGGCAAGCTTTGCGAAGAGTGATTTGTAGGACATCAGGGCAACACACAGGCATTAATGAAGATGCTCATTTGTTAGGAATTTGTGGTATTGGATTTGTTTATGGTACGAAACTCAGATTTACGGAGGTAGGTTGATCCAAACATCATTAAAAGATAGATGGCTAGATTTGGCTATTCTGAAACTGCTCAGCATATTGTGGAAACTCTCTCTTTTTCTCTCCTAATAACATTAATGACATTTCTGGTACTTTCTGTTGTTGTTTGGGCCAGATATACCACGTGAAGAGCTGTTTCATTTTTTGTTTTTTCCTTGGTAGTTTGGTTATTACTAAAATGCTTTCTTTTGGAATTTAAGCTCCTTTTGCAATTGACAATACATGTAACTTGACATAATGCCCAGAAGTAGAATTATATTATCTTTGCTGTGTGGTGTGATATGTAAATATTTTGGAAAATGTCAGTGGTAATTCATTATGGAAAAATCTTGTCTTGTTCTGACTAGTCTTCCACATAAACATAAATGTGCTCCTGATGTTTGTCTCAGTTAAGATGATAGTCTTTGTACATTGCAATTGGTGCAAGAAACCTTGAACTAAAATACATTTATTTAAACCTAGCTACAAATATGATGTTAATTATTTGTTTAATAGCAGGGATATAGACATTTCTCCCACAGCCCAGGTCTAGTTCCCTACTGCAAGCAGAAGAGAAATTGCATTGATTCCTGATGTCATTCTCACACACTCAGTTGAGAGATAATCTCATAGATCCCACATTGGCAGAAGAATTTAGCTCCTGTGTCAGGGATAGTAGCCTAAGAAGAGATTGTCTGTCCTTTCATATGCCACAATCAGATAGCATTCTGGAAGCTCAGAAAGCTTCTTGTATGGTGTTTTAATGGGAACCCAAAATGAGGATGTAGATGAAAGCCTCAAAACCTCTGCTGTGACTGACAATGTCAGAAGTCTTCGCCTCTGAGAAATGAGAGCTTCTGTGTCCCATTTAGTGGAGTGGAGGCCTCTCTTGTGCCAAAATAATACAAAATCAGGGTAGTCAGAAAAGTTGAAAGTTCTCTCAGAATTTCTGGATCTTAAATCGTGGCCAAATTCTGCCCTTTTTTAGGCTGGTGCAACACAGTTTACGTTACTGTCCTTTCATGGATGTAACTGAAGGCAGAATCTAGCCAAAGGGAGTGTGTTCAGGTTAAAATTTACTTTTTGAAGAGTTGCTAGAAATACTGTTTAAGGAACTAGAATTCAGTGGGTTAGTTGAATATAATGGTTCATTATAGCAATGGGGATAGATAGATGAGTGAGCATTGGGAAGATACACTGTTTAAGAGGGTCAGTTGAGAATGATGAGATACGTTTTTGTTGATTAATGAGTGGTATGTTTCTATTAGTTTTTTTTATATATTTAGTTCAGGGGCCAGAATATGGGTTACATTTTTGCCTGAATCCAGCAGGTTTGCCTGGGCTGTAAATCAGGGCAGGATTTAGCTTCGTCTTTTTCTGGAATTCATTCTGACTTGTGTCATCCTTATTTGATCCTTACATGGGCCAAAGTTGATAGGTATTTGGCCTCAGTAAACATGGTAGGGATTGCACCTTGTTGCCTGTTGCCTACCCTCTGGCCTTTCTGCTGCTCTTCTTTTCATATTTAATAAAATAGACAAATATGGAAAATGCAGGGACAGAGGATTGAATTTAAGTTTATATTGCAACTAATTTTGTTTTTGTATTTCTCATGGGATAGTGACTGAACAAACCAAGAGTGGCATATTGATATATATGAGTGTTCCTTACAGAACAACAGCATTAAATATTGTGAATTCTTAGAAAGATACAGCATTGTAAATTTCATTTTAGAAAGATACAGCATTGTAAATTTCATTTTAGAAAGATACAGCATTGTAAATTTCATTTCCCGCTCCCTCTCTATTTCTGCAGGTTCGCAAGCATGTGAATGACCTGTACGAAGACCTGAGAGATGGACATAACTTGATCTCCCTTTTAGAAGTCCTTTCTGGGGATACCCTGGTGAGCTTTTGTAAACACTGTGCAATAACTTCAGGCCATTATATACGGATTTACGCTGTTTGCTGACTCTTCAGATTTTAACTGTTACGATTCTCTTTGATATATCCCACACTATGTGACCGTTGATCCCAAAGGCATGAGTTGTATTTCAGCTGATACATACCACACCATGAACAGTGTGGGAATGTGAACTATTTTTGTTAGTCTTCTTCTATGATCATGAGACTTCTCTTTCTTTTTATAGATTAATGCACTAGTTCTTTCTCTTTTTTCCCTTTTTGCCTGGTTTTTCATTAGCAAATGTTGGGTGGTTAATATTACTTCATATTAAAGAAAACAAATTAAAAATAGCAAAGAAAAAATGCCCTTGAAATGTCCCTAACACACTCCTCAGGTGTCATTTCCTTTCTTTGTAAGCATTACTTCCCTTGCTTGGTATTTGTTCTCTTCATTATGTTCTTCTGTTCATGCTTTTCTCTTCATTTGTGGTCTGTCTTGTGTCTTTGCTGTCCTATCTTCTGTCTGTTATATTCATTAGCCAAGGGAGCGAGATTTTTTGAAGACCTTACGGTTGGTGAGTTCAACAGAAGCATGCGCGTATGAACAGCATGAGGATGTGGAGGATGAGGATAAGGGGGTAGGTGCCGACCCCCATAACTCTACTAACTTAGTATTTGAAGTATGGTGACTGCTAATTTACAAGTAACCGGTTAGTTTGGTGTTCTGTAGTAGTTCAGTGGAAAGGACAAAAGAGCTAATGCTGGTCAACCAGGATATACATATTCTGGGAAACTCTGATAAGATGGAGATATGACAAAGATATGTTTTTTCATTCAGTTCATTTGCAAAGCTTTAAGATTTCCATTTATTTTCAATCAGTACACTTACAAAAGTTGTACAGATATAACAGTGTGTAGGTGACCATCAAAATATTATGGAATGATGTTCTTTTATATTAAATTACACTAAGATTTCTTTTCATTTTCAATCACTGTAATGTATGTAGCAATTATGCAAAGAATATAAGCAAAGCCAAAATCTTGGCTTCATTTAAGTCAATGGTAAAACTCCTATATACAACAATATTATAAAAAATAATGGAATTTAGTTTAAATATGGAAATATCATTCAGTTGCAGTTTATCATCACAAACATGGTTGATCTGACTTAAATATAGTTATCTTTCAAAGTAGTCAGTGCAGCGTGGTAGTTGTCATAGATATGTGTAGCTTCAGCTAGTAAAATATATTGCTTGTAGAGCTTATTTAATGTCAACAGATGCTAAGTTACCCATTTTTTGACTGATTTATGTCATCCAGAAAGGAAATATCTACTTTCAAACTGTAAAATGCTGAGTACTGACTGGTCCCAAGGAAGTTATTTCATGTCTCTGTAGAGCCTGAATTGTTAGTGTTTGCTAAAGCAACTTTGTATAGTAGGGCCAAATTCTATCCTTGGATCCACAACATATGCTGCTGTTGTGATTTCACTGAAATTTGTGTGCTTTCATCCAAGGGCATAATGTATTTCAAGTTACTTGTACTTCAGCTATATATATATATATATATATATATATATAAATATTTCACTTCTGTGATCTTATATTGTTACTTTGTGACAGTCTGGGCTTCATCAAGCCCTCCTTGTTTTGGAAAGTAAGGTGCCAATTCTGTAGTTCTTAGTCCCACTCATGGAAGTTATTCTATGATAAAGACTGCAAGGATTGATTCTAACCTATCTATTGTTTTAAAACAATGAAGATCTTCTATGGTAACTTAAAATTCCATTTTTTTGTTTTAGTTTATGCTACTTTTCCAATTGCATTTCGTCATATTTCCTCTTGGCAAACACATGATATTCCGAAGGGGGAAAAAAAGTTCAACTCAGGAAAATCTGTGACTGTCTCACTGTTTCACAGAGAGTGTCTGAGGAAATTTCATACTCATCACTGAGTTCTAGAAGTGATTGGTAGTCTGCTTCAGCATATTAATGTGAAAGTTTGTGAAAAATCTGAAATAAGGAAGAAGGATATTAATATTTGGATATTATGATGATGTAAATTTAACTACTTTCCTATTGTTGATCTCTGAGAGCTAAGTAAAATATTCCTTTTTCTGTGTAATTCTTCCTCTTGGTGATTTTACACTAACTGCATGCCGTTTTGCCATGTTTCCATTAACATACCACGCACAATTGTTTTATAGTTTCTTCTTTAGTTTGTTTTTGCTTTGGGATGAGAGGGATCCTTTAACTTCCTTCATGCCTCACTTTCGTAAGTGTCCAAATAATAGATCACTTCATAGAATAGAAGTCAGTGGGCATTCTGCATGAGGAAGGAGTACACAGTTAGACACTAAGGCTGAAGTTATAGGATTTCTATTAGGAGGAAAGGGTTTATATTCATTACATGTTTCTAAATATATCTTTATTAATATTGAAATTCATATATAGTTAAAACTCAGGCAAAATCTAAACACACAACACTCCTGCAAACTAAGGTAGGTTTCCTTATCACATTATTGGCAGAGTCATTAATTGGACAACTCAGAGGTACACATGATTATTATTTGTGGTTTGGTTTGCCTGAAGTGTTGTAAATCTTTTGTTATGATGCAGCATCTAGTTATTCTCCCCTGTGGCTTTGGTCCTGCAACCTGGTTCATATGGGTAGACCTACCACAAGAATCAGATTGCAGGATTGGGGCCTTTGATTCCGCTCTCCACTAGTTGTGCAAATAAATTTCAACTGCAATGAAAACAGGTTATATAAAATTCATGGCTCAGTTACTTTTCCCCAAATATATTGTTTCAATTAAACTTTTGTAAGCGATACCGAAACATTAATATTTTAAAGATTTGAAATGGAAACTTTTAAATCAGATTGTTTACCTTATAGGAGTTTTGGTCATTGGAAAATCTTACAACTTTCATTTTCCAATTTTAGCCCCGAGAGAAAGGTCGGATGCGTTTTCACAGACTACAGAATGTACAAATTGCACTTGACTATTTGAAAAAACGCCAGGTATGGTAATACTTTTAATATATAAAACCTAAGTGAAAATTGTGCTTACACAGTTAATAGACAAAGTTTGATGAGGGAAAAAACAGCTATGCTATGTGTTCTTTTTTAAAATGTACACTGTACAAATGGTTGGAAACAGGGATCTGATTTATTGTGATATCTGAACTAATTGTGATGGATGCTTGGAGAGAGAGGAGATGCCTAGCAAAGGTGTAAAGCTACCTTTGTCCCTCCCCTGTTCTGGGTGGCCCACTCACAGCAAAGATCAAGCAGCCGCATGTGCTGTCGTAACTTACACCCAGCTGTGAGTGGCCCCAAGTGGTCCTTCTGGCAGCTGAGAATAGCTGGAGCACAGTAGCACTCTGGCTAATGCTCCCTGTTTACAGGAATTCTCCCAGCATACATCCTATGATGCCTCCATGTCATAGGGCAGGCATTTGTGAGAATTCCCCAGTAATCACGTATGTTAGCTTTATACCCCACTGACGCTGGTGGATAAGGAGCTGTGAACCAGTATTGATAAGCATTTTTTGCTGGTTTTAAAAACACCTGCTGGAATATTAGAAGGGTGATACAATCCCATAGAGATTAACAGATATTACATTTATTTTAAATAAGAAGTGCCCCCTGCTGAGGCATCCAAACCTTTGCGTGATAAGGATTCAATCCTGCACCACTGGAGTCAATGGGAATTTTGCAAATAACCTCAGGGGGAATAGGATCTGCACTAAGGAAACAAATGGCCACACGCAGGCTGACAATCAAAATAGCGTATTTGTGCAGCCTAGACGCTGGTGGTTTGGTAGTGCCATAGCTTACTGCTGAATGGCAGACCGTGGTTCAGTAAACCCATGAGATGAACGACCATCTTCATTTTTATTATAGTACAGCAGTCAATGGGGACTACAGGTCTCAGCATGCAATGATCTATTATGAAGTGAATATTCAGGATTCTTGAATCAAGGTAGAATATTGTATGGTGGCATTGATGGTCCTTTCATTCTACTTGTCCATATTAAATTGGATGGCTACTGTGCATGCTACTCTATTTTATACAGTTGAAGTGTGGCCCTTGGGTCCTTGGTAAGTTGCCAATGTGACTCTGATTTGTGTAAGGTTTCAGTGTCCATGCCTATTGGACTGCTAGCCTGGAGGAAAATGATACTTGAACACAAGTGGATATCACAGACTTCAAGGATAAGGGAACTTTGACAGGGGTTGGGGTAGCCCCTGAGGACCCTGAAATAGCGAAGGCACAGTTCTGTAGATGCTCATTTATAAATGCTATTTGCAGAAGATTGGCTGTAAGACTTCCTGATGGAAGTACAGTATTATGATTTAGGTTAGATAGGCTCCAAATATCCCATATTTCTGAGGGTTAACTTTGGAAAGGCAAGTGAGTAAAATAAAAGCCATATCTGACTGTAATACATTTTTGTTAAAACTGAATAACTTTTATAATGTAGAGGGAGGAAAAAAATTAGGATCTCTCTCTCTCTGTCTTTCAAATAATTCTGGGATATATTGTCTCCTTGTTCCAGGGGGAAAGTCTATTGACAGTAATTATACCTATGTATGCAGATCAGCCCTTATGCATTAAATGTTGATACCGTGTATATCCTAAAGAACATGCACAAATAATTGTTAATTAATATTAGCATCAAGTTTATTTGGGGCATCTTTTAATTGCCAAACTAAATAGGCAAAAGATGTATATGAAGGAGTGGAATAATATATATGATGATGATGATAGCTTACCAAAAGTGTCAGTGACCCATTCTGAGTGAGAGATAATGGGAGTTGCAAATACGATTATCCATTGATTTTGAAACTTCCATAGTAATTTTAATCCTAATTAAGATGTGTGAAACAGTTTGAAGGTGTGAATTGCTATATATGTGTTTATGTATTATTAATTATTATTAGGATTCTCTCCTGCAGCTGAGCTGTGTGTGGTACAGGAGAGTAGGTGGAGGGGAGAGTGCCAGAGAGCCAATTATAGCTCCCTCAGTCTAAGGGCTGTCCTGTGCTGCTCTCAGCCTTGGAATGACTTACAGCAGTCCTCTTCTGTCCCCACCCAGATCTACTACATTCCAAATACAGCTTCTCCATCTCTGGCATGCCCCGTACACTGGGGGGGGGCAGTGCGTGCGTGCGTGCGTGTGTGTGTGTAGGGGGCAGCTGGCATCAGAACCTTTATGCCAGCTGAGAGTTCCTCGTCACTAGGGTGGTTCTAAACTAGCCAGTTATGACCAGAAGCCAGGTCCTTTGCACTGTGTGAGAAGCACAGAAGAGAAAGATTGCATTTGAAATGTGACCTGATATGTTTGTTATTAAATATGTTCAGAATGCAAGCAGTGTTTATTTTACAATCAAACTTCAGTGATGGAATAAATGTTTACAGCACCAGTTTGTTTAATCTTTTATGGATATTTTTTCTTTTCCACAATGGCAGGTGAAACTGGTAAATATTCGAAATGATGACATAACAGATGGAAATCCCAAATTGACTTTGGGGTTAATATGGACCATAATTTTGCACTTTCAGGTAAGCCTTTTTTCTCTTGACAAGATATGTTCAGGTAGATACTGTGTTCTGTGGTAGGCAATTATCATGGATGCATGAATCAGTTGCAGCAGAATTCTGTAGAAACATGGAATATCTCTTTTCCCTGGTCTTTTAAAATTCTGATGACATATATGGTCAAATGTACATATTGAATCACAAGCTAATTAGTTTGACATCTTATTTCCTCTTTGTAGAGAGATTACAGAAGTAGTTACGTTACGGTTAATGTTACAAAAGAACGCTTTTTGTGCATTTCTTTCAGTTTTAATGAAGGGGTCCTGTTTAGTTGCCCACATATAGGCTTCTTTTTTATGACAGTAAGATCAGAAAAATACAATTGCTTTTGCATCTTTTGAGACTTTTGGAGTTGCAGTTTCCTGCTGATTTTGAGAATTTAAAAAATATTACTTCTAACATTTTCTAAAAAATACAAATAATATAAAAACACATTTCAGTGAAGTCAGTAAATGTGATGGTAATGCTGGATCACACTAGATGGCACTATAATTTTTGCACATTGATTGTATTATAATTCATCTTTGCAGCATGTGGTATAGAATTGCTTCTCAAAATTGAAGGTTTGACAATGGCACTGGAGGTAGAGGATGTAATGCAGATGACTGTTAATCCTTTTTTAGTGTGACTACTACAGTATTGTAGCAAACTAATCCTTGTGGTGCAAGCATTTTAAATTATCAGAAACCTGCATAATCAAATAACGGTGTGTGGTTCACTTAGCATCATACTGTTATTGTTTGGGGGTTTTGGTTCAAAAACTATGTTAACTCTCTGCAAAAGCCTCTTGGGGTATAATTTAGCTTTCTAACTGTAAATCTTAAACAGGAATAGGAAGGGGCAAAATGTATAGGAAAAATGCTATGTTTAAATATATGTATGTGTGAAAACTAGAACAGGCCGGGGTTAAGTATACTTACATTCACTAGAACTACTCATACGCATAAGCACTTGCAGAATTGGCTTGTTGGTTATTTTGCTATCAGTATTGGGAGGCACCTACGAGACTTTTCGATGTATGTAAAATGATGATGAGAGTAAAATCCCCAAGTAACTGTCCCTATCTATAAAGAATAATGAGAAAATAATTTTATAAATTATGTTAACTGCTTTGATGAGGTTTACCATTATTTTCCATGAGCTGGTTAACTTCACGAGACCGAAATAGGAAACTTCTTGAATTGCAGCTGCAGATTGTTGAGGGAAAAGAAGATGGATTCTCTTTTCCAGGGGAACCAGTCTGACTAAATGGCTGACAAAGCATGAGATGGAAAGTGCCTTTCTAGCAGATGTTTAATTTATTATGTGTAACAATAATAAGATAGTTTTGAGGCCTAAGGCACCAGTAAGTACAGAATGAGGAGAAAGACCTTGCAACTTAAATGGAGGGAGCTGAAATTGGGAGACTAAGGCTGGGTCTACACTGATAGCGGCAAATTCGCCGCCGTCACATCGATTGCTCTGGATCAACTGAGGAGTCTGTATAGACGCGCTCAGTCGATCCAAGAAGCGACGCAGGAAAACCACCTCGGTAAGTGGAGTAGCGCTGCGTCGAAGGGAGCGCTGTTCCCTTCGACACAGCGCAGTATGGACGCCGCGCAGAGGAGACGCTGCAAAGTCGACGGGAGATACGCAAGTGATTTACGTCACTTGTGTATCTCCCGTCGACTGCAACCGAATCGCAAAGGTAAGTGTAGACTGGGCCTAAAGAATTCCTTAAATAAGGAGTTTTTAGTAAGTATTGCCATGGAAACTGTGACGTAAAAAACTTGTTTGTGTAAGACTATATAAGCTTTAAAAAATGCATGCTTAGGGTCGCCCTGACCATCGGGCCACCTTCTTTATGTAAAAATAAACTTTGACTTTGCTAACCTGCTGTTTGGCTAATTTGGACCATCCGCTGGGCAACGGACGTGTAAGTAAGGACCCCTAAGTTTGGGTTCCTCGACAAGATCTAATCCAGAATCTCATTTAATGTTTCCACCAACCTGTATATTATATGGTCACAAATACACCAGCTGTGATCTAATGTGTGAGGCTTGAACTGAACTAGAGTTCTAAATATAAAGAACTATTTAACTACTTTAGGAAATATGAAATAACTGAAAATCAGAAATTCAAATTGTTGGAGTTCTCTTTTCGCACATGAATGGGTGCACTCTCTGGACCAAATTCAGAGGTGATTTTTAAAAGGTGTAAGTTGCTCTGATTTAGATTTCTGCCTGATCCTCTCATCAGTTGCCTGCATGAAACTTCTTTTGGCATCCACGGTAGCTTGGGGCAGTTGATGGGATAACCAGGTATACTGAGTGTAAATAGATCCAAGGGAAAGTGAGTGTGAGGGATCTAACTTTTACACCTTACACATTACCTTTGAATTTTTACCTTTTCTTTTGTTAAGGAAATTAACTGCTATTGATTGCTGAGTTGGAATCAACAATTTTCAGTGTGAAAATATTGCACTATGCTCTATTATTTATATTTGTTCTAATTACATTGCAAGCTGGGAGGTTACTGGGTACTGGGATTTTTGGTTGCAGTTAGTGACCTAAATTGTTTGCCAGACTCGTGATGCTTGTTTGGGGGATAATGATATTTCAACAAAACAGAAAATGATTCTAAGAGCTGTAATGCTAGAGGAAGACGTCATGTGCAAAAATAAAACATACAACATACATTTGATGCTCAGTTCTCTCCTGCATCCAAATTATGCTTGGTTCATTGGGAGAGGAGAGGCTATGGTGCCTTGAGTCAGCACCAGCCCAGTCCCAGATCAGCATAAGTTCTGCTCTAAAATATATCACTGCCTTCTGCAGCCTTTGCAAATCAGGAGGCTGGATGGAGTCCTTACTGATAATTCATATTGATTTCATTCAGTTCTGCATGCTTTGCTGAGTATATATGTTGCAAGGTATTCTGTCCTTTTGGTGTGGAAAATACATGAGGCATGTATATTTCCAGGATATAGGCATAGCCTTTTTTGTGCATATCACATATGCTTTTAAGGAAATAATTTATGGCTAATTTTTAAATTCAAGTGCATAATGGAATGTGGACTGTTTGGTTTGCTATTATGCCTGGAACGCTTTTAGGCAAACAAATATTTTGCAGAATTATGGACCATGTAGAGCAGGGGTGTCAAACTCAATTGGTATGGCGGGCCACATTTACATTAAGTTGAGTTCAGTGGGGCCACGCATAACACACACTACTCTACTCTACCTTTCATGCTCTACTCTCTGCCGAAAAATCTCCCCGCAGGGTAAAATTCGGCGGCACAATAGGAGAGAGAGGCTCTCACAGGGACTTGCACACTCCACTCTCCGCCGTTAAATCTCCCTGTGGGGTCACATTTGGCGGCCATTTCCTTTTTAACACGGCCATTTCCGTTTTAAGAGCTCACGCAAGATGTCCCACAACTTGCCTGAGCTCCGCTCAGAAAACAGACAGCACAAGCCTCCGGCCCGGATTCGGACTGCGGGCCAGATAACACAAGCCCGCGGGCCGCAGTTGGCCTGCGGGCCGCGAGTTTGAGACCCCTGATGTAGAGTGTGCAAGGTTAAATGTAATTTTATAGACTGTGTGCCAAAATCTTCCTTCACACTTACGCAGCTCTACTGAAAATGGAGTCGCATAGGTATAAATAAAGATAGAATTTGGCCCCGTAAAAACTATGCGCAAACTTTGCAAAATATCATCTTTATAAACTTATGAAACTTTGTTTGTTTCCAAAGCTGATTTAAGAAAGAAGGAAAATAAACTTCCAGGTTAAAAAAGCCCCGTCCTCCATCTTTAAAATGGAGATACTAGTACCTTACCTCACAGGGGTGTTTAGAGGATAACATCCATTGATAATTGAGAAGTACTCTATTGTCATTGTGGTGAAGGACATACGAATACCTGAATAGACGGACACACAAGAAGACTGACCAACTACCAGAGCCTGTTTCTTTTTTTTGGTCAGATTACTAAATGGTAACCTGACACCCAGGAGGATCCATGTGGCTTCTTCTGCTTTGGTTACTGTGAATGATCCTCTTGGCTGGCAGCAGTCGTCTATCAGGAGTGTTGACTGCTTTTCTTCCCTCACTGTTTTGGTCACGTGGATATGGGATTGAGATTGTGAGAGTTAGGCTGTTCCTCCGGCCATCCTCACTTCAGGCCTGTTTCTGGTTTCCTAGCAGAGTGCGCTCGTCTTTGACTCACTCCAGACATTGGGCCTACATCTTAAGGCTTCACGTTTCATCTGCTCCTGATTTAAAACAGCCAGCGGATGTCAAAGACAGATTTAAAGATGGAGTTAATGGAGTCAGTGGTCTATTCTTTGGCTGTAAGAGAGGATGAGTTAAGCTACATTCTTCTTGGGACTTTTGATTCCCAATATGAAGCATTGTGGCAAAACTGTCATTCATAAAAGACAGCTTTTAAAGTAGATACTTGCCCTATTTTTTTTTTATCCCTGAGAAGAACTCCTAATTGTCTCACCTCCAGCAACTTCTCAAGTTTGCTAAATCTCATCTAAAAAATTGGACTGGATCTTCTGGAGTTGTTGCAGCTGTCAGCATCACAGCAAAGGCAATATGCAGTGAAGAAGAGCTCCATGTAGCTCAGAAGCTTGTCTTCCTCACCAACAGAGGTGATAATATAATAACAAAATAATAAAAGATACTACATAACACACCCTACCTAGGCAAAGGCAATAGCCATTTGAGCTGTTGGACTGGACAGTTATATTTAGACTGTACTCTTAGGCCTGGTACATTACATTGCATTTGGCTCTTCTGGTGGATTCTATCTAGCTGTAGCTGGCTGGGCCACATAAAATCACCCACCAAGAGCATGCTCCTTTTTCCTTTACCTGACATCATCTCACTGGATACCTTCCATATCCCTCTCCTGGTTCTTCCTTTGTTGCTGAGGTCTGTGTGTTGTTGGGTACTTGCACAATACCCACAAGCTTAACACCTCTTTCTGATTTTGAGGCAGTAATTGCATGAATCTGCTGATGTAGCTGTGGAGAGGGCCTTCCATTTATGCTGGAAGGTAGGCCTCTTGGTTTCTTTTTTGAAGCCCTTCTTTAGTGCTCAGATAAGCAATTTTAAGTTTCAGGTTGTATTTGGCATCAGCTTAGCTCTTTGTGTGGAATCATATATGTGGTCTGCTTTGTGCTGTGCTATTCAATGTAGATCTCCTACCTGGTTATTTGGTAAGAAGGTTGCTGTTGTACTGTGAGGACCAACACATTTAGTTAACTGCTGCAAGCCCCATGAGTGCTGATTCTCCAATGCATCTGCTGTGCTGTAGAGGCAAAAAGAAACCATAAAGAAGCAATTTAAAAGGTTCTCTAAAGGGCATTAAAACCCAGTTTTGCTTGTGTTTTTTAAAGGCGGTAGACTCTGGAGTCAGTATAGATGGCAGACTGAGTCTGCTTTATTTCTGCTAACTACACGGAAAGAAATTATAAAGAATAAATCAACACTAACTCAGTGTATAAAAACCGGGTGAACATGATGCTGAAAACTAATGACCTCTGCATGGCTTTTCGCTAGTGATGTCACCACAAGCAGTAACACAGCAATTCAAAGTCCATAAAATAATACAAGTTAGGCAATCACATAAGGGTGTTCTTGATTATAGTAACAGGAGTCTGGAAACAGGAAACAGATGAATGCTATGAGTTAAACAATCACCTTCCAAGGCCACTCGATATCTTAATCTTAACCTTTTGTTCGCACCCAAGCTTCCCTCACAGAAACAGATCAAGATATAGCCAAGTTCAGTGTTAATAGTTTGAAGATTTTATCTAACCCTTTCTTTACTTAGGTATAGTTTTCATTTGTTGATGTGTGCTTATGTTTCAGATAAACTCTATATTCTGTCTTTAATACTGTCTGGGGCAACTTCATCCCTCAGTCCAGTGGGTTTGAGTTTGGCCTTTTGCTTTGCTTTTACCTAACAGCATATTGCCATGGGTGGTCATCTGGGTCTTTAGACTTGGCAATGGTGTTCAACTTCACGTTAGGTGTGGTCAGCTTGTTATCATGATCCAGGTTGGCTTCTATCTGAGGTCTTGTGACTGGTATCTTCAGAGTCCAGGTTTATTCCCTTTGTTTTCAAGATATTTCAGTAGTTCACTTGGAGTTCAGTGGTAGCTTCCTGTTTAGGGTAGTCATATTTCTCAGTCTGAGCTGTCTGGTTTAGAGGGAAACCTCAGTTTCCCTTTCTGAATCTCCAATTTGACCACACACTCTCTGTTAACTTCAGTGGTGCAAGTCTCAGCAAGCAGTTCTTAGTTAACCTTGTTTTCTGTTGTTTCAGCCTTTGTCATTTTATCTTTGACTGTCTACACTTTCTTTATGTTGTGTTAAGACATGATGGCATGAATGCATATGTTTGAAAGCTATTGGTAATGGCCGGTTGTAAATTCTGTTGGACTTTGACTGTTTCACTGGTTCTTTGACAATAGAAAACCTATGTAAGAGAGTGCTCTTAATGTTATAAGTTCACATAGAACAAAGAATAACAGAATGTTTTGTAAATGGGGATGTGATGGCCTTGTGTCTCAATCAAAAATAGCTAGCAAGCATTGTTAGCATAGTTATAAAATGAGTGTTGATCATACAGGTTTGTTCTCTAGGAAGATACTTTAGTATATTCAGTAAGTATTAATAATAATCACTTCAGTTGTCTTTGCAATGCAGCTGTTGTCCTTAACATTTGCAAACAGTAGATTGTTGTATGGATTGTCTATTTTTATACTGCTGTTAGGAAAATGTGTGTGACTTATAGGGCCTTAATTCTTGAGGTCAAAGGAGCTCCCAGTGGGTAGGGCAGAGTAAGGCCCATTTTATAACTGAAACAAAAAACCACAATGGTCAACATTTTCAAAAGTGACCATTGATTATGGCTGCCTTACTTTTTGGATTTCCATCTTAAAGAGATCTGATTTTCAGAAAATGTTCAATATCCAAAATCAGATGAAAATTAAGCTGTCTGAAATTGGATACCCAAAAATTGAGTCACACAAAATCACTGGTCAATTTTGGAAGTCCTGACCAATATGCATACCAAGGGGTTTTGTGATGCCATCGAAAGCCATTATGAGCGTTTTTTTCTGTCCTACTGTCTCAGCATAGATCTGATTCTACATTCTGCCCAAGGAATGCAGGAAAAGGTTTCTGTTTATAAGAAGATGGCTTCATGGCTATTGAACAGATTTTTAAAAATACATCACATACATTTTACTAAATTGCACTGTGTTAAAATTTAAGAACCAATTCTGTACTTTTATACAGTCATTGTTAAGAAAGCATGCTCATGGTTTGCTTTAAATATTTACCTGCAATGCAAAATTTTAACTTGAAATATTTCTGGGTATATTCTTAACTCTTGTTAAATCTTTGGAGGGAGAGGAAGATTGGCATATCTTTGTAGTGTGTTACGGTTAGTTTAATCTCCTTTTCATGAAACAATGTCAACTTGGGACCTGGCACTAATACACATGGTCATGGGCACTGCTCTGTTGAATTCTATTACATTATTTCCAGATGACCAGCATTTCCATTCAAACAAAACATTTTTTCAGCAAGAATATATAAAGTAATATTTTCATATGTTGTTGCAGTGAATTTTGCTGTCCTGCTTAAATAATGTGCAACAAGGTATGCTCCACCCCTGTCCTCAGATACCCCAGGAATCTCTCAGCATCTACTGCTGAGTGGCAACTTATTGTGATTTATTTACTTTTCTACCACCAGCACCAGTACAGTCCCATGCAGCAATATTATTTACAGTGCTTCTCTAGTCCTTTCCTGAACAGTCGGGAAGGAGCTGAGGTTCCCCTTCCTTGACCTATTTGAGCACACTGGGCTCAGCTAGCCCTTGTTACCCCCTCTCTCCCCTCAATACTTCCTTGCTATGTCTTCCTTATACCCTTCAGCTGCTGGACCAATTGGCTTATCTAGCGTCCCAGCCTGATCAGCCAGTTAACTTGCACATCCCCAGTCAGCCTCCTCCAGGGATGTGATCGGAAGCACTGGCTCACCTTCTGGGTAGCTTCTAGCTCTCTGTCACTCACTTTCCCCCTTGTCTGATGGCAAGGTTTCGTTCTCTCTGTGATCGCCTTTCTCTTGACCTGAGCCATCTCTTCCTTATAAGAGGCATAGGTCTCTTTTTGTGTCCAACTCCCCTCAGTGTGGTTATCCAGCATCTTCTTACCAACTTTCTCTATCCTACACTCACAAAAGTCACACTTTGTGGGTAGGAGTCATCATCACAGATCTGTCTCCACTTATAAGTTTTGCACCAGGGTCAATTTGGGGCAGCCACGGCAGCAGGGATTGTCTTTCCAGTTGGTGAGATTGTTGGAAGGACTCCATAGTCTTTTGCAGTTCCTTCTGTGGCTCCACCAATTGCTGCAGAGTCCACTCCATCACCTAGATGCCAAATCCTTGCAGCGACCTCCCTTTCCTGCTTCTCAATCCCCACAGCTGCCAGAGCTACATCCAGACAAGCCCCCAAATGTGTAACAGGGGACACTCTATCCCTGTCCTCTGATATCCCGGGAACCTCTCAGGCTCTGTCTGTTGAGAGACAACTTCATGTGATTTATTTACATTCCCATCATCAACACCTATGCAGCCTCATGCAACAGTATTATATACAACATGTTTCTACATTTAGCACTTTGCTGCAAGACCGGGGAGGAGCAGAAGTCTCCTTTCCTTGAGATCTCTGCACATATCGGGTTTAGCTCCCACTGGTTGGTTGGTTTTTGTTTCCTCCCTCCAGAACTTCCTTTCTGTGTCTTTTTTACACCTCTCAGCTGCTGGACTAATGGGCTCAGCCTCCAGTCTGCTAATCCAATTAGCTTGCATATCCAGTCAGCCTTCTTCAGGGAAGCTGATTGGTGTCTAAGTCATCAGAGTGCTGGCTAACCTCTTAGCTTCCAGCACTCTGTCACAAGATAGTATTGGTGTTTTATCTCTTTTCGTTAGAACAAATTACATGTTGGTGTTTATATCTAATTGTGCTAAGTGAAATAAGTGCCAGCCAAGCACATTGCTGAATCTTAAATCTTCTTTCCTGATAAAGGAGAAGGTGGAGGGATACATTTGTAAACACTTATACAGCCGTTTATTCATACAAGTATAGAATCCTTTCTACAAGGACAATACTTTTATTTAAAAAAATAATAATTTTATTTTGATTAAAGCCCACTTGTGCAAACCCTTTTCATGGAAGTCCTGTGGAAGCCTTGGGTCTTCTGCACAAGCAGGGTATGCAGGATCAGGCCCTACATCTGTTTTGTAAACTAATTAGAATTCAGTTTTTTAATACCAATAAGTGGAGCAGCTGTCATGGCTTCATTCATATACATCAGACTAAATTACAGTTTCTAATTCCCCCCAGACATTTGGTGTATAATACTAATACAAATACAAATAAAGTCCATGGAACAGGATGATGTCACAGTATAAATATCTCACACTTTAAAAAGAAATGTCTTGGCATTGCATCTATATTTATTTTTGATTAATGTCTTCTTACCTAGCAGCTGGTGAGCGTTATCCCATGACAACATTCTATTCCATTACTGTTATGGGGTAAATTTTCTAAGTATTGCTTTCAGTTTTTACTCCAGGCAGTGTCCATTAAGATTTGTCAGAAATGGGGCAGCTATATCCTTTTGCAATTCTTTGAAAATTAGTGGCATCTTCTTAATATTTCATTGGGTACCTTCAGTGAAATATAAAATGATGTGAAGTGCTTTGGTTGAACAGGACATTAGGGATACATTTTAAAACAGTTCATTGGGTTTTAGCAATGCGGTTCCCATTGAAGTAAACGGAGTCATTCAGCTGAAATGGCTAAGATTGTTTTTTAAGGGTTTAGGCACCTCTGTTTCACTATAAAAAACAAACACACCTTAGCCTGGTTATGGGTTTCCATCTTAGTATGTTGTTCTGCAAATTGATTGGAAAGCTCCTTTACTGGGTGCAATATTTAAGCAAGGTACTGAAGTTCTCACACAAACAGTTTTAACTGTTACTACATAAAGTCATACAGCGTGGAAGACCTGATTTTGACAATGAAAGAATGGAATAACAGTAGTAGGAGTGATCGGAGTAGCATAGGGAAAGTTTTAGTGTAGTGTCAGGAAAGCATACACAATAAAGAAGGCCATTTGCTAAGGGACTGGGTGGGTTTATGTGGACGAGTTAGAAGTACTTCTTGAGTTGCATTTGCATTCAGTTTCACTGGTTTAACTGTTAATCAGAGTTTGCAGTCAACCAGACAGAAAAACTGTTTTTGTAAAAATTGACAGGGTCACTGGGCGAAGCCCTGAAAACTTTTGTGTTTGACAAGTCTTAAACCTGTTTCCATTATAATACTTTACGTTTCTGTCTAGATTTGTTATATAGCTGTAAATTTAGTGGCTATTTTATCAGCACTATTCTGAACAAGTGTACACTCACAGAGTAGGGGAAGGGGAAGAGAAAATACATTTTTTTTCCTACTGAAACTAAAGTAGATTATCAGATTATACTTTGTTCAAGTTAACCTCTGTTTTGCAACAGTTTAATTGACAGATTGACCTTTACTCTCGTCATTACACACTTAACCCTCATGTAGCTATCTGCTAAATTCCAATACCTACTATATAATGCTGCTGCCCTGAGCAAACTATCATGTGTGCTTTACAGTAATGAAACTTAGAGCTGTTTATATCTGAACTATCAGTGATAATTTCCTATCAACTGCTTGAAAAAAAGCCCCACAAATAAAAATTTCCACTCTCCGTTAATTAATCTTAATACAGTTTTTCACATACCATTGGGGACGAGGTAGAAGAATATTCAAGATTTTAAGTTTACAAGACAGTTTGCTAACTAAATCCCTTCTGGTATTTGCTTTGCTGTTTGCTTTGGATTTGCAATGCTGGCCAATAGTTTCAAAGGTTGCTATGCATTTTTCAAGTTTATCTTACTTGGTTACCAAATGAAACAGAAAGTTAAAATCTATGTGAGACTTTTCCATTGCCATAAATGCTATGTCATCTCTGGAAGACCATCAGCATTACAGTTTAATGCTGACGCAATGATGTTTGTTTAAGAGGATTGGTGTCCAGAAATAAGTCACAGTGTCTAATCAGAAACAGGGCCTGACTGGGCACAATGCCATAACTTTATTGCGTGTGCATTTCCCATAAGCAAAATGGCTACTTACTGAGGAGGATGGAAGTGAAGTCTGGAAGAAATTAGGGTGCAAACTGGAGTTCCCGACTTCCTGAAGAGGATTTAAGTGTACGTAAATATATTGAAATGAATGAGTCTATGTGGCTGTGATTTACTGTGAGCCAAATGGGGAATGTCTGTGGATGTGTAAGGGCTGAAAAAGAAGAACAATGTTTAGATCCTGCCAAAGCTCCCTTGAGTCCTGCTAAACATTCCCCTGGAAGAAAATATTTCAGAAGGAAAACAAGAAAGAAATCAAGTGAGGAGGGAGTAGAGTCAAAACAGATTAAAAACAATGAAGAAAAAGTCCAGAATGAAACTGGGATTTCAAAAGACACAGAGATTCTTTCCTGGGGGATGGCACTGGGCAATTCCTTTACACCAAGGATGCCAGTGGACAGTAATATCCTGCCTGTGAGTACAGAAGTTTCAATTGATCTTGTTAAAGCAGAAGCTTTGCCGAGTGAAGCAAGGAGTGCTTCTGTCAGTGGGGACAGTTCTGGTGAAAATCAGAGATCCATGAAGTCTGATGAAACAGTAATATGGTCAAATGAACAAGATGAGAAGAGTTTACAAAAAGGCCTTGCACAAAAGAGGAAATATTTGCATGATGACAACACAAGAGAATTAATATTCCAGAAGAAAACTGGCAGTTTTCATTTTGCAAAAGCAGCTAGCTTGAACTCTATTAACCACCTTTTAGGCAGACAGTGTGAAGAAATTGGGTTAAATGAAGCTCCTTTCAGAGTTACTGGAGATGTCCCTGAAAGGAAAAACTATGAAAAGTTGCATCAGTTTCTTTCTGTAATCAAAACTGATCCACAGTTTGAACAAAAAAGATCTCATTCTTTTGAGGCTGGCTTTCCTCAAATGCCAAAGGAAGTGGCATTTTATAGCACTCCACCAAACAGGAGCAAGGTAAATACCTTCTAGCATTAGAACATTAAAAAGTTAGCTTGGTAGAAAAACTTTATTTAGTTACTAAGAAATCTTCCTGTCCTCTGTATGTAGCCTTGTTATTACATACGCTGTTTCCCTGCATACAATCGTAGCAGAGTACACAGTACTTGATCTTTTATCCGTTTACTTAAATAATATTGTTCTAGTTTTGCACTAGTTTTCTTCTGTAGCCTAATTGCAGATGTTTCCTGATTTTGATTTGGGACAGAGGACTGAAATAGCTCTTAATGTCTATAGTAAATTTTCTTTTCAGTTCTTGGGAAGCATCAAGCCTATGTGTTACATCAAGGATTGTATCAGATGGATCATTTATAACTGATTTCATTTACTATCTATTGAAAGTCTCTTATATATTGCTTTAAATAGAAAAGGTGAGTGCCAATTGTAATAACACATTGTACTTCCATTGGACAATCTCAAGATGCTTTACAAACATTAAATAAACTTTACAATATCCCTCTGAGATAAGAAAATGTTATTACACTCATTTTACAGATGGGGAAACTGAGGTACAGACTTAGTCAAAGGAAGTCTGAGGCAAAACTGAATTTAGAATCTAGGGCTCCAGATTTCTGATTTCTATGCTTTAATCACATGATCTTCTGCCCCACTCTTGTTCATAGAGGTGCTGGGAGTGCAGCAGCACCTCCTGGTTTGAAGTAGTTTCCATCGTATATAGAATTTACAGTTTAGTTCAATGGTTCTCAGCACGCCCACTCTACAGATTGTTCCACCTTGTTTAACAAGTTGAAACCTACCAGTATGGGCCAATTGACAGTTCAAGAATATGAGTGTAGGTTCAGAGCTAGCTCATTGCTGCTGAAGGTTTGAGAGGGTTTGCCTTGCTGACATAACTGGAAGTGTTCGTGGACTGCAGCGGGAGTGAGATTCCCCTTTGTGAGAGAGCGTGAATAGGAACTTTGACGATTGGGGTGGATGGGTTAGTGAGTGGGGAAATCAGGAATATCCTAGGACTTCTTTCCACAAAGAGCTAAATATGAGCCTATAATTTGTGTAACTTACTTTTGTAAGGAGCACCACTACATTACACAAGAGTCTTAACAAAATGCCATTATCTATGTGGCAATGATATGGGATTAAGTCTTTGTCAACACAAACAAGATGTACTGCTTTAACTATACTGTATAGTTAAAGTGACAAAACTTCCCTTGTGTGTGTAAGCATCTTTATATGGGTATAACTGCATCAGCACTAAGGGTTGTGCCCCTATAGCTGTTTTGGTAAAAAATCAGACCACTAACCTACATAGTTATGCCAGTACTAATGTGTGTGCAGAGCCAGGCCTAAGGTGTGATCTCAACAGGGCAGATGGGTTGCTGAAAGAGATGGTTTATGTTCAGATGTCTGGGGGGACTCTACTGCAAAACAGTTTGTAACCACACCTGGCTTTTACCTGAAAGCAGGTCCGGAGAGGGGCATAACCTTCTTCCACCTTGTATTCTAAAGTCACCCCCACTTCCCTCTGATTACTCCTTATAACTAAGGAGGTACTTGGACAAGGGGGACAGGATGCAATCTTTAACACAGACATTAATATAAAATAGCCTATTAGTAGAAATTAGACAAGCAGGTTAGAATCTGAAATTAAACCTTTTTCAGTATACAACCCAAGAGTTGTTCTACCAGCCCTCCATCACCTTGAGTAGATTTTACCTGCACAGGGTTACAGTGATCTCAGTGTGCGCCTACTGTGTGAACTCAATCTTCATAGTATCTAGTGAGTCTTAATGACTGGCTACTAACAGCAATGCCAAAGGTTTTGTGTGTGTGTGTTGGTTGTTTAGGAGAAAGAAGAGCCTTGGCCCTTTTAAGGAGCATCCCACCCTTCTTTTGGGATTTCATCTCCGTTGTGGACTTGAAGAGTGGAGAAGGGGGACTCTGGGCTGGGACAAGGGACACAAGGGAGTAGCAAAGCCTTTTGACTTCTGCATACTTCACAGTAGGCTTATAAAACCTACCCCCAGCACTGGGGGCCATTCTACTCTAGGAGAATAACTCCCCTATTCCCTCTTGGTATTAGAGTAGGACCGGGTCTTTTGAGCCTTGCTGTGAGATCACGCTAGGCTAGGAAGGAATTTTAATTCCCTTCCAGACTGACCTGGGCAGTGGAGCAGTTTTCACCTTCTTCTCAGTAGCTCAGGGACCAGGCAGGTAGGTTAGGTTGTAAAATTCACGTTGGTTGCAATTTGTCAAGTGCCCAGAACTGGCAGCCATTTGACAGGGGATCTGGTTTGCTGATAAATCAGATTTGGAAGTGGATTAGGAGAAGGCATTTCCTAAAGGAGATGGGAATAGGATTGGGACTTGTAATGACTGGTAAAGTGAAAAGACAGCCCTTTCTTCCCCAATCCAGTAGCCATCAGACCAGGGAAGGCAGTGGGGTCTCAGCAAGGTTAATTAGGTAGGAGACTGATGGGAGCCTTGGTGGGTTGGATTACAAGGGAAGGGTCAATTGCACGTGACAAGTTATTGCCAAATAGTTCCCAGATGTGTTACTTAAGTTATGGCCTAGTTAAAGCACATTCCTGGTGTCCAGGGCAATGTGGCTCTTGGCTCTGATGCAGGGGGACTTAAGCCAATTGCTAATTATATTAAGCTCCCTTGCACTACAGCCTAGATCCAGCATCTTACCCTCTACAGGAATAGATCCTTTAGTTTAGAGCTTGTCCTCCAGGACACTAATCTGCCTTTTCCTGCTTATGTATACAGAACAATATTGGTCTTGTAGTTAAAACACAAGATTAAGCATGAGAGATTTGGGTTTTGTTTTCCACTCTGCCACAGACTTCCTAGGTGACTTCGGGCAAACCACATAACCTCTTTGTGCCCCAATTTACCCATCTGCAAAATGGGAGACAATACTTACTTACTGAACTGCAACTGTTAATTCATTAATATTTATAGAGCACTTTGTGATGACAGTATTGTTATTATATAAATAATTTTGATTAATTTTAGTTTTTACATGAATCTGGATGCAAATATCACAAGTTGGGTCTTATCTGATATGAATGTATTATCCTGTGCTCTGCTGTCTTGTATTTTATGTCACAGTATAAAAAAGTTGTCAGAGATAGTGATGACATTTCTCACCAGATCCAAGATACTTTAAAAAGGAAACTTCAAAACTTAGTTTTCTCACATTAGGAAAGTTCAGCATAGGATCCATGACATTATACAATCTGATATCTCTGTAAAATATATTTGGCACCATAAAGATAAATTCTTCTTGGCCCAAAACTTCTCTTTTTTAAATTCATTATAGAGTCAGCTAGAATAATTTCTTTCTCTCTTTTTGAACTGTGAAGAATGAAGTCCTCTGTTTACAGAGGATCAAAACCTGCTTTCCTTACTTACTTGAGCTTGACTTCTATAGGAAGTCAGTGAAATTACAAGCATGAGCAAGGCGTGCTCCGCTATGCCCTATTCTTCATGGCAGTAAATCAGAGCTGCCCCTCTGTGCTGAAACTTGCAGTGGGGAGTGCAGCCCTAAATAAAGGAGCATGAAGCTTCCTGTAGCCCCTTTCTCACTCAGTCTGAATGTGATTCAGGTGGAGAGCACAATCAAGGTTGCTGACTTTGGCTTCTCTACAGAGGCTGCCTACTGCTGTGGTGATTAGTTTCAATCCAGTTCCTAAACTAGACGCACGCATCTAATAGAAATCATAAGACACTATTTTCTTTCATTCAGATTCAGCACCAAAGAGCTACTGAATGGTACTGACTTTTTGTTTCTGTCAACTTGGATTCATACCAAGGACATCTCCAATCCCATTATCAAGTCCTTAATTCATTCAGTCGCTTTTTTTTTTTTAAGTCCCAGTTCCAATATATAGAAATGTGTTTCTCAAACAAAGATGTGAAAATCTAAAATATTTTAATATCTAAATCACTCTTGTCTGTCTGTATCTATTTGTTATCTCTTGTCTTAGATCATAAGCTCTTCACCACAGGGACTATCTCTGACCCTTCAGGGCAACTGCACTTGTATTCCCCCTCTGTGATTTACCAAGGGCACCCACTGTAGACTCTTGGCTCCTTAGCCATGACCTCTCTTGGGTGGAGACCCACATCCCTCTGCCTCCTGACTAAGAGTTTTTTCAGGCTGAACAGTTCCATGCCTGCACCGTGAGTTCCCTGTCAAGTTAGACTGCCTGCTTTGCTTTCTCCTCGGAAGCTATAAAGAGCATAATTGCGCACAGCTATAAGTTACCACGAAGCTCTTTCTAAGCAAGTACCTTTATTCTTAAGGTGGCAACATTTCAGAGAAAATATATTAAAAACAATAAAAGAACCTACATGCCTGCTAATAAGCTTAGCAGATGTCACCCCTGCTCCAACAACGGTATTTCTCTGCTTACAAGTTCATAGCACCTTTTTCTCAGAACAGGAACACATATGCAAATGTTACACTTATGAAATAAACAGCAGGATCTTTTTCAGGGGATAAGGCAGTATGCCATATTTATTATGAATACAGAAAATAGTTTGAAAATGCAATTGCTTAAAACACATGCTTCCTTGCACACACACACACACAGACACTCACACTGTTCTGCAGGAGAGAGATAGTTACCAGTCTCTGTGTTGCTCAAGCTGACTCACTGGCCAGGTGAGTCAGACTCGAGGGAGGAGCCGGGCCCTGTCGTTCGCGACACGATGCTCCTTGGGGTATGAAGAACGAGCCCAAAGTCCAGGTTTCTTCTTCTGATATTTATACTTATCCATCCCCATTCGGGTCTATGGATTTCTTCATATCAGATCATTTTCTTGTTTGATGTAGCTGTCAATTACATTTGGTATCGTAAACGTGACAGCTTTCTCCTCCTTTCTTCATTTTGTTTTATACTTTGCTTTTTTTCCTGTAACTCCCCTGTCCTCCGGGGTTATCTTGATCTTCGGCTATCTGGGTTGTAAATGTTCTTTAAACAAAGCATCATCTTTTTCTTCTGTCCTTGTAGGCTATCTTATCTTTCGCACATTCACACTGCTTTCACTCCTCATTCACACAACTGAAAATCATTACATTCTTATTCTATTTCATTGGCATACTATTTTATATTTTCTTATTAACACAACACAAGAAAATATTTATACCAATTTACCCATTTTATCAATATTAATTTAACAAAAAGAATATGAAGATGAAAAGAATGTAAAGGAATCTCATTTGTTTTTTCATTGCCCTGTGATTTACACATTAACCACATTCCTGATACGCATTGGGCACTTTCCTTCATTTGCAAATTATGGCAGTTGGATTCCAGGATGTCCCCAAACAATTATGCTTAGATAGTTATGAGCGAGGTCTTAACATGTCATAAGTATTCAATCACAAAGTGTTTGTGCAGGGTACTCTAACTTGAGTAACTTAAGTAGTTAATTCACATTGTGGAGCCGGGGGTGTCAGGAACAAATAAACAATTGGTTTGTCCGGAACATCTTATCTTTAACACTTAATTTCATTACGGTTAACATAAGAGTTTAACTCTTGAGCTCCAGCCAGCCTTAAATACTTTGGTTCAGGCTGATTTTACAGTGCTGGGCCTACACATAGATTTCCCAAGATATTTCAACTTAATTCAATAAGATATTTGGCAAACTGTCTTTTTTTTTCTGTGTTTGTACAAGTGCTGGACAACACCTTTAGGACAAAAACATTTTTGCTAAAAATTACAGGGTTGGATTGACAAAAACATGAATTTCTGTGTAATTCATCTAGTTATCTTGGTTTGAAACCTCCCCTCAATTAAAAAAAAAATCAAAGCCTGATTTTCATTTTGACCTTTTTGAAATGAAAAGGTTTGAATTTTTTTAACCTAAAATGAGTATTTGTTTCCAATTTTACTTCAAATTTATTTTAAAAAGGTAAAAAAAACCCTAAATCCCCCATAAATAAATGAAAACTTTCATTTTCCTTCTGATTATTTTTACCTTTTTAAAAATAAAATTGAAATAAAATTCAAAACAAATAATTTAATTTGACCAGTTACATTTGATCTGAAACAATTTTATTTAGATTTTCAATTAGCTGAAAAAGTTTTAAAAAAATTCATTTCACATTGACCTGAAATAATTTTTTCTTCAGTTCACTACAAAACCAGAAAATTTAGTAATTTACAGAGCTCTAGTTTGTACAATGCCTTATATAATGGGACCCTGATCTCATTTTCAAGACAAGTAAGATTTTATTTATTTATTTATTTATTTATTATTTTCAGGACAGAAAGTGCATACTGAAATCAGGACAGATTGTATACATCTGTAATACTTATTGTTACAATCTGTGTTGCTATTAAATAAAAGTTAGTGTTTACCATAGCAACCAATGCATCTGATCGAACAACTAGTTCTGGGATAGTAGTAATGCATTTATTGCATAGGTCATGCAGCATTGCAAATAGCTCTGAGATAACAAAAAATCTTCCAAGTGTTTCCACTGTCACGCCAACTCCTGTTATCTGGAATCAGGTGTAAAGCTCAGAGTATAGGGTTGGTTGTTTAGACTTGTTGACATGATATCTTCAGCTTCCACACAAGCTGACATTGCTCAACAGAGATCATTTGTGGAAACTCTTTAGTTCCAGCTGGTAACCTTGGGCAGGACCCCCACATGGGGGGAAGAAGGGTACACTTTACCACGGCCCAGAGTCCCTGGGGGGGCCCGGCCCAAGCTGCAATGTGTGGGGGAGGGGGCCCATGTTACAAGTTCGTACTGGGCCTTCAAAAATTATGCTTGGGCCCTGACCTTGAGGGTCATTCTTGAAGTCACACACGTTTGATTTCTGTGCATATATCCATGCTTACCTAAGCATAAATCATCACTGTTCACATAGGTGTTCATGTTTTGTTTCTGAATCACATGCCCAGTCTGCTCTTTAACTGATATGGAAAATACCTATGCGGAAGAAAACGCTACCTTCTCTCAACACCGAGTAATGCTCTGTTCCCCTTGGCCCCTGTATATATCTAGCTTCTCTCTTGTTTTCTTGTCCCCTCTTCATCATCCTCAAGTTTCAGAATATAAACGTTCCCTTCACTCACTGACATTAGGAAGAAATTTGTACCCCAGCTATAATATTGTACAGTTAAGTACATTATATCAGTGTTCAAACTTTCCTCTGAAGCACTCAGGATTTGACAGTATCAGCAAAAGGATACCATATTCCATGTAGCAGGAGTGTACTTTGCCACTTAAGGTCGTTTTCATCTTCACTTCTTTCTTGTTTAATCTTACGGAAAAAGAATAAACAAAATGCATTCCCAGTCCTTCAGTGCATCTCTTAGGGTTACGTGTTCTGTGATCTGCCCTTTGTAGCTGATCCTGAGCCACTGAAGTTAATGGAAGTTTTCTAGTTGACTTCAGTGAGAGCGAGCTCGGGCCCTTTGACCCACGTACGGCTTGTGGGTGATTGTGAGATGCAGAGGGGGGACGTTCCAGGCAGGATCAATCACAGCTGCAGCAGTAAAGGTGAACCACCTCTTTCAAAACGATAGTCGGAATCAGGAGATGGGCAGCGCCTCACTAGATGCCCCAAAAATCATTGTCATTGGCAGGCCAGGAATGTGTAAAGCATGAGCCATATCCTTTATCTCTGTCTCCCCCTTTTAGGAATTCTGCTGCTGTCTTTAAAATCTTTTTAAGCTTGCACAAATCCAGGTTTGGCTTTTTGATTCTGTTTGATGACAGCTATGTCACTGGATTGGCACTGTAAAGTTAAGAACCTCTCCTCTAAACGTTTATTAATTTATAGCAGTGGCAGTTTTATGGGATATAAAAAACGCATGGTGTGCATACAACATTTACTTTTGAAAGCAAAGTTCAAGGTACCACACAATGGTCTTTCCTGCCACTCTTACCTCTTTTCCTTCTGAATCTTCCTTATTTGGCACATTGTCATTTAAATATCACAATTTATCTTTTAATAATGTGCTTTACTTTTGATAATCTTTGACATATTATCAGATGCCTTCTTTTCTGACCCTTCAGAACTCGTACTTGGTAATGCCCTAAGTTATTCCCCTTTCTGATATTCTTCCTTTTTTTGCACAATATTAATTGCATGTAAGATATAAAATGTTAGAACACTTGTGATTATTATATTTATTTAAAATATAGATATTTGTACTTGGAATTAGCATGTGTTATCAATTATGAACCATTAGAACTATTTTTGCCACCTTACTTATGATGGGTGGTACTTTATTTTGCAAAGAGTCCAACTGAAATCCGTGGGGTGCTTGCGTACTAAGGTACTGCTCAACATGTGTAAGTATAGCAGAATGTAGCTCTTTACCTAGAGATCTACCTCTACTGTACCGTCACATTTTTCATTTGAGTTTTGTATTTGTGAAAAGATCTTATTGCATTAACAATCCTGGAAGCTAAAACCCTTTATTTATAGCAGCGGTTCCCAAACTTTTCTCTGCCATGGCACACCTTGATACCTTTAATTATTTTGAGGCACACCACCATATAGTCTCCAAATGAACTCATGGATATTCATGAGCCAACTCAGAACTCTTCAAGTAGTTTTTCAAGAAATTCCGTGGCACAACTGCTCAGGCCTGACGGCACACTGGTGTGCCGTGGCACACTGGTTGGGAAACACTGATTTAGTGCTGGCGTACTGATGTTGCCCTGTCAATATTCCCTGATATAAGAGGGACCATCTCTAATAGAGAGAGAGAGTAGTTCAATCTCTTAGGACCATTCAGTCAACTTTCTTCTTCTGAGGCCGCCAACCAGGGTGGTGATTAGTGCCAGAACAGGTTTTATGACGAGGATACCTTGCCTCTGAAAAGTGGACTGAGACCACCAAACCATTTCTCATTCCAGAATCTAGATAACATTGGAAGAGTGAGTGTCAAGCAATCTCAATTTAAAATAAGATTTTATTGTCTTTGGTTTTTTGCCCATGGCTACATGTGCCATTTAGGTGTGTCACAGCAGATTTAAATATGACATTCTGAGATTGCCCTGAAAACACTGCCTTGTGGTCAGGGAATCTTGTGTGCTGCATTTGCACTCTATGCTGTTCCAAATCTACATCACTCTTGCAATTCAGTTAACTGTGGGGTTGGCCAAAAGTCTGAGTTTGTATGTAAAAAATGGAGAGAGGAAAATTTTAATGTCAACTTACTTTTTTTTAAAAAAGTCATGTAAAGAATAGAAGAGAATGAAGTTCTTATAGACAAACACAGAGAGTTTGTTTAAAGTGACAGGAAAAAGAAGAGTGTTTTTCATATCAGACATCAGGTCTTTCCAGTTGACATAATCTCCCCAATAAAGTGATGGATGATTGGTTTGACTTATACTGTGATCTGGTTGTTGTGTTACGAACAGAAACTAAGGCTGCTAGAAAAATATTTTGCTTGCTTGCTTGCATAAAAGAAAGGAAACTTCTTCTTCGAGTAGTGTCCCTATGGGTGCTCCACTCTAGGTGTGTCTATGTCCCTATGCTGCTGATCGGAGAACTTTGGTAGTTGTGTCCTTTCGGCCCATGTATGCATGGCTCCCTCTCTCCATCATGCTCTGCCAGCTTTGCATGGGCCAACCCTCCTCAGTTCCTTCTCAACTGTCCCTGGCTAGAGATAGAGCTTTAGCTGTCTGTTAGCAGTAATTTTTGTTACATTTTGGAGCTTCCTTTTCTTTCATTCCTTTATCTTTTACTTATCCAAAAAACCCAACAAAAACAAAAAAAATCCCACTTTACTTTGTTTTTCCTCAATCCCCTTCCCTCCTCCATCTAGGGATCTCCTTGGACAGAGTAATCCTGGTTTACTGGGCTTCAAGAAGTGTCTCAATTGCAACGAATCTATCCCGGTGACTGATGGACACTCTCAGTGTGTCCTCTGTTTCGGAGAGAACCATATCCCCCAAACGTGTGGTTTATGCCAACAATTGAAACCTAAGAAAACTAAGACTTAAGCTTCCCCTAATAGAAGCAACCCTTCAACTATGCTCAGAAATGCACCAAGACCCCAGACTAAAGGAAACCTCACCACAACCTTCTACTTCTAAGGGAGGTGAGACTAAGAAGACAACCACGAGTCATGCACACAAGACTTCTAAGAAAAGGGCTGACAGTCCCCATAGCAGGCCCTGACCAAACTGAAAATGATCTACAGCCCGCTCTGTACCATCAGTACCGACATCACTGAAGCCGTGTAAATCTGGAACCCAGAGCTTGCACTGTATTTCTTCGATGGAACATATTGGGCTGTCTAAGGACCTGATGGGCACAGGCAAGGAGACATCGGTACTCACTGGGTGTGCGAAATCCAGAGAATCCACCCTGGGGAAGTCTCCTTCGGTACGGATATCAATGTCAGTACCATCATCGGCACACCAGACACTGGCTGACCGCACTCTCAGGACTGCATCACCAACTCCTTTGGTGCAGATGTTTTGGCACTGTCAACCACCACTGGTACCAATGTCTATGGCACCACTGGACTTCCGTTACCTGACAGACCTTTTGGTGCCTGACCCACTGGACTCATGTCTACTCAGTACCGGGGACTTGTTACTGAGTCTACCCAGAGCTCCACACTTGCTGGCTAAATCATGCTCTGCATCCCCATTTTCAAGCACTGAGTCAGAGAGTGAGCAAAAGGATATGGTCTCCCGCCACCTTCTTATCCACCCTACGATACTCATTTCCAGTATGGATCTCTACTGTACTGCCCCTCTGACCACAGCCTCCCTGGTATGGGCAGCCATAGGCAACTACTGGAACTCCTCCCACCCTTTCAGTGGCTTTACTGGGACCCTTGGTAGGCACAAAGACACCATGCCTCCTGTGGTTCTAGCATGGCCTATCAGGAGCCAAGGAGACTTCTTCCTTCAACTGCCACATAGAGGACATCCGAGCCCCCTGAAAAGCTAAGAAAGGAACAAGAGGCGGAACTAACCCCCAAACTAACTTCTCTTCTTCATCACCAAACAAAACAGTTATGCCCCCTCCACCGTCATTGGCAGATGATTCTAAGCTTTTCCAGGAGCTGGCCCAGCGGGTGCAGAGGCAAAACAGCTACCATTACAAGAGGTGATGGAGTCACACCATAAACTACTGGACATTTTACATTCCTCTGCCTCATCCAGAGTAGCCCTCCCTATTAACGAGGCTCTTTTGGACCCTGCCAAACTATATGGTAAACCTCTGCATTAGTCTTGCCAACATGCAAGTGGGCCAATAAAAATTACTGCATGCCAGCAAAAGACACGGAATATCTCTTCTTCCACATCCCTCCTAATTTGGTCATTGTGGACGCAGTGAACTCAAGAGTCTGCCAGCATCACCTGAAATCCATCCCTGATGACCAGGACTGAAGCACTTATAACTGTTCGGGAGAAAAATACATTCATCCTCCATGTTAGAGATCGGTATTGTGAACTATCAAGCCTTAACAGCAAAATATGATTACATTAATTACTCAAAACTCAATTCCTTTATTGAACAGCTCCAAGATTCTTACAAGGAACAATTTAAAGCCATCATTAATGAAGGCCAACTAGTGGCAAAGACATCACTCAAGTCTGGCTTCGATGCAGCTGAAACGGCGGCATGTTCCATCTCTACTGCCATCATGATGAGATGAGCCTTTTAGCTGCACTTTTCTAGTTTCCCCACAGAGATGCAAACAGTTGTGGAGGAGCTTCTTTTGTTTGCTCAGAAGACGGACGCTTCCCTTCACACTTTAAAATACTCCAGGGCTACTCTTCAGTTGCTTGCAATCTATATGCCTGGGCAGAAGAGAAAATACAGTTCTCAGCTTTTGTTCAGCCTCTGTTCATCACAATATTCATCCCAATGATCATGTGAACTCCAATGAAAGAAGTCCAGGTTCCCCAAACAGAAACCTTCGGCCTCTCAAACTATTTCCTCACAGCCATCCACAGTTTTGACGGGTTGATCAAGGTGCCATCAGACCACTCTCTCTGATGCTGGAAACCCTCTCTCATCCCGATGGATGCCATCTCACTCTGTTTCACAATGCCTGGGAACAGATAACCTCCGACAAATGGGTGCTGGAGAGTATTTGAGATGGGTACTCCATCCATTTCACCTCCCTCTGCCCTCCACAAAACCCTTTGCCATTTCTTTTTAGGGACCCTTTTCACAAGACAAGAGAGAGACCATCTCTCAGCATAGAAGCCATAGAACCAATGCCCCTACATCTAAGAGGCAAAGGTTTTTACTCTCCCTACTTCCTGATACCCAAGAAAAAGGGAAGTTGGAGACCCATTCTAGACCTCAGAGTGCTCAAGAAATTTTTCAAGGCTCAGAAGTTCAAGATGGTCATTTTGGTGATGATTATTCCAGTGTTAGAAAAGGGAGATTGGTTCTCAGCCCTCGACCTTCAAGGTGCTTACTTTCATATTTTAGTCTACCAAGTCACAGACAATACCTCAGATTCATGCTAGTCAAGACCATTAGCTTTTGGCCTCTCATCAGGCCCCAGAGTATTCTCCAAGGTACTTTCTGTAGTGGCGGCTCACCTATGCTCCCAGGGCATTATGATCTAACCTTACCCAGATGATTGTCTTCTCAGGATGCAATCTTTTACTGAAGCCCAGTGCGTTACCCATACCATGCTGGATCTGTTCAAGAATCTGGGTCTACAAATCAATGCACAAAAATCTATATTAATATCTGTGCAGAGACTAGGATTCATAGGAGCCGACCTTGCCTCCATCTGAGTGAGAGCGCTCCTCCTACATCACAGATTACTCAGTCTCTCGATGCTTAATGAGACAGTGCAGTCCAGCCCTCAAATGTTGGCCAGACACTGCCTTCAGCTTCTGGGGCACATGCCAGACTTTACATGTGATGCCTCCAGTCATGGTTCAGTTCAGTTTACAGACCAAACAAAGATAGCTTATTTAAACTGCTGTCGATTCCCACCAAGATTAAAGAATCTTAGCGTTGGTGGAAAGACCCAGAAATGCCTTCATGGAATCCCATTTCCTCAGCTTCCCGAATCGCTATTCTTCACCGCTGACGCAGTCCATGGCCGCTAGTTCCTTAACTCATCTTTCCATGAAGGTGGCATTCCTGATTGCCATTACCTTGGCAAGAATTATAGGGGAGATAGCAGCACTGATGGCGCATCCCCCCTTTACAGTGTTCTTCCCTGACAGAGTCATGCTCAGACCACATCAGAAGTATACCCGCAAAGTGACTTCTGCATTTCACATGAACCAATCATTCACCTTCCAATCTTTTATCCCAAGCCTCACCAGGAAATAGGGAAGCCATCTGCCATACACTCAACATAAGGAGAGCCTTGGCCTTCTATTTGGACAGGACAAGAACTTCTAGAAAATCTCCAAGACTCTTCCTCTCCATTGCAGACAGGTCTAAAGGCATGGGGATTTCAGCTCAAAGACTCTCAAAATGGATCTGAAATTATATCAAACTCTTCTATCAGATTTGTGATTTAGCACGCCCATTAACAATCTGTACTCACTTTACGAGATTGGTTTCCTCATCCGTTGTCTTCTCCAAGAAGCCTATATCAGAAATCTGCAGAGCAACCACCTGGGCATCTTCAGATACCTCTGCAAAACACTTTGCCATCCTGGGGACTCTGCTGGAAACACCAGATTTGGCGCCATGGTATTATCATCCATAACACACTCGACTCCAAAGCCCCAGCCTCCAGTGGAGGATAGTGCTTGGGAGTCACCTACCGTGGAGCAACCATAGGGACACTTATCGTAGAAGAAGTAGTTACTCACCTTGTGCAGTAACAATGGTTCTTCGAGATGTGTGTCCCTGTGGGTGCTCCATCACCCTCCCTAACCCCCCCCCCTTTCAGAGTTCTCATAATAAACTCTGCCATAGAGATGGAACTGAGGAAGGTTTGCTTGTGCAATGCTGATTAGCCTTGTGGCAGAGCATGATTGGGGGGAGGAGGGGAAGGAACAGCACGTGTGGGCCGAACAGACACTGCTACCAAAGTTCTCTGTTAGCAGTGCAGGGACGCAGACACACCTACAGTGGAGCACCCATAGGGATACACATCTCAAAGAACCATTGTTACTGCACAAGGAGAATAACTTATTTTTGTATTTCAGACAGTACATTTCCATACAGCTTAAAAATAAAGAAAATGAACAGAGATCTTTTAAATTAATCATGTGAATTGGGGGGACGAATAGGTGCATGGTATATCTTGACCTTAGTAAAGCTTTTGATACTTTTTCACATGACCTTCTCAAACAATCTAGGGAAATAGAACCTAGATGGAGCTATTGTAAGATGGGTATGTAACAGGATGGAAACCATTCCCAGAGAGTAGTTATCAATGGTTCATAGTCAAGCTAGATGGGCATATCAAGTAGGGTTCCACACGGATCAGTTCCAGATCCAGTTCTATTCAATATCATCATCAATGATTTAGATAATGGCATAGAGGGTACGTTTATACAGCTTGCAGATGATACCAATCTGGGAGGGGTGGCAAGTGCTTGGAGGATAGGATTAAAATTCAGTGTTCTGGACAAACCGGAGAAATGGTCTGCAGTAAACAGAATGACATTTAAGAATGACAAGTGCAAAATACTCTACTTAGGAAGGAACCATCAGTGGGACACATACAAAATGGGAAATGACTGCCTAGGAAGGAGTACTCTGGAAAGGGATCTTGGGGTCATAGTGGATCATAAACTAAATATGAGTCAACTGGGTAACACTGTTGCAAAAAAAGCAAACAGCATTATGGGATGTATTAGCAGACGTGTTGTAAGCAAGAAGTAATTCTTCCACTCTATTCAGTGCTGATTAGGCCTCAGCTGGAGTATTGTGTCCGTTTCTGGGCACCACATTTCAGGAAAGATGTGGACAAATTGGAGAAAATCCAGAGAAGAGCAACAAAAATGATCAAAGATCTAGAAAACATGACCCATGAGGGAAGAGTGAAAAAACTGGATTTGTTTAGACTGGAGAAGAGAAGACTGAGGGGGGACATGATAACATTTTCAAGTCTATAAAAGGTTGTTACAAGGAGGAGGGAGAAAATTTTTTCTTGTTAACCTCTGAGGATAGGACAACAGGGAACGGGCTTAAATTGCAGCAAAAGTGGTTTAGCTTGGACATTAAGAAAAACTTTCTAACTATCAGGGTAGTTAAGCATAGGAATAAATTGTCTAGGGAGGGTTATGGAATCTCTGTCTTTGGAGATTTTAACAAACTGTTTAGGCAAACACCTGTTTGGTCTAGATGATGCCTGGTCCTGCCTTGAGTGCAGGGGACTGGACTAGGAGACTGCTGAAGGTATCTTCCAGTCGTACAATTCTACGAGTCTATATGGGCTTTTCCATTTTCTTCTATATGATATGTGTCTCTACATAGGCACTATAATTTCACCTTTCTTTTAATTTCACACTGTCATATGACATCTTGAAAAATAGAAACTCTAAGCTGCATGTCTTTTCTATTGTGTGTTTTAAACAAATATGATAGAGCGTTTCCCTGCCTGTCTTTTCCTTGGCCACATGTACACTAAATGCTGCTGAAAGTAATGTTTAGTGTAGACACAGTTTTAGAATGCATTTTGGTATGGTGAAGCAGTAGAGATATTGTGCTCACAGCTGCCTTCCAGTGTTTATTTTGCCCTAGTATTTTGATGGTTATTGCAGGCTAGGTCACAGAAACCATGTTGGTCCTAGCCCACTGGGGGGCCTTAGCAGGAATATTTTCCCCTTCCGCCGCAATAAATACTAATAATTAATAGGGGGCCCCCTTGAGTTGCTCGGGCCTTAAGCAATTCCTTAATTTGTTTATGCCTAGTGCTGGCTCTGCAGAGAAGTACTGTTTGCTTTCTGATGCTGGTAGCTGTATATATCACTTACATATAGTAAAATAGTATCAATGTAATGATCTTTGATATTTATCTGACCAGCTGGCTGCCTAGTGCAATTTGGTGGATACTTTGATTAGAGAATAATTTACATTAAGTTTTTACTGGCACTAAACGAGCCTATAATTTAATGTTTAAATTAATATTTTCCATAGACCTAGCACTGTTTACACTTAGGGTTAGGTCAGCTTATTTTATGTTGCTAAGGGTGTGGATTTTTCACGCCCCTAAGTGACGTAGCTGGATAAACCTAACTTTTTAGTGTCGACTAAGCCTTCGTGTATTTGCGTGGCTAAGCCTCTTCCTTATCCTTCCCTCTTCCTCTCCCAGCTGATTCTGACAATTGGCTTTCCGTCACAGTGTTGAGTGGCTTCTGCCTCTACTATTTCCCTAGGGCGAACTTTCCCACACCCATGTCCTGAAGCCCATTGGTGAGAATGAATGGAACTCACTTGGTATGACATCAAAATCCACTGTGTCTAGGTTCTTTTATGGTGGCTATTACCATGGTATCTGAGCACTAGAATACATTGTTTCTTTTCATATGATTGAAATATTCTTAATAATAAGACGATGTTATTATATTTATTAGCAATATTAACATAAAATCAAAGTTCAGACATGTGACATAAGATGGATATTTAAAAATAAAAAAGTGTATGGTACCATATACAGTATCCTATATCTAGGTTTTTATCCTCTTTGATCTACCCTGCTATTTTGCTATACACAGTAGTGCAAATTTTAATTACATAACTCACACGTGTTCTAAGGGAGATGTCTCTTGGGTGTTGTGCATCACTAGCTACTTTTCCTCCTGGGAGAAAAGTAAATAATTTTTGTGACCTTCTTCTGTGTTTATGCACTGATCATTTTCTATGCACAGGGATTAGGCTCCATTAGAGACTAATTAAACCAATTTTTAAAATTTCAGTATGAAAGGATTTTGTAGTATAAAATATGTTTTTTAAAATGTATAACACATGGGGGTTTGGGGAGTGGGGAGTTTTGGGGCTGGGTTTTTTTTGTTGTTTTTTTTTGGTGCTGCAGGTCAAAAGCCATACCCAGACTAATTATTTTCAGATACTACAATAACATCTCCTAGATTTGGGGCAAAATTCTCTGATCCACCCTCTCTCTCAGTAGCACACATTTATATTCAATATTGCTTACATGTTCCACTTGTGGAACAGTTAGTTACTATATATCGGCGCAATGTGAAAGTGGAATGTATGCACTTTGGATTCAGAGTAAGGATAACAGATCCCAAGTGCATACCAGAGTAGAGAATTTTACACTAAGAACCAGTTAGATTTCAGTCTGAGTGAATTGTTGTCTTGAAGTGATAGATAGCCCTGAAGATGACAGCTATCTATTATTTAACTACTGTTTATAACAGAGCTATTAAATATTGTTTACATTGTCTATATAATGTCAAAATTAATATGGTTTTGAGATACTTTGTCTTACGTAACAATTTCTAATAAAAGTTCAAAACTAGAATAGTATATTGTCAAAAGAAATTCAAGTGCTGATGATCTAGTAGTTGAGAAGATTGTGAGTCTAATAATTGTATATTTCATAATGAAGAGAGCAAAGATACATAACAATTTTAATTGAAGTAAAACTCTGATATACATTTTGTTCCCTTCCCCTTACAAAAAGATGCAGGGTAATCCATGATAATGAAAGGTTGTGAGTATTTTTTCTGTAATATTTTCAATATTTTAGTCCTTAATAAATGGATTTGTTATATTTATATTCATTACGTTTTAGATATCTGACATCCATGTTACTGGAGAGTCAGAGGATATGTCTGCTAAAGAGAGGCTGCTCCTGTGGACACAGCAGACAACTGAGGGTTATGCTGCAATCCGTTGTGAAAATTTCACTACCTGCTGGCGAGATGGAAAATTATTTAACGCCATCATTCATAAATACAGGTAATTGCACAGTTTATTTTGGTTTTGTCCTTACACACCTGGAAATGTTTATTTGGACATTTTAATATACATGAAGAGGCCATTCAGCAGAAAATGGGCTCTGTGGCTTTTTTGTGTAGTAGTACTACAGGTGTAGAGACTAACTATGAGTCTTCTTGGGAATTCTTGGGAAATCTCCTACCTTCTGGAGGCAAGAGAGTCTTCATTAGGTACTTCATAATACATCTTGCTCAGAGTAGAGTCTTAATTCCAATCAGCCTACCTGAAAATATATAATGAGACACCACTGAATATACTCAAGGGAATGCGCACATGGCCCATAATGCCTTGGTTCTCAACCTTCATCATACCAGGGACCCCCTTTGCCATACCAGAACCCTTCTGAGGCCATCCTTTCCCATGGAGCTAGGTTTCCCCTCCATTTAGCAATGTGGGATGGGTGGGGTGGTCTCAAGCACTGACATCTATTCATAACTTCCTTTATCATACGACTCCCAAGATGAGACGTGTAATCTAATTCAGGGGGATTTCATAGATTGACCAGATGTCATTCAGCCATGGAAGAATTTTAAAGGGGCTATGGACATTCCAGTAGATAGTCATGAGGAATTGCATAAATCATGCATTTCTCTCTATTTCTTTGAGTAACATGGAAAGTAGAGGGAAATAACTGGCAAAAAGCTGCCCTAACTTTGAGAGCAAGTGAATCCGGAAGGACAGAGCAGTAAGGAGTGTATACATGGCCCAACCATGTATGAAAAAAGAACAAAAAAATCTCAGAGATATTGGAAGACCCAAGGAGTAGGAAAGAGATGAGATGGAGCCAAAATGGAGTTTAAAGAAACAAAATAGCAATTTTTTTCCATGGAAAATACTTCCCAGGATCTTCTTCAAAAGCTCACATCACCAGTGCTTATGAACAATATTTCAGCCTCCCCAGTTTATTAATTAATTATTAATTAATAGCTGTGTTACTGTTTGATTAATGAATAGTTAAAAACTTGAGACATACCTTGTAGCTGTAGAGTGAGGTTTACCTTGGTTTGGCCAAGGGTTGCCTCTAGCTCCAGGGTCTACACTTCCCTTTAGTCAGTTTCAGTTTAGTCAGGGTTTCACTTGGGAATGGGGGAACAAGGACTTTGGCACACGTGCGCTTCATAAAGCAAATTGTTCCATTTTTGAAGCCCCTTAGACAGATGCAGTGTTTCATGCACTGTCCTTTTTCACCTATTTTCTCTTTATCCTACTCTCCTCCTGTACTGTATCTACCCATACACACGTCCTTCTCAGGAGTGCTTATAGCACTGATTTTGTTGCTAGGAGGGTTGTTACACTTGTGGACCTATTCCTGCTCCCACTGAAGCCAGTGGGGTTTTTGCCTTCGACGTCAGTGGGCTCCCCGCTTCTTTTACTCCATATTTTGAAGCATTAAAATAAATACCCAATCCTCTCTTTTTGTGTTGTTATTCACAGAGGAGGAAAATTCTTCCCAAATTTCAAGGATGTCTGTTCACACTCCGTAATAGAATGGCTGTCAGCAGGAAGTTTAAGTGCAGTGGCAATGATTTCTGAGACACTGAATGTATCTATTCCAGGTGTAAGGAAACACTATGGCATCTCAGACATCACTGCCCAAATATTATCCCTGCAACCAAAGAGAAAAGGGGACCCGCCTCCATTTCTGCCTCCTAGCAGCAGACACTGCTCAGAGGAAGCAGCAGGCCACAATTACCTCCATGCCAAAAACGAGGGTTTGGGGCTTTTTTTTAAAATTTAATTTAATTTGGAAGTTACGCTCCATCCCTAGTGCTGCTGGAAATCCCACAGCCTGCAAGAGGCTGGGCAGGGAGAGGGACGGGCTCCTGAGTTGTGGAGCTACCAGAAGGCAAGGCGTTTGTTTGCATGCTGTACTTGGGAGCAGGTCTGCAGTTCTAAACTGCAAAGTGTCTGCAGCATGGTCTGTCACGGTACAGCATCCACGGCCCTCAAGTGGTTCAGAA
This sequence comes from Mesoclemmys tuberculata, assembly GCA_007922155.1. Taxonomy (NCBI): domain Eukaryota; kingdom Metazoa; phylum Chordata; order Testudines; family Chelidae; genus Mesoclemmys; species Mesoclemmys tuberculata. The sequence continues at coordinate 86,844,510 of ML675604.1, forward strand.
CCCTCAGTAAGGCCCCCACCCTAAAGATGTTTGAAGGGGTGAGAGGCCCCTGCCACACCTTCAGTCAGATTCACTGAGAGTGAAAGCCGTAATAACCTTTCTCTCAGATGAGTGTGCTTCGTGCAGCTCATTGGGAAGGGATGATTCTATGGCTGCTCTTTTACTCAATGAATGAAAGCATTTTTACTGTTTCATGAATTAAACTAGTTGCCATTAAAAGCTTACAGTTAGTCTAGAACCTTGCAAGGCAGACCAGGTAGGGTGCAGCATCCCACTGGGCTGTGGCAGGAGTAGGGCAGGGACTCAGTCGTGACTGAGTAGTTGTGACTCAGGCCCCTGCCATCCCTGTGCTCCATGGGAAAAGGAAGATGTGCCAGCCTTTCCCCTGGAACGTCTTATTTCCCCTTCTGCACCATACTAGCAGGAATGTTGTGGCAGGGGAAACCATGCATGACGCTCCCCAACGGTACCCAGGGTTGTGAGGCATCTCACCACCATCTGCCCTTAGTGTGAAGCAGTCTTGTCTCTGCCTGCTGTGGATCAGCTCCCTGAAACCACCAGCACATGCATTACCTTCCAAATCTCTGCAGGCTTTGCTCTCTCTGTAGAGCTAGAGAGAGGCATCCACCAACCCTCAGGTTCTCAGAGCATTCCTTCAGTGTCTAACAGTGACTAACCACTCTCAGTCTGCTGTTCCCAAAAGAACAGTACACAACAGCTTGTAAGACTTAACTCAGGGCCATCACTTTGCTTAACATCATAGCACGTAGAAATCTTTATGGAGAAAACAAGAATAAGCTTAAGTTTATAATCAAAGACATAGAGATTCAAGTAATGATGAGTAAGAATATTGGAAACAAAAGGTTAAATATAAAAAAACCTACAGGCTTTCTAGAGACTAAACTTTACTAGAAAGTTACTCTCTTGTCTAAAGAAGTTTTTCTTACCCGAATTCCTTGTCAGCATTTCCAGCTAAACCTTCTGAGACCACTTTTCCATGAAGCAAAAGTGCTCTCTGTTTAGTCTCTCAGTGAAAGGTGCCAGGATATCTTCTCTGCCTCCCAAATATAGTGGAATAAATATTTCATGTATATATAGTCCATATAGTCTCAGTGGAAGTTTGTCAAAAAATTGTCTTGTTATTTTAGAGATATCGCAGCCATTTTATTAGAATTAATAAAGAATTAGAATGGCTTTATGGCTACACATGTGTGTAAGGAGCCACCTATGTGGCTCCAGTTGCAGGATTTGGGCCTGGTTTTTGTAAGTATTCTATGATTTTTTAAAAAATAGACAAATCAAATCAACATCTCCTAAATTTGGTATATGGTTAGTTTTAACAATAAGATTTGCCGTGTTTATTAGCAGTGCATACTTTTTAAAATATAGTTTCTTCTTCGAGTGTTTGCTCATGTCGATTCCATTGTATGTGTGTGTGTGCCCCGTGCACAGTCACCAGAATTTTTTTCCTCTTAGCAGTACCTGTGGGGCAGGCCTCAGCACCCCCTGGAGTCCCACGCACATGCCGTGGAATATTAGGCACCACTAGCCCTATGCCCCCTCAGTTCCTTCTTTCTGCCACTGACAGTTACTGTAACTGCATCTGGCTTACGTGCCTCTTAGCAATTTAGTGCTAAGTGTTCCCTTGAGTAGTTAGTGTGTTTGTTAGTTAATAGCTGTAAATCATTCAGTAGTTAAGGTTAGTCCCCTTAGGCACCTCCGCCTGGCAACTGGGGCATGCCCTGATCTCCAGGTTTCAAGCTTGGTAAGTCTTGAGGCAAGCCCTTCCTGCTTAGCGACCTCCATGACAGTTGTCTGAAGTGTCTGGGGGAGTCACACAGGAAGGAAAGTGCCGAATTTGTAAGGCATTCAGATCACAGACTCAGAAGGAGCAGGAAATCTGTCCGAAGGCCCTACCAATGGAGGCTGCTCTGAGACCGGCCTTGGAGTCATCTCGCTCCCTCTTGGTGCCGAGCACTACCTTGGTGCAGAGTGCACCTCCAGCACTGGAATCACCGCAGCACTGAGCTGCTTCTTTGCCGTCAAAGAAGAAGCAGAAGAAACAGCTCTCAGAGAGGGGCCACTCCCCTGTGCCGAAGAAGACCAAGGACATGGGGTCGAACACGGGACCATCACAGGTCCAGCGGGCTGTGCAGACTCTGCAAGGGTAAGGCTCATCGCCTAGGGCCCTGAACTCTTTGAGAGAGCCTTCTCTGACTCCAGGGAGCAGAAGAGGGCCTCTGCAACTCATGGCGCCATCAACACCGGAGGCATTTTGACCAGCAAGAGACTTAATGGCTCTTCCGTTGCCTCCTATGCCTTTGCCCCAGATGGAGCATGTGGAAAATGCACCGATGTCAAAGGAGAAGTCCCCGTTGAGACACACCCAGCGGCTTCACTGCTCTCCAGAGCCCCGTCATGCCTCTTCACGGGCCAGGTCATCATGGAGAAGGTCTCCTCCCTCAAGACATTAATCCCCGAAGACACGGTCTTCATCATTGGGAAGATCGCTGGAGGCAAAGTGCCAATACCAGAGGAGTTCAGTAGTATCAGTTCGACACCACTGTCAGGCGCTAATACTGAAGACCTCGGCACTGTCAGGCTGGCACCGGTCCTGCTCTGGGTCGAGTTGGTGCTGATCATTATTCCCAGCACTGATGAGTTCGCCCGTGCATTTCTGGTGCAGAACCTGGTCGCCGGCATCCAGATGCTCGCCCAAGGATGATCATCGATTCTCGGCACTGAGTTACTCCCCTGCAGCATGGTGATGTTCCCGCTACTCCTCCCACTGAAGGTTCTCTCCAGCGAGGCACCGGTCTAGCGAATGGTACCCATGGTCACCGGCTTCACGCTCCCCGTCCCCAAGGCAGCGATCACCAGAGCACCAGCGGACTCAGGGAACCAGAATCCACTCCTGCTCTCCATGGCACTGCTCTGTGGGATAGGGGTCAGACACCGGCCATCATTGGTCATCAGGGAGAGAGTCCTGTTCCTCCCAGGAGGACAGAACCTCAGCAGCCCATCCTGGTCAGCTGCATCGACCTGGGGGTCATGAGCAAGGTCCCTATCTGACCACTCCAGGTTGGTCTCAAGGACGTTGGCAAGCACAGTGGCCATTCTGGAATATCTGGGGGTTCCCTGTGGCCATGGGTGCCTATTTCCTTAGATCATCCGGGAAACAATCCAAAGCCCCAGCACCTCGGTGGAGACCCGCAGCTTAGCCTCGGCAGTGGAACTGGACCCGCTAGAAGGGACTTGAACAGCGGTTCCTCCCACAGCCAAGGGAAATGCTGCCACCTCCGGTGCTGGGACAGTTGTCCTCCTCAGACAAGGCAGTCACAGCGGGACCATCGGCTCCTCTAGATAACTTTTGAGCCCACCAAGAGCTCCTTAAGAAGGTGGCCTCGAACTTGGAGTTGGAAGCGGAGGAGCTTCAGAAGCAGTTGGACAACCTTTTCGATGTACTGGCAGCTGCATCACTGGCCTGGGTCACCCTGTCAGTCCATGAAGGAGTTCTTAAGTTGGTTAAGGCCCTTTGGCAAATGCCATCCTCTCTGCCACAGACCTGTAAGAGAGTGGAGAAAAAATACTACATCCCCACACAGGGGTTCAAATACTTACTTACACACCCTTCCCTGGGTTCCCTGGTAGTGGCGGCCGCCAAGAAATGGGACAGACAGGGAAAACCCAGCACAACTCCCAAAAACAAAGACAACAGAAAACTGGAATTGTTTGCGAGAAAAATGTATTCTACTGCCAGCCTACAATTCTGGATTGCTAACCAGCAAGCACTGATGGGGAGCTATAACCTCTGGGATTCCTTTAAGCAATTCAGAGAGGCTCTGCCCCAGGAGCAGGCACCGGACTTTGCCACCACCTTGGAGGAGGGCACGATGGTGGCCAGGTCCACCATACAGGCAGCCTCAGATGTGGCTGACTCGGCTGCAAGATCTATGGCCTCCGCGATCTACATGCACCAGTGTTCATGGCTGTAGTCATCTGGTCTGTCCCAGGAGATGCAGCAGTCTATCCAGGACCTGCTGTTCGATAGAAGTGCACTCTTTTTGGAACAGATCGACACCAAACTCCACGGCTTGAAAGACTCAAGGGCCATGTTACGTTCGTTGTGTCTGTACACACCCCAGGCTTTGAGAAGGCAGTTCTGCCCACAACAGCAATGCCAGCCACAGCTTAGGTTTCAGGCCTAGTGCTTTGGGACCTACTGAAGGAGAGAGAGAGACAGAAGCTCTAGGCAGTGCCAGCCAGCTCTGTCTTCCTTCTCAGCTAACCAGCTGGGCCCCTCCTGGCACTCGGACAGGCAGCGCCAGTTGTTTTGATGGCGTTCCCAAGGACAGCTATCCAGTCTTGCACCAGGATCCTACTTTCCCGATATTCCTAAACTGACTTTCCCCTTTCCTCCTGGCATGGGCCCGTATAACATTGGATCGTTGGGTCCTGGGTATCATTGCAGCAAGTTATACGCTGCAGTTCTCTTCCCGCCTCCACATACTTCCCCATCTCTGTCCTTTTCAGGGACCCCTCTCATGAGCAACTCTTAATACAGGAGGTAGAGAATCTTCTTACACTGGGAACTTCGGAGGAGGTTCCATCAGCCATGAGAGGAAGAGGTTTCTATTCCTGCTACTTCCTCATTCCCAAGATGAAAGGAGGCCTCAGGCCCATTTTGGACCTGTGGGGCCGAAACAGATACATCTGAAGTTTTGCATGGTCTCCCTAGCTTCCATCATCCTCTCATTGGATTCAGGAGACTGGTACGCTGCCTCCTAGCCTCTCTGGGTTGGTGGTTAGACACCTGCCCGGTGATGGAAGGAACGCCCTTTGCAGGTATGGCCCCCTCAATGACTCTGGTTCTGGATGCATCGGACTTAGAGTGGGAGCACATATTGGCTTGGGCCATAGCACCCAACGGGCCTGGTCAAGGGAGGACCAAGGGCTGCACATAAACATAAGGGAGCTCAGGGCATGTGGAGTGTTCCTCCCCTTTCTGAGAGGTGCCTAATATACTGAGGCATGTGTGCAGGACTTCAGGGGGTGCTGCTAGGGGGAAAAGAATTCCAGTAATCGTGCAGAGGGGTGCGCAAGTACCTACAATGGAATGGACATGAGGAACACATCTCAAAGAACAACAGTTACAAGATGAATAACTATTTTTTCTTTATAGTTCATTATTTTTTATTTGAACCTCCACAAATGTACATGAATGTGTAATCTGGTACTTTTGTAAAATTCACTTAGTTCCTGTGAAATTCTGGAATATTTCAGTGTCCTGTATAGATTTATAGTTGAACTTTTTGTTTTAAGTTTTTGTTTGAAGATATGTGTATTTGCTTGAGTGTGTTGTCTCTACCTAAATCTGAATCCAGGCAGTTTTGAAAAATAGATTATGGTGCTTTCTGTCCTATCATGCCAGGCATCTGTGTAGTAGCCAAAACCTTTAGGCCAAACTTCAGAATTGGAAGCTGAGTTTCATCAGCAAAAGAGGCCCAGGTTTGCACAGCTACATTACCATATACACATGGGTGTTGATCTAGCAATTTCATCCTCATGAGTGGTTCAACTGCAGAAATGTGGCCTTGGTGACTGATGCACAGGCAAACTCATAACCACTGTAAACGAATTTGCACGTGTAAATGTGGACTTGTGCCAGCAGTGTCATGTGCTTGTGCATTTTTCCAGGGACAAGTACTTCCATTTTTTTAAAATTCATCCCTTCATAGAATTATATAGAAAAAGCTGGTGTCTATGAAAAGGTGGGATTATACTTGTTCTATTTCAAGATGTGTTCTGTCATGCAAGGGCTACTAGCCACAACACAGAAAAGGTTAGTGCAGGGACCTTGTGAAAGCTGCAGCTACCTTACATTTCTAAATAAAGTACCTAAGGGTAAACAAAATAGCTTAAATACTGACCTATATCCTGTTTAGTCAGGTAATACGTTAAAAATAAGTCTGCTTGCCCAATTAAATATTTTAAAATCTTACTCAAAATTCTTTCTCTTTTCTCAAACTGCAAAATAATGCCAGGCCTTTAGTTCCATCTAATTATGTAGGCTAATTATAAAAAAAACCACTCCTGAGAATATGAAATGAACGAAAAATGTGAGATTTCCTTTTTGTTAAAGAGAACGTAACAATGAAGTACAAGTTAGACAATGGCAAGCAGAAACTAGAAGATACAAATAATCTTTCTTTACTTTAAATTTAACCCCCAAGCATTCTGAGGCTTGATACTATGTAATATTTAGTTTCTTTTCAAGTCATCCCCTCAGGCAGCTCAGCCTGTTTTTGCAAATTTTGGCATCACTCTTTGTACCCCCAAGGAATGTACTCATGTCAGTGCCTGATCACCGGCAACATGTTTTAACATTACCGTGGTGCCGTGTGCACTGTTGTCCTGTAGCTTGGCTTGTAACAAAACTTGCCTGGCAAACCTCTGCCTTGCAGAGCCATAAACCCAGGCTTGAATTAACACAGATGATCCAGCCTGTTAAATGCTGTATGCCACTTTAAAAACACATCAATATACTGGTTTTGAAAGAATACACAGAAATATTTCAAGACAGAGTCATATGTCTCATCTAAACTGATCCCACTCTCTCTAGCATTTGTTCTTTGTAATATCTGACTCTGGCTTCCTTTCTGAAGACGTTCACAGCTGCAGCTTGTATTACTGTTCCCTGCGTGAACTAAAGTTTCTCCTAAATACCGTCTGCGCATGGTCTGTTGTTGGCTTGAATTCCTTTTATTTTGTGACAGTCACTTTCCCCAGGCCCTCCAAAATTGTATAAACCTTATTTATGAACCTTGCTAAGGACCTGGTGCAAAGTCTATTAATATCTTTCCATTAACTTCAATGGACTTTGGTTTAGACCCTAACTTTTTTTTCCTAATTTAATATAAACCTATTTTATTAACTCCTTCTCAGAGATGCAGTCCTCTGGAGCTCTTTGTCATTCTTTTCTCCTCTTGTAGCATTTCCAATCTTTCAAGATTCTCCCTGGAATGTCATGCCAAGAATTGTGCACTATAATCTATGTGTAATCCCACAAACCCTTTGCGTAGATCCACAATGATCTTTTTCGCCGCGTGGTCTATTTCCTTGTTTATATATCCCAGGGTTCTGTTTGCTTTTCTAGTTGACAGCAGACAGAGAGTTGATTAATTTATTTTTAACCAGACCCTTTTCATGTCTTCATTTCATATTATGGGTTAAATTCATCCCTGAACTGGGGGGTCAGCACGAGGTCCTTGTGCCTCCTGAGTCCCCCACACAAGCCTTCAAAACATGGTGTAAGTGGCACATAGGTCTTGCGTGGGCCTCCTGCACAGGGGAGATTTTCACCCTAAGGGCTTTGATGGGGCTTTAAACTGGACCTCAGCATGCGTTGTACATATTTGATTGCGTCTTTTTCTCCCTACTCTTCATGTCACTTTTGTTCTTAGACTGCCAGATGTTCTCGTTAGAGACTGTGTCTGTGTCTTCTTATGCCTGTATGCATTGGGGGGTGGTAATCTATATTCTGGTGCTGCAGATAGGGAGATGGCCTTTGCCCCATCCCTGCAGTGCCATTGGCTGTTTTGTGGAGTTAGCCCCCTGGGGAGGTGGGCATATAGGGAGCCTGTGGTCATCCTCAGTTCTGCCCTGTTTTGTAGCCTTCCCATTCCTTCCTTTTGATAGGTTTGTTCAGTCTCCTGGAATGCCAGGTGTTGGCCAATCACCTTTTTGAGGATCTGGAAGGGGTTTTTCCCAAATGGTAGTATTAGCAAACAGCTTTGTGGGTTTCTTCACCTTCATCTTGACATCCAAGCAATCTGAATAGGGGATGCACTGTTTATTGTTACAACTTGTGGCAAATTTCCACTGCAGTCTGCAGGTTAATGGGGAAAATTATAGGCCTTTCACTCAGAGATGCATATTCAGGCATTGTTCCTAAGCATAGGCTTGGTTTAGTGAGGGTGCCAACCTTTGTTTCTTCCACAGCATTACGCTCCATTTATCTCACAGAAGGATGGGGGCAGGAACACTGGCTGTATAATCCAGGTCTCTTAGCTGGCAGAATTAAGATTTTACTCCGTTCCTGTTTCTGTTACATCTGTGGCCATCTCAAAATCCACCCTGGAAAGACAACATCTACTGATAAAACTTTTACACAAACACATATTGAATTTGTAGAATGTACTGGCTCAAGGTCTCATTGAGGTCAAGGGTTTAGTAAAATTCAGAAAAGAATTAGATGCTTATATGGACGAATATAAAATCCGCAGCTATATTAGATACCAAAAATAAAGGTCTAGGGATGTGAACTCTTGTACTTTATGGCATAACCCAACGACTAAATGTTTAAGGTTAGGAAGAAGCTTCTCATGTGGGCAGGTTATTCTATATTTGTCCGTTATGGGGTTTGCTGCAGCTTCTTCTAAAGTCTCAGGTACTGCCCATTTCAGGGACACATGACTGAACTGGATGCTTCACTGGTTTGATGTATGACAGTATGATGTATGACAGTTTCTGTGTTCCTATGTCTTGTGGCTCAGAGTTAAGAATATTATTGTAATGTGTCAGACTAAAAGTTCATATATCAGTATTCTCTGTATTTTCTTGAGCTCCTATCATTGTAATACGTTAATACTAACCAAAACATCTTTATAGATTTCAAGGCATGAAGGGATCACTGTGATCATCCTGTATGACCTCCTGTATAGCACAGGCCATAGAACTTCCCCCAAACCAATCCTAGAGCAGATCTTAAAAAAAAACCCATCCAATCTTGATTTAAAAATTATCAGTGGTGGAGACTCCATGACAGCGCTTGGCAAGTTGTTCCAATAGTTAATTATTCTCACAGTTAAAAATGTACACCTTATTTTTAGTCTGAATTCATCTAGCTTCAGCATCCAGCCATTGGATCATATGCTGCCATTGTAAAATACTAGAATACTGTATTTATTTTTACGTGGACCAGTACTTTGAATATTTCTAGGACTAGTCTCTCTTGATTTGGTTAAAATACAGGGTTTAAAAATACCTTGTACATTCTCTCTGATTTTAAACCTACAATAAGAATTTTAAAATAATGATCTCCGAAGTCACATATTATGCAGGTTTCTTAGTGTAATGGGGTGTGTGCCATCCCTGTTCTCAAACTCTGTCTTTGAAGTGGCAACTTCCTGTGATTTATTTACATTCCCATCACCAATACCAATGCAGAAATATCATATACAGTGCTTCTCTACCTTTATCCCTTTCCTGCTGGGCAGGGAAAGACAGAGATCTCTCTTCCTTAGGATCTCTGCTCACGTAGGGTCAGTGAGCTCTAAGCCCTTCTGATCAGGCCACCCTACATGTCCTTTCATAGAAATTAGAGCGATCTGAGACTACATCCTAAATTCATCCCTGAGTGGTGGTGTCAAAGTTTCACCTAAATTAAACAATTAGCCCTTCCAGTCTTCTTTGCAAACCTGCATTCGATGCTGTGATAGAAGGAGCTACATGCTGTGGATGTTTCCAGAGCCTTGCTCTGTTATGACAACAGGACTAAAACCTTTCAGATTGCCTCCCTGCCTTTTTATGGCTGTATCCAACTTGTTGAAAGACCAAGCCATCTTGTCACAGGGAATCTGTAAGTGGATCACCTTCTGCATCTCCACCTGTTATCAGCTTGCTCTTGAGTCTTCCCCCAAACTTCAAGGCACATTTCACCAGGGCACAGGCAGCATTCTCAGCTTCCTTCCGGAATGTAACCATATCTGAGTTGTGTAAAGAAGTGAATTGGAGCAACCTACTCACCTTTGTTAATCATTGTGCCCTCGACATGGCATCTAGATCTGCAGCCCAGTTTGGGAGGGTGGTAGTTCAATCTCTGTTTGACTGGTACAGCTGATCGTCCTCCATCCCACCATCCAGAGAGGATACTCATTGCCAGTCACCTTCACTGAGAGACACACTCACGCAGACTCGAAGAAGAAAGAAGAATTACTTACCCTACAGTAACTGGTTCTTCAAGATGCCATAATCAGGGTGAATCCCATGAGCTGCCTCTTTCCCTGCTTTTAGGAGTCCTGGGCTTTGAATTGCAAGGGAACTGAGTGGAGTGGGTCTGGCCACCCTATCCTGTGTGCCTTTGCATGAATGCACATGGAACCACATCACACATGTGAAACCACAACATATACTGCTATTAAACCCCCCCCGCCCACCACAACATTCTCTTGTGCCTGAGGTGCATGCACACCTACAGGGGGATCCACACTCACTAATCTATCTGGAAGAACCACAGTAACTATAGGGTAAGTAATGGTTCTTTATGATAGATGCATCTTGTAAGAGAGTTCTAGAGCAGGATAGCAAATAGTTCCCCATTAAGGAACTTCTTTAAAAAAAAGAAACCTGGGAATTTTAAAACCAATATCAAAATGTCTACATTAAAAGACAATTAAAATGGCATTGTGAAGCACTGAAATATTGAAAATTTCAAAACTGGTTTTGCCCCAGGTGCATAGGATGAGCAGATGTTCCAATTTTATAGGGACAGTCCCGATATTTGGGGCATTTTTTCATATAGGTGCCTATTAACTTCCACCCCATCCCGATTTTTCCCCTTGTTAGCTGGTCACCCTACTGGTGTATGTGCATTATTTTGAATTACGTGATAATATTCTGTTATTCTCACAGGATACCCATATCATTCCATGTGCAGGTTGGATGGTGTGAAGTGAATGAAACAGGGGTCCTCAGGATTTGTACCTGAATTGGAGGTGAATTTTGCATGTAGGGTAAATTTCCATGGATTTACTCTGCATGTACCCTGGTGAAATTAACAGCATTTCTGAATGCCCTTTAGTGGACAAGGTAGATGGTTTGTAGTGAATGAGGTGGACTGAGTAGTGAATGAAGGAAGAGCTAGTCACTGGGTAGTGAGAATAAATATTAAACATCTTCTTTGCTCTGCGGTATCTACCCAACACAATGAATAAGAGAGAGGTGCTTTATAGCAACTAATATATTATGCAGTCAGATAAGTAAGGTTCAGATTGAAACGCAGTGAAGTTAAGACTACGTGGACACCTTTAACATTAGCATTCCCTAATTTTTAAATTATTTTCTGTGCAACCTTAATGTTCTTTAAGATTATTTTCAAGTTATTTGCTAGGATTCTCCTTTTGCCACTCCCTTCAGAAATGGACCCGACCTGATTCAGAAATCTTGCGATTCTTAGTCATTTTTTTATGATCACATGTTCTGACATGGTCTTTAATTAGTTTAGTAAATCCTTTTCTGAGGAATCATCTGTGAACACTGAAGAAAGAATTCATTTAATATTTATAGGCGTTTTCTCATTACAGCAATTAAAAACCTAGCTAGACTATACATAGATCTTCACTTAACTCTACATCTCCTGTAATGTCCCCTGTGTTGCTACTCATACAATAATATAGATACTTAATATAAAACAAGAAATATGCCTCTATTGCCTTCTCCTTTATTGCTGTGGTTTAGTCAGCTACCATTTTGATGATTTTGTTAAATCCGAGTTTCTCGAGGATTAAATAATTTAGGTTCTGCATGTGAGATAGTTTCGTACTTGAATAGTCCTATTGAACTCATTAGCACTACTCACGTGTGTGAAGTTAGTGATGTGTATAAGCATTTGCAGGATCAGGACCTAACTTCTTTTAATTAAAGATAAACAGAATTGTTGGCAGTAAAGCTGTTGTCTTAAAATAGTGAAAAAGAGGATATCATTTGCACAGTGTAGTTAACTAGGGAGACTAAAGATAGTTAAAGATCTTTCCCACATTGAAATACAATGATCCTATTTAAAATTCCCCAAATACTGCAGCCTCTGTTTTGGATTGTGAATCTTGACACTTATTACCAAGATTTTTTTAGATTCCAAGTACACAAAAACCTACATGCTGTGGGTAGCTCCGTTGATTTCAATAAGGCTACTCACAGAAGGTAAAGCTTAACATAAAAGCCTTAGTTTCCCTGCACTGTTATCCAAGTATTGTTCACTTATTCCAGGGGTAGCCAAACTTACTGGCTCACTGAAACCTCCGTCCGTGCTGGGCAGAATCCTCGAGCTCCACCACCCTGCCACAGGGCATAAGCTCCGAGCTCTTTGCCCCAGTGTGGTAGGCAGAGAATTGGAGGGCATATGGGGCTCTGCAAGCCGCACTTTAACTGTAAAAGAGCCACATGCACCTCTGAGTTACTTCTTTCCATGGATCTACAGATGGAAATTGAAATTAATAGGCGGCAGGTTTAAATGAACAAAAGGAAGTATTTTTTCACACAACACACAGTCAACGTGTTGAACTCTTTGCCAGAGGATGTTGTGAAGGCCAAGACTATAACAGGGATAAAAAAGAATAGATACATTAATGGAAGATAGGTCTATCAATGGCTATTAGCCAGGATGAGCAGGGATTGCTGTTTGCCAGAAGCTGGGAATGGGTGATGGGATGGATCACTTGATGAATACCTGTTCTGTTCATTTCCTCTGAACCATCTAGCATTGGCTACTGTCACAAGACAGGACACTGGGCTAGATGGACCATTGATCTGACCCAGTATGGCCGTTCTTACATTCTTAGATGTTCTTATGTTGTTTTCTTGAACAAGTTATAATTTTGTCAGTTTCCTAACCGCTGTGATACTACAGTCTCACTCTGTAACTTTTAACATAAGTTATACCTAATTTCTAACACTTACTCTAAAATCTTTAGTGGTAGAAGAGGTGCATTTTATCAATAAAATAGTTAATGACTCACTATTTGGATGCTGAGCACCTTGATCTGGGTGTGTCTCTAACAGAGACATCTATTTGTATGGAATGTTCCAACTTTTTGTGTGGTTTGTGTTGTGTATGTGCTTTTTCCAATGGCAAGGACCCAGCTTTGCTAAAAAATCACTCATAAGATGAGTCACAATATTATGTTTGAAGGTGAGGTCACTATTTGTTTTTTGAAGTGCATTTAGTTTCCTTTGGCCTATATTATATAGAAAACTGCTTGCTAATTCTATACAAAATTATTTTATTTTGTATTTATATAAACCTTTATAATTAATGCAAAATAACATTTGTCTTGAAAGTTTATGGGGATTTTTATTCATCCTGTCTATTTTATTTGTTTTTTATTTTTAGAAACCAAAATGCTTGTCTTCCTGGATGCTGTCTTTAACCCACTGCTCCCCTCCAGATTAAGCCAATTAAATTTAATCTAAATTAGTACGATATACATTATAACTGAAGTATAATCAGTTAAAGTTGGTAATGGTTAAGAACTCATTTGAGAATAAATTCTTGTTTCCACAGGTATCAGAAACATATAGACATGTATATTATAGCTTTACAAAAGCACAGCCCTCTCTTCAGGCCAGAATTTGCAACCCTTTCTCTTCATATGTAGTACTTTACTCCATGGAGTATTCACAGATTGATGATCACAAGGGATGGCATATAGGGTATGTCTATAGCTGGAGCTGGGAATACATATTCACACTACACCTCAGCTACGGTCTCTGATGGGCATGTACTCAGGGCGGCTAGTCCATCCTGCAGCTCACACTGCCATGGCTATGTTCCCTTTTTAGCACACTGGCTCCACATGCCTCCTCCAGCTGGGAGTCCCATCCCCAGCTCCAAGTGTAGACACACCTTCAAAAGGAATCTTCTGAGCTTGTCCAGCAGGAACTGCTGCACACTATGGACAGGGGCTTTTTGTGAACTGAATGGTAAGCTTATGTCTGGAGAGAAAAGTTGTGCTTAAAAACCATAAAAGCAACTCTCTTTAAAGAAAAAGGCAACTGTTTATTGATTTCATGGTTCTTTTGTTCAGGCAGGGGCTGGGGTCAGAAGAAAAGTCTAACTGAAATGAGGGGGTGGGCACTCTTTTCTCTGGCTCTAAACCTCTCTGCAGTTTGTCCTGTTTTGAAAGAAGACAAGATGACTGGCTAGGAATGGAGGCATCATCTCCCCTCCCACATTTCAAAATATTCTTCAGTGCACTTCTAGAGATGCACCCTTGCTTTTCAATTTTAAAACCTGTTTTTTCCCTTGTCCAACCACCAAAGGAACTCATTTTCAGTGAATAAGCTTCCAGGCTATGTTTCTCTTTCAGTAATTGACACAAGAACAGAGCTTATGCTGTGTTCTGCAGTCTTTTCTGCTGAATGGAGCCTTTAGATAAATATGAGCTAGTTATTTTAGGTAGGTACAGTGTGTGTTAGTTAGAGATGAAGCTGATTAAAAATAGGATGGTTTTCATTGCAACTTTTTATTTTCATAAAATGAGGCTGTGTAGTCTAGTGGATAGGGAAGTGGAGATTTTATTAATTTAACTATGTCACTGTAAGAGTGAGCTTCCATTTAAATGGAGTGCTTTATAGATTTTAGTGTATTGGAACTAATAACTGCTTATTTTTATTGTGAAAAGACAAGGCTTTCATACCAACTTGCCTGATCATGTTCTGAACGTTAACAGTTGAATAGGTGTCATTCTGTATTTCATACTTGTTTTATCAGCAAGCCTGAAATGCCTGGAAAGAAAGCAGACCAAAATAAACCAACAGCATATGTTTATACAGAAATTAGTCTTTTCCTATTTACTGTATGTTATGAAGCAAATGTTTATTAATCTATAATCAGTATTAGTTTGACTCTGACGTAGATTCATGTGTTCCTTTTTCAATAATTATTTATACTTTTCTGTTAACTGCAGTGAAATTCAAAGAATAACATGAACCCGATTCTGCTCCCATTAAAATCAACAGGGAAAACAAACTCCATCAGGGTAACAGTAGATCAGTGAAAACCTCCATTGACTTCAGTGGGAGGGTCAGGAGTTTGATCTGTTTTTATGAATGTGCCTTCTGGAAGACACAAGAAAATCTATGTGATTCTAAATGCTTGAAAGAACTATATTTTTGCTTGTAGTAACCATGTAATTAATTCTACGAGTATGCCACGGTCACACTGAGTGTAGTAAAGTTATGTAGCTTTTGGGATGGGGGATTGGTGTGCTGGAAAAACAGATACCGTGTTTATTGGTTTTGAAAAATGTGAAACATTTTGAGCTTTTGCTTCAGTCTGTTTCTGTTGCAAATGTTTTCAAACTTTGCTTGATGGAGTTGTACGAAAATGGGCAATTCTGCCAGTGTAGAATTTTGCATTTCCCCCCCTCAAGTATAAAAATATACTTTGAGGGGGGGAAATGAACATTGAGGGAGGGAGCTGATCTCTAAAGCTGACTCTCACATACCCTGTCTTAAGGGATCTCAGTGTGAAAAATACATATTCATATTTTGAAAGCCTTTAGAGGGCACCTCTGTTTTTAATGTAACATTCTCCTCCTGCCATTACCACCAGCAGCTTTATATGAAGTCATTCAATGAATTTCATCTGATACTGCTATAACAAAGACATGGTTTCTGCTTCTGGTTTTTTCTTTTCTCTCTCTCCTTCCCCTCCCCCTTCCCCTGTTTGGATTGTTGTTTTTTGTGTTGTTTTAAACATGGGCTTGTTTTCTTGGTGCAACGCACCTATGACTCCAGTTGATTTCAGTGGGATCTGTGGGTGCTCAGCACCTTTGAAAATCACATTTTCTCCTCCTACTCTTCTTCCTCCTCATTTGCTAAGGCTGGCAGTGTTCTCAGTGCTGTACAACAGTTTTTCTCAACCTTTTAACTAGCAAGTACCCCCAACTTCTGAAAGTTTTAATAAGTACTCCAACACTCAATTTTCCATGGGATTTTATATTTACAGACTAATGTGAGCCATATGTTGGAAGAAGGACTGAGTATATAAGGCCGTGATATGATAGAGGTCAGATCTAGTGTGGGTAGGGTTACCACCTTTACACCAGGGGTGCACAGCTTAAGTATGTACCTGGGCTAGAGGTGATGTTGGCTAAAGTTAGGAGGCTTTGAAAGTTAGGAGCATGCCAATGCTGGGGAATACAAAGTACTGCGCCAATTTTTTGCCATAGATTTGAGAGGAGGAAGGGGTGAGAGAGAGACAGGAAAAGAGGGTAACAGGTTGAGAAACTATGCTATACAAAGCACAAATGAAGATAGTTCCTGTGCTGAGGAATTGACACTCTAGGAGCCAGACAAATGCATACTGAGGAAACCTAGGGAGCAGTGCTAATTTAGATGCTTAAAACATAAAATATGGGGATAGCGATGGTATGATGTTGGCATGAGTTAGAATTTGTGGACCTCATGAAAAATGTGGGCTTACAGGAGAGATCTGAACAATAGATGGGATTGAAAGACATTACAATAGAGATGTTGTTCCAGGCATTTGGGATTGGGTGGCCCATGAAAGAAGGCATGAAAACATGGGAGAATGAGACTAAGAGGGAGATGAGAGTAGCTACCTTAATGCAGCAAAGGAACATGATAATAGACGAGTGAAGATATATAAGCAAGAGTATACAAGAGTAAGGTATATAAGCAAGAGTAAGGTATATAAGCAAGAGTATGTAGCCACTTTTAAATAAGGGCAAGAGTCTTAATCTTGCTAAGGTAGGTGAGAGGGAGCCAGCAGAGGGGAATGATGAGGTTATAGTCGTCTTTTGCACTGAAAAGAAATCTTGTTCCAATTTTTTTAACCTAATAAATAGGGTTTTTTTAGGTAAGATGCAAGAATGGATAGGTGTACACATCTGTACTTATTAGTTGCCACATGCTCTGCAACAATTTTTTTTTTAGAATAATAGCACTTGTTGTAGAGACTTTTAAAGTACTGCACTGCTCTGTTACAACAATTGTATTTTCAAACAGGGAAAGACATGAAAATTGTTGTTTTTATTTTACAGGCCGGACCTGATAGACATGAATACCGTTGCTGTTCAAAGCAACCTTGCAAATTTAGAACATGCTTTTTATGTAGCAGAAAAACTTGGTGTCACCAGACTTCTGGATCCAGAAGGTGAGTTGATTCTTAAAGCCTTCACTGCAAAACAAAGTGGCATTTCAGAAATGCTTCCAGTTCAACATGCAGAGCCAGCTAGACAGGCAGAGCTGCAGTGTCTCAATATGTGGATGAGATGATGGTGTTCAGAGGAGGCATTTAGGTTGATTAGGAACTGGGGAATCTTTTGGGAAAGGAGGAACCTATACAGAAAGGATGGGCTCCACCTAAACCAACATGGAATCAGATTGCTGGCATGTATAATTAAAAAGGTCATAGAGGAGTTTTTAAACTAAGAGCTGGAGGAAAGTCAATGGGTGCAGAGGAGGACATGGTTCAGACAGAGACATCCCTTAGGGGAGGTTTTATTAAAGGTGATTCTCTATATTGCAGTAAAAAGGAGAGGATAGACGTACAAGTGAGAAACAGTCAAATGAAAAAAAGTCTCATTCCATTACATCATCTGGAGGCAACCAGCTAAATATTGAATTATTTTATAAGTACTTGTATACAAATGCAAGAAGTCTAAATACTAAGATGGGTGAACTTGACTGCCTGGTATTAAATCAGGATACTGATATAATAGGCAACACAGAAGCTTAGTGGAATGATGGTAATCAATGCAACACGGTAATACCAGGGTACAAAATACAGTAGACCCTACGAACACCTTGCAACTGTATATAGGAATGAGAGCATAGAGTCAAATATAGTAAAAGTCTTAAATGAATCAAACAGTACCATAGAATCTCTATAGATAGAAATTCCATGCTTGAATAATAAGAATATAGCAGTAGGAATATAATACTGACTACTGCGACCCGTCTGTGCCTAGGATAGCTACCTGAAAATGCCACGGTCAGGGCAGGCTGTAAAAGGAGAGCCGATTCTTCCAGCACTGGTAGGTGACACTGAAGTCAGACTTCCCAACCAGCCACTAGCAGTGCTTCTGGTTATCAAGAAGCCAAAATAAAAATATAAACAGCCCTCTTTCTCCTTCGAGTGATTGCTCATATGCATTCCACTTAGGTGTGTGCGCGCCCTCATGCACGGCTCTCGGAGAACTTTTCCCTAGCAGCCCCCTGTAGGGGCCGGCTCCAGCACCCCCTGGAGTGCCGCCCTCATGCGGTGGTACATAGGGCGCTGCCGGCCCCTCCCCTCAGTTCTTTCTTTCCGCCCGTGATGGCCAGTTCGGAACAACCTTTGCTCCTCGCAGGTTTCTTCCTTGCAAAAGTGAGTAGTTAGTTAGCAGTTCGCCCTGAACTTAGTTAGTTTTATAGTTAGTTAAGCTTTTTAGTTAGAAGTAGGAGAGCCTTCGGGCTCTAGGCGACCCGGATATGCCGGGCTCGCCGGGGTTTAAACCCTATGCTGGCTGCGGGAAGGTTTTTCCCGTCAGCGACCCCCATGACCGTTGTTTGAGGTGCTTGGGGGAACAGCACCGTAAGGACCGGTGCCGTATTTGTAAGTCCTTCAAGCCTCGGACTCAAAAAGAAAGAGAAGTGAGGCTGAAGGCATTTTTAATGGAGTCCGTGTTGAGCCCAGCGTCTGAGCCGTCGTGGACCACCTCGGCACCAAGTGTGTCCTCGGTGCGGAGTGCACCGGCAGCACCGGAGGGCCCGGTGCCAAAGAAGAAGAAGCGCCGTCTGCGCTTGCAGCGCTCCCCCGCACCGCAGGAGCGGCCAGGGTCAAGCCCAGAGGTGCTTTGGCTCTACGATGTACTGCCTGCTTCAGCACCAGCACCAACCAGGGAGGTTCCCCCGACTCCTGGGAGTGGGGGACCCCCTATACAGGACCCTTCCATGTCGGAGGCGTTCGAGGTGGCTCGAGCCTTGTTGGCCTTGCCCACGCCTCCGGCCCTCTCTCTGCTGAGAGAGTCAGGGCCTGTGTCCCGGGGCAAACCCGCGCTGGGTGTCCCCGAAGGGTGGGTGGCCCCAGCACTGGAGGATCGGCCTGCCCACCACCTGACGCCGCAGAGTCAAGCTCGGAGGTTCCTCTCCTTCTTCGTCTTCGAACGAGGTGCCGCTCTTCGACTTCGAGTTCCAGCCCGGCACTGAGATGGCGCTCTCAGCACAACTCCCCAGCTCCAAGGAAGAGGCACCGCAAGTCGTCTCTCTCCCGGTACCGGTCATCGTCAACGTCGCCTCGTCGGCACCGCAGACGACGACGCTCCTTGGGATCGTCGCGTAGCGGGTCCCGGAGCGTCTCTTCCCGGCGTCATCGCCGGCACTGATTTCCTGGCTCAGGATCCTGGACCCGACGCCAGGAACAGGTACTGCAGCCGGCACCGCAGCCGGCACCGGCACCGCAACTGCAACCGGCACTGGCACCGACTCTTGCAGCGGCACCGGCGTTGCCCTCGGCACTGGCGCCACCCCTAAGCTGGCCCCAGGGCCCCTAGCAGTGGTCATTTTGGGGTCCGTGGGCAGCCCAGATGGGACAGGGAACTACATCAGCCCCTGCCTCTGTCACCCAATTACCCCAACAGGCACCTTCGGTGCACGATGGTGACTGCTCCTCAGAGAAGGAGGAGGAGGACCCTGGGGAGGGCTCCTCTACTGGACCCCGCCACCCGTCCTATTCTTCGTTGCCGGACGAGGCGGCCGTCAGGGACCAGGGGGCCCCTCTTATTGATTTCAGGGCTCACCAGAAGCTCCTGAAGCGAATGGCCTCGAACCTTGGCCTGGAGGTCAAGGTTCTGGAAGAAGAGGTGGACCCCCTCTTCGGGCGTGTGGGGACTCAAGGACCATCCAGGGTGGCCCTCCCTGTCCACGAAAGGGTCCTGCGCCTGGCTAAGGCCGTTTGGCAGACCCCTTCCTCGGTCGCCCCCACGTCTAAGGGCACCGAGAAGAAGTATTACGTGCCAGCCGAGGGGCACGAATACTTGTATATGCACCCCGACCCCGGTACTCTGGTTGTGGACGCTGCCAAACAGAAGGACAGGCAGGGTGCTCAGAGCGCCTCCCCTAAAAAGAAGGAGGGTAGGAGACTAGACCTTTATGGTAGGAAGGTCTACTCCATGGGGGCGCTCCAATTCAGGGTGGCCAACCATCAGGCCCTCCTGGGCAGGTACAACCTGAACTTGTGGGACTCGATGCGAAGGTTCGCAGAGTCCCTGCCCCAGGACCAGGCTGCAGACTTCACCATGGTCCTGGAGGAAGGGTTGACTGTGGCCAGTGCAGCCCTCCAGACTGCCTCTGACGCTGCGGACACGGCCAGTAGGGTGATGGCCTCCGCCGTCGCCATGCGGCGCGCAGCGTGGCTGCAATCCACAGACCTGTCTCAGGAAGTGCAGCATTCTGTTCAAGACTTGCCCTTTGATGGGACCGCCCTCTTCTCCGAGAGGACGGATGAGAAGCTGCACGCCCTGAAGGACTCAAGGGCAACGCTGCGTTCCTTGGGTCTTTATACCCCTCAGGCAGCCCGATTACAAATCCGCCAGCAGCCGCCAGAGCGGCAGCAACCTAGGCCACCGCCTAGGCCTTCCCCCTCCCGTTAGGGGCAGGGACAGGAACAGGCTCTGAACGGTGCGACCGCACGGCATCGTCCGGTTCTTCCCAAAGAGGACCCCTCAGGGCTCTAAAGGGAAGCGTACCTTTTGACGGTGCGCCCGAGGGTGGCACCTTCTTTCGTTCCCGGGGTTCCCCCCCCGCCTTTCCAGGACAGGCTAAGACCCTACCTCGGTCTGTGGCGGACTATCACGTCGGACCGCTGGGTCCTCAGAACCGTGCGCTGGGGTTACGCCCTACAGCTGGTTGCGTCCCCCCCCCACTCACTCCCCCTGTCCCTCTTCAGGGACCCCTCTCACGAGCAATTACTCCTTCAGGAGGTTCGCTCTCTCTTGCTCAAGGGTGCCATAGAAGCAGTTCCACCGCTCGAGGTGGTAAATGGCTTTTACTCAAGGAACTTCCTCGTCCCAAAAGCCAAGGGGGGCCTCAGGCCTATACTGGACCTGCGCAGGCTAAACAGGTTCATAAGAAAGCTGAAGTTCCGCATGGTGTCCCTAGCGTCCATCATTCCCGTACTGAACCCAGGGGACTGGTTCGCCGCCCTCGATCTGAAGGACGCGTACTTCCACGTCTCCACCCTTCCTGCCCACAGGTGGTACCTAAGGTTTATGGTAGCTGGTGCCCACTACCAGTTTACGGCCTTCCCCTTTGGCCTGTCTTCCTTCCCCCAGAGTGTTTACCAAATGTATGGCAGTGGTAGCGGCCTTCTTGAGGCGCAGGGGGGTCCAGATTTTTCCCTACCTGGACGACTGGTTGATCAGGGGCAAGACCAAGTCGCAGGTGCGCGAGGCGGTCTCCTTCGTTCAGACCACTTGCCATACTCTGGGGCTGCTCATCCACAAGCAGAAGTCGACGCTGTTCCCGGTACAGCGCATAGAATTTATAGGGGCATCCCTAGACTCGGTGCGGGCCAAAGCCTCCCTCCCACGCTCGAGGTTCGAGGCCATGGCAGCGATCATATCGCAGTTACAGAGGTGCCCCACGATGACAGCCAGGCAGTGCCTGCAGCTGTTAGGCCACATTGCCTCGTGCACCTATGTGGTGAGGTTGGCCCGCCTCAGGCTCAGGCCCCTCCAAGGTTGGTTGGCCAACGTATACATGCCCAGCAGGCACACTCTGAACAGGGTGGTTACGGTGCCCCCCGCGGTGTTGGGGTCACTGAACTAGTGGCTAGACCCCGGGACAGTGTTGGAAGGGGTTCCCTTCAGGGCCCTCACCCACTCGGTCACTCTGATCTCGGACACATCAGACCTGGGGTGGGGAGCTAACATCACCGGTGGTCTGACCACTCAGGGTCGTTGGTCCCAGGGAGAGACTGCCCTCCACATCAATGTCAAAGAACTGAGGGCAGTCAGACTGGCTTGCAAAGTGTTTTGCCACTCTTTATTGGGGAAAGTGGTACAGGTCCTGACAGACAATACTGCAGCGATGTTCTACATCAACAAGCAGTGGGGAGCGTGCTCCTCGGCTCTGTGCCAGGAGGCGCTTCGTATTTGGGACTTGGCGGTGAGGTACGATTTCTGTTTAACCGCCTCTCACCTCCCCGGGGTCAGGAACGACGAGGCGGACCACCTCAGCAGGTCGTTTCTACCCGAACACGACTGGTCGTTGCATCCGGAGGTAGCGGCCAGGATTTTCCGTGAGTGGGGTGTTCCCCGACTGGATCTGTTTGCGTCGTCTTGGAACACGAAGTGCCCGAGGTTTTGCTCGCTCCAGGGTCGCGAGCCGGGCTCCCTCTCCGACGCGTTCCTTATCGATTGGACGGGGACTCTCATGTACGCGTTCCCCCCCTTCTCGCTCCTGCCCAGGGTCCTCTTGAAGATCAAGAGGGACAGAGTGGATGTGATACTGATCGCCCAGCGTGGCCGAGGCAGTACTGGTACAGCCTCCTGCAGGACCTGTCAGTCGCCCCGCCGATCAAGCTCCCAAGGAGAGCGGACCTGCTCTCCCAGGACCACGGTCGCCTGCTGCACCCCAGCCTGGACTCCCTGCACCTGATGGCCTGGAGGCTCTCTGGCTGACGGAGGAGGAGAGAACCTGCTCAGAGCAGGTCCAACGCGTGCTGCTGGGAAGCAGGAGGCCTTCCACACAGATCGCCTACAGGGCCAAGTGGAGGAGATTCACCTGCTGGGCAGAGTCGCGGGGCGTAACCCCCGGTACGTCTCCCGTGCAGGCGGTCCTCGACTACCTGCTGCAGCTTAGGCTGCAGGGGTTAGCGCTAGCCTCCCTCAGGGTGCACCTGGCGGCCATCTCGGCTTTCCATCAGCCGATGGGGTGGGCTGTCCCTGTTCTCCCACCCCATGTTGGTGAGGTTCCTCAGGGGGGTCGAGAGGCTCTACCCGCAGGTCCGTGACCTGGTGCCTCCGTGGGATCTGAACCTGGTCCTTGAGAGACTGACGGGGCTCCCCTTTGAGCCCTTGCCCACCTGTCCCTTGCTGATCCTTTCCTGGAAGGTGGCCTTCCTCGTGACCATCACCTCGGCTAGGAGGGTCTCTGAGCTAAGAGCTTTGACCTCGGAGCCCCCCTACACCGTGTTCTTCCGGGATAAGGTACAGCTGAGGCCTCACCCAGCTTTCCTGCCCAAGGTAGTCTCCCGGTTCCATTGTAACCAAGATATTTTCCTCCCATGTTTTTTCCTAAACCGCACGGGTCCGAGGACGAGAGGAGACTGCACACCCTTGATGCGAGGAGGGCGCTGGCGTTCTACCTAGACAGGACGAGGCCGTTCCGAAAGACCACGCAGCTCTTCGTCGCGGTGGAAGAGAGGATGAGAGGCTCCCCGGTCTCCGCCCAGTGCGTCGCCAAGTGGATCACTGCCTGCATTCGGCTCTGCTACAAGCGTGCCGTCCCGGAGTGGTGACAGCGCACTCGACGAGGTCCCAGGCCGCATCGGCGGCCTTCCTGGAAAGGGTCCCCCTGGATGACATCTGCAGGGCTGCCACCTGGTCTTCGGTGCACACCTTTGCTGCGCACTATGCTGTCGTCCAGCAGTCAAGGGAGGACGCGCAAGTCGGCAGAGCCGTGCTGAGTGGAGCTCGCCATTGACTCCTACCCGCCTCCAGGTAAGGCTCATTAGTCACCTAAGTGGAATGCATATGAGCAATCACTCGAAGGAGAAAACGTAGTTACTTACCAGTAACTGTTGTTCTTCGAGATGTGTTGCTCATATCCATTCCACACCCACCCTCCGTCCCCGCTGTCGGAGTCGGCAGAAAGAAGGGACTGAGGAGGGGAGGGGCCGGCAGCGCCCTATGTACCGCCGCATGAGGGCGGCACTCCAGGGGGCGCTGGAGCCGGCCCCTACAGGGGCTGCTAGGGAAAAGTTCTCCAAGAGCCGTGCACGAGGGCGCGCACACACCTAAGTGGAATGGAATGAGCAACACATCTCGAAGAACAACAGTTACTGGTAAGTAACTATGTTTTACTGCATTTCAGTCTCTGGCTTCCAATCAGCCACTAGGTCCAATAAAGAGACCATTTATTTAAAACTCTGTGCTCTTTACCAAAAAGGTTTCTTCTGACACCAAAGGGTCAGCCACAGTACCAGATCAATATAAGTTTGGATCTTACGAAAAATATGATGCTGCCAGCCAATTCTTTAGTAACTAAAACTAAAGGTTTATTATAAAAAGAAGTATAAGAGAACTGTTAAAGGATTAAAGCAATCACATACATACAAATTACTGGAAAGTCCATATATAACAGGTTTCTAGTAGAATTGTGGAATTTGCAGACTTGTATAATCCCTCTGGTGTACATTCAGTACCTGGGTGGGTCTCAGTCTTTTGTTTCACAGCTTCAGTTCAGTTGGAGATGAGATGATCCAGAGGTAGGCTGGAGACTGAAGACAAAATGGATGTCGTGCAGCTGCCTTTTATGTCCTTTGGCCTTTGCCATGCTGCTTGTACAAATTTACAGGAATAAGATGGAGTCCAGGGTCACATGAGTGACTGGTGACTCATCAGGTACATCCCTGGCTTCTCCCCCTGGCCCATTGTACCTGTACCTGTGAGTTTCCTTAATGGGCAACTAGCAGGGGCTTGTTCTGCAGCTATCCTGTCTGGGGTGTCGTCCAGACACAGCACAATTTGAAATACAGATACATCAACCATATCCATAACTTCCATTACACATGTAACACACAAAAATAAACATTATCATCTTACTTAGCCCATTATAGCCTTTCTAACAGTACCTGACATGGCATATCTCACATGGATTACTACTATTTTGACATATTGATGTTAAACAACATAATAAATCACCCCTTTCCCCCCAGTCCAGCCAGCGTGATACCCCCAACGTGAGATTGGTGTAGAAGCGAGTAATCACAACTCCTGAATACACCTCAAGGGCCCCTCTAATCCAGCCAGTGTCACAACTACCTGACCAGGATGATGATGGTGATTGTGAAATGATCAGCGAGATTAGATATGCTACAAAAACAAAAAATTAATAATAATATTGAATGGGTACATAACATGTCAGGATGGATGCCGAGATAAAATTTCTAGACACCATTAATGACTGCTCCTTGAAGAAACTAGTCCTGGAACCCATTAGGAGAAAGGCAGTTCTTGATTTAGTCTGAAGTGGAGCACAGATTCGGGTCCAAGAGGTGAATATAATTGAATCACTTGGTAGTCGCGACTATAATGTAATTAAATTTAGCATCCTTGTATTGAAGGAAATACCAAAGCAACCCACCACAATAGCATTTAGCTTAAAAAAGGGGAACTACACAAATGAGGAGGCGAGTTAAATGGAAATTAAAAGGAACAGTCACAAGAGTGAGATTTGCACAAGAGTGCAAGCTGCATGGAAACTTTTAAAAACACCATTAAAGAGGCTCAAACTATATGTATACCCCAAATAATAATTAAAAAAAGAAGTGAGAGGACCAAAAAACATTACTGTGGCTAAACATCAGAGTAATAGAAGTGGTTAGAGACAAAAAGACAGCCTTTAAAAATTTGAAGTCAAATCCTACTGTGTAAAATAAGCATAAACTAAGGCAAGTCAAGTGTAAAAGTGTAAAATAATTAGCCAGGCCAAGAAAGAATTTGAAGAACAACTAGAAAAAGACACAAAAACTATCAGCAACATTTTTAAAAGTACATCAGAAGCAGGAAGCCTGCCAAACAGTCGGTGAGGCCACTGGATATCAACATACTAAAGGAAGATAAGGCCGTTGCAGAGAATCAAAATTAATTCTGTGCATCAGTCTTTACTGCAGAGGGTATGAGGGAGATTCCCATACCTGAGCCATTCTTTTAGGTGATAAATCTGAGGAACAGTCCTAGACTGAGGTGTCGATAGAGGAGGTTTGGGATAAATGGATAAATTAAACAGTAATATGTCACCAAGACCCAATGGTGTTCCCCTAAGAGTTCTGAAGGAACTCAAATATGAAATTGCAGAACTTCTAACTCTAGCATGTAACCTATTGCTTATGTCTGTCTCTGTACCAGATAACTGGCAAATAGCTAGCATGGTGCCAGTATTTTTAAAAGGTTCCAGATGCAGTCCTGTCAATTACAGGCTAGTGAACCTAACTTCAGTACCTGCAAAATTGGCTGAAACTGTAGTAAAGAACAGAATTATCAGACACATAGATGAACATGATATGTTAGGGAACAGTCAGCATCGCTTTTGTAAAGTGAAAACATGCCTTACCAATCAATTAGAATTATTTGAGGGGGTCAGCAAACGTGCACAAGAGTGACCCATTGGATATAGTGTACTTGGACTTTTAGAAAAACTTTGACAAGATCCCTCACCAAAGGCTCATCAGCAAAGTAGGGAGTCATAGGGTAAGAGGAAAGGTGCTGTCATGGATCAGTAATGGGTT
This sequence comes from Mesoclemmys tuberculata, assembly GCA_007922155.1. NCBI lineage: Eukaryota > Metazoa > Chordata > Testudines > Chelidae > Mesoclemmys > Mesoclemmys tuberculata. Next base: position 86,870,806 of record ML675604.1, read on the forward strand.
AAATGATAGTAAACAAACAGTAGGAATAAATGGACAATTTTCCCAATGAAAAGCGGTAAATAGTGGGGTTCACCAAAGATCAGTACTGGGACCAGTGCTGTTCAACATAAATGATCAGGAAAATGGGGTAAGCAGTGAGGTGGCAAAGTTTGCAGACTATAGAAAAATACTCATGATAGTCCAAAGCAGACTGCAAAGAATTACAAAGGGGTCTTACAAAACTGGGTGACTGGGCAAGGAAATGACAGATGAAATTCAACGATGATAAATGCAAAGCAATGAACATTGGAAAACATAATCTCAACTATACATACAAAATGATGGGGTCTAAAGTAGCTGTTACTCACGAAAGAATTCTTGGAGTCATCATAGATAGTTCTCTGAAAACATCCGCTCAGTGGTAGTCAAAAAAGCTAACCATGTTAGTAAACCTTAGGAAAGGGATAGCTAATGAGACAGAAAATACCATAATGTTACCCATGGCACACCTTTATCATGGATACTGCATATAGCTCTGGTTGCTCTATCTCAAAGATATATTAGAATTGGAAAAGTTACAGGAAAGGGGAACAAAAATGATTAGGGGTATGGAACAGCTTCTGTATCAGGAGAAAGTAAGAAGACTGGGACTGTTCAGCTTCGAAAGAAGAAACTCTGGGGGAGATATGATAGAAATCTACATAGTCACGTATGGTGTGGAGAAGGTGACTAAGGAAATGTTATTTATCCCTTTGTGTAACATACGATCCAGGGGTCCTGCAGGTAGCTGGTTTAAAACAAAAATAAGGAAGTACTTCTTCATACAATAGACAGTCAATCTGTGGAACTTATTGCCAGGGGATGTTGTGAAGGGTGTTGCAAAGTGTAACTGGGTTAAAAAAGAAACTCGATAAGTTAGCAGAGTATATGTCGGTCAGTGGGTATTAGCCAAGATGGTCAGGGATGCAACCCATGCTCTGGGTGTCCCTAAACCTCTGATTGCTAGAAGCTGTGACTGGATGACGGGATGGATCACTCAATAAATTGCCCCGTTCTGTTCATTCTCTCTGAAGCATATGGTCCCAGCCACTGTCGGAAGATAGGATACTGGGCTAGATGGACCATTTGCCTGACCCAGTATGACCGTTCTTATATTAAAATATAAGCTAAACCATCTGCAGGGTGTAGAAGAATATTTGTGAACATTCTTCACAACAGAATCTGTTCTGTTTTAGATGTTGATGTCTCCTCTCCTGATGAGAAGTCAGTTATAACTTATGTGTCATCACTTTATGATGCATTTCCCAAAGTACCAGAAGGTGGTGAAGGCATCAGCGCAAATGTAAGTAAGCGAGTAATACCTATGAAGCATAGGTTTCAACTCAGTAATGCAATTAGTTACATTCTCCATAGACTAGTATAATAATAATAAAATAATACTACAGAATAACACAATTGAAAGGTTTTCATGTTGTCAGTAACTCATCTCTTTGGTTTCATGATATAATTGGGAGCTCTACATGATTTAAAAGACTAAACAAATATTTAGTTGGTAACAATATTCCACTTGCTTTACAGATGAAGCAGGGAGTTTAACTAATAAATAATGATTTGCCCAAAGACACAGCGGGAGCTAGAGTTGGGGTCATAACTCAGAAGTTCCTTGCTCCCAGTCCTGTGGTCAGACCACTAGGTCATACCTCTCTGTTTATTATCTCCCTTGAATGGTATTAGAACTAGGATGTACTGTGTTACCATAAGAAATATTTGAGGCCAAATTCTACGGCCCTTTCTTGTGCAAGTATCTCAGTTGATTTAATAGGGATTTTCTATGTGAGTATAATAAAGGGATCAGAATATTGCGAATGCCGTTTTCAAATTGCTGAGCCTAAGAATTTATTTTGCTTTATGCCTCTAAAGAGCTACATCTTTTTAAACTGAGGCTACAAAAAGAATAGCAAAAAACATGAAGTTCTTGTTTTCTGATCTATTGACTGTGATGTTCTTCTAGGATGTTGAAGTCAAGTGGGTTGAATACCAGAATATGGTGAACTACCTCATCCAGTGGATCAGGCACCATGTCACAATAATGTCTGACAGAACATTTCCAAACAATCCCGTAGAACTGAAGGTGAGACGTGACATCGTACATTTAGTGTATTATTCCTCCTCTGAAGGACAGTAGAAAAAAAAGATTATTTGTTTTATGCAATCAAATCAAAGAGCAGAGTAATAATATGGGTTTTCATAATTCCCCCCTCCCCCATGCCCTCCCAAGTTTAAGGTGAACCTTATAGAGTTTCTGAGACCTGTGTTCCGATAGTTAAGCATGGGAGGGTATGATATGGTGCTGTACAAATTATTCACAAGAACTTCAAATGTTTATTTTTTTAAAGATGGAATCCATTAGGTTTAGAAACATGAGAGATGCAGTATTTATGGGACCAGATCCTTTAAGCTACTGAGTTTCCTTTGTGCTGCTGGAGTACATGAGAAGCCCAACGTTGTTAGGTTGTATGTAAATTGTGTCACCCACTCACCACCCCCCCACACACAGATGTTACCTTGGAAAAGCAGGAGCAGTTCTTTGCATGCATGCAGATGATGGCCAGATTGAAGCCTATTGAAAATCTTACTCTTTGATTATCAACCCCCTTGCCCCGCTTCAAGCAATGTTTTGCTAGTGTCTTAACTAGCACAAGCAGATTTTTCACATGTGGGCAAGATAACTTTTATGCAAGTCTTTAATAGAGCAATGTAAGAGCATATGCCTATTAAACATAATGGAATGTGGTGAGGAGGTAGTAAGATACTCCCTTTTAGGAAATAGCTGGTAATATGTTTTTATATTTCTCCAGGCACTTTATAACCAATACTTACAGTTTAAAGAAACAGAAATTCCACCAAAGGAGATAGATAAATCAAAAATTAAACGTCTCTATAAACTGCTGGAGGTGAGGTGTACTTTTTGTGCTTTATTTTATTCATTGTATTGTGTTTCTGTTTTTCGTTTATGTTAACTAGCCATTATTTGTTTTTGAAGGTCTGGATAGAATTTGGACGCATCAAACTCCCTCAAGGCTACCATCCAAATGATATAGAAAAAGAGTGGGGAAAACTAATTATTGCTATGCTGGAAAGGGAGAAAACCCTTCGACCTGAAGTAGAGAGGTATGCTAGTGAATGATTGACAGGAGTGGTTTATTTCTTTCTGCTCTTTGGCCTTACACTGGAAACTTCTTTTCCACGCTAAAGTCTATATTACTATTTTAGCTTGAAGAATCCTCACTGATTTTTTTCAAGCCTGTACATCTTTTTCTGATTTATACATTCAGGATCCATATGGCAATGAGTTGGACGGTCTCAGGCAGTCTGGAATGAATAGTATCTGTGCCTCAATCAAAGTGCTTAGCTTTAATGAAATTCTCCCCTGTGCAGAAGGTCACTACAAGGTCTATGTACCACTCAAATTTCATTTAAACCCTAGTCTGAGGGCTTAAGGAGAATTTAATTATGACACTGGCTTTTTGCCTGGGGATTAATTTCAGCCCATGCACACAAGCATATCTGAAGCTCCATTTTTTGGGTCAGTTAAAACTACATTGCACTCAAGTATATACAAAGCATTTTAAACATACAAAACACTCGAGAGCAATCCTGCATGAGTAGTGGAATATGTGACCTGGTGTCTTTTCTATCGCAAATGTCTGTGCTTATATGCATGTTGAACATTATTGAGATATTGGGCCAGGCCTAAAAGCAGATTCTGTTTTTGCATGTACAATTTTGAGACCATGAAAAATTGCACTGGCCCAAACAGAGTCAATCACTGGAAATCAGGCCTAGTGTTTTAAAGGAGTTAACTAACCAGGAAAGGGCTCCTGACTGCTAAGAGTTTGGGCTAAATTTATCCAAGTGTATGCACAGACCCCTGCAGGAGGGAGATTAAAGTGGCTGAAGGGGGCCTAAAGGAAGCCAGATTTGACTGACATATAAGGGTGCTAAATGAAGAAGCATGGCTAAAAAACCGAGAAAAAGATTGGTTTTGCCTTCTCTTTCTTATGATCAGTTAGCCTTGAAGCTGCCAGGGCAGAATGCTGAAGAAAGTGAGGTTATGTCTTCAGGATTACAGTTTGGTGGGACAGGGGAGTAAAATAAACATGCTTGTCTGGACAGCAGAGTAATGGTAGTGGACTGGACAGTGCAGAAGGGTTTAGAGTTTACCAATTTTGGGCCTAATGTGTTACTCCTGTTTTATGGTGTGTAGTTCCATCGAAATCAAGGGAGTAATACCATCATAAATCTGGAATTACACAGTGGTGAAACAAGCTCTGTTTGCTTCTTTTAATATTATTTTTAATTCAAGATTTGCACAACTCTGTAATAAAATTATAAAATAAGTTTGTTCCTTTAGCTTGTTAAAATTGGATGTGACTTATATTAAGTATTTGGCACCTGTGTCTCCCAGTGACGCCCTAATCATTCTGTTTAGTCCATACTTGTAGAGTTTTTTAATGCAAGGTAAGGAAACCAAACTCAAACTAGCCTACATAGCTCTAGGCACAATCCTTTGAAGAGCTATCCGAGTATTATTTGCTGGGTGTTGAATGTGCATGTTGGAGCCTATTTAAAGAAGGAATGCTGTGTGTTTCACAAGCCAGTAGAGAGATTTCATCCCTGGAAGCTCTACATTTTGCAGGAGTTTTACCTTCTCCATTTTCCAATAAATGTAAATGGCCAAAGGGACAGTGTTCCTGCAGTAAAAATGAACAGCAATAGTTATGGCTACCATAGTAGCGATTCCTTGTTTAGCAACAGCACTGGCACTCGAACTAGCATCGATTCCAACGAGAATTTCCTTTCCGTGAATTGTGGCCCGACACTGATTAATTCTTGTATAAGCTTTGGCAATGGCACTTTAGAAGAATCTAGGTATCTCAGCATAAATATTGGTGTTTGATGCAAGATATTTTCTTCTGCACTGCAACATGGATAGTAAAAAACATTTTTTTTAAATACGCTTTGGTGTCTTTTAGGTTGGAAATGCTGCAGCAAATTGCAAACAGAGTTCAGCGGGACAGCCTGGGCTGTGAGGACAAACTGATACTTGCTCGGAATGCTCTGCACGCTGTAAGTCAAATACGAATTCTCTTTTTGGATGTGTTTGTAAACTTTTTTGCAGTTTACCGTTTTTTACATCTTACTTTCAGAACTTATGATTGACTATTTTAATAACTGATATTTTCACCTTTTCTGCATTTTCTTCTTTAAATTAACATTTCTGTAAGAGAGTATTGTATATTACATAGAATTCATTGTGCTAGGTGTAATTGTTTAAAATACTGCAAAGAATCATTTTAAAGATTAGGAAGGAAAAATAGCTCACAGTGAAAGTAAAATCTCTATGAAATGCTTCTCAGGATTTAATTTCTGGTATTTATCATTCTGAAACACAGGATGCTAAGCGATTAGAATCAGGGCTACAGTTCCAGAATGAAGCGGAAATAGCTGGGTATCTACTAGAATGTGAGAATCTCCTGCGGCAACAAGTAATTGATGTCCAAATTCTTATTGATGGAAAATATTATCAGGCAGATCAGCTGATACAGAGGTATTTCATACTTTTATTTGAGTGTATAAAAACACATTGTGTATGTGTATTATAGCCAAAATTGTCAAACCTAGATGCCTATGGGTAGGCTCCTAAACCCTTTAATTGACAGCTCAGATAAAAGTTACTGGATGTTCAGAGGTGTTGGGCACCCACTAATCTTATTGAGCTCAACAGAAACTGCATGTTCTCAGCACCTCTGAAAAGCAGGTCACTTTGGGTGCCATTTACCTTTATTCGACACCCAAGTTGGAATGTTATGGGCCTTTTTACTGTGCTTAAAATGGTTACCCTTAAAACTTGCCAATTTTGTTCAAGATAGAGATCAAATTTGCATTACTAGTTGCAGTGTACCTTGAAAGGTAGTAAGCAGGCTAGAGTCGGTTCACAATCAGCAGTTTGTGCAACTTATCAGAAACATATACCAAAGTAACAGGGTGTACTTTTATGGAAAAGCAATGTGTCCCCAAAGAGTGGCAGAGTTAAACCTGAATCTGGTGAGAGCAAGCACACAACTGCTTTGGCACTGTAATCAGCTCCTGCAGCTAATTAATTCATCCCAGCATGTAGTATCCTGCCTTGCAACTGCAAGATTTCTCTTTAGCTGACTGTGTCTGGCTTTGCATTTGGTATATGCTACTGCACACATTATGTTGGTTTTCTGGGTTATCGCCAGGATTTTGCCGATACTGACACACACGTACGCATGTATAGGGGACACAGTACATACAAAGTCACTTTTAGAGCTATTTACTAGGTAAAATCAATGTACTAACAGAAAGAGCTTATATAGGAACTAGTGTAGTAGTAACTAAAGTCTGTATTAAGTAGTAGTAGTGAGGTTCTAATAGTGTAAACTTATGTTTAAATAGAGTATATAAAATAAACAAGCTCATTTTCATTTCTATTCATTTTCATTTATATAGTTCAATTAATTATAGTGTTTCACAAAAATGCTTTCACAAACTTTCAATGAGATTGTTTTGTTTTCTGTAGTAAATGTTATTTCTTTATAGGGTTGCAAAACTTCGTGATGATCTTATGGCCTTAAGGACTGAATGTTCTTCAGTATTCAGCAAGGGGCACACACTGACAACAGAACAGACAAAGCTGATGATTTCAGGAATAACACAAAGCTTAAACTCAGGATTTGCACCAAACTTAAACCCTGATTTAAACTCTGGAATGACCCAGAGTTTAACACCTACTTTGACTTCTTCCAGCCTGACATCAGGCCTCTCATCAGGTCTTACTTCAAGACTGACTCCAGCAATCACACCAGCTTATGCACCAGGCTTTCCACCACGGGTAATTCACACTTATGTAACAGGAGCTGACACCAATGCACTCCAAACACTCAAGCTGATGCAGATCCGAAAGCCCCTCATGAAATCAGCTTTTGTTGATCAAAATTTATCAGAAGAAGAAGTCAACATGAAATTTGTCCAGGACCTCTTGAACTGGGTAGATGAAATGCAGGTAATGTTTCTATGCAAACACCTCTCAGTCTACCTGTAGTCATTTCCTTTATTTTCTGAAAGACTTTGGTTAATTTTTTTACTTTGTTTATAAGGTGCAACTCGATCGAGCAGAGTGGGGTTCAGATCTGCCAAGCGTTGAAAGCCATTTAGAAAATCACAAAAATGTCCATAGAGCTATTGAAGAATTTGAGTCAAGCCTAAAAGAAGCTAAAATCAGTGAGGTACAGCACTGTACTTTTTATTTCTTAAGGTTACTTATTTTTTAATTGAATTGCTCAGGAAGTAATTACTGGTTACACAATTACACTTGGATTTCAGGACCTGTCTTTGGTTTTATGTATAATTACCAGATGAATTATCATTATACAAATTAATATAACATTTGGGAATAACTGTTAAAGTGGTTAATCTTTTCATTGTCCTTTTACTCGATCTACTATACACAGATCCAAATGACTGCCCCCCTTAAACTCAGTTATGCAGAAAAATTACACAAACTGGAGAGTCAGTATGCAAAACTCTTGGTAAGATCATTATATCTCTTTGATGTTCAGCTTTTAAATGTGTGTTGCTTTGATAATGACAGGTTTTAATATTAATTTCTTTTACTTTTTTTTAAAGAATACATCAAGAAATCAGGAAAGACACCTTGATACCCTACACAATTTTGTGTCCCGTGCCACTGGAGAGCTTATATGGCTGAATGAAAAAGAAGAGGAGGAAGTTGCATATGACTGGAGTGAAAGAAATTCCAATATATCAAGAAAAAAGGAGTACCATGCAGTAAGCATTGCTAATGTAATTCAAAAGGAAATAATTAAGTTACCTTTGATAATTTAATGAGTTTCTAAAATATCTATTTTTTTATTTGGAAAAAAAGGATTTGATGAGAGAACTTGATCAAAAAGAAGTAGTTATTAAATCAGTTCAGGAAATAGCAGAGCAGCTACTTCTTGAAAATCATCCTGCAAGGCTAACTATTGAGGTAAGTCAAGAAGTATATCACACAAACCAGAAAACAATATGGTGATTTAAGTTTTCATTACTTTTTACTGATGGGATATTTGTTAATAAGTTCAGACAATAAGCGGTTTTTCTCTTTATGTCCTGGTGTAGCTCTGTGCCTCATTTTCAAGAAAAGTGTTTTAAACACTTATGGCTAAATTGTGGAGTCCTGCTTGGTTTTTACTTAGGCAAAACTCCTACTGAAATGTAAGAAGAAGGATTAAGGATTCCAGAATTGGCCCTTACAACCATATTTTGCCTTCAACCATTGCATATAGTTTCCATTGATGTTAATAGGAATTGCATATGCAGATTGAAGGCACACAATAGCTCTTGGTTCCTCTCCCCCTTAAATTGGAAAAGGTCTCCCTATAGCATTTTCCAGTCACAAATATTTTATCAGAGTGCTTCCTTTTAAGGTCTGGGGTTTGGTTTCATGATCTTATTGTCAATATGTTATTGAAATTGTTTGGACATTGGAATGTAACAAAGTGGCCTGATTTATTTTGGACTTGAATCAAGCTCTATATTGCAGGTAATCAGTTTACATAAAAAATATTGTAGCTAATGTAGGTGCTTTTACAAACCTCCAAAGGAGAGTGTCAGATTATTTTCCTTGCAGATACTCATGTCAAGAATAGATGGAGTGTGGTGCTACAATAGGACCAGTGAAACTAGCTATAATACAGGAAGATGAACTAATCCATTCAGAGTTCGATTCCCACCCAGTATCTTATGATTCTTCAGTTTAAAGAGTTTATTTTTTTTTGTAATATGGAAACATATGAAGTAAAACCCTTCCTTCCCCTTATATTTATTTGAATGAGGTTAATGAATGATACCTTAGTAGTGTGGGAATTATTTTAGCTAAAACGGTGTGCTGTTACTAATATGTATATCACTCAATAGCAGTGTAATGTACATATGACAAAGACAAACCAGATAGTACAGGGTGTGTGTGTGTGTATTTTTATATATATACTAATTACTGACTTCTGAATTCCCTAGTACGTGCAGATCACATTAATCAGGCACACTGGGGTGTTCACCTAAGCATCAGTGAATCAATCCAACTCCCACCCAGTCACTGGAAGACTCTAATGCTTTAATGCAAGTCAGAAGGGGCTGTTTGTAAATGAGAAACTTCTGATTGACTTCAAAATATTTAGAGCCCCCTCTGCTGTCAGATGTTAGGGCAGTGCATCCAGTTTTTTGAAGTGGTGATAGCATAAACATTGTGTAAGAGACAAAGATGTTCTAGTAACGTTAAACATTTTTAAAGAATGTTATGCAAAAGTATACATACACACTTAGGGCTTCAGAAAACTTCTTTTACTGTCCATACAGCATCACATTTTATGTTTGAATTTTTACTGTATATTCAGTCAAAACTCCTACTATTCGAAGGACAGCTGTGCCTGCACAAGGATGGCAGCACCAGACTCCTTTGTTTGTAACACTAATCTTATTTTTTATTATAGTCTGCAAGAATGTACATGTTTTAATTTCTGCACTCATTCCTAAATTGCTTTCTTTTTTAATCTTTAAGGCCTACAGAGCTGCAATGCAGACACAGTGGAGCTGGATTTTACAGCTCTGTCACTGTGTTGAACAACACTTGAGAGAAAATGCTGCTTATTTTGAGGTAAGCAAAACAATAAAATTAGTAATACCTTAAAGCATGCTTATAGTCAGAAAAGTGACTGTCAGAGCAATCAGTTGAGAATATTGGTTATCCTTCCTCCATAACTTTCGGATCAGATTTGCTCAAATTTTCCATTTATAATTCAATAGATGGGCCAGATTCTAAGGTGTAGCTCTATTGTCTTCAGCAGAGCTATGTCAATTTACACCAAGGGAGCACTGGGCCTGATGTTTTTCTAGAGCTGCCAATAAACCCAGGGTTCTTTCTTTCTCAGATATGGCAATAGCTAACACAGTTTCTGCAACTGGATTCAGATTGTCAGGTTTATTGATGATGGGCAAGGTAGAACAGAATCAAGCTCATTCTTCCAGGGCTGCACAAACAAGGGTAGAACATGCATTATTATCAGCATAGGGCGCAGAAGGCCCACGTGGAGCTGATGTGTTGAGTAAGGTTCTGTCATCTTGAGTCACCTTTCTGGCTATAGCTCCACTTAAATGATCAGTAAATTATCTTTAAGTCTACTAATTATTATATACAGTAATGGAAGGTTTTGGCATGCACAGTCTGATTTAGAAAGAACTTTGCTATTTTTTATATTTAATACATATAAAGTATTCTCCACAGTCTTGAGTCTTCTGGAGTCATTCATACCTTGCCATGTGAGAGCAAAGTGAATGTAAATTATAACAAATTAGAATGGCAGGGCCTTACTACTCACCTACTTTGTATGAATATAAATTATTACAAAAGGTAAAAAGGCAGTGGAAAATCAGGATGTTTGTTTGTTACATTGTGTAACTTTTATTTTATAATCTGTTTTTTAAAACTTAATAGCTGTAAATTCCAGGAGTAGCAAGAATCACTGTTTGAAAATCATTTTCAGCAATTAACTAACATTCAGACATGGGGATACTGATTTATTTTTCAGATAGCATGTGAAGGAACTGATTTTCCATGATGTTTCAGTGATGCAGGTGCTCAAACTGCAAGAACACAATCACTCACTATTCAAGTTTCTATAAAACATAAAACAGCTTTAAAACCATTTACTGTTTTCTTCAAACAACAGTTTTAGTTTAGCAGTTTGTAAACCTTTCAGTGTTGTTTTTAATTAACCAAATACGTGTCTTACCTTAGTTTTTCAATGATGCCAAAGAGGCCATGGACTATTTAAAGAATTTAAAAGATTCCATACAGCGAAAGTACAGTTGTGATAGGTCCAGCAGCCTTCATAAACTGGAAGATCTTGTTCAGGAGTCCATGGTAAGAATTCAAGAATCTTGTTAACAAAAATTAAGATTAAACAAGAGTTGCTGTAACACCTATCCTAAGTTAAAATCAAATTCATAAACAAATTACCAACTAAAGGGAGGTAATAACATTATATCATTTAATTTCAATGTGTCTAATTAAACAAGTTTATCCATTTGTCCTTGTTCACTGAATACTTCTAAGCATTTAAAATATACTGTTTTAAACAATAGCTGATGTTAAAGGACACTGATTATTTCATGAAGTCATTACTGTTCTGTGAAATTTGTAATTTTTAAGAGACATGATAAAAACAGCAGAAAAACAAAAGTTTTAAAAGCATTAAAGAAGTAGCATTCAGTTCAGGCCATATCTGATATTATGTTATTTTCTTAACTGGTGTTTAGGAAGAAAAAGAACAACTCTTGCAGTACAAGAACACAGTAGCTGGCCTTGTGGGGAAGGCAAAGGCAATAATTCAGCTGAAGCCAAGGAATCCTGATAATCCACTCAAAACATCCATCCCAATTAAAGCCATCTGTGACTACAGACAAATTGAGGTTAGAATTTCCTAAAATCAATTACAGACGTGAGGAGACAGCTAAAGTTTCGTTAATTACATGTTCCTGGAAAACACAAAACTGTAAATATCATCCATCCTAGTAAACAGAGCAAATGCTTGTGTTCTGCATCATTGGTTTTTATTGTTGTGTCACTTATTTGGTGACACCACTTACAAAAGTGCTTTTGTACGAATAGTTTTAATGCTTGGCTCATTAAATTATTCTGCTTTTTTCTTAAAACTAGATAACCATTTACAAAGATGATGAATGCGTGTTAGCGAACAACTCCCATCGTGCCAAATGGAAAGTCATTAGTCCAAGTGGTAATGAGGCCATGGTTCCATCTGTATGCTTCACAGTTCCTCCACCAAACAAAGAAGCAATAGACACCGCAAACAGGTAGAAGCATACTAAAAACAGCGGAAATTGTGTCGTTCCTGTAAGAAAAATCTACTGGTTGTTTCTGTTTTTTAGGGAAGGAGCCTTGTCTTATGAATAGAGCAGAGGAAGCCATTTTTGTTTGAATGTATTTGTGCAGGCAGCTTGGGTTAAAATAATTTATACTCTTGTTACTTTCTCCCCTTTTCACATGTGAATGCAATTTCAGTCAGTGTTTTTAATCTGACCATGTTTGTATGTTTCAGAATTGAGCAGCATTTCCAGAATGTGCTGGCTCTTTGGCATGAATCACATATAAACATGAAGAGTGTGGTTTCCTGGCACAACTTGACACATGAAATTGAAACTGTTCGAGCCGGTAATGTTGCTTCGGTAGGTACTACACCAAACGATGTCTATCTGAGTGTACATGGGTAACTTGCTGATACCTAGAAGACCGCAGCCACAGAAACTATTATAAACTGGAGAAGTTGGTATCCACTCACATCTTCACTGCACAGCTTGCAGTGACACTGCTCTATTTTGCCCTGTGCAATACTCCGTCTTGATCTAAGTAGCCTTCACTAAGACATATAGTCTTCTTATGCTGCATCTTCACCTGCTAATGATGGGGGCAACTGCAAGCCCATGTTCAGTCTCTGAGGCCTGCATAGGGGTGCATTTTAGTTACCCCATGCCACAGAATTTTACCCTGATACATAGTTTATATTATTTCAACGTAAAGAACTGATTAAGATTAGTTTGTTCTACACAAAATACTGATTTAGATCAAAACATCAAACAGTCCAGCTAAAATAATCTGTCAGACCACTCAACAGTGTCGTATCTGCCTCTGTAAAACCTGGTTTATTTTTATATTACATGAGATTGCTTATTGTACAATGCTCAAATACACCTTTTTTCAAATTGCTGCAAATAACACTTGCAGTATTTGTATTGAGGGGTCATACCAACACTTCTCACTGTTTCTGGTGTATACAAGGAAACCCGTAACTTCCATGGAAAATGTCCTGCTTCTTACCCATGACTGGGTCAGTAATCATTTCCCCATCAATTGCCACATGGCATGAGTGGAGAAATGGTCTCTGATATAATATAGGCCTAGCCCTTTGCTGGCATAAAAGATCAAATATGAATTAGGAATAGAACGCATGTATAGCCAGCTGTTATGATTATGACTGTTGTTTTGTAAGGGTCCAGGAATACCAGTGGCTTCAACAGGATCTCAGAACTGCATGCCATCTTGACACTACCTTGTTCATATCCAGATGTGGCTTGAGTTTGTCATCTTTCACCAGGATCCAGTTTCCTTCTGATTGTGGGACAACTGGGGAACAGCATTATCTGTGTTGAGAGAGAAAGAAACACAGAGCTGTGAATCATTAGCACATTCAAGCCTTGGTAGCCCATGTTATTTTATGAGTCTCCATTAGTGCGTTTACGTAGATATTGACACAATTTCCCCTAGTGATGACAGGATTGACCGCCAAATGAAAATGCTCGGGGAAAAGGAACAGCTGGCTGTCTGGGATCTGTTGGGGGAATGAGCAAAGTCAGATTAATGAAGTTACATCCCTTTATGGTTAGTAGGTGGGTTAGCCGCACCTCATGATAAATAGTTGTAAAGGCAACAGAAAAATAAAGCATAGATGCTTCTCCTCCATCCATGGACAACAAGACTCTTGAGTTCTGGAAAGCCAAATGTTTAACTGGGGTGGAACTTGACCGTCACATATCCATGCACAGATGATGGTTTGAAGGAAGAAATGGACAGTGACTTGGGCTCAGAGTATGTATCTCAAGAGTATGAATGGGTTTTAGATGCTTAGTTATGGTGCTTCTTGCTCATATGCAATTGTTTAAAATGCTTGCACAATTTCAGGTTGGGAAGGAATTTCCCCCTAGTCATATTAGTAGGTCCCTGAGCTTTTCCCTATATTTTGTGGAGCAGGGGACATCTGTTAAGATGAGCTGGGCCCATCCCACACTATCTGTGATGGTAGGACAGAGTTTATATAGACTTTCCCCCCCTATGTTTCTAACAAAGAAAACATGAGTGGTACAAACTGCCAGTATTGATTGCAGCTGTGCTCCCAAATGGCGTTTGCTCTTCTGAATCCTGAACATAAGTGATAAAAAGCATGTGCTCTGTCATGAAAGTAATGTGCTCTGTTGTTTGTATTATACCATGATGACTTTGAGCCCATAAGAATTTGTGGTACACAGTGTACTTTAGCAAACACTTGAATACATTTATTCTGACTTATCTATTTGTTGGATTTTAGTGAAGCTTTTACAGAGAAAGGACACAAGCAATTGTTACTATACAAGATGACTGCAAAGGATGGAATATTTTAGAGCGTTTTACAAAAAAAGCTTTTTTCCTCCAATTTCTACTCCACTGATTATGTTGCATTGGCATCTAACTAATTCATCAGACCAGTGGATATAAAATTCACTTCTGCTTTGTAATGCACGGTCCCTTCTAAAAATCCTTCTGGGGTGCTATGGCTTTACACTGCCTCAACTATGCAAGTGCTGTAATGGCAACATCTGTCCCAAACCATGCTGAATTTAATGTATGTGATTAGAGAAGTTGTATCACCTTTATCATCTGTACACATTACAAGAATACCTGGAATTTATACTGATCTATACTCTATTATAGATAAAAACAATGTTGCCAGGTGAACATCAACAGGTTCTAAGCAATTTACAGTCCCGCTTTGATGACTTTCTGGAAGATAGCCAGGACTCCAGAATCTTCTCAGGCTCAGATATAGCACAGCTGGAAAGGGAGGTTAATGTCTGCAAGCAGTACTATCAGGAGCTTCTTAAATCTGCAGAAAGAGGTAAGAGCAACTCAGCGGAAATGTGTAAAAATCTCCGTAAAAGAGACTTTATGATACCTGATGAATCTTTTGCTTTCTAAATGTAAGCATCAGTGCATTGCATGTTGTATTAGGCTAACATCACTAAGATAGGCAACTACAATAAATGTCTAAAGAGCTATCATTGCTGTAAAGTCTACTAGACATGAAAATGATTTGTTAGTTCTGTTCCAAGCTGTGCAAAAAACATTTTTCCTGGAAGAATAATTTACCCTCTGGACTGCAGCTAATCATTTGGGTCTAGCTTTCATAGTTTTATTTCTAATGGATTGAAATATATCTTGAATATCTTACTTCGCTCAGAACAGAATTAGAATACTATTTACCTCTGTTACACAAGAAAAATGTCTTACACATTTTGTCCTACTGCTGCAAAATATCTCATCACCACTCTTTAAAAGCTACTATCATAAAATTGCTTTTAAGATGCAGACATTTCTGCAAAGCTGAAAAGATACTTTACCATATGCTGTCATGTAACTAATTGACTTAAAGAAGTGAAATAGTAGTTTATAAAACCGATTAATGTGCCATTGTAGTTTGCTATTTGTAAGCAGAGGTATATTGCACTTAGTAACTGGAATACTAGACAGGTGATTGTAGTGGGATAGCCATTTACTGAGCCCCTGTTTGTGAGCAGGGCTCACTTTGAAGGTACCCTGCACTTTTTAGTCCCCTCTTGCAGGCCCATTAAGAGCTACACACAGGCTTTCACATACATAACAAACCCTCTGCGTGGGGCTGATTTAATAACAGAAATAGTTCTCAACAGTACTCCAGCAGTCCAAAATAAAGTCCATTGCCACACAAAAATCCATACATAGTTCTGGTATAATCTGGTGGCATTCTTCTTCTGTCCCTATCTGCTCTCACAGTCCATCCTCCCAGCTCTTTCTAGCTGCAGCTTAGCCTTCTGGCACTAGAGGCTAGGTTCAGACTTCTTTGGGGTTTCCTCACAGGAATCTCTTGCTCCTTGGGATCCTGCTGTCACAGCTCCCTTGATCTCAGGATCTTCCATGCAGGAGCCCTTCACACTGCAGTTTTTTTGTAGTTTCATGAACTGAACTGGAGACAGTTCAGAGAAGAGCCATGAGAATAATTAAAGGGTTAGAAAACATGCCTTATACTCAAGGAGCTCCGTCTGTTTAGTTTAACAAAGAGAAGGTGAAGGGGTGACTTGATTACAGTCTATAAGTATCTACATGGAAATAAATATTTAATAATGGGCTCTTCAGTCAAGCAGAAAAAGATATAACACGATCCAGTGGCTGGATGTTGAAGCTAGGGAAATTCAGATTGGAAAAGGATGTGGACAAGTTGGGGAGAGTCCAGCGGAGGGCAACAAAAATGATTAGGGGGCTGGAGCACAAGACTTATGAGGAGAGGCTGAGGGAACTAGGCTTGTTTAGTTTGCAGAACAGAAGAATAAGGGGGGATTTGGTAGCAGCCTTTAACTACCTGAAAGAGGGTTCCAGGGAGGATGGAGATAGGCTGTTCTCAGTGGTGGCAGATAACAGAACAAGGAGCAATGGTCTCAGGTTGCGGTGTAGGAGATCTAGGTTGGACATTAGGAAAAAGTTTTTCACTAGGAGGGTGGTGAAGCGCTGCAATGGGGTATATAGAGAGGTGGTGGAATCTCCATCTTTAGAGGTTTTTAAGATGTGGCTTGACAAAACCCTCGCTGGGATTATTTAGCAGAGGTTAGTCCTGCTTTGAGCAGGGGGTTGGACTAAATGACCTCCTGAGGTCCCTTCCAACTCTAATAGTCTATGATTCTAGGGTGCAGATTTTAACAGTGAGTGTAATTAACCATTGGAACAATATACCAAGGTTTGTGGTGGATTCTCTATCACTGACAATTTTTAAATCAAGGTTGGATGTTTTTTTCTAAAAGTTCTGTTCTAGGAATTATTTTGGGGCAGTTGTGTGGATTGTGTTATACACGAGGTCAGAATAGATGATCACAGTGGTCCCTTCTGGGCTTGGAATCTGTGAATCTGATAGATGTTAATTTGGAAGTGCAAGGAGATGATCTAGTAGCCGCTAAGGATTTGATCCAGTTCCTATTAAAGTCAGTCCCTATTGGCTTCTATGGGAGTTGAATCAATTCCTGAAAGAGCTGTAATATTTTGAGGTATTACAAAACCTGTTAATAGAAGGAGGAGAAATACGGCATGGCAAATATTTAGATTTATTTGCTCAATAGTGTCTTTGTTTACTTCGACAGAGGAGCAGGAGGAATCCATTTACAATCTGTATATCTCAGAAGTCAGAAACATCAGACTTCGCTTGGAGAACTGTGAGGACCGTTTGATCCGACAGATTCGGACTCCACTGGAGAGGGATGATCTACATGAAAGTGTGTTTAGAATCTCAGAGCAAGAGGTGAGCCTTTGGAAAGAATGGTTCAACTAGGAAGTGGTGGTTTTCCAAAACAAATAGTTTTCTCTTGAACATAAGACCAGATCCTTGCATGTTATGACTCAGGTCTGAAGGGTGGGGGTAATGAGCTAAGTGATTTTCTCCTATATCAGTGGAGGAAAAGGAACAAATAAATATCCAATCTTCAATTTTTTTGTGCTATAGATACATTTCTTACCTTTTTAACGAAGAGCACAGAAATAAAAAAATAATTAAGAACAGAGTTTTACTCTAAGTAATGTCTAGGGTATATGAACACTATGAGGTTGATGTAGAATAAAAAAACCACTGTAAATCACTTTTCATGTTATAGAAGCTAAAGAAAGAGCTGGATCGACTCAAGGATGATTTGGGAATGATCACAGATAAATGCGAAGAGTTTTTCAGTCAAGCTGCTGGTTCACCTTCCGTTCCCACTCTACGTTCTGAGCTCAATGTTGTCATTCAGAATATGAATCAAGTTTACTCCATGTCTTCCATTTACATAGAAAAGTATGTAATGAACCATCCTTCGCACTTGCTGCATTTCAACATATATCTCTTTTTGCCCTAAATGAAAGAAAATAGAAAAAATAATAATTATAAATATGAATAATGCTGATCAAGGATAAGAGAGTTATCAAAGTCATTACAGTGTGAAAAAAGGATTAATACTTTTCACATGGCAAGATTGAAAAATATGAGCAGTTTGAATATTGTCAATACATGATTAGTTAACAAGAGTTTACTCTTTTAGGTTAAAAACTGTAAATTTGGTGCTGAAAAACACTCAAGGAGCAGAAGCTCTAGTAAAATTTTATGAGACTAAACTATGTGAAGAAGAAGCAGTAACTGCTGACAAGAATAATATTGAGAACCTTATGGGTACATTAAAGGTATGAGTTTGCTAATTTGTCTTTATAAGAAAATAATAAAATAATGCATAGAAAAATAATGATTTTTCTATAATAGCCACTTGGTTAGACTACGTGAGTGGGGCAGCAAAAGACTTCTTATCTACTTTTAAGCAGACTATAGTTTTAAGATTGCTATCGATAAATCTGTATCCTTTTGGCAATTAGGATAAAAGAAAATAAATGTTCTATTTAGCAGGTGTAGATAATTCTTAGAGACACTTTACACTTAGAGAAGTCTGCATTTTGCATACACATACAACTCTGGCAGCTTTAGTATGAGTTGTGTACATAACATGCAAAACAAGAATGATAATGCACATCACTCTCACCACTTGGAAGTGTCATGGGATATCTGAGGCTCCAGAGATGTGTGATTGCAACAACAAGGTAGTTAGTTACTTTTTTCTTTCATTGGAAGATTCCAGGCAACATTAAGAGTGGCTGCCCAATAAACCTTGCCACTTTCTTAAATAAATTGGAAAATTTCCTTCAGTATTTGTACTGTCCCTTATACTTCCCATTTAAATACTTCAAACAGTGAGGTAATGTTATTTTGTACTACAGTTACTACTACAGTTAGTACTACAGTTTATATTTACTTATCATTTATTACATATTAGCAATGGAGGTCTGAAGTGGATGAGAAAAGAGAGGTATTCCATGCCTTAGAAGATGAACTGCAGAAAGCCAAGGCAATCAGTGATCAAATGTTTAAAACACATAAGGAACGCGATCTTGACTTTGACTGGCATAAAGAGAAAGCTGATCAGCTGGCGGAGAGATGGCAAAATGTTCATTCTCAGATTGAAAACCGGTTTGTACCACTGCATGTTGTAGTGTGTTCAAAGCATCTTTTTAGGCTATCTGTGTTGTTTCTTATCTAATTTATATTCTGCTTAAGCAATAAGAAATTAACATTAGAGTAGGTTGAAGTGCATTTCTTAACTATTCAGGAAACTTCCTAACATTATGGGTACTTATCCTTTCTGTTCTGCTGCCATTGTTCACATAGTCCCCTGCAATTTTTTGCACATAGTAATAAAAAGGGCCACGGCTTTTAGGGTATGTGTTACATCTTCAGTTTAACACTGCACTATATGGACTTTAGCATAACACTTAGTAGTTAGCCGGGTACAGCATAAATATGCTGCCCTTTTCCCCTAGCAAAAATGCCTGCAGAACAGGGCTCCCATCTTATGGAAATACTTTCCGCTATCCCACATAACTAGTACTGACAGGTGGGGCTGATGAGATAACCTTTACTTGTGAGATGCTAGTCAGATTCATGTTTACTTCTTGATAAAGAACATTGGGCTAAAACCTCAAGTCCTTAGTCCTTAACTCTCATTAACTTCAGTGATAATTTTGTCTCCATAAGAACTGAAATAAGGACTTGAGGATTTAGCCAAGTACCAGTAATTTGCTCCTGTTGACCTTCCACTGTGTTCATACAATATCACGGTGCAACTCAAATGCATTTGTTTTGCTAAATGTGACTCTTTGATTAGATTTTGGTGATGTCCCTGGATAACATTACTCAAATATTGGTGTACACATGCACACATACATACACACGCACACACAAGTAATACTGAGTATGTGTGTGTTATATGTATCATATATGTACACACACTATTCTGGAATGTGCTTCTCCATTGTTCTTACAGGGAAGAGCTCCACATTTTAACGCTTTCCCAACCAACCCCATTCCCTTTTGTTTTTAATCTCTTTAATTCCATTAGCCTAAAGCTAAGAACAAATTAAGGCAGAACAACTATATTTGCAAATTAAACCTATTTTCCTTATTTTAGTTTATGGCCATGGGATTCCTGAAGAGAAGCATTAGAATATTCCTATTTATATGAAACAATGCTGCACATGGCAAACTTTCATATTTCTCCCCCCCTTAAAAGCAAATTTTCTTAGGTTGCTCCATTAGACCAACCCATGCAGGAACTGATAATCAGTTAACTAATCAGATATAGTTAACTAATTTTATTGCCTCTACCTCTAATTACCAGAAACTAAAGAAGGGATTGGTAAGACCTGCTCAAAAATGCAGTCTAGTCAAAGTAAACAGATTGAATGCTGGTATGATTATTCACCTTCAAGCTCCTGACTTTTACAAAAACTATGGGGAAGGCCCTTTCCTGCTGTTTTTCAGTATAAGAAACATGCTGTTGGAGTGCATATTCTTTCATGGCTGAAATTAAGATGCAATGCATATATCTTTAAATTTCACTCAATTTTTTTCATCATCTAGTAGGCCTTGTGTAAATGACAAAAAAGTGGCTTTCTGAGAAGCATAAGTGTCCCTATCTGCTCATGGGGCAAATATGAACCTAACACTCTCCCCATATGACATCTGTGTGGGATACGCTGACAGATTATTGTTAACACACAATGACTTCTAGTGTAAATATAACAGATTGTGTTAGTTACAATTTGTGGCAGTAAACAGACTGCTTTCTGCAAATGTTCACCCTCCTACTTCCTGACAGTTTGACAGTGATACTTATTATACACATGAATTTATAAATATTGGCTTCAATGAAACATCCTTCCTTTCCTTTCCTTTTTAAAAAAAAATCATTTATAGTTATTTTGTTTACTCTGTTATTTGTTTATTTATATATACCAAAAATAATTCCTCAAATGCAATACAGGATCTCTGTTACACTTGCTTTTGTTTCATGCACAGAGCATGGCCTTAGCATTATTGAAAGTAAGTTATATTCAAAAGTAGGTATTACAAACCAGAATATGAGAGTTGTTAAATGTAGGGTTACAGACAGTCAGATTGCTCTGAACTCATCCAGCCACATCTCTGCTGCCTCTCTGGTATATTTATATGTTTTTAGGTACATTGTTAGGGCTACAGCAGATGATTCTCAAGCACTCTGAGCTCTCCAAAACCTGTTTGCAGAGAATAGCTCAGCTTGGTCTGCCTCTTGGTCTATCCCTTGGACAATAGCACAATTTGCTATTTGCAGACATTGGACCCCTTGCCTGGATCTGCGCCGAGAAACTACAGAGTAGAACAGTCTTAACCACTTTCCACATCTGTCTCTATGCCTGATTGATTTAAACGGCAGACCCACAACATTGAGTGGGTTTTTGATAGTTTCTAAAATCATATTGTTTAAAGGGGGATTACCTAAAAAGGATAATTGGCATTTTTGGACATCTGAAGACTTTGCCTTTGTAACAACTCCTAGTTGGTTTGGGAGGAGTAGAAGATCTGGTCTGTTGCTCTTCTTCATTGTAGATTTTGGCCCCCTTGGCTCATGCTCAGAACCAAACCCACTGGTTTCACACACTGGTCTCGTCCTCCTGCATGGCAGTACAAATTGCACAGTGTGCTGGGGAATGTTGTGTCTATTTAATGGGCTTTCTGCTGGTGGACTCATTAATTTAGGAAATGTGCAGTGTCTCTGGGTGACTGAACCTTCCCCGAAAACAAAAGGCCACTGAAGATTTGACCTATAGTCAGTTGTTTTTAGTATAAATGTTCTTTCACTCTTCCAAGTGTGCTCTAGTGAAAAAATCCCTCTTTAATCTTTATGGAACATCATTAAGCTGGGGATCTCTCTAGTAGGAACTACCATTAATATATCTTAGTAAAAATTATTAAATTTCCTATTATGATGACACTAAGCTAGGGGGAGTGGTAGATACTCTGGAAAGTTGGGATAGGATACAGAGGAACCTAGACAAATTGGAGGATTGGGCCAAAAGAAAGGTTCAACAAGGACAAGTTCAGAGTCCTGCACTTAGAACGGAAAAATCCCATGCACAGCTACAGACTGGGGACCAACAAGCTAGGCAGCAGTTCTGCAGAAAAGGACCTGAGGGTTACAGTGGATAAGAAGCTGGATATGAGTCAGCAGTGTGCCCTGGTTGCCAAGAAGGCTAATAGCATATTGGGCTGCATTAGTAGGAGCATTGCCAGCAGATTGAGGGAAGTGATTATTTTCTTCTATTCGGCATTGGTGAGGCCCCATTTGGAGTATTGTGTCCAGTTTTGGGCCCCCCATTACAAAAAGAATGTGGACAAATTGGAGAGAGTCCAGCAGAGGGCAACAAAAATGATTAGGGGGCTGGAGCACAAGACTTATGAGGAGAGGCTGAGGGAACTAGGTTTGTTTAGCCGGTAAAAGAGAAGAATGAGGAGGGGATTTGATAGCAGCCTTTAATTACCTGAAAGGGGGTTCCAGGGAGGATGGATCTAGGCTGTTTTCAGTGGCGGCAGATGACAGAACAAGGAGCAATGGTCTCAAGTTGCAGTAAGGGAGGTCTAGGTTAGATATTAGGAAAAAGTTTTTCACTAGGAGGGTGGTGAAGCACTGCAGTGGGGTTCCTAGGGAGATGATGGAATCTCCATCTTTAGAGGTTTTTAAGCTGTGGCTTGACAAAGCCCTGGCTGGGATGATTTAGCTGAGGTTGGTCCTGCTTTGAACAGGGGGTTGGACTAGATGACCCCCTTGAGGTCCCTTCAAATGCTAATATTCTATGATTCTGTGATAGAGTTAGGACACCTCATACCTTTTAAGTCCATTTTGACTAATTTATGCTCAACGTAATTTTTTACTTTCTCCCCAATCGTATCTTATTCTCAAATTAAACCAGGTTGCGTGACTTAGAGGGTATCAATAAATCTCTAAAATACTACAAAGATACTTACATTACACTGGATACCTGGATTCAGCAAGTGGAAGATACTCAGCGAAAGATTCAAGAAAACCAACCAGAAAACAGCAAAGCTTTGGCTAAACAGCTGAATCAACAAAAGGTACCAAAAGGGACTTCCACCCTGGGAAAAGTATTGAAAATAATAACTGTAGCCCTGTGGATTTTGAAAATGCAAAATAAGACAAAATAAAATAAAACCAAGTATAAGCCAAAATAAAATGGAGAAATCTCCCCACAGTAGTGGCTCCTGTCCCTCAGTCTGGGTCGCACTCCAGTTATTGCATAGTGTACATGGTCACAGCGTCACTTGTGCAGATTTGACCCAGCTGCCCTTCTGTCATGATGGAAGGCCAAACCTGAGTGGTGCGCAACCCCAAGTGTCACATCACAACACCTAGAACAGGGAGCTGGGTGCCCAGGCCAGTGGACAGGAACTGCTGTACTGGGTGCATGTGTGGGTACATCTATGGCCCCTATTCCTGTAGTAACTGAACACACCAGTCTTTTACCTTCCCAACACCTCTTTGATGTAGGGAAGTGCTGTTAATCTCATTTACAGAAGTGGGTCTGGGGCACTGAGAGACACGTCACACAGGAAGACCGTGGCAAAGCAGGGGCTCTCCCAACTCCCAGGCTAGTATTGTAACCTCTGGGCCATTCTTCCTCTATAATGCCCTGACGTTAAATGTTAAGTTTGATTCAGTGCTGCTCATGGTCCTTGTGTCCATGAAAATGTACACACGAAGTTAGGGCTGACCTCAACTGCTCCCCATGTTCAAGAAAAGCATTACATCTGAGGGCTTGTGTACATGGGGAGTTAGTGTGAGGCATGCTCAACTGTAAACCTACAGCACTCCTGTGTGCATCCTGGAGTGCTATAGATTTATACCCCAACATGCCACACGCTAACGCTCCACATAGACTGGCCTTTAAATAGCAAGCACATTAAACAGTAATCATGTTCCTGGAATGATATTGTCAGAAGTCCTTGTGGAGCTCACTCATCTTGTGTTGTGACTTCAATAGGATTGCTTGTGTGCTTAGAGCTAAGGGAGTTCTGCAGTGCTTTACTGCATTGGCACCAGAGTGCTCAGCACTGTACAGGATTGAGCTCAGGAAGGACAGCCATTCCCTAAACATTAATGCAAACAGAACCACTTCGCATGAATGTTTGATAACAGTGAATATAAGGGGTATGAACATGCCACAGTCAAACAACTGTTTTAGTGTCAGCCAAGTGTTTCTGTAATCCCCTGATTGTGTCTACTTCAGGTCCCCATCTATTCCTGATCCTCAGAGGCAGTGGGTCTGTGACGGCCCTTGCTAAAGAAACTGGCTCTTTGGCTAAAAATGTAACAGCTTTTAGCCTTGCAGGTCTCTAGTTCGATCCCCACTGTGTTGGCCGGGATGCAGACACGATTTTTACAGTATTCTAACAGCTATGCTCACCAAGGGCTGGATCTTACTCACATGGAACTGAAAAGGACTCTTTCTATTGACTTTCTAGAATTCAGATCCAGTCCCATGATCCCAACTAGCTATAAGACACTGAAATGCAAGCACTGTGATGGTGGGCAACTTAGACATTCTTATCATAATAATGATACTTATCAGCCATAACAAAAGCAGAGAAAAGAGTCATTGTTATGCTGAAGATCTATCCATGTATTTTACAGATGCTGGTTTCTGAAATCGAAATGAAACAAAATAAAATAGATGAATGCCAGAAATATTCAGAGCAATACTCAGCTTCAGTAAAGGTAAGAAAAATATTATACACATACAGTACAGTTTCATTTGATAATGTGTCCTTTGCATGTATACTGCTATCTTATAATGGATACAACAAACAAGCAATAGTGCTCTGCTGCTAAATTGTATTTAAAATATTTTATCCGATGTCAGTTTGATAGAGAGCGCTGATAACTTTTCTGACTGCATTATTTTTACAGGATTATGAGCTGCAGACAATGACATACAGGGCGATGGTTGACTCACAGCAAAAATCTCCAGTGAAACGACGGAGAATGCAGAGCTCATCTGACTTCATTATACAAGAGGTAACTGGGTGTTCTTTGACAGGGAAATGTGCATTATTCATTTAGCAACCTGTCGTAGAGTGGAGGAGATACAAGACCTGGGATTTATTAATGATTAAATATAATCACCTTACACAAGGTCTTTACTGTGCATAGACAAACCCTGAGGTAAATATACTGTTATCCGTTTCACAGTATTTAGGTTATGTACCTGGATGTTGGTGTTGATGACAGTTAACAAAATACCTATAAAAAACTTGGATGAGATACATGGAAAACAGAGAAAAATAAAACTGTTTATTAACATGGTGGGCCAGATCATGCTTCAGGCAGCCACCACAGGGAGAGCTTTCACCACAGGGAGAGCTGCTATGTTGTAGCAGTTTCAGAGGCAATGCCTCCCTATAGCCCATTTAGGCGTGCAGTGGTGCCATTTTGTTCCCTGATGACTGACAGAGAGCAAGAGTGAATGGGGCAGTTTGGCCCGGAAGTGACTCCCTCTGACAATTCTGAAACAGGAGCTAAAAGCCAGAGAAAAAAGACCTAGGTTTATAGGGATGAAGATACTCCATGAGCACTGTTGGAGCTACTACAGCTCAAGATATAGGATTTTCCAAAGCACCAGAGTGACACAGGAGTGCAAATCTCATTCAAGTTACTTTGATATTTTTGAAAATTCCACTCTACTGCTACAGTAACTTCAGTACAAAATGAGTTAGGAAGTTGTGGTTAGGAGAATTATTTCCTTGCGTTTGTTCTCCGTGCATTCTTTTGTCCCCCAGAGTTCCATCACACCAGTTACCCACATAGCAGATGTTGGTCACTTCCATTTAGCTTCTTACATACCACACTGACCTTTCTTAGGATCAGTTGGTCTGGTGGACAGGTTGTTTGTGGTTCTGTGTAACTATGGTGTCCCTTAGACCAAGATCAAGAGTTATCTTCTTATGAGCTCTATGCCATATATAACTTCCCTAAAGGCCAGTTTAAGTCTAGAAATAGTCCTTGGACGTTATTTGAATGCATTCCAAGTCATTGTGAGTGTAACCATTTTCCTCTCCCCTTATCTTTTGTTTCTGTGCAGTTCATGGATTTACGAACTCGGTATACTGCCTTGGTGACCTTGATGACCCAGTATATAAAATTTGCTGGTGACTCTTTGAAAAGACTAGAAGAGGAGGAGGTAGGTCACAGGGAAACAGAAATAGTTTTCTTGGGAGCAGTAAAACAATTATTGGACTTGGATCACAGTTCTAACTGGAAATAATGAGAACTGAGATTTCTTATACACTGTACATACATGGGAATATATGGGTATTGGGGTATTGGATTGTGCTCCCATCATTCGTATAAGCACTGACATATATTTGTGAAGTCTTCACGTCCCACCAGTCCTTCCAGATGGGCGGGGTCGCTTTGCAGTGATCCGCTATTATTCACTGAATCCTGCAAAGTAGGAAATCATCTACAGGACAGGAGAAATTACAATGCACAGGAAAAGTTTTATTCAACACCTGGAACAAATTAGCTGGAGGTGTTTGGGCCCATTGAGTAAAACATATGTTTTTAAAGACTTTTTTATTTCTGAAAAGCAAGAAAAATATAAAAGTATAGCTCTATAAAACAAATACCCTAAATTTCTGTCAAAAGCTGCCCATCTTTATAAATCATAATTCATAATCTATTCATACACGGACAGTACTTGTTTTTTAACTTTCGAAAGTTTAATTTGTAGTTTTATTTTTGCCATAAAGAACACACATTGGTTTGGAATGTGTACTGTAGTTACTTGCTGTATATTTTAGGGCTGGATATATACTGTACTTACAAACGCAAGCTGAAATTTGCCCCTGTGTAGAGAGCCAACCCAATGCACTATGAATGTCCTATTTAAGCCCTAGTTACTGCACTTACGTGTAACCTAAGTGGTGCTTAGGCTTTTTGTTGTCCCTCTGCACAGGATTGAATTTCACCTATAGTGTACACACTAACTTATAGTGCATAAAAATTTTCTTCTTTAAATAGAGGAGTATAATAGCTCCTTTGCTATTTCCTTAAGTTTGTTTCAATGTCTTTTAAAGGTTTAGGTTTTTTTTTCCCTTTTGTCATTCTTCTGCATTGATTCTTCGAGGCAAGTGGATTTTTTCACAGTGAGCATGAGGTCTTGTTAACAAGAATTTACAGAGACTGTACTATTTATTAAAAAAATACACAGTATAAATCAATGCTTCAAAGAAGTAAACAAAATGTTATCAGCTCTTCACTTTCTTTAAAAATACCAAGTGTTTCTATAAAGCAATTATATATTTTCTCTTTAAGGCTATAGGGTCTTAATTTATACCCTGTATTCTTATACCTTGTAGATAATGCCAATGCCAAATCATAAACTGTAAATGGCCAATATAAAAAACATGTAAAACCAGATTGGAGTTATATAAATATTAAAAATTAAAAAGTTTAAAATAATAATTGGACAAGACTCTGGATCCTTAAAGGGGTGTTATATAATCTTGCTGACATCTTTGTCTCTGCTGCATGTTCTTTCTATTGCTTATCTCTGAGCAGACTGATAACATAAATATGAAAAGTGTGCATCTTTTTATTTATTTATTTTTTTTACCATGTAACATCTGCTGCATGAGATGTCACTTTTACATATTAAGTAGACTTTATGTTTGGGACTTGCTCACACTGCTAATAAAAATCAAAACAACAAGAAAAAATACCTAGGAACCAAGAAATTTGTCAGGTTTGGCTGGTTGATGTCAAATTTTTCAAGAATAAGTTGAATTTTATAAACCATATTTGTCTGTTCTGAGCTGTGTTTCCAAGACTGTTTTTTGCAAAACAGATGCAAACTTCTACTTCTTTGGTAACTTCTTAGTAGATAATTTAAGGTTGTTTTCTAATTGCAAAACAATATATAAGCTTCCTTTTGGAATCCAAGTAGCATATCATGGAGGAGATGCTCCTTTTCAAAGCAGAAACAATCATCAGTTTTTCTAGGATCTCTTCCTGTATCATTCAGGAGTTTCTTCTATCCTTCTCTTTGTTAAGAATTCTGAGTGATGTCATTAAGAGTTTGGTACATAGAAGACGGGTAAAATAAGCTCTTTGCGATGAAGTCTACAATATTTAAAATCTAAATTTAATCCTGTGTGTTGTCATGCTCAGAGTTTACCTGCTGAAGCTAAATTCCAGAATATCATGAAGATAGCTAAAGTTGTTGAACCTTTGGGATGTGATGGAGCAATTGAACAAAGTGAGAGAAACACAGTAGAAGAAAACCAAACAGATGAGAGCTATTTGCAGAAAGATAGCTCTCAGGGTAAATCTGAGAGTAAGTTGGAAATTCAAAGAAAAGAAATTGATACTGACGTAGGTAATAAAATCATAACAGATGGAATGTCAAATAAACTGTTGAAATGGTCATGGAAGTGCTGGTAGAAATAATGGAGAGGATCAGCTGCACATACTCTTTCTGGTAAACAGCATTAAAACACAAAATGGTAGAAAAGGTTATTCAGTTCCATCTCAAATTTGTGCAAATGTAAGTATAAATGATGATTCTGGTGAAGTGTTAAATCAGCCAATTGTTCATGGAATGAATCATCAAATGGGGGGTGGGAGGGATGAGACGCTGAAGAAGTTTTCTGTTGTATTAGAAATGTTGCTTATCTGTTTGGTATTTCTAAGGGACATGCCATAGATAATCAGCATATAGAAAATACTACAGAACCACTTCTATTAAATTCTGAAAAGTCACAAACACACAGTGATCCAGATTTAGATGCACAACTTTCAGGTGAGACAAATGTAAAAATAGCCAGTTCAATGAAGGAAGTAATTCCAAGGGTAGAGAATATTTTTCCATTTTCAGAAGCTGAATTAGCAAAAGAAATAATTTAGAAATGACGATAGAGAAAATAAATTTGACACAGACTGAGATTCATAGTTTAGACAATACTTGAATCAATTTGAACAAACAGTGCAGAAGATGAATTAGATCAGTACCAACAAAGTGAAGATTTATTACTGGTTACAGAAATGCAGAGTAAAGGTAAAAATCATAACACCAAGGAACCTGGAATAGACAGTTAAACTCCAGACAGTAAAATATGAAAACACAGAAACTGAACATCCATTCTGGGAAAAAGAGTAAACAAATACAAAATAAGGACAGAGATGGTGAACAAAAAAGAACAGAAAATATATTGAGATACCAAAGGTTTTCTCTTAATGCAAATCAAACTCTAATTAAAAATAATTACCATTAAAAAATCAGTCTAACTCAATATTTAAATCTTTGACAAAAATATTAAAAGGTGGAGCTGATTTAAAGTTGATTGAACATAACTAAAATGTAATATATTAATCTTTTAATAAGTATAGATTCAGAGGTGGCAAAACTATTGATTTTTTTCAATAATTTCTAACTTGTTCACTCATATTTTAGTGTCACAATGTTATATTAAAAGGCATATGTCCCAGCTGACGCTATACACTGCTGATCAGAAATAGTGCAAGATTGTTTAGCAGTAACACTTAATTTGTGATAGTAGATGCAACTGCAATCAGAATCTCCATTTTAATTATTTAAACATTTTTCATTTAATACATTCGTTGTGTAACTGTCAGCGTAAAGGAGATGCTCCAAAGCTGATCTAATTTAACCCCAACCTCTGTAAGGTTATGTCTGCACTGCAATAAATGACCCATGGCCACAAGTATCAGAAGCCTGGGTCAACAGTCTTAGGTTGGGGGGCTCAGGCTGAGGCTAAAACAGTAGCGTAGATGTTCTGGATTGAGCTGGAATCCGTGCTCTGGGGACCATATCCTTGTGGGGTTGCAGAGCCCAGGCTCCAGCTTCAGCCCAAACTTCTACACTGTTATTTTAGCCCCACAGTCTGAGCCCTGTGAGCCCAAATCAGCTGACCAGGCTCATAAACTTGCTGCTGCGTTTTGTTGTTGGTTTCAGTTTAGACATATGCTAAGTATTTATTTAAAATCATCCCAAATGAAGGAGAAAAAAGGGAACGAAGATGCCTTTTCATTAGCGTTTCTTGAGATATGAGAGTATAGTCTCGTTGTAACTGAAATCAGACAAATCTGATAAAATAAAATAACCTTCTGTCTATTAGAAAAATGGCTTGCTTTTCACCTCACAGTAGGCCTTGCCTTCACTAGGAAGTAAGATGTGTTCTTTCCTCAGGTTAGCTAATGTGATAAAATTCTAGTGAAGACAAGGCAGTTGTAGTTTGAATTTATGTTAACAGGTTGAGATGAATCCTCTTCTCCCTCCTATTGTCTACTTCCATTTGCTAATGTGTGGAAACTCCTAATTGCCCTCTCTTTATTATGAATTTACCACCTCCTAGTTACCATATGTTAGGTAACACATGGTAAAAAACCCACCTTTTTTCCTAGTGTGGAAACATCGTAAGTGTACCTTGATGTGTTGTTTCTATTTTTGGAGTGATTTCCAAACTTCTGTTGTATTATGTTTGTTGTAAACATAAAATACTTTAAATTCCTACTGAACCAAACTGTAAATGCTGAATTTCCTTGTCCTGTGTCATCCTTGCATATTGTGTTTTGCTCATTGTTTGCTGTAGCTATTTGTTTTGAGCAAGAACATATGCAAGCTGCTGTCTGACTTCTCTACCCACTAAGTGCTTCCTGAGAAATAAAAGAGATTCTTTGGGACTTCCTCCTTTTGTGGATTCCTTTATGAAGCATTGTTTCATCTTGAACTAATGGTTGCTTGTCTGAAGCTTGCTATAAAGGAGAAGGTGATGGTGGGGGGAACTGCTCATCCTACTCTATTGACATGCTGAATATACCTTAGTAAGTATTTTCAACTATGT
This sequence comes from Mesoclemmys tuberculata, assembly GCA_007922155.1. Taxonomy (NCBI): domain Eukaryota; kingdom Metazoa; phylum Chordata; order Testudines; family Chelidae; genus Mesoclemmys; species Mesoclemmys tuberculata. Next base: position 86,901,549 of record ML675604.1, read on the forward strand.
CTTGAAAATAATAAAACAGATTTCCATTCTGTATTAAAAAAAGAACAGATTTAAACATTTGTATTTTTAATTTTTTATAGATTATGAACAATAAAGAGGCATCAGCACGTGCAGCATATTCAGATCTGATGGAGCAGCAGAAGGCAACAACTGATGAGAACAGAAAACTTACAGGAAAGATTAATGAGCTCGAGAAAATGTTAGAGGAGTTGAAGAAACAAAAGTTCCATGTAGAACAGGAACTCCCCAAAGTGAAGGAAGCTGCAGAAGATGAGCTGAAGAAACAGCAGAATTATGTGGAAGAGATCTCTTTCCAGAAAACCAAGGCCGAGCAAGAGGCAAAGCGGTATCAGGCAGAACTAGAGTGCATTGCAAAAGAGAAAGCAGCTGCAGAGCTGGAGTTAGAGCATGTAAGGCAGCTCACTTTGCAGGCAGAGGCTCAAAGAAGTGTAGTTGAGGAAAACCTCAGAGCTTTTAGAACTCAAATAGAGGAAAGCACTGCTGCTAGAAGAAAACTGGAAGAGCACCTGAGAAGGAAAGACACAAATCTTCATGATTTAGAGCAGCAGAAAAAAGCTTTAATGGCAGAACTGAAAAAGAAAACAGAAGGCGAGGAAAAGCTTATGAAACTAATCAAGCAATTGGAACAAGATCTTGAGGAGCAAGGGAATTTAGTGGAAAAAAAGTTCCAAGAAAAAGAAAAAACTGAATCTAGAAGGCAAATAGTTAAAGGCAGATACTCCTTAATAAGAGAGAATGTGCTGTCAACTTGCACATCTGTGCAAGACAAGCATTATTGTGTTGACTCTGAAATTATAGATTTCCGCAAAAAAACAGAAATAAAGAAAGTAGAGGAGCTTAAAGAGCATGTAGATGAGCTGACTATTGCTAACAAAAAGGCTGAAAAAAACATTAAAGATCTAAAATATGAACTGAATGATCTTGAGCTTCAAAAAGCATCAGCTGAAGAAAAGGCTCGTTTACTAAAAGAGAAATTAGATGATGCCAATAATACTCTTAAATGCCTGAAAATTGAGTTGGAGCAAAAAGATCAGATAGAGCAGGGATATTTGCAACAGTTGAAAGAACTTGATAGGCAGCTGCACAAAACCACAGGTAAAGCAGAAGAGGTAATGCAAGAGGCCATAGATCTTAAGAAAATTAAAATGAATTATCAAGAAGAGCTGAAATCTCTTCAGCAGGAAAAGGCACAGTTAAAAAGAGAAGTAGAAGAATTGACCAGATCACACACACAAACTGAAGTCACTGTACACCACTTAAATTCACAAATCAACTCTCTCCAGAAAGAGAAACTGATAGCTGAACAAAGAACACAATCATGCAAAGGAGAAGCAAATAATCTGCAAGAACAGTATAAGAAAATCCAGGAACAGCTGCTTCAGAAAACAAGAGCGGAGAATGAAAATCAACAGAAGATTCAAATGGTAAAAGATGATTTGGCTAAAAGCAATCATTTGGCAGAATCACTGAAACAAAAGGTTGAGGAGCTTACCAGATGGAATACTGAAACCAAAATAATGATGCAACAAATTCAGTCTGAATCAGAGAGGATAATTCTGGAGAAACAAAGTATCCAGAGAAAAAACGATGCATTAAAAACCCTAGCTGATGGTTTCAAAGAGCAGCTACGCACCACAAATGAACAGTTGCACAAGCAGATAATAATTGAGCAAGAATTCATAAGTAAAGTCAAAAGTCTAGAAGATGACCTAATAAAAACGAAAATATCAGCGAATGAATTTAAACAGAAGTGTGATAAGCAGAGTGCTTTCAACCTGAGCGCTGAGAAAGACGTTAAAAATCTGAATGCACAACTGAATGCTCTCACTGTTGAAAAGAAGTTGAGTGAGCAGAAAATACAGCTACAGCAAGCTCATATACAAGAGCTAAATAGTAAACTGAAGAAGCTTCAGGATGAATTCCATCAAAAGACACTAGATGAGCAAATGGCACACAAAAAGATGGTTCTGTTTCAGGAAGAGTCCATTAGATTTAAACATTCTGCAGAAGAATTTAGGAAAAAAGTTGAAAAACTACTGGAATCCCATAGCACCACAGAAAATGACATTTCGGGTATAAGATTGGAATGTGTCACTCTTCAGCAAAAAAAAAATATGGCTGACGAGAATATTAAATTGTACAAGATGCAAATTGAAGATCTGCAAGAAAGACTTCAGAAATGTCGTGAACAACTACAAGAAGGAAAGCATGCTGAAATAGATTATTTTCAGAAATATCGGAAACTTGAGGAGGAATTGGCAGTACAAAAGCGCATGGTGGAGACCCTGAAACAGAAAATGGACCTGCAGCTGAAGGAACATGAACACCAGTTCTTAATGATTCAGAATGAAGTTAAGCAAAATAATAACATCAAACATTCTATGTTCAAATTGGATTTTGACAAGAAGGGAAGCAAGTTTAATTACCTGGGAGAAACGTCGCCTAGAGATTTAGAACAACTTCATCCATGTGCAAAAACCACTTCTCCTTTATTAAGACATAAACAGGAGAGACAGGTTGAAATAAACATTCCAGGGTTTAAAACTGATCAATTAGGAGAAAAGAAGCTGCACGTGAGTGCTGATGATGCTGCACCAAAAGAGGTGCAGCTCCAGTTGTCAAGATTAAACCAATCCCTAGAAGATGATACAAGCCAACAGTCTTTTACAGAGTTTGTTTCTCAGACAAGCACCCAGTTCCAAATAACTTTTGATAAAACAAATCCCATGACAAGAACATCAGAAATAGACCAAGTAAGAGATCAAAACCTTCACTCTTCCTGGCAAGCTACTAGGCAGGAAGAAGAAAAACATGGAACAGGACTAGTAAATTTAATGCACCCTTTGGAGGTATATTCTGCGTTTCATTAACATTTGCCTTGCTGGTGCTGGTTTTTACTAATCCATTCCTTAAAATTCTGTATTGCTATTCTGTGCTCTCTGTTATACTTCTCTTATTTTGGTGCATGGGGACATCTTCTGCTCAAATGTGAAAACCTAAAAAGACTAAAATATTTATAAACATTTGCAATAGGTTTATTTGAATTTATATTTTTATTTGTTAAAGGTTTAAGTACATTATAGACATTCATATACACAAAGATTATACTCTGTTATGGTTAAAAGCAAGTGATATCAGTAAGTGCAAATAATAACAAGGACAGAAGAAAACTTTGACCTTGCATTTCAACTATATTCCCATTAATCCATAAATAATGGGATAATAATAATAATCCTTTAAAAATAAATATTTGAGGTGTATAATTCTTTGAAGAATTCTGGTTAACTATATTTGTGTACTATTCATGCTAATAAAATTTCTTATTTCTGATTTCTGCTCTTTACATTCTCCATTGCATTCTTTTGGTGGTGGATTTTGGATTGAATTGTGTAAAGTGCAGATTATGTTCTCCAGTCATATTGCTCATTGTGTCAAAAAATTCCTGTTTACAGATAGTGAAGAGCAAGCAATATGATGTGCTTGTTGAAGTTACAACATTAAAAGAAGAAAATGACAAGTATCTTGGTAATGAAGACAGGATGTTTGAGGGGTACCAAACATCTGAAGGTTTAAAGGGAGAAGATTTTCCAAAGATTAGCTCTTTCTTAGAGGAAAAGGGTTTGAAGAACGTAAATGTTGCTCACTATGAGTATTCTGCTGAGGAAGATTACCTTAAATTTCAAGGTCTCCGACATGATGTAACTGCCAGGCAACTGGTTGAAGTAAAGCTTCTAGACAGAAGCACAGTTAATCAGCTCCATTCAGGGCAGAAGTCAATTGATGAGGTTCAGAAAAGTCTTGAAATTTTTTTAACCAAACCTACTGCTATAGCTGGGCTGTACATTGAACCTAGCAAAGAAAGAATCACTTTTGCTTTAGCAGCAAAGAAAAGAATAATTGAAAAAACATTAGCGTTAGCATTCTTAGAAGCCCAAGCTGCCACAGGTTTCATCATTGATCCCACAACAGGTCAGAAATATTCTATCGATGACTCAATTGTTAGAGGACTTGCAGATAATGAATTCAAAGGTAGACTACTTGAGGCAGAGAAAGCAGTTTTAGGATATTACTGTTCTGGTAAAATAATATCAGTGTATCAAGCTATTGAATCTAGAATCCTGGAAAGACAAAAAGGTAAAAATATTCTTGAAGTCCAAGTTGCATGTGGGGGAGTAATTGACCCTGTAAGAAGTGTTCGTATTCCTCCAGAAGTTGCAGTGCAGCTAGGCTTGCTAAATAACACAATTTTAAAATTTTTACATGAACCTTCTAGTAATCCAAAATGTTTTCACAATCCAAATAATAGGCAAGCCATGTACTATTATGAGTTGCTGAAAATGTGTGTGTTTGATGTAGATAGTAAATGTTTCCTGCTTCCAGTTGGGGACAGAAAAATTACTAGCCCGTCAGCAGAAAAAGTTCATAAAATTTCTGTAGTAGACATTAACACTGGAACAGAAATGACTTCATATGAGGCTTATCAAAGAGATTTAATTGATAAAAGTACATATCTTGAGCTATTAGATCAGGAATTTCAGTGGAAGGAGTCTACATGTTATGATTCCTATGGAAATTCTTCTCTTTTGCTGACAGATCTTAAAACTGGAATGCAGTTTAATATTGAAGAGGCATTAACACAGGGTACAATTGACAGAACATTAATCAGTAAATATAAGGAAGGCCTCATCACAGTTAATGAGTTTGGTAATATTTTGCTGAGCAGTTCACGACCATGTAAAGATTTGAACAGCCCTATCGCAGGATACTGGCTTTCTGACACCAATGAAAGAATTACAGTTCTAAAAGCCTCACGCAAAAACTTGGTGGATAGAATTACTGCCTTAAGGTGTCTTGAAGCTCAAGTCAGTACAGGAGGCATAATTGATCCATTTACTGGGAAAAAATACAGTGTTTCAGAAGCTTTGCAAAGGGAATTAATTGATGAAATAAGTGCTAAGCAAATTCAACAGTGTGAGTTAGTCTTCACTGGGATCATTCAGCCTGTAACAAACAAAATTATGTCAGCCTTCGAAGCTATGAATGTACACGTCCTGGCCAAAGACCTTGGCATTCGCTGCCTGCAGTATCAGTACTTGACTGGTGGACTCATAGATCCAAAATCACATTGCAGGTTGTCAATGGAAGATGCTATTAAGAATGGCATTATTGATGGTATCACTGCTACAAATATGAAAGATGACAAGTCGTATGTGAGATCCATTACATGCCCCAAAACAAAGAAGAAGATAACATACAAAGAAGCATTAGAAAAAGCTATTTTTGATTGCCACACAGGGCTACGATTATTAGAAGCGGCTGAGCCCATTAAGACAGGAATTTCTAGTCTTTATTATGCTTCATAATAGAACAGTGATTTTGGAACTCGTTTTTGTGTTGCAGCCAAAGTCCTTTCAGTGAAAAGACTCCCGTTGATGAATAGGTCCTTGATGGGGAAATACTAATACTGTTGTTTAATGTAACAGTAATAACCTACTATAAAATTTAGTTACCATAAAGAAACAAAGTCCATAATAGGCGTGAAGTGCTACCGTTTTTACATGTTTTTATTAGTCGATACTCCCATTGACTTCAAAATACGAGATGTGTTTTAGGGCCTGATCCTTACATCATTATTTGTGTATAATCAGGAGTAGTTACATTATAGTTAATGGTGTTACATTAGTATAAAGACACACACACACACACACACACACATGAAATTAGAATCAAACTCTTACTGTATTTGATTGAAAGATTGGGATCATTTTGAGTATAGTGAGTATATTACAATATTTCATCCAGCCATGATGGCTTGATTTGGCATTTCAGACTGTTCTTAAATCTTAACACCCCACCCCCCAATGTTTTGTGTTACAAAGGTATCAAAATGTGGTACAAAGATTTAGCCTCAAATCTTGGCTACTCTCATGTATAATGCTACTCACATACATCTACTATTTACAAATTTAGGTCATACATTTGTAATTTGGCATGACATTGTTTAATTTTTTTCATCAACATGACCTTCCACTGATTTTCCACAGAGAAAATTTTTGGATCAGTGCAATTAGTTCTTCATACATCTGCAGTATATATGAGTTAATATATGAAATGGTATGAAATGCCCAGTTTTTTAAACCATTTTAAAATGTTCTTTTCTTTTTTTCTTGTGATATGTGAAAGCATTTTAACACATTTTTAAGAACTGAAAATTTTCTAGCTACTATAAGACTCTGGTTAAAAATCATATACTACTGAACAAAAACTACAAATTCAGAATATATTTATTGTAGACAAAATGGAGACTCCTCTGTGAATATTTTTCAGTATGCTTTGGTTCCAATAACACTGAATTTCCTTCTGAATGTAATTTAGTAACCAGTGTACTCCAGTGTTGACTATATGCATATAAAGGCTAATGCAAAGGCAGCAATTCAAAGGTGCTTTAGCTTTTCTGACTACAAGCATTGTTTAGACTTTAATTACTAAATAGTGGCTCAGAGGTTAATCTGTTTCTGTATTGTCTATAAAATGGCTCATGTCTGTGTGCATGTGTGAATATTTCTGTAAAGTAGCCATTAGAACCTGAGCAAATGTTTTGGAGGAATCACTTCCATTGATGTCTCCAGTTATATGGCATATTCATATAAATATATATTTTCATAAGTGACAGCAATGCATAAAGTAAAATAAATAAATAAAACTACTCAAACTGTAGTAGCTTTTGTGATAATACTAGCATTGTGAGATGATTGTGATTCTGTGGGTGTTACAATTTAATAGCGCAACAGTTTAAATGAATGTATTTTTTACGGTGCCCATTACCCTCCAGAAGTCAATGGAAGAGGAAAAGAAAGAGCATGTTGAGAAAGCTGGGGATTTACTGAAATGGGTGTCAGACATCAGCAAGACCCTCAGCAAGGGAGAAGGAGAAAAGGCTGAAAAGGCAGACTTGCCTAAGCAGCAGGTACTCAAAGATTTCTTGATAGAGAATCACTTTTTTCTCTCTCTTTGTCCTGATTAATATGTGCAAAAATATCCATAAATATTTTTGTGATACTAGAAAGATTAAATTTCACACTTGATCCTGAGGGAAACATTTAAAATGTTTAAAAATATATTTACAAATATGAAAATATTTAACGGAAAAAGATATTTTGGAGCACTCTTCAGAAAAAAAATAGGCTGCCCTCTGGGATGGGCAGATCCCAACATGTGGCATGTGCAGAGGGCTGACTTACTCAGAGGTAAGTAACAAGGCCACTAATATAGAAGGAACATGACTGGGAGCTGCAGAACCAACTGGGGTACACAGCTTAGAGAAACAATCTCTGCCTTCTGCACAATGTACACCCAATTTTGGGTCTGTTTCCTCATTTTGCAAGAGTTACTACAGTCCTAGTAATCCCCACACTACCTCCAATAAAGAGGGAATGAGAAGGGGTAAGGGTTGGGGCCCCAAATCCATTTTCATTTTATCTTCTTTTTCTTTAAAAATAAAAGTACTTTGAACTGGAACAGGTGAGGGCTACTTTCATCCATTAATGATTGGAGGCTGTAATGTCTCCTTTCCCATAATTAATGGGGGTTCTTCAGTTGAAGGTGGGTTCTCCTCCCTCCCCCAACAATACTATTTTAGGGAATGGTGATAAAGAATGGGTCTGCTGGGGCCCTTTCTTACCTAAGTTGAGCTCTGTGTTGGAGACTCGGGGGTCAGATTGCCTCAGTTATTTGCATTTTTTCCTTGCTTGACTGTCAGCTAGCAAAGGAAGAACCATTACCATGTTAAGACACGAGGGGAGACACTGATTCTGGTGATTCTGATTGTCCTTGTCTACAGACGGGACTCTACAGATGGGCAGGGGACGCACTTGGGTGACCACATAAGGTTTGCATTGAGTATAGCTGGTTCTTTTTCAAGTAGTGTGGATGCTTTATGTCAAGATGTGTGCATGCCTGTGCACTCTGGATAAGAGATTTTTCGTCAGCAGTGTCCATGGGTTCATGTCTGCATCTGAGACATGGTTGTGCTCCAGTATGAGGGCAGATAGTGAGAGACGGAACTGCTGCCACTCCAGTTCCCTGTCAGCTGCTTGCACCTTGAGATGAGCGATGCAACATTCTCTATCTAGCCTGATGGCTTGCTACATGTCTTGCTAAAATTTCTGTATTTTCGTAGTATTTTTTGTTTACTTTTGTTCAGCACAATTTGTGCTTTTTAAAAGGGGGTATGTTTTACTTTCCTTTTTTTTTTTTTTGTTGGCCTGAATTGTGCCTGTGTTTTTCTTGGGCCTTTGATCCATGGTCTCGTGTGCGTGTTATGCCCAAGAACCCAGGTTTTAAACCTTACCAGAGCTGCCATAGGTATTTCCCCTGCAGTAACAGACATTCAAGCAGCCTCCGCTGCCTCAGATAGTCTCACATCCTTTCCAAATTTAAGATCTGCTCACAGTATAAGAGCAGATCTAAGAAACTGGGGGAACAGGCTCAAACTCCTGTTAATAAAGCACTCATTGAGATTGACTGGATCTGAGTCACCCCTCCCCCCCCCCGGATCCTCAGAGCTCTGGTGACCATTTCTACTGTGATGGTAAGCAAGGACAGGGGGGAGGGGGGAGCCTTCAGAACCATATTAAGTATCGAAGAACAGAAGGCCCCCTTCTCCAGAACAGGAAAAGAGTAAGGGAAAGTCACCTACTCGATCTAGGTCTCAGAACATCTTGCATCTCGTTACACATACTGCTGAGGTTCCTATTCCCTCCACTATTGAGATCATGGCACTGGCTAAGACCATACCACATACCAAGAAACTGATAAATTATGTTAAGCAGTTCCTGGACTCTATTCAATACCTAAGGATTCCAGAGCCAGGCTGAAATCATCGGTACCACTTCCAGCATCCAGACATGAATGACATACTGATGGGACGTAAACACCATCTGTGGTACCCCCAGATATTCTGACTCCCGATGTTTCCTACTCTGAGTCCCTGGTACTGTCCACACTTTTGACCTGTGTGGACCTTCAGATCCTGGAGCACCTGAGTCACCATTGCTGAGGAGTACAGAGAGAGACACTCCACTGTTACCATCTCACCTGCCAGAGCCTACATACCTTCTGCTTCCATCTTCAACAGTGTCTTCCTCTCCAGTACCATGATGGCTTCCGGTCCCTCATAAACTCTTTGAAAGTGAACAAACACTCACCAACTGGTACCGTCCTTGCGCTTCTGATACCGATGCATTTATAGAACCCCTTCTGGGCCCAATGGTATTGACACCATATGCCCCTCCATTTAACACAGAAGATGACTCATCATCAGATTCTGAAGTGTCTATACAGGATTTCCCTTTTCAACCTCCGTCACTCTGGGTACATCACCTTCCCACAAATCCTCCTCCTCACCGGATGAGGCGGTCCTGCTTCCCTCACCATCTTATGCTGATCATTTCAAGGCCTTTCTGGACCTCATGAAGTGTGTAGTGGAGATCCCACATATCCCATTGAAGGAGAAGGAATGCCAACATGCCTTGGAAATCCTTTACACATCTTGTCAGATGTGTCCGAGAAGGAATGCCAACATGCCTTGCCCATGAATGATGCTCTGCTAGCCTGTGCACGTTCTATGTGGCAAACCCAAGCTACAGTACTAGCTGTGTGTAAATGGTTGGACAAAAAGTATTACATCCCACTCAGAGGATCAAAATATTTCTTTTTCCATCCTACACCCAGTCAACGAAAGGAACTGACAACATCGATCCCATGCTATGCCTTCTGATAAAAAACAAAGAGGGCTGGGCCTTCTAGGATGTAAAAACATACTCCTCCGCCACACTGCAATTAAGAGTAGCCAATTACCACGCCCTGAAGGTGAAATACAATTTTACAACTTATCCCAGATTTTTGCCCTTGGTTGAACACTTGGCCCATGATCAGAGGGAACAAGTTGAAATCCTGATATAGGAAGGCCAGACAATTGCCAAATTATCTCTTCATCCCTCACTAAATGCCACCAACACAGCAGCTTGTTCCATGGCTTTGGCAGTAGTCATGCAGAGCTTTTTGTCTGCAATCCTCCAGGAAGTACAAAACATGGTTGATGGTCTCACACTTTGAGGGTCCCAAGTTATTCAGTAATGCCATGGGTGGGTCACTTCACTTTCTGAAGGATTCTGGGTGATGTTACGACCTCTGGATATGTAGAAAATTATGGCAAAGAAAAAGTACAGTAGGTCACAGATAGCTCAACAGTCTCACCCACTCCACTATCAGCTCATGAGAATGTCCAGGAAGAAGTCCAGGTTCTCTTAGAAAGGACTGTCCTCTACTGCAACTTTCCAGCTGGCAACATCCTTGAAACAGTCATTTTGACCCAATGAGAGCTTCTTGAGAGCGTGTCACCTAGGACAGATGGATGTTGGAAATGATATTTGCAGATTACTCCATCTAATTCAGCTTCCTTCTACCCCCTTCTCTTCAGGGACCCTCTCACAAGGGTGTGTTGAGGCAGGAGGTGCAGTCCTTCCTAATGCTGGGGGTGATCTAACTTGTCCTACCTGACTTAGTGAGGAAAGAATTTTATTTCACATATTTCCTGGTTCCAAAGAAAAGTGGGGGATGGAGACCATTTCTGGACCTCAGGACAGTGAACACCTTTGTTCACACTCAACAGTTCAGAATGGTAGCAAAAATTAGCAATGATAATTAAGAGCAATAATTCCCTCTCTGGACCTGAGAGGTTGGTTTGTCTCTCTCTATATCCAGGGCATTTATTTCTATGTAGCCAGCCACTACCACTGTGACATTCTACCTTTCAGCCTTTGCACTGCTCTAAGAGTGTTTAGCAAAGTTCTGTTGACTGCCACATCCCATCTTTGTCAGACGGGAATAATAATTTTTTCCCTACCTGGATGATTGACTCCTGAAAGACTGGTCATTCCTTGAAGCACAGACAGCAGCCAGAAGACCTTGTCTCTTTTCCACTCACTGGGCTGCCACCTCAAGCCCATTGTCATGCCCAACCAATGAATACAGTTCATCACAGCTACTCTGGACTATTCTACAGATAGAGCATGCTTGCCTAGGTGCGAGAAGAGATCTTGCCTTTTATCTAGACAGGACTAGGTCCTTTAGGACTTCACCCAGACCTTTTATCTCAATTGATGCATGAAAGGACAGGTGATTTCCACTCCAACAGTCCAAAAGGGTTGCATGATGCATCTTTACCCAGCAAAAAGCCCCCGGGGTTTGTCCCCATCCTCTCCTTGTACTCACTTTTCAGAAATAATATGTATTCTTAAAAGTTAATTCTGTCAGAGGTTTCTACTTTTCTTGCTGGCCTGTATATCTTCTTCTCTCCATCCCTGCTAGTCTGAAGGAGAGTCTGTTAAAGCAGAAATACTAATTCAGCACACACGAAAAGAGTGACAAATGGGTAATAGGAACAATGGAAGAATTTTGAATATAATTGTTGGCAACCAACCCTAACTTCTAAAGGAAACCAAGATAATGAACTGGTGAAAAAATATATGGCTCTTCCCATATGCTTTCTTCTCAATATGGCAGTAAGTTGCTTGGCCTGTGCCCAGATTTGAATCAGCATTATGCTAGCAGTAGCCTGGTGTCCTTGAGCAGTGTAGATAAGGATATTTCATTATAAACCTGTTATTGCTAGTTTAAAAGCTACACTGCTATACGGTATTATAACATGGTTGTAAGAAAATAATCTGTGTCCGCTTTGGTCAGAGACATTGTGCTGCTGCCTTTTATCCATTCTTAGTGTTAAGAGACCTGATATAGTTTTTGATTTGCTTCATTATCAGTAGTCACATTGATGATGTTGACAAAGTCAGACATAAAAATAAAGCACCTGATAGACTCATAGACCAGAAGGGACCAATATGATCATCTAGTCTGACCTCCTGCACAAGGCAGGCCACAAAACCGTACCCATACACATTTATAACAACACCGAACCCATGACTGAGTTATTGAAATCCTCAAAAGTGAGATTTGAAGACCTCAGCTAAACCCCGAGCATGTGGGCAAGACTCTCCAGCCAACACCCAAAAAAGAATTCTCTGCAGTAACTCAGTTCCCATCCCATCCAACATTCCCACATCTTTACTTGGGTGCAGTGTAAGAAATATAGGATGAAATCCCCTTATTCAGCACTCTGAAAGGCTTCACACCTTCTTAATTGTAAAATTTTTGGGGACGAGGGGAAGCAATAGTTTAAATTTATATATTAACGTATTTAGCCACCAGCTTGCAGACTGTCCTCTGGAATGGGCCTTTCTGGAAGATATTTACTGCAGTTAATGGGTGTGAAGTGGTTTTTGTGAATATACATTTCCAATTGTGAAGTTCCTTGTTCACTGCATGCCGCTTCCCTGCTCTCCTGTAGCTGGAAATGACTTAATTTTACCACCGCAGGATTTCAATTAAAGTAAATACCTCCCTGAACACTGTATTTGAACTCTTTAAAAATCTAAGTAGTATCTACTCCTAATATACTTTTTGGACCAGATTCTCCAATGCAGGTCTGGAGGTAAGAATGGGCAAAATTAATTTTACTCCATTCTTGACTTGGCCGGATGTTGGTGCCAATTAGAGCAGCCTCAGGATCAGATGAGTGTTTGAGGACTTACTTTAGTTTATTTAATTGTCCTTTTAGATCAGAATGCACATAAGAAACTAACATCAAATAGAAAGTTTCAACCAATCCACTGTCCTCATTGTCTAGTTCACAAAGCTGTTCATATAGGGTATGCTGACCGTGTAGCACAGAATCACTGATTTGTTTGTGTAAGACCAATACTAAGTGTTACTACAGTTTCATAGTCCCCCTTCAGTTTTTATTATTGAGTCATCAAAGTATCAGTTTGGAAAGGACTGAACTTTATGGGTAGGATTTTCAAAAGCGCTCAGTGTTGGCGTATCCTCTGTTCCCAGTGAAGTCAATGCTAAAAGTCACTGGCAAGTAAAGCCAATGCTGAGCATGTTAGTAAATCCCAATCCACATTAATAATGACAACTTTGGGTTCTATTGTGACCTGTAAGCCACAGCTTGTATTTGTGGTGGTAACAAGAGGTGCACTACCCCAAGCACAATTCTGCTTGGAGCGCTTAGGGAGCACACACAGCAGCGGCCACTGCTACACCTTGTAACCAGGGGAAGCATGCAAGCCCATGCCAGCTCACCTCCACTGGCTCATGTGGAAGGCGACTGGGGGCTGTTGCTGTGCCCCACTCTATCCCCTTTGGGTTTTCTATAGTTGGAGCCAGTGCTAGATTCTTCTTTGTCACAACCATGACTTTCAGGACACAATCTGTGACTTTCAGGTATCTTTTTCTGAAATCATGATCTTTGTCATCCAGGTCAGCAAACTACTCAAAAAGACTCCTTCATTAAATCTCTATAAAGTCGGCTTTCCATACGTCAAGCGTCGCAGAATGCATTTTAAAATGATTAGTTAAATACTATTATAGGCTTTTAAACAAATGTTATTTTAAAATAAAGGATATTTGGCTTTCCTAATTGTCCATGGCAAACAGCTTAGTTCTAGAAAAAAAGCTTTGTGTTGTCATTTTTCCCTTTTTTTAAAATGATATTTGCGAGGACAAACAAGTAGCCTTACCTCGGTACCTATCCAGAAATACACAAAGTTTGCCCAATATGGCAGGCCAATCAGTTTGTATTCAGATTGAAAGTAATGGAATGTTTTGACATTAGTGTGAAAGTATGTGTTGGCTGCTTTTCTAGTCTCTCTTTTTTCAGACAAGTGCACACTGGAGAACTGAATTTGGTTGTATATTTTTCAGATTTCCACTGATGAAATAGCAACCAAGAAAGAACAAATATCTGAGGCTTTGCAGACTACACAGTCATTTTTGACTAAACACGGTGACAAGTATGTTAAATTTTATCACAGCATTTTGTTAATGTAACTGTAACTAAATTAGTTCATCATATTTGCTTATAAGGGTAATATTTTATAAGTTATTTTTGTTTAGTTTAGTTTAACTGTAATTGGGAAGAGAACTTGATTAGGTGTATAAAATTTAGTTGGAAGTAGGGAGCCCAAAGATTTATAAGTGTTAACATAACCCAGTCATTCTTCAATTATTAAAGTGTTAAACGAGGTTCAGGATTTGGTATATAGAGACCTTACTTTGCTTAGTACCGTGGCAAACACATTAAAGTCCTTTTAACTTTTTATTACAGATACAGATAGAAAATACAGCTTCTGTCTCTGATATTGACTCACTTACAACCTACCTGCTGGAAAAACACAGGCACAGCACAGAGTCTTATCAGCCTCTCCCAAGATCTGACAAACTTGTACCAGCATCAGGCTGGTTTGAGCATTTCTTTTGCTTGCCTCTTTCTGGTAACAGGCTTACAGCAGTGTTGCAAAATATGCAGTCTTGGTGGCTATGCCAGACTCTTATTAGACAGAATAAGGAGAGAGATGGAAAAGAGATGAAATAAGGTGCGGAAGGAAAAGGACACACGGGGCTGAGAATGTGTAACAGTCTCATGTCCTAGATGATGTTCAGGATTAAGCAGTAGCCAGTAGAAATGAGAGTGTCATCTGGCTCCCTTTCTATGGTTTGGTCTATCAGGTCTATCATTTTTCATGATTGGGGTGAAGGAGGCCCAGCGTAACAGAAGATAGTGGGGGTGTTAGCCATGATGGTGAAGCTCACTCCAGTAGCCCATTTTTCTCCCCAAAGTCTTTTTTGATGACCCCAAAAGGGGAGCAATGGGTCAGAATAGCCTATCCTCTCAATAGTTTTGTCTACCAATTAGATCTAATTTCTGACACACCAATTTTGATTAATTCGTTTCCGGGTTCTTCACTTTTCCTGTTTGCCAGGCATGATCTTAATGCAGTCTTTGGGTTATATCAGTAGACATTTTTTTGGAGCAATTTGGTCTTTCTGTCTTGCTTTGCACCTTTTCCCATTAACATGTGTTCTTATAGGTTCTTGTGACATTCCATGAATTTTCTCAGTTTTTCCAATTGAGTTCACAATTGCGGTAAATTTGTAGGCCCAGTTTTCACAACAGTACCCTTGATTAGGTGACACAACACATGACAATACTTTTATATTTATACAGAACCTTTCATTTGAAGGATCTCAAAACACTTTACAGTATTAACAAACTAAGTGATAAACATAAGTGATATAGAGAAGGTTTGTTTCATCCATCACTGAAATTAGTAAATGTTATTTATTTAGATTTTAGTAAAGCATTTCCTGTGGTTATCATGAATGCTTGCTCTCAAAATTAATTCACATTGGCTTGGTTGGCCAATCAGAGCCATAGGAAACCAGCTGACAGACCATGAGCAATAGAACTGATGGATAAATAACTAAAGTCATTTTTCAATTAATTTTGTCTCATTTTCTGACCACAGCATATCTGCAAGCCATGCAGTTGACTTAAATGTATTAATTATTCAACTGTATTTGATGAATTTTTTCATACAACTTTCTTATAATACATCTTAATATTGGCCCAAAACCACAACTCAGATTTTGCTCTCATTTCTAAAATAATGATAGTATCTAGCAGTTTTCATCAGTAGATCTCAATACACTTTGCAAAGGATGTCACTATCATCACTCCCATGTTGCAGATGGGGGAAATGAGGCACAGGGAAGTGAAGTGACTTGTTCACAGTCACCCAGCAAGCCACTGGCTGAGTTGGGAATAAAATTCAAGTCTTCTGTGTACTAGTTTTCCATTCGATCTGCTAGGCCATTCTGCTCTTTGTGCGCACACGTACAACCAACAGAAAAAGCAGAACTTACTGTCACCCACTGAAGTTTTCAAATCTAATTATAATTGTTACCATATCTATTGATTTTTTTGGTAGAATGACGGGTGGAGAGAGAAATGAAATGGAAAAACAAGTGAAGTCCCTACAAGAAGGTTATAACCTGTTATCTAATGAAGCTTTGAAACAACTGCAGGAAGCACAAAATTTAGGTGATGAAAAGATGGAGGGAAAGGTAATAGCACAGAAAATTTGTTATTATATTTCTAGCTGTAATATATTATTCTTTTGAGATTTATTGCATGGTTGTGGAACAATATATTAACAATGAAAGGAGAAACTGGATTTGATTGTATATATCAATAAGATGAAACCTGAATCAAATTACTGCAGTTTCTGTGAATTTGTATAATAATATGTAGTCTTATGTGTGCCTATGAACATTCTGTTCATCAGGACTTGTGTGAAGAGTCTTAATACCATGTGCCTTGCATGAAGAAAGATAAATCATTCATCTCTTAACTCTTCTCTTTAAAAGCCATCCTCTGATTGCTAGTTAAGTCTGTGTACTGCAAAAATATGACACCATAAAATAACGTGGGTTAATCTCTGCCATGTACTCCCCCAGAGATGTCCCAGAAGATATATAGTATTCCACACTTTCCTTAAATTCCAATTGGATATATGGTTGTAGCCACATACAGTAACTAGTTATAAGATACTTCAAGTACATTTTTTATAAATCAATCTAAATCTTAAATATGTAATTCTGTCAAAAAGGTATTTCAAATGTATGTGTGCAGCTACAAGTAGAAGTAATGTCTTGTATAATTATTTTCAAATAATGTTGCCAACCTGATTACATGCTTTCCATGCAAACTAGTTGCAGTATTTGAGTTCTGTAATATCTGATTCCATATGTTTGGGTGTCTGTGCAAAAGTGCTGTATGCTGTAAACATGAATAGCATGGTCATTTTGTATCACATACTGTTTTTGAATCTCCTAACCTTTCACAGATACTTAGAGCATGACAGTTTGCCTTCCAGGTATTTGTCCTATTTGCTCACTATATAATCATCTATTCTGTTGCCTTCCACTAACCCTATTTATGTATGCAGAGCATAGGTTTTCAATTCACAGATGCATGTTGATTTTAAATCTTTTATTACATCGTGTGCTGTTGAATGACATAGATCACTTGCGCATTTGAACTGCTAACACTCACAGCATTGTCCCAGTCCTGGTAAGTATATGATTTTGTGCTTAATATGTATTAAAAAAACAAAACAAAATTTAATACGTACAATTATAAAATTACTTAAAATCATTCTTTATATTTCTTTGTAGGTGGATAATGTTATTGCCGGTATCATTGATCAAACAACTGGAGAAGTCCTTTCAGTCTTTCAGTCTGTTTTAAAAGGTCTAATTGACTATGATACTGGCATTAGATTGCTTGAGAATCAGCTGATTATCTCTGGGCTAATTTCACCAGAATTAGGAACATGTTTTGAGCTTGAAGAAGCAAAAGACCATGAACTTATCGATGAACAAACTCTACTGCAACTACAGGAATTAAATAATGCTAAGAAAATGATTTCAGAGTCATCATTCACAAGTCTTCCAGCTGTAGCTGCTTTAGAACAAGGTATAATTCCAGAGACTCTGGCCATTAAAATTCTTGAGATTCAGCTTTCCAGAGGGTATCTAGTTATGCCTGCTACAGGGGAGCAACTCAGTTTGCACAAAGCTTTCCAGAGGAACCTGGTTTCTGCAGCCTTATTTTCAAAGCTTTTGGAAAGGCAAGACACATGCAAAGATCTCATAGACCCCAACACTGCAGAAAATATTTCTTTGGAGGAGATGGTTCAGAGAAGCATCATAAGTGAAGAAACAGGACTAAGACTTCTACCTGTAAGACCGCAAGAAAGAGGTAGAATAACCCTAAAATGTGGAAGGAGATTAACTATTTTGAGGGCAGCCCATGAAGGTCTCATAGCCCGTGAAACCATGTTCAGGTTGCTGGGGGCTCAGCTACTGTCTGGAGGTATAGTCGAACCTGACTCAGGGCATAGAATGACTGTGGAAGAGGCCATGAGACAAGATCTGATTGATCGGGACACTGCTTGTGGTATTCTGACTCATCAGGTTCAGACTGGTGGGATAGTATGTTCCAATTCATCCAAACGCTTAACTGTAGATGAAGCCATACAGTGCAATTTAATTTCATCTAGCAGTGCACTTTTGGTACTAGAAGCACAGAGAGGCTTCATTGGCCTCATCTGGCCTCATACTGGTGAAATATTCCCCATATCTACTTCTTTACATCAAGGGATAATTACAAGTGAACTGGCATGCAAGATACTAAATAGCAGGCAGAAAATAGCTGCCCTTTATATTCCAGAAACCTGTGAAATACTCAGTCTGGATAATGCTGCACAGCTGGGGGTTATTGATGGCAATACTGCATCTGTTTTGAACAATGTAATCTTACCTGATAAAATGCCTAACATGGAAGATTTAGAATCCTCTTGTAAAAATACTGCAAGATGGTTATCATCTTATGAATTCCAGCCATCGGCATTTCATGACTATAGACAGGAGCAAGAAGTTTTAGGTACAGAAGAGCTCATGCCTCATGGTTTAGAACAAGCTAAGAAATTATTCCTGTCTTATCTGATGATAAATAGTTATATGGATGCGAACACAGGGCAAAGACTTCTGTTATACGATGGAGATCTGGATGAAGCTGTCAGCATGTTGTTGGAAGGTGATGATTCTGCCGCCAGTACTGACGTGGCACAAGGGGGATTTAGTAACACATATGTAAATTCAAAAAGAATGGATCTGAAGCAACCTGAAAATGTCATGCTTAATAATGTCACAAGCAGTGTCCTGGATGAGTATACAGGTGTACAGAATACTTTTAGTGACAGCAACTTAAAACAGCCTGAGGATACTCAAAAGGATAAATGTTCAGAGAGAAACAATTTTCACAGTAGAGCAAATGTCTTTAATGCTAATGGTTTTGTGCAGTCAAAATGTACATTGAACACTTTGTTGTCTAAACCTGAAGCAGAAACTGGAAATGTAATGGGTGGTACTCAAATCTCTGAAAAAGAGAATGTATTCAAAAGTTTTCAAGAATATCCTGAACAAACACAAATGGATCAGTGTGAGCATGTGTGTCAGCGAGCAAACTCTGGAAATGTAGAAAAGCATTGTCCAAAATACTCACAAGGAAATCTTATTTCAGGAATAGATGAAGACAAAACCAGCATGCCAGATGGAAGGGAGAGCCTGGATAGGGAAAGCAAGACTTTTAAAACCTTAGAAAATTCTTTGCATATAAGTGATTTGTCAGTTAATAGTGAAGTCAGTGCTGTTCAAGGGAGCAATCCAAAGTGTGGCCCTCACATTTTGCAGTTGCATGATAAAAGCATGGTAACTGACAAGGATAAGAGAAAACGTGATGTTCAGAGCAGTTTCAATTCATTCGGCCAAACAGATATTGAAAACAGACTTCTAGGAGAAGTTTCTGGTAAAGGCTTAGTGAGTCAAATTGTTTGTAATGAGCATAAGCATGGCATGCTGCCATATGAATGGAATGAGTATGGTAGGCCATCCCTTGAGGACTGTACAAATATGCCTGATGGACCACTCCCAGAAGAAAATAATAATGTGCATTACATGCCTCTGTTCGAAAACAGGACTGAGACATGTGGCAGGCCAGTGCTGGAGGACCATACTGTTTTGCATGGTGGGCCATGCCTGGAAGACACTCATGATGTGCATCATAGGGCTCTGTTGGAAGACACTACTGATACCCATGGGGTGCTGTCACTGGGAGATAGTACCAGCATGCATGGTGGGCCATTGCTGGGAGACAGTACCAGTACACACGGCAGGCTACTCACAGGGGACAGTGGTGCTATATATGGGAAGTTACTACTGGGAGACAATAGCTGTAAACCTGACAATCTGCTGCTGGAAGAGAGTGATGGCAGTCCAGAGTTTGAAAGTGACTACCTGCAGCACGAAGAAGATGACGATGCCTATGACTCCTCTCAGGCTGATGGGGATGATTCCTATGACTCCTCTCAGATTGATGATGATTATGATACCTCACAGCTTGAGGACGAGGATACTCCAGAGCCTGACAACACACCCTTAGGTGTCCAAGAAGAAAAAGACAAGCTAGTAAATGTGAGAGAAGAACTAAACTCTTTTCAAGAAGATGTGAGTAATATTGGGGATAGTATCCTGTACTTTAGTGAAGTAAGTCAGACAGATTCCTTTGAGATTATAAATATGGCCTCAGTAAGTGCTGGAATGTTGGAAGCCATCCCTGAAGAGGAGGCCGAAAACATAGGGAATTTGGAAGAGAAGGGGCAGACGCTACCAGTCATGATAGAGAGCGAAGAAAGTAAAGAGAGCACCTTTAGTTGCTTATTAAAGCTGCATGAAGGTGAAGTGCAAGGAGACAGAGACAAGGAATGTGAAATGCTAGCAAAAAGTAACTCTAATGAGGATGAGCACGAAGGAATACAGGAGGAGAAAGAGGGAGATTATGATTATATGGATTACGATAGCGATAGTTATGAGGGCACTGACTATGAAGAGTGTAAGGTTGAAGTAATGAATATTTATTACTCACAGTGTCAGGATAAAAATGTTGATATTCAGCTGTTTGCTTCTTGCAAAGAAATGGAAGATCGTGATGAATGTAATCAGAATATTGATATTTTGGATGGTTATCTTCCTATAAAACGTATGGCAACTGATAACATTTTGCAGTTAGATTCTAACAGTCAAAATAGTAACCTATGCTCTGAAAAGTACAGTTTAGAAAAATATAAAAATGTATCTGATATTTCTGAAGAAGGAAGTCTTGAGCTTGGAGATACAGTTAAAGAAGAAAGACAACAAGAAATTGAAAGTGCTTCTGAGGATTTTGTAGAAAGTGAATTTATGTTAGAAGATATCACTGAAAATATTCAATCTGAAAACATCATTGGCATAGAATGCATGTTATCTAACAGTGAAGAAAGTAATTTCACACAGCATAAGACTCTAACTTCTGATCTTGGCATGAATGATGCCATAGCAATAGACCCTGTAGTTGTTCAGGAGGGATATGCATGTGTATCCCCATCTGCTATTGCTAAGCAAGCTGCTGCTGCTGCAGACATTCAGACTCAAATAGACTTACTCCCTTCAGAAGATCTGTTACCTGTTCATATCATAACTAAAAATGATAACAGTATATCTATGTCATGTTCAGATTACGAGCAAAAACAGGAAACAAAGGAAGGCATACTCGTGGAGCAAATGTCAAATCATGTGACTGGCATAGACGTGCTTAAGGTAAATTCATCCCAAATGGATAATGAAGTAGTCAGACATATGCCTTATGTGAATGGCAGTGATAGTCTAGATTCTGTCACCGACTTAGCACACCCAGTCACAAATAAAGGACTTGGTCAAATAGAAATAGGTATTGAAATTCCTAAACAAAATATAAACATAGTGACTATGATAAGGGAAAGGTATATCCAGGAATTCAGTAAAAGTCCCATTCATATGGAAAGCCTTGGAGAAATATTTGATGCATCTACTATTAAAACAGGTAGTGCAATTGTTGTTTCACATGAAGAAAAAGAAAATGTTGGCCAAGCCTCAAGTGCTGCAAAATCAGGACATTACAGTGATTTTGATACTGTGAAATCAGTTGAATTTATGGAAGCATTTGACCTTTCTGCCTATTTAAAACAATGTGCAAAAGGCTTAAAAGCAAAAGATATTTCAGAACTGAATGAGGCAGATTCTTGCTATCGTAAGGAAGGTGAAAATGAGGAAAATGATATACAGAATGGAAAAGAGGTAGTGATAGCTGACTGCATTACTGATATGGGGTCAGTGCATCCAAAAGAATTAAACTCTAAAGCTCAATCTTTTCCCGTGACAGTTACAGTAAAATCAAAGGGAATTAATGTTACCAAAGAAAACGAGGCTATTATCTGTCAAGAAACCTATTACGTTCTTGATGACACTGCAGCAAATGACATAACCTGTAGTAATGAATTGGCCTTTAAGAAAGCTGACACATCAGGAAGTATTGAGAAAGTCCGAGAGTCAGTGGACTGGGCAGAAAGCAGCCATTCTGTAAACCGTATAGGTGCAGCAGACTTTTCTTCTAGACTTTTGGATAACATAGGTGATAGCTTGGATAATGTTGTGCAGAAGGAATGTGAAACACTGGTTTGTTGTAGTGGTGTAAAAAGCATTATTGAACAAAATATTTTAACGAACAAGACCACTTTAATTGAAAATGATGTTAGGAAAGAAAAGACTGATGAATCGTTGCAAAAAGAAGTCATGCTCCCCAAAGACTTCCAAGTAGAGGGAGTTATATCACATTCTCCTGAAGTAACTGATGCACTAATTGAAGACTTAAAGAATATTTTAAAAAACAAATTAAAAGATGGCCACGTTTACTGCAAACAGGAAGGTGAACCTTTAAATTACTCTGACACAAAAGTTTTAATGCAAAATGTACTTAAAATGATTAGTTACACCCACTTGGGGAATGAGATTTCCACTGAGTCAAATATCAAGCAAACAAGTGATTACATTAGCGGTACGCTAATGGCTACCCCATCATGCACAGATCAAAAGGACTATGATAATCTTCAATTATCTTGGCCTGATAACAGAAGTCCTGACCTCCTCCTTGATATAGTGAAGGAAAACCACTGCAACCAAAAGACTGACGATCCATATGAAACTACAAGTGAAGAAGCCAAGAATGAAAAAGACCAAGAGCTGAAAGCTACTGCTCCTAAATTTATTACTTCTCAACTTGAACAAATCTTCCAAATTCCTCCTGGAGATGAAGGTTCATACAGATTAGAGGAATTGATGAGTGATTTGGCAAATGAATTGTTTACCAGCTCACAGACTCCTGGTACCTCCACAGATGATGAGTGTGTAAGCAAAGCAGAGGAGCTGTGTACTCTTTTCTCAAGAGAACTAACAGAATCTGGATCAGAAACTTTAAGAGGGCGTTCACTGGTTCACAGCACAGCTGTTATTTTGGAAAATGACCAGCAGCCTGAGAAGTCAGACAGTCACTCCAAAAGCTTTTCTGAAGATATTCTGAAAATGAAAGAAACTGCCCCACAAGATAGTCCAGTAGGCGCCATGGTAAGTAACAACTGTCACAGTTACACATTTCATGCTAAAGTAATTGCATGCATCCTTTTAAATATTGGAGACCATTACTGAACCAAAACAAAAATAAACAAACCACACACCCCAGTTATAAATTTAATATAAATTGTAATGAAAACAAATGTTATGTTTCTTTATTAATTTAGAAAGCATTTTCTAATTGTTAAAACTTATTTTCAGTTGATAAGTGCAGTACAGCAGTGTTTAAGGTACACAGAGAAATTGCGAGGACATTTGGCAATGGTTCAGGATATGAAATTCCACTTGGATAATCAGCAGCCTATTAGTAACAATTTGGAAATGCTAAAAATCCAACTTGAACAATTAGAGGTAAGTATCATGTAATTTCTTATTTCTATGATGCACTAAGTAGCACTTAGATAGTACAGTGTTGGATGCTTTAGAAAGCCCTAACATAAAGAGAGAGATCATGTGGTTCAGATTTTAAATACTATTACATTAATTTACTATTAAACATGTTTCTCTTAGTAAATGTAATGCATCTTGCTTATATTTTGTTTGTAGTCATTTGAATCAGGACTGGCTACCTTTGCTGCTGTTTTAAAAAAAGATATGAAGTCGACAGAAGAGTTTTTAAAATCTCTGCACAAAGATATTCCTAAAGAACAAGTTAAAGAGCTAAAAATAAGCTATGAATATTTACAGAAGGCCTTTTTTGTGGTCTGTGATATGTCTTCAAAGCGTGCAAAACAAATAGTCTTTGCTGTTGACTCTGAAATGGTATGTTTCTGTTAAATGATTTTTTGTATGTACTTCACTTTGGCTTAAAGTAGTTCAGTTTTGGATTTATTTTAGCATAAATTAGATTGCTGATTTTGTTTAATTTAATATCAAATTCAGCTGGTTAGGCTATAATACTGTAAATAAATATATAACTTTCCTTTCTAGTCTAAGCTTGCAGTATTGCATGAGGAGCTTTTAAGCAAACTTCAGAAGTTTTCAGACTGGATCACAGAAAACAGTAAAACTCTGAACAACCTGACAGTGAATGCTAGTGATATAGAAAATGTGAAGCAAAGCTTACAGCTGCTTATGGCAAGTATCATTTATATTAAATGATAAAATAGTGTAACTGATTATCGGAAAAGATACTGTAATGTTGTCTCTGAAAAAACTCTGGCCCATCTGCAACCTATCCCAATTATTATATCGTATGCTTAAACTCCGATCTCTTCAATGAGTTTAATGTACATTCCCAAAACAGCAATAGATGGGCGCTTAAAGAAACAGAATCCTAAACCATGAATTCAAGTGCCTCCTAAACACTCACTTCATGTGATTACCGCTAAGACATGAACGAAACCAAACATTCAACTATATATACAAAATGTAAAATGCGCAATGACTTCACTGAGGTTTGGAGAGGGTTGCAGAACGCTTAGTGACTTCAGTAGGGTTAAACAGATGTAACTGAGGGCAGAATTTGTCCACAGAGTGGGAAGGTGGTGGAGCATCACTACAGGTTGCAAAGGAAAGCAAGAAAGCCAGTGGCAGGAAATACCTTCAATACATATTCTCCCATTTCTAATTCTTGCAGAACTGCTTCTCCAGTTAGGTGAATGTCTCCCCAGTAGTACAAGTTCTGTGCTGATTTTCAGTCAGTCCTCTGATGTGCAAAAATAAAAAAGCAAATAAGGAGAAGACGTTGATCACCATCATTATTTTGAATTTGAGATATAAACCCCTGATCATGAAAGCAAAACATGTGCAAGCTCAGCCAGTTGCCTTGTCTTCCAATACAAGCTTTAGACTAATTCCTTCTTTTGGGTAAAATTTTCCTCAAAACCAGCTGGGCATTCGGCTAGGGATAATATTATTTGTTTCGTAAATATGCGTTATCAATAAAGAACTTTCCTTTATGGTCAGTCATTTTCCCTCGCTTTATTTTCAGAACACTTCAGAAGAGCTTGGCTGTATGAAAATACAACTGGACTCCATAGCATTTGACATTCAGTTCTTCATTTCTGAACATGCCCAGGATCTTTCTCCTAATCAAAGCAAACAGCTGTTGAGGCTCTTAAATAGTACCCAGAAGGGTTTTCAGGAAGTACAGGAAACAATCACATCTCAAACGAAAAGTTTAGAGAGACTGTTACGGACAGCACAAGATCTTGGTGATCAGAAGGTTTGCCTTTGTGTGTCCATGTGTGCTTAGTGTTTTATCAATATGGATGAGGAATTTTAATACTAATGTGTGATTATGTCATATCAGAAATGAGTTGCTTGGAAAGCATTGGCTATAGGATTAAGTACGTTATAATATCCTATACATTTTATTACGTTTGCCTTCATTATTCTACAAAGACTGTATCAAACAGGTTTGATAAATAATTGTTCTTGTCTTTCTGTGTTGCGACCATACTTTCTAGTACTATCATTTTAGGAAGCATATAGGTTGAATACTTGAATTTTCAGACATCATTATTGACAACAGCGCGGTGATCAGGTCCAGTATTTCTGTCAGATTGAAGAAGTATTTGTGATAGCTTACAATCATGAATAATATATCTACTCTGTCTATAATCAGCTAAATGATTATATCAGGGCTGACTTAAAGGATGCCCTCAGTATACCTGCACCTTCCTCCCTCTCACAGAAGCACAGATATAAACTTCAGAGGTCATCACTTCACGCAACACTTGATATGTTATGAAAAAATTACTTAGAGTCCTGAGGCTTTGTAACATTCTAAGAAAGTTTCTTGCCAGGGTGCTGTGGCAGAGAAATATATAAAAATGGGTGAATCAGAAGCATATATAAGAATTTGGTAACTGTAAAATCCTGCATGTTTTGTTCTTCTACGTTGCTTAAAAGTTGCAACCACATTCTACTCAAGTAACATGTTATGCATATCAATTGAGCTAACCCACCAATCACAACTAACCTCTCTTTTGGTATTCTTCTTAAGAACTAACAGTGTTTATCACAGGTTTCAAGCGATTAAGAGATGTGGATTTTCACTTCTGTTGGTTGGAGGTTTCATTTCTTACACATATGCATGGCCAGACTTCTGCTGGGCAATTCCATCAATACATGATCATTTTTACTTACAGCATATGTGAGGTTTATAATTCATAACTTCTATATATTCACCGTGCTCAAACTGTGTACCACTGCTATCATGTTTACAGCATACTTTTAAACTTATTGCCTTGCAATATTGTTGTTTAAAAATAGTTTATAAGGGAGCTTCTGATTATTCCTATGCAGAATTTTGTGTTTTGTTTCTTTCTCCAAATTAGGATGTGGCTGATCAGCAGCAGGAATGCAAGGAGAAACTACAGGAAATATGTGACCTCTTTACACAAACAGAAAATCGACTTATTGGTCACCAAGAAACTCTTGTTATCGGAGACAGCAAGACTGAGTTAAAGCAATACCAAACCAAACAAGAGGTGAAAACTTGACTAAACAGCAGCAACTTTAGCAATCTTATAATGTTTTTGATTAGTTACATTCTGTAAAGAAACCAATCTGCAACCAAATTAAAAAGACTAAGACAGCTGTTAGGTCAACAATAGCACTGACAACTGCATGGGGGATATAGAAACAGGAGCTGACTCAGGATCTCACGCTGGCCCTGTGCAGAAAAGAATTATGGCACTTCTGATAGTGTGCTTGGTTCTCTGCAAAGAGAGGTATTGAAGAGTGACGTTTAGATTTGTTATGTAGCATCCTGAGCCAGCTAATTCACACAGCAACTTTGACAGCAGCAAAAGAGTTGGCCTCTCAGTTTGCCCAGTGATTTGGAAATCAGCACAACAACACTGTGGATAGAAAAAAAAGGAGAGAGAGAGAGAAGGGGGAAGAGAGAAAATAAAAAGACACAAAACCATGCCTTGTTGACAGAAGGTATTGAATCTGTACAGTGCATCTGTTCTGGGTGGCTTGATAAAAAGCAAATGAATAGACTGTCCTGTGATGTGCTGTACACTTTCAGAAACAACCTTGTAGCATGCCTGAAATCTAACGTGATTCTGCAATTCAAAAGCATTCTTTTCAGATGTGAGAAAATCACATGCAAGTGAGCCCAAACGTGTTACAGTCTGAGATTTAGGGGGGTTAAAATCCCATACGAGAAATGAAAGTGTAACTCATCTTACAAATTATTTTAGTTACATTGATCAATGTTGCTGATTGAACTAAATTACAGTAATAAAAGTGAGTTTATAAGAATGGATGGGATAAGATGAGTTTGTGTATCTGTCAGGGAGAGATGTCTCAGAAGTTTGAAGTGAAGTACAGGTAGATCATTTACCTCCCGTAACCTTCTTTTGATGTTTATCCCACAAGGAGTTACAGAAAGATATGCAGGCAAGCGCACAGGCACTGGCAGAGATTGTGAAAAAAACTGAGATGTTCTTGAAAGAGAATGGAGAAAAGCTGTCACAAGAAGACAAGACTATTCTTGAACAGAAACTTAATGAAGCTAAGACAAAATGTTTACTGCTAAGCCAGAAGGCAGAAGAATCCAAAAAAGAGCTGGATAAAGCTGTGACAACAGCTATTAAGCAGGAAACAGAAAAGGTTCTTATGCTAGAACTCTACAACTTCATTTGAATTTTTAAAAAGTCTTAAGGGAATAGACTTTCCTTTATTACTGGTTTGCCAATGAGAGATCAAAGGCATATTTTACTTGGGTGACTATTAAAGTAATTAGTGCATGCTTGTTTTTCAAATACAGCAAATTCCCAATATATCAATTTTAACAGATATTTTCAGATTTTAATGACATCTTTTTAAATGGTTTAAATGTCTACATTTGAAACTATGTAAAGGCTAAAAAAGATTTCAGAATTCAAATCCTGAACTTTCAATGTCTAGGTTGCTGCCATAGAACAACTGGAAGAGAGTAAAAATACAATAGAAAATCTCTTGGATTGGCTGTCAAATGTGGATAAGGCAGTGGAGCATGGGGACAAGAAATGGACACCGGCTATAGAGCAGAATGGAACCCATTTTAAAGAAGGGGATGTAAAGGCTTTTGAGGGCGAAGAGGATGAGGTCAATGGTAACCTGTTGGAACTTGAGCAACAGACTGAAACCCATGTAGATGGCAGATTAAAACCCACAGACAGCAATCTGAACCAGCAGTATCAGAAAGTCAAGGTACTATATGCATGCTACCAGCTGTGGCAAATATTCAGCACTTGGTCACTAAGATAATAAGTACCTGTATCCTGATTCAAAGCCCACTGAAATCAATGACAACCTTTCCATCAGACTTCAAAGAAATAAGTAATGTACAGTTGATAGATGTTCTGTTAATGGAAAAGGCATTAAAAAGTCAGCATTTGCCAGTTACCACACAGGAACCCAGTTATTTCCTGTTGTAAGAATGGGAGAAATTGCAGTGTTCTCAGTGGCAAATATTGACATCTTAATGGTGATCACACTGCCCTTTATTTTCCTGGGCTGAAATGAACACAGTACAATGTTTATTGTAGATAAAGTACTGTAGGCAGAACCATGGCTTCATAATGCTGTCATGGTCTTTCCTTAACCTCGTCAAAGATAAATTACTTGGTCTGACATATTTCCCTTACTGATTACACACTCACTTGTTACTGGATTGTTAAAATTATTGGATTGTTAAGATTATTAATCTACATTACTCTCACTTTAAAAGTGATGAATTCCCAGAGAATAGAGCACCATATTACGACTGCTTCAGCAGGAGCTTCAAAACTCCACAACACAGCAATTTTAAGATGTCTCCACCATTCCGCATATATAATTATGACGGTCTTCTATATGTTTCGATACAGTTTTAACAATACCAAAGATTCTGAGTGAAGGAACTGATGAAGGATCTACAGAAATTTATCAAAGGAACACTCAAAATTGTGAAATAACTTCCATCTAGAAACTTCTTAAAGAAAATGGAAGCATAGTTGGTTTTGTTTGTACCTACTGGTGCTTTTTAGAAAGATAATTGGATAATTAAATTTGATCTTGAATAATTGTCTACCACACATATATGGAGAGGCATCTTAGCCTATTTTACAATATACATAGTCATTGTTTCTGTAGGAAATGGGGCATTTCAAGAACTGAGGTATTTGAAAAGATATGGTCTTTTATTTTCTAGAGCCAAACATGTTTTACATCAGGTTCTTTTAATATGCATTTATAGCTCCTGTGATTTATTAGTTTTAGCTTGGTTATATCTGTATGGTATCTAATATGTATGGGTTTTTTTTGCCATAGAATGGCAATTTTTCTATAAGGAAAGATATTTGATAATTATCTTTAGAACTAAAAATATAAAAATTAGCAATGACTCTTATTCACTCAAAATAAATAGGAAATATCTATTCTCTCTTTGATGTATGTGGCCCATAGTTTGAACCAGTAGTTACTATATATGCAATAAGTAAAGGCATACTTATGGAAAACTGCCCATCTTGGGCAGATGACCTGTGGAAAGAGGAAAACTTGGAAGTGAGGAAAAAAGATCTTGGGAAAATTTAAAGTGGTTGTTTCTGACGGCAGTTGCCTCTTGATGGTGGTCCTTTGGGAAAGTCACTACACTGAGTTGTATTAGAAATATAGGACTGGGTCCTCATCCTATGTGCATCAGTGTCTCTCCAAATTTCATTAATGTGAAAAGGGCTTTGCCTATGTTATACTGGGATCTGGTTTATGATTACCACTAGCTATTTCTTAAAGTTTGAAAATGCTATAAGTAAATAATGAATGAGTGGCATTTTGAGGAGCTCAGAATGTTGAAGGGCTTTTCCACATCTCTTCTCATTGATCAGATAATAATTTTTGAATAATCTAATTAAAATGCCACTCTTATTCATTATTTACATTACTCAAAAATTAGTATCTGATCAACGAGAAGAGATGTGGAAAAGCCTTTTAACATTCTGAGCTGCTTTGTAGTTTTGGTCCATGTTATGCTATCAGTTTCTAGACAGAACTCCTCAGTGATTTCAGTAGAGATGTCAGATAAAAAAAAGTCCTGCGATGGAACCCTGCATGAGGATGCTAGTCATAAACATTTACATTTTTTTCTGATAGGCTCAGCATGAAAAAATTATTTCTCAGCAACAGGCTGTCATAATAGCAACTCAGTCTGCCCAAGCACTACTTGAGAAACAAGGCCACTACCTTTCCCCTGAAGAAAAAGAGAAGATGCAAAGGAACATGAAAGAACTAAAAGTCCAGTATGAAACCACTTTAGCCGAATCAGAACGGAAAATGAAGTTAACGCACTCTCTACAGGAAGAACTTGAGAAATTTGATACAGACTACAGAGAGTTTGAAAACTGGTTACAACAGTCAGAACAAGAACTTGAAAACCTAGAGGCTGGTGCTTCTGACTTCTCTGGCGTCATGACCAAGCTCAAAAGGCAAAAGAGTTTTTCAGAAGATGTTATTTCTCACAAAGGTGACTTGCGGTACATTACAATTTCTGGACAAAGAGTGTTAGATGCTGCTAAATCTTGTAGTAAAAAAGATGGTGTCAAGGTTGACAAAGATGGTGTTGATACTTCAGCTACTTACACAGAGGTGCAAAGGAAACTGGACGGCGCATCAGATCGTTTCAAATCTCTTTATACTAAGGTAAGTTTTATTTATGTCTGAATGAGTTGGGGAAAAGAGTTGGCTCACCAAATATTTATGTGAAAGATGATGATTTACCATTGGAACAAACTAGAAAGGAAGTGGTTTATTCCCTAGCTCTTGAAGTCTTCAGATCAGGACTGGATGTCTTTCTAAAAGATATGCTTTAGTCAAACACAAGTTATTGGCGTAACTGGCCTGTATTATATGGGAGGTTGAATTAGATGATTAAGCCCTCTGGCCTTAAAAAACCTATGAAAGCAGAAATTTCTGAGTAACATTTTGAGATGGAAGGAAACTCTGTGACTCCTCTAGATTTGTCTGCCTATTGCCTCTGTCTATCATTTGTGCCCTGTCATTTTTCCTTCAAAATTGTAACCTACTTTTAGTCTTATTAATAAAACAAATACAAGAAAAGCCAGGGGCTGCCAAGATTACCATTCAAAATATAAATTTGATAGAAAGCTTTAATCTGTCTGTGCACTATCCTAGTTTTCCACAGTCTGACCTCCATTGTTGGCAGTGCACTCACTGAAGCCACTGCCTTTAAAGAGCAATTCTTTAACTCTGCTGATTTTGAGAACTATGAGAATGATGAGGGGAAGCAACCTATCACCCAGAATGTAGAGTCTACTGAATTAGGCTCTGAGGCCCTACACTGTTCCTGCAGAGGAACGGAGTTGGAGGATCTGTGTAGCAATCGATCCCTACTCCTTTTCTGTGTCACTGCCTGCAGAGCTAGACTTTTTGTCACAGAGGTTCTGTATGCTCCCTTCACAGCCTCTCCATATCCTGACACAGCCCATGCACAGGAGGTGAACCACTTCTGTAGCTAAAGGACCCTCCACACCTGCAAAGCAGAGGACAGGTTTTGCCAGTCTTGCTTAAAGAATCACACTATGATTTTTAAATTTGTGTTGAATGTTTCAGATAATTTTCTGTGTGCGTTTTTAAATGCATTTTTATTTCTTTTGAGAGGTGTTAGATTGACAGCCTTAGACTAGTCCTTTATTAAGCCACTGGAAAGGTATAGCATGGACAGCAGCAGAGCTAGCTTCTCCATGCTGCCCTGCCAGCCTAACTTAGTGCTGTCATGGAAAGATAACTTCTGGGGGAGGGAAAGGAATTCTGTCTGTGTCCTTTGCTCTGAGGACACCTATTCACTAGGAACTGGACTAAATCACCAACTCATTTCATATCTGACCAACCTTCAGATAGCAACAAATGTCACGCCATTTAATGTTCAGCACGGATAGAACCATTAGAACTTTAATCTTCCCAGTCATAACGCAGAGTGGCATTGATCTGTTTGAGAGATTTATTTGTATGTCACTGTGGCTCGGCTCAGCAGTCTCATCCCTGTGCCAGATGTTCATAGGTTTAAACCCCTACCTGGGCTTAAGCTGCTACTGCTGCAGTGCTCCATGGTAGAAGGTGCCATCTTTTGGTTGGGATGTTCATGTCACTAAGACTCATTCTGACTCATCACTTTTTGTTCTCCAGGGAGATGTTACATAGTCTCTAGCACTTTTCAACAAGAGGCAGTGGGTATCCTTGTTTTTCTGGCTAGTACTCCGTTTGTCAATAAAGGCTTGATCCTATGAGGTACCACTGAAGTCTCTGGGAGCTGAGAATGCTCAGCCCTTGCTAAGTACTCTGCATCTTGCAGGATTGAGTCCTATGATGGTTTCTGCGTGAGCTCTTGCACGATCACTATCTAAGTCATTGATTTAGGTCAGGACATGACACTTTGATTATGAAACCAAATTCGGATCTCTTTTCTTGAATGTTTGATGGGGAAGCATCTCTCTCCCTGTTTGGAGAAACTCATTGTCATTTTCTTACAAAAGCTGCTGTAAGACCGAAAGCTGCTGTTATTATTAGACTGGATTATACCCAATTGGCTTTTCTGAGAGTGAGATTAATCTAGGTGGTGGTAAAGACTTTATAGCCAAGATTTTCAAAGAGCCTGTTTTATGCATGCACAAAACATACATCCCCCGGTGCAGATGGCCATTTGTGTGCACATATGGGTAAGTCGCTAACCTACCCTGTGCATATGCACATTGAGAACGCAGCCAGGAGGCTCTTTGAGTGTTTGACCCTAAATGTTCAGAACAAAAAAAGGCCTCATATATTTTATACATTTCTTCATTAAATTAAGCTTTCCTAAGCCCAGAGCAATGAGATTGAACTCTGGGTCTCCCACTGCTTAGGTGAGTGCTCTAAACACCAGGCTATATCGTTTTTTTAGACTTGTCCTCTCTCTCTCTCTCTCTCACACACACACTCACACACACACTCACACTCACACTCACACTCACACACACACACACACACACACACACACACACACACACACGACTCTTCAGTTATTCATCCAAAGTGCAACAGCTTCAACAGGCAAGATTGCGGAAGCCCCACATCAGAATATCCCATAGTCCAGTCATTAGGGCACGCACCTGAGAGGTGGCAGATCCCTGTTCAAATCTCTTCTCTCACTCAGGCGGAGGGGGGACTTGAAGTAGGAGTCTCCCACATCCCAGTATTCACCTCTGGCCTAACAGTTATGAAGGAGCTCTCCCACCCACCAACTGATTTGTGTGAACTTGCCTTAGGGGTCCAGTCGGATGTACTCAGGGGCTGCCTACTGGATGGGGCCCCACACATGACTTAGGGGGGCGAACGCTTCTCTTCCCTGGCTTGTGAATCGCTCTGGAGTTTAGGTGGAAGATAGACATCTGGACTGAAACAAGAAGCCATGCACGTGCTCAGAGGCAGAAACATAGGTGCCTAGAGAATTTTTACTGCAAAAAATAGTTGCCAAATGAGTTCAGGCACCTGAGGGTTCGGCTGGAGTTTTGTGCATCACAGTGGTCCAAAAACTGGGACTTAGGTGCCTAAATTTTGTGCATATAAGCCAGAGAGTTTTTTTAATTGAGATTTCTAAATTTTGTTTGTGTAATCGATGCAGGAGTGATTAGAGCCTTGGGTAGCTTCTCCATTTTATTCCTTGTATAAATCTAAATGAATAAATGAATCAAGTTATAGAATAATTTTTAACATATACAGTTTTGTACATAACTGTAGGTATTGTACCAAAGGCTCCAGTCTCCTCTTAGCTAAATGGAATGCCTTTTAATGTTTGGCCGCTAGGTGGAGACTAAGTAATAAGTGTGAAAGGTACAATTGGAATGTCATATTTCTAATTTTCTGAAGATAAATATTTAAAGTAACCATCAGTAAATATTATGATTTCATGCAAGCAGAACAAAAACTGTTTCCACAGATACCAGAAGAATTCCCCTAGCATTTTACTGCTTGGCACAATTTACTGTGTGAATGGTGAGGCATATTAACCTAAAGGACTGTAGGATCCTGATCTATCTGATCAGAAAAAACATCACATTTTAAAAGACCTAAGCAAAGTGTGAACATTGTAGTGGTCCCTTAGCAGGTACAGATTTGCTAAATAAATAAGCCACTTCTGAAAACCAGGGTCTTCTCTTGCCCAAATGTTAGGGTATTTGCTGACAACCCCCCCCCATCTGGATTTCCTTATCAGAAACAAGGTAAAACAACTCATGACCATGGTTAGAACTTAGTTTAAATTAACACTGAGCTTAGTATTTTTTTCAAAACAAAACCAAAAACCCCTGGTAAAACAGAGAATCCCTTAAAAAGTCTTGAAATGTTTTTCCATTGTAGTTTCTCTTCGTTTAGGTTGATTCTTCTGCAGCTTTTCCAGAGTTTTAGGCACAGAAAGAGAAATGTGCACTTAGTTCTACAAATGTAAATCAGGAGTAACCTCCCTGACATTAGCAGAATTACACTGGTATAAAACCAGTGTAAGTGAGAACAGAATCAGCCCGAATATTTGCAGATTGGTTGAGTGTCATCTTATGTTTATTTTTGTGCACATTATCTAAGGTCTCTTGCACCTGCACAGATCTCTGTGTAGATGAGAGCTCCATTGCAAAACTTCTACTGAATAAGCCCTAACATTTTATCTTATTTGCAACATTTGGCTAAGGCAATCCCAAATATAGCTATCTTGCCCATCGCTGCCCCTCTACAAATAATCCATTTACTAATAAAGCAAATGTAATTGTTTCAATTTTTTTAAAATCACCTATTCTATCAATTGTCTAAATTACATTTCTTGTAAAATGGCTTTAATTGGGGGTCAAAGTTTTCAAATTTGGGTGCGTGAAGATAGGTATCTAATCCATATTTTTATGCACATAGAAAAGTAGTCTGTTTTTTGGAGATACTGAATATTTGTAGCTCCCAGTGACTACATTGTAAGATGTCCAGCTGTAAACATCCAAATACGAAACATTGGGCACTGTAGATCGAGGGAAATATTTTTATGATCACAATATGCTACTCTGAAATCCCTAAGAGATCCCATTCACACGAAATAAAGTATACATTTTAATGTCTGGTTTTTCC
Organism: Mesoclemmys tuberculata; assembly: GCA_007922155.1. Lineage (NCBI taxonomy): Eukaryota > Metazoa > Chordata > Testudines > Chelidae > Mesoclemmys > Mesoclemmys tuberculata. The sequence continues at coordinate 86,936,646 of ML675604.1, forward strand.
CTTTTACTTTTTTAGTGTGGTATACTTGGAAATAACCTTAAAGACCTGGTAGATAAATACCAGCATTATGAAGAAGCCTCATCTGGGCTTTTGTCAGGTCTCCAGACCTTTGAAGTAGCTGTGAACAAACAACTGTCTGAGCCAATTGCAGTGGATCCTAAAAACCTCCAAAGGCAATTAGAAGAAACCAAGGTAAAAAAGCATTAAAAAAAAAAAAGAAAAAAAAAGCTAAACAAGGAATTGCTTGTTATTGGAAGGACAGAACAGTCTAACATAATTGAAGCGCTTAAGGGCCAGATTCTTGCATCATATATATAGCTTCTGTTGACCTTAAATTTGACTCTCTGAGGTCTCATCTAAAAATCTTTGTGTTGCAAAGGAAGCACTTTTACAGAAACTGGATTACGCAGTGAGGAACTAAAAATGCCATCAACAGTGGGTGGGAGCAAATAACTTCTTAGTCATAGTTAACAGGTGAGAAGGTGAAAGCTGGAAGATTAGGCAGCTGGGAGGAGGCTCAGTGATTCTGGTAGTTACTGCAGTGAACTCTTGGTAGCAGGATTAGGGCTGTGGTGCTGATGGAGAATGGAGCATCACCTCTCTGTCTCTGACTTCCTACTTTTGGTTTTTTGTTTATGTTTTGTTTCTTGAATCTTGCCCCTTTCCTTTTCTGCTGGGATATGATTATATAGGACTGGGGTGGCCAAACTCACTGACCCCCCAATACCTACCACCCCGCTGGGCAAAACCTTCTAGCCCCACCACCCTGCCGTAGGGCAGAACTCCTCGCTCCTTGCCCCAGTCTAGTAGGCAGAGAACGGGCTGGGGTAGAGGGCTCCACCATTCGCACTTTAACTGCAAAATAGCTACATGTGGCTCACGAGCCACTTTGGCCACCCCTGACGTAGGATCATAGAAATGGTTAGGGTGGATTAAACCTGAGCTCCATTGATTGCACTGTCCTGTCTCTGACACTGTTCTATACCACAAGCTGCAGAGGAAGGTGTAATAACCCCACAATAGGAAGATGTGGAAATTTGTCCCCTGCATTAGGTCATATCCTGGTCTCTAAGGCCTTCACTGCGGGGGGAAGTGGGGGAGAGAGAGAGAAAAGAATGTTTTTGCGTTGACATAATTAAGTCAAGATATCTGTCTTGTTGTAAAATCCTAGTGGAAACAAGGCAATATATATAGTTGGTACCTCAGTGTAGCTAGTCTAGGTAAACCCCAGCCTGTGGGGGCATAGGGTTGACCTTGACTGGCCACACTGAGGTAAAAACAACCTGTGCCTGACTGAATTTTCCCTGCTGTTCAGCACCTAAAGGGAATCTCATGTGGCTAGGTGTAGTAAGTAAGCAGTTTCCACTGGTTCTGTCTCTGGAATCACAGAGGGTTTGGGAGCTGGTATAAGGTACCTTGTACAAGGGACGATTAACTTTGTCATCTTGGAATATCTAAGGGCTTGATTGTACATACTGGCAAGGGAGGGTGCACTTTGCACCCCCTTACACCAGAACTGGCCCCTGTGCTCAGGTCCGAGCAGGCAGTGATTGTTCTGTGGCCCTCTCTGGAGGTGCTGTCAAGCAGGCCCGCTTTAAGTCATTGCTAGGACTCCATAGGAGCACGACTAGTGAAGACCTAGGGATGTGCTGAATCACTGAACCCTCACAGGGCCCTGAACATGCTCCCTCCTTTGTCAGCACTGCTCCCTGCTGGGGTGGTGCTGAGCGGGTCCAGGCTTCTGATAGGGCTATGTGCTCCTTGTACCAAAGTGACTCACCCCTCTAGGCAGATTTTCTGTCACCGAGATCCTGAGTCCTTTGGTTACATCAGCAGAAGCCAGTGGTAACCCAGGCAAAATATAGCCCTTAGCATTTGCATATTTAAACTGTTGCCATATGTTTGTTTTCTCTGAGATACAGTGAAAGATCTCCAGGGCAAGGGCAGTGTCTTCTTCTGTGTTTTATAAAGCACTGTGTAAATTTACAGCATCATTGCTTAAAAATAATACAGCATGGTGGGCAGAGAAGGGGGAAGCAGAATTAAAACATACATAAAAATATATGCATGTTCTTATGTTCTTAACATGGGGTGAAATCCTGGCCCACTGAAGTCAGTGGCATAACTCCCATTGACAATGGTGGAGCCAGGATTTTAAAAAAAATCGTTAAAATGTCTCATAGTGTAATTATAATTGAATTGGAATATTCTTCATTCACTTTCCAGCTGGCAAGATAACTGCTCAGCTGTAATTCGTCTCTCTCTCTGCCACACAGAATATTCAACATGCATTTTATAATGTAATTATGAATACCTCAGGATTCTAATAATCATGTATGAACACCTTGATTGAATCTATATGACCATTCTTGCCCTTTACAAATAGCTGTCATGCCAGACAAGTCTTTCCTTTAGCTCATAAACCTGGACAAGCTACTTTCAGAGCCTTCCAGGCTGATTTTTATTGAGACACAATAGAGTGACCTTCCCCCTGGGAAGTAAATGCTGTACCTGTCGCCCATTAGCACAGCCTGGGAAAAAAACTTGTCTCTCCCTCATGGCAGCACTGAAGACTGCCACTGTGTCATCCAACACTGTGGTAAACAGAACAGAATGATAGATGATGTGATATTCTAATAATCATCATACTTTTAAAAAAAGTAACATTTGGGTTTTTTTATGATTAAAAATGTAAATTTTGAACTCTGAACTTCAAACTGATTTAGTTACATTTGTGCTTCTGAGTTTTAGAAAAATAGGAACAAGACTGATTACAATTTTAAGCTGTTTTTAAACACTTAGTTCCCTACCCCTAAATGAATTATATCCTATATAATGCCAATTTTCATGCAACTAACACAAAAGAAGTGAATACTATGGCTCCTTTATGAAACTCCTACATGGATTACTTGTGGCACAAAAGAACACTCAACCAGTATGTGCTGGGAAAGAGGGGGAGGTGCACAGGCTCAAAAGAGTCAAAGGAAGAATAAAAACTGGAGGCTTAGAGCAGAATGAATAAAGAAAGCCAATTAGTGAATGCAAAACAAAGAGAATTTTTGAAAAAGTCAGGTGTTGTAAATTAAAGCTGCCACTTGCAGCCAATATATGCAGTTGCTAATCCATCCAGACACTGACCTGAGTGGCATGATGAGGATAATCTTTTAAATGGATTAACTGTTCTTCAAAATATTCTGCAGTGCTTTAGGCACAAGCTTTGCTTGCTTTCTGTCACCATCTAATGTCTTCTAGTTTGTCCTATTTTTTATTTTTATTTTTTTTAATTTTGTAAACAATATATGTGGCCAGTGCAAGGAAAACGCCTCTTCATTTAAGTTTTAGTTTCTTCATTTAGGTTTGCGTTTCTCTATGGCGGTTGGAATATCAGCTGCGTATTGAAGTAAATCTTGATATCAGTGCCTAAACTAAAATAGTAGTGTGTTCTGCACCAGAATGATTTCCTTGTTTTGGTATGGAAGAACTAAAGTGCACCCATCTTCCAACTGCCTGAAAGTGCATAGAGATACCATCAGTAAAGGATGTAAAGGATTATTAATGTAGCATTGTAAGTACATGTAACATTCCGTAATAGGTAGGATGTGACGACATCAGAGTTTCTGCCCTACAGAGCTTGTACTGAGTCTAAAGGCATGGGTGAGCACAATACAGTATAAAACAATGCAGACCATCATCATATAGGTAAATGCAAGATATGAGTCCCAGAATTAATAGAAGATTCATGGCACCAGGTGAGGCAAGATAAAGTTCATTAAGTGCTCTTCCTGATTCAAGGCAATTTTGTGGGTTCCCTGGTACCAGGAAGGTCCTGCTAATCTTTGAGTGCTCTGTTGTACTTTTTGCTTGCTCATGTCAGATGTATTCAGATATATGTATGTTGAGTGTGTGACTTTTAGCTTTAGTAAAAGTACTGAAATTTAAAGCAATGCAATTTTACAGGTTCTTCAGGGGCAGTTGTCTAACCACCAGGTTGCTGTAGAGAAACTGAAAAAAGCTGCTGAAGTGCTTTTGGATACCAGGGGAACTTTACTTCCAGACAAAGATGAAATCCAGAAAACATTGGGTAAGAGTTTTATTTTTCCCAGTCACATCTGTTGCTTAAGTCTGCACCTACATGCTGGTGGAGATAATGGAGGTATGTTCCACCTTTCCTTGTCATTTTTCATTTCTATATCTTACTGGGCCATATGCTGCCACTACTCAAGGACTTTATTGTAGCTCTGAAAAAAGAAAACAAATTCACAAATAAAATAATATTGCCAGAGTAGTGTTTAAATAAAGAGCTTGCAGTCCAAACAGACATGACAGACAAAGGGTAGGAGAAAGGAGTTATTGTTGCCCCATTGTACAGACAGGGAACTGAGACAAAGAGTGACTTGCCCAAGAGTGACTTGCCAAAGGTCACACAGGAAGTCTGCAACAGAGAGAGAGTTGAAGACCACAAGTATCCCCCAGCTTTCTATGTTCTGACTCTAATTATTTAAAAACTACTCAACCAATGAAATCATTTCTTCTCCTTCCCTTAGTATTTTTATGTTGATTGCATTGTCTCTGCTAGATATATTGGAACATGCCATTTACCCCATCCTGGAACTTCAAGACCTCTGTGTGTCTCCCCATTATATCTTCTAGTAATTTAATAAATAAATTGCAGAGTAGAAAAACAAATCATAGTGGGTCTGGTCCCAGAGCCATTGAAGTCAGTGGCAAAACACTGTAATGCACATTTGTATCATGTAGCTTGCTATAACTTAAAATCCCTGTTTTCTTTCAGCTGCAATAACAGCTATTCTTAAACAATAACAAATGTAAAATCATGACACTTTCCTCAATTTCTCCCGTTTTTGCAGTTATAGACTCTGATCCTGAAACACTTCAGTGCTTATCTTTAAGTACGATTAGTCTTAAATTAAGTATCTGTGTAAGTATTTCCAGGATGAGTGAGTATATAATAAACATATTTGGGTTGTGTCCAACTCAAAACTGGATTAACATTTAATTTACCCCTTCTCTTTAGTAGTGTACTAAACAGAAGAAATATACAGCAGAATAAAGACTTTGGCACAGAGAAACTATTATAGTGGAACAGATGGGTAATGGCTGCTTAAACTCAATTTTTGATTAAGAATGGACGTGTGGTTTCAGTAAGAAGAGGGGGAAGAGAGGGCAGCTATGGGAGATGATGACTTAATTGACTTGTGAGAGTTCTTTGGAATTATTACTGCCATAGAGACAACATTATTAGAACATGTATCCAAACCTAAGGATACAAGGGAAAGATGGATATGCAGGCTTAATCCTTTAATTCGCTGGTTTCAGCCTTGAAGTCAGCAGAGTACATTTGTTTAACAGCGTACAAATTACAAGTTTCTTTTTTAAAATCCTCTATTAAACCTCCTGTCTTGCTTACACTCAGCTGGTATTTTCTCTATCATTTACACACTTTACCTGTGATATTTTTTAAGTGAATTTTCAGTTTGGTTGGTTACTTTTCCTTTAATTTTCTCTATTTGTCTTCCTAGCTGATTATTTACTGTATGAAAGATAGATGTTTGATATGTACACACCTTTTGGAAGGTCTGGTATCAATGTTAATGGACAGATGTAGTTCTGAAGCAGTAAAGGCTGAAAAAGAAAACCATCTCTGGCTTTTCTGAGGGCATTTACTTGTCTTTGTGACTGAAAATGTAGGACAGGTCTCGACTCATTTTCCTTTATATGGATAACAAATGCCACAGTGAGAAACAAACAGTAGAAACAGAAACTTTGTTTTATAGAGCTCACTGTCTTCAGCCCTAGGAATCAGGAGCCCCGTGGGATAGTCTCTGGTTTCCCTCTGTCACTTAGAACTCTTGAATAATTTACCTTAATTGGCCTGTTGAAAGCAATGAGGCCACCTGCCCTAAATAAGTGAGTTATCCATGTTCCCCAGCTGCTTTTCTGTGCCTCTGTCCCAAACAAATCTAAGAGAAAGAAATACCCACACACTCTAAGCTTCAGGAATTCTGGTGCCAACAATCAGTAAAACCTGGCTCTGATCCAGATCATAGAATCATAGAAGATTATGGGTGAAAGGGACCTCAGGAGGTTGCTGCTCCAACCCCCTGGTGAAAGCAGGACCCCACAAAATCAGACTTTGTCAAGCCGCAACTTAAAACCTTTAAGGATGGAGATTCCACCACCTCCCTAAGTAACCCATTCCAGTGCTCCACCACCCTCCTAGTGAAAACATTTTTCCTAATATCCAACCTCTAGACCTCACCCACTGCAATTTGAGATCATTGCTCCTTGTTCGGTCATCTGCTATCACTGAGAACAGCTTGGCTCCATTCTCCCTGAACCCTCCTTCAGGTAGTTGAAGGCCACTATGAAATCCCCCCCCTTCTTTTCTGCAGACTAAAGAAGCCTGGTTTCCTCAGTCTCTCCTCATAAATCATGTGCTCCAACCCCCTAATAATTTTTGTTGGCCTCCACTGGACTCTCTCCAATTTGTCCACATCTTTCCGGTAGTGGGGGGCCCAAAACTGGATACAGTACTCTAAATGAGGCCTCCCCAGTGCCAAATAGAGGGGAATAATCACTTCCCTCAGTGTACTGGCAATGCTCCTTCTAATGCAGCCCAATATGTGATTAGCCGCCTTAGTAATAAGGGGACACTGTTGATTCATATCCAGCTTCTTGTCCACAGTAAACCCCCAGGTCCTTTTCTGCAGAACTGCTGCCGAGCCTGTCGGTCCCAGTCTGTAGGAGTGCATGGGATTCTTCCATCCTAAGTGCAGGATTCTGCACTTGTCCTTGTTAAACCTCATCAGATTTCTTTTGGCCCAATCCTCCAATTTGTCTAGGTCAGTCTGTATCCTATCCCTATCCTGAAGCATATCTACCACTCCCCCCAGCTTAGTGTCATCTGCAGACTTGCTGAGGTTTCAATCCACCCCATCCTTCAGATCATTAATGAAGATGTTGAACAAAACTGGCCACAGGACCCTGTGACACTCTGCTTTTTACCGGCTGCCAACTAAACATCGAGCCATTGATCACTACCCTCTGAGCCCGATGATCTAGCCAGCTTTTTGTCCACCTTATAGTCCATTCATCCAACCCATACTTCTTTAACTTGCTGGCAAGAATACTGTGAGAGACCAAATCAAAAGCTTTGCTAAAGTCAAGATATATCACATCCACCACTTTCCGCATATCCACAGAGCCAGTCATCTTATCATAGAAGGCAATCAGGTTGGTCACCTGCCCTTGGTGAATCCATATTGACAGTTACTGATCACCTTCCTCCCTTCCAAGTGTCTCAAAATGGATTCCTTGAGGACATGCTCCATGATTTTTCCAGGAACTGAGGTGAGGCTGACTGGTCTGTAGTTCTCCGGATCCTCCTCCTTCCCTTTTTTAAAGATGGGCACTATATTTGCCTTTTTCCAATCATCTGTGACCTTCCCCAATAGCCACGAGTTTTCAAAGATAATGACCAATGGCTCTGCGATCACATCAATCCACTCCCTCAGGACTCTTGGATGCATTGCTCCAGCCCCAAGGACTTGTGCATGTCCAGCTTTTTCTAAATAGTCCTGAACCTGTTCTTTCACCAATGAAGGCTCTTCATTCTGTGCTGCCCAGTACAGAAATCTGAGAGCTGACTTTGCCTGTGAAGACAGAGGCAAAAAAAAGCATTGAGTACTTCAGCTTTTTCCACATTATCTGACACCAGGTTGCCTCCCCCCATTCAATAAGGAGTCCACTTCTTTTTGCTAGCATACCTGTAGAAACCTTTTTTGTTACCCTTCACATCTCTCGCTAGTTGCAACTCCAGTTGTGCTTTGGCCTTTCTGATTTCACTCCTGCATGCTCGAGCAGTATCTTTATACTCCTCCCTAGTCATCTCCCTAGCTCCTGATCAAGATTCAGTAGGACACTCTTAATACCCTCAGAACAGTTGCTGACTTCCCGGACAACTGCTGGAGAGGGCCTGTAAATATCCTGTCAATATATACAAAGATGGTATAGGTGGAATGGTGTATATTTAAATGGTAGACACCCTCATATTTACGTTTACTGTATCTAAGTTTTGAGTGTTCAAAATCTCATATTAAAAATAATTCTTGTACTGATACTTATTGTGTTGTGACCTGTTTGCTGGTTGGGGAATTATTATTGATTATTTCCCATGTTGAGATTTGAAAATTTGAGAGCACTGTAAAATAAATATTTTAAAATTTGACTGATTGGCCTTGCAAAGGGTGAGGCAGGTTAACTAACTAGCATGTTTACACGTAAAGGAGCACAGCAAAGGAGCGACAAGATTATGATGATTAACAGATGGCTCAGGCAGTGGTGCTATAAGGAGGGCTTTGGGATGTACGGTCATTGGGAAGCGTTTACGGACAGACGACTGTTCGCTCGGGATGGACTTCATCTAAGCAGGGAGGGAACTGGACTTCTAGGATGGAGGTTTGCCGACCTCATTAGGAGGGCTTTAAACTAGGAAGTTGGGGGAGATGGTTGGGAGATGTTCAGGAGATCTCCACGCCAGAATTTAACCTGGAGAGGGAAGCAAACAAAGTGAGAGGGGATATCCTAGTGGACCAAAGAATTGACCAAAGGGGGAAAAGCGGAGTTGAAACTAGCCAGACGGGTGATGATGGTGGTAGAAGGTCTGTGCGTGACAGGGGAAAGAATGTCATTGACAACAAACATCAAAAATTAAAATGTCTGTATACTAATGCGAGGAGCCTAGGGAACAAGATGGAGGAACTGGAGCTACTGGTGCAGGAAGTGAAACCGGATATTATAGGGATAACAGAAATTTGGTGGAATAGTACTCATGACTGGAGTACGGGTATTGAAGGCTATGTGCTGTTTAGAAAAGACAGGAAGAAAGGTAGAGGTGGTGGAGTAGCTTTGTACGTCAATGATGAGGTGAATTGTAATGAAATGAGAAGTGATGGAATGGATAAGACGGAGTCTGTCTGGGTAAAAATCACACTGGGTAAAAAAGCTACTAGAGCTTCCCCTGAGATACTGCTTGGGGTGTGCTACAGACCGCCGGGGTCTGACTTGGATATGGATAGAGACCTCTTTAATGTTTTTAACGAAGTAAACACTAAGGGGCAATGTGTGATTATGGGAGATTTCAACTTCCCGGATATAGACTGGAGGACGAGTGCTTGCAAGAATAATAGGGGTCAGATGTTTCTGGATGTGATAGCGGATGGATTTCTTCATCAAGTAGTTGAAGTACCTACGAGAGGGGATGCCATCTTAGATTTGGTTTTGGTGAGCAGTGAGGACCTCGTAGAAGAAATGGTGGTAGGGGACAATCTTGGTTCGAGTGATCATGAGCTGATTCAATTCAAATTAGATGGAAGGATAAACAAACGTAGATCTGGGATTAGGGTTTTCGACTTCTCAAGGGCTAATTTCGAAGAGTTACGGAAATTAGTTAGGGAAGTGGATTGGACGGAGGAACTTGGGGATTTAAATGTGGAGGAGGCCTGGAATTACTTTAAGTCGCGGCTGCGGAAATTGTCGGAAGCCTGCATCCCAAGAAAGGGGAAAAAAACCATGGGCGGGAGTAGTAGGCCAAGCTGGATGAGCAAGCAACTCAGAGACGGGATTAGGAAAAAGCAGAAAGCTTACAGGGAGTGGAAGAAAGGCGGGATTAGTAAGGGAAGCTACCTTAGTGAGGTCAGAACGTGTAGGGATAAAGTGAGAAAGGCTAAAAACCGCGTAGAACTGGACCTTGCGAAGGGAATCAAAATCAATAGTAAAAGGTTCTACAGTCACATAAATAAGAAGAAAACAAAGAAAGAAGAAGTGGGGCCGCTATACGCTGAGGATGGAACGGAGGTTAAGGATAACCTGGGCATGGCCCAATATCTAAATAAGTACTTTGCCTCGGTCTTTAATAAGACTAGTGAGGAGTTTAGGGATGATGGAGGGATGACGAACGGGAATCTGGATGTGGTGGTGGATATTACCGTATCTGAGGTAGAAGCCAAACTTGAACAGCTTGATGGGACAAAATCGGAGGGACCGGACAATCTCCACCCGAGGATATTAAAGGAGCTGGCGCGTGAAATTGCGAGCCCGTTAGCGAGAATTTTTAAGCAATCGGTAAACTCGGGGGTTGTGCCGTACGACTGGAGAATTGCTAACGTAGTTCCTATTTTTAAGAAAGGGAATAAAAGTGATCCGGGTAATTATAGGCCTGTTAGCTTGACGTCTGTCGTGTGTAAGGTCTTGGAAAAAATTTTAAGGGAGAAAGTAGTTAAGGACATGGAGGTCAATGGTAATTGGGACAAATTGCAACATGGGTTTACTAAAGGTAGATCGTGCCAAACCAACCTGATCTCCTTCTTTGAGAAGGTGACGGATTACTTAGACAAGGGCAATGCGGTAGATCTAATTTACCTCGACTTCAGTAAGGCGTTTGACACGGTTCCGCATGGGGAACTGTTAGTTAAATTGGAAAAGATGGGGATGAATGTGAAAGTTGTAAGGTGGATAAGGAACTGGTTAAAGGGGAGACTACAGCGGGTCGTGCTGAAGGGTGAACTGTCAGGCTGGAAGGAGGTTACTAGCGGAGTCCCTCAAGGATCGGTTCTTGGACCGACCTTATTTAACCTTTTTATAACTGATCTTGGCACAAAGAGCGAGAATGTGTTAATAAAATTTGCAGATGACATGAAACTGGGGGGTATTGCTAACACGGAGAAGGACCGGGATGCTATTCAGGAAGATCTGGACCACCTTGTACACTGAAGTAATAGTAATCGGATGAAATATAATAGTGAAAAGTGCAAGGTCATGCACTTAGGGATTAATAATAAGAATTTTACATATACGTTGGGGATGCATCAGTTGGAAACGACGGAGGAGGAGAAGGACCTTGGGGTATTGGTTGATAGCAGGATGACTATGAGCCGCCAATGTGATATGGCTGTTAAAAAAGCAAATGCGGTTTTAGGATGCATCAGGCGAGGTATTTCCAGCAAGGAGAAGGAGGTGTTAGTGCCGTTATATACGGCGCTGGTGAGACCCCACCTGGAATATTGTGTGCAGTTCTGGTGTCCCATGTTTAAGAAGGATGAATTCAAACTGGAACAGGTTCAGAGACGGGCTACTAGGATGATCCGAGGAATGGAAAATCTGCCTTATGAAAGGAGACTCAAAGAGCTTGGCTTGTTTAGCCTGGCCAAAAGAAGGCTCCGGGGGGATATGCTTGCTCTATATAAATATATCAGGGGGATTAACGTTAGGGAGGGAGAGGAATTGTTTAAGTTTAGTACTAATATAGGCACGAGGACGAATGGGTACAAATTGGATATTAGGAAATTTAGACTTGAAATTAGACGAAGGTTTCTAACCATTAGGGGAGTGAAGTTCTGGAATAGCCTTCCGAGGGAAGTAGTGGGGGCAAATGACTTATCTGGCTTTAAGACTAAGCTTGATAAGTATATGGAGGGGATGTTATGATGGGATAGTTTAATTTGAGCAATTGATTTTGGATTATCGGCGGATAAGTCTGCTCAATGGTCTGTGGGAATGCTGGATGGGATGGGAACTGAGTTACTGCAGAGAAATCTTTTTTGGGTGCTGCCTGGTGAGTCTTGCCCACATGCTCAGGGTTTAGCTGATCGCCATATTTGGGGTCGGGAAGGAATTTTCCTCCGGGGCGGATTGGCAGGGGCCACGGAGGTTTTTTGCCTTCCTCTGCAGCATGGGGCATGGGTCGCTTGCTGGTGGATTCCCTGCAGCTTGAGGTCTTCAAATCTCATTTTTGAGGATTTCAATAACTCAGTCATGGGTTCGGGGTTGTTATAAATGTGTATGGGTAGGGTTTTGTGGCCTGCCTTGTGCGGGAGGTCAGACTAGATGATCATATTGGTCCCTTCTGACCTATGAGTCTATGAGTCTATGAGTCTATAAAGACTAAGGAAGGAGAGAAAATAGTAAGCATTATGATTAGGATTAGTGGACTGAAATTAAAAGAAAGAGGAAAGAAGTCTGAATATCAGGAAGAACTTTAAGCTAGTGACATGTATTAGGCTGTGTAACTGTCTACCAGAGTAACAGTTAGAATTATCATTACCTGAGACATTAAAACTAGAGTGGACAAGGCACTATTAAATGTTCTTTAAAGAGCAATGATTCAAAGGGAGGGGAGTGGATTAAATGAGCTAATACATTAGGAATTAGATCCTCCAGGATGATGTGGCCAGTTTGGGTCACACAACAAGTAGATTCTGGCCAACAGTGCATTCGGCTTTGGTAGGCTGTCCCCAGTACAAGGCGGATCATCTGTTTGTGTAGAGCAGATATACAGTCCCACTCTGATTCCACAATCCCATTCTGATGACAGCATAGGGAGCGTAGCCGGAGGAAGGAGTGCAGGGTTGGGATGCCCTACATGCACTAATCCCTAGCGGCTGCTTCAATCCTATGGGGCTGCTAACAGCTGGCCTAAGTTAGAGTAGTCCAGGGACCAGCCCAGCAAACAGGAATGGCTCCAGAAATTGCTCCAGAAATGTGAATGGCAAGCTTTAAATCACATTTCCATCACACCCTGACTTTTCCTGTGTGCTTCTTTGCCATATCTGAAGATCCAGCCTTTTGATTGTATATTGTCAACAGGCAAATGCCGAGGTCCTTATCTAGACAAGTTTGCAGTGAAGTTTGCCTCATAAGAACAAAAGAATGGTCATTCTGGGTCAGACCAATGGTCCATCTAACCCAGTGGTTCCCAACCTTTTTGGCTCAAGGGCCACAGATATAATTTTACAACCCTGAAGGGCTACTAGTCTCTGCTGCCACACTGCAGCCAGACGGAAGAAGTTAAGTGAGGAGGCTGCCTCCTCGCAGATCTCCCGTCTCCCTGGCTGCAGCAGAGAAACCGCGTGTGTCCTGTAGCCTTGTGTGCTCAACCTTGGTCCCTAGGCAGTGGCACCCTTCTGCAGCCAGGGGGATGGGAGATCAGTGCTCCCCTCCCTCTGACTCCAGCAGGGACCCCAGCACCTAGGGACCCAGGCAGAGTGCTTTGCTTTCTGCTGGAGCTGGGGGAGGGGAGCATTGATGTCTCCTCCCTCTGGCTCCAGTAGGGACCCCAGTGTCTATGGACCTAGGTGGAGCACTTTGCTGTATTCCCTGCTACAGCCAGGGGGAGGGGAACGCTATCTCCCATCACCTTGGCTGCAGCAAGGAGCCTGCTCCAGTCTTGTAGCCCTGGAGAAACACACTCTGCCTGGGTCCTTAGCCAATGGCTCCCTTCTGCAGCCAGCAGGAGGGGAGCCACTGGCCACTTTGAAAACCCCCATGGGCCATTTTTGGCCCCCGGGCCACAGGTTGGGAACCATTGGTCTAGCCCAGTATCCTGTCTTCCAACAGTGGCCAATGCCATGTGCTTCAGAGATAATGAATAGAACAAGCAACCATTGACTGATCCATCCCCTGTCATCTACTCCCAGCTTTAGGCAGTCAGAGGCTAGGGATGCCCAGAGCATGGAGTTACATCCTTGACGATCTTGGCTAATAGCTATTGATGGACCTTTCCTCCATGAACTTACATAATTATTTTTAACCTCATTGTAATTTTGGCCTTTACAACATTCCCAGGTTGGCTGTGCGTTGTGTGAAGAAGTACTTCCTTTTGTTTGTTTCAAATCTGCTGCCTATTAATTTCATTGGGTGACCTCTGGTTCTTGTGTTAAGTGAAAGAGTAAATAACACTTCTTTGTTCACTTTCTCCACGCCATTCACAATTTTATAGACGTCTATCATATCCCCTCTTAGTTGTCTCTTTTCCAAGCTGAAAAGTCCCTGCCTTTTAATCTCTCCTCATACGGAAGCTGTTCCATATCCTTAATCATTTTTGTTGCTCTTCTCTGTACCTTTTCCAATTCTAATATATCTTTTTTGAGATGGAGAGACCAGAACTGCACACAGTATTCAAGATGCCAGCGTACCATGGGTTTATATAGTGGCATTATGATATTTTCTGTTTTATTATCTATCCCTTTCCTAATGGTTCATAACATTCTGTTTTGCTTTTTTGACTGCTGCTGCACATTGAGCGGATGTTTTCAGAGTGCTATCCACTGAGGACTGCGCAATAACAGAGTTAAAACCTTAGGATTTGTCCCATTAATTCTATGAGAAATAAAGGGAAACTTTCAGTGATTTCCTTTTCTGTTTATTTTTTTCAGATGACATCGGCAGCCAATGTGACAGTTTATCCAAGTCTGTGAATGAACGGAATGAGAAACTCCAGATAACTCTGACTCGTTCCCTAAGTGTGCAAGATGGTTTGGATGAAATGCTTGACTGGATGGGAGGTGTTGAAAAGAACCTTGAAGAACAAGGGCAAGTGCCTTTGAATTCTGCTGCTATTCAGGATATCATTAGTAAAAATATTGTAAGTAGCATTCTTTGACGGAAAGATTTTCCTGCTAATTCAAATAATGTTTAATAATTTCAATAAATAATTTTACTCTCAAATCAACTCTTTTAATGGATACAAAATAAACTTTAATAAAAATGGGTGCTGAATTGTTTGTAGTCTGCCATAATTGAAAATACAAAGGGCCAATTTCTCAGCTAGTGTAAATCAGAGTAGCTCCACTGAAATCCGTGGATTTACATCAGGACTTAGCTGTAATTGTTTCTTTTTATGAGGTATGTGGTATTGTTATTATTATCCCTTAGTATTACATCATGGAGATTTAAAAACAAAAACAAATATCCTTCACAATTTACAAGACTTTGAAGCATAAAAAGGTGAAAGCTACTATCAAATTTTTCATGAGCCACTGTGTTGCTAACATGAACAGCACTGTTTGTAAGGAATCCACTTGAAAGATTCCTCTATTAATTTGGACCTCATCAATGAGTGTCCCCAGCAGGTAGAGTTGAATGTTCCAGTTAACCATAGACTCATAGACTCATAGGTCAGAAGGGACCAATATGATCATCTAGTCTGACCTCCCGCACAAGGCAGGCCACAAAACCCTACCCATACACATTTATAACAACCCCGAACCCATGACTGAGTTATTGAAATCCTCAAAAATGAGATTTGAAGACCTCAAGCTGCAGGGAATCCACCAGCAAGCGACCCATGCCCCATGCTGCAGAGGAAGGCGAAAAACTTCCGTGGCCCCTGCCAATCCACCCCGGAGGAAAATTCCTTCCCGACCCCAAATATGGCGATCAGCTAAACCCTGAGCATGTGGGCAAGACTCAAGACTACTGCAGAAAGGAAATGATCTTTGGATGAACTTTGTGCATAATCAGTATCTTGATGATCCACGAATGTCATGTGGTTTTGGGGTAACCTATTCCACACCATCTCTACGTTTTCTTTTTTTTTCTGGGAAAAAAGAAAAATTCTGGGATCCTCCTGTTCAGCCAGAGGTGGCTGTTTTGTCCCTTTTATGTTCACACTGCAGCTGTTTTGCTCAGGAGGCAGCATTGCATTGCAAACTAGTGCTATCCAGATCCTTTTTTTGCCAGAATTGCCATTAGAAGTTTCCACATAGTTGACAAA
Source organism: Mesoclemmys tuberculata (assembly GCA_007922155.1). Classification (NCBI taxonomy): domain Eukaryota; kingdom Metazoa; phylum Chordata; order Testudines; family Chelidae; genus Mesoclemmys; species Mesoclemmys tuberculata. Next base: position 86,952,217 of record ML675604.1, read on the forward strand.
CACATGATCAGCCTGTAATTCGTAGGATCACTGCTGCCTTCTTTCTTTCTTTCTTTCTTTCTTTCTTTCTTTCTTTCTTTCTTTCTTTCTTTCTTTCTTTCTTTCTGTATGAGGATGGTTCTCCCTGTCACCATCCATCTTGGACATCTGTTCTTCAAACATTTATCAAGTTGTTCAAGTAAGAGTCCATACACCCAACTGGTGTAGGTGCTTTCCTATTCTTCATTCCTCTCAGTTACCTCACCTATTTTTTTCTTTGAGATGCCTGTGTATTCCTCTGTTTGTGATTTTTAAATTTTTCTGTCACATTTTTAATTATTATTATTATTATTGTTATTGTTTGGTGAACCTGAGTTATCAGTGTCATTTCTTAAAATTTCATTATAACTGCTACACAAAGATTGTTGCTTGTTTCAGATGCTGGAACAAGATATTGCAAGTCGCCAAAGTAGTATAAATGCTATGAATGAAAAAGTGAACAAATTCATTGAAACAACAGATCCATCCACTGCATCCTCTCTACAAGCGAAAATGAATGAGCTTTCTATACGGTTTTCTGATGCTCGTAGCAAACACAAAGGAAAACTTGCAAAGATGGAGGAATTGAAGACCAAAGTGGAGTTGTTTGAAGGCCTGTCAGAGAAACTTCAGTCATTTTTAGGCAAGAAAACTCAAGCTCTCAATGAAACTGACGCTCCAGGAAAGGATGTTACTGAAGTGTCTCAATATATGCAGGTATTGTACAGCTCCATTTGTACATAATATAGATTTCTGCCCTCACTTACTCACCTTATGGTAGCACAATCAATATAACAAGCTGGTTCCCCAACTTTAATAGAACAGCTAGGATCAAGGACTGAATATTGAACAACTGATCATACAGCCTAATGTGAGACATGCACTTTCTGTTCATTTCTACAGGAAACTAGTACTGAGTTGATAGATCATAAAAAAGATCTTGAAGTTTTGCATCAGCTTCTTGAAGAGCTTTCTGTCCATGGTCTCCCTGGGGACAAAGCATTGGTTTTAGAAAAGTTAAACGCCTTGACAAAGAAGTTCAAGGATGTGGAAGAGACTGTGAAGGAAAAGTTAGTACAATAATCATTAATGTCATTGTCTCCACTTTGTATGCAAACAACACAAAATACTTTTTGTAATGAATGTCATGCTCTTCTACGCGGTGTATGGTGTTGATAAAGAAAAAGATAGACCTCGTATTTGAGTGCACACTGTAGGCTGTTTGAAGGTAAATGGTTCAAAGGCGGTATTGTCTGCAGAAAAGAAAGTAACGCTCATCTCCCGTGATGGTCTTTGCAGCAGTGCTGTCAGTTCTAATAGTAACTACTATGTTGCTTTTCAGATGGAGTACAAGGTGCTGCATGGAAAACTGCTATACAGCTATGATTGGAATGCAGGGGGTCAAAGCAAAACGAAAAGAATGAATTTTCATTATGTACAGAGAAGTTGTGTGTACAGAGCTAGATGTACAGAGAAACTAGATTTTCCAAATGTTACTCATACCTACAAAATACATTTGAGATCAGATTGCCTCTGCTTCTGGTCCAGTCCAGAAATTGCAAACCAATCAAGTTTCAGAGCCATCTAAAATTCCTTTTTAGATGAACTGCTATGCAAAATGATGTCACAAAAATGAAGTAGTTACACCAGGGGATGTTGTCTCCTCTCAGCATGCACATGTAATTGATGGCAGTGACAGTATTGGGTCTGGAAGTTGTGCTTAGATATTATACGGTGTCAGACACTATAGAAAGGTAGATAGGTCTTCCCAAGAAACAGATTTTTAAACATTGGTATATAGTGATTTTTCAAAATCCAAAACTTTCTGAAGATCTAGGCAGCACTCAGTTCTCTTGTCGTTACTTTACCATGGAATCAAACTGGTGGGATGTAGGGGACACATACTCTCACAAGTTTCCTTTTTAGAGCAAAGTTCTTATTTGCTCATTACTTTCTCCCCTTAATTAACCTTTCCATACTGTTGCTGTCAGAGACACTGTCTCTGTTATACTATATGTTATATCTCCCTTTCTCCTTATGAGTCTTTTTGCAACAGCACAAAATGAAATCCTCATTTTAAAAGCATTGGATCTCATACTGTTCTTGCTTTTATTGCATAGGATTGTATATTCTTAATTTATCAGCACCACTGAAATATCACTTCAGGATCAACTGATGTTTAACCATAAGGTATATAAGTTACAAGGTAGATTTAATAAGTCCCAAGACAAGATGATGTAATGACGCCTTCATAAGTTTTGCTTCCCAAACTCTCATCATCTCAGATTGGATCATTGACTAGAAAATATTTGAGGTTTTTAGCTCTGCTATTAATTATCTGTCTTGCTGAGGTAGAAAACTTTAACAAAATTTTACAATTAAAAGGGTAGTTTTTAATTTTCCTTTAAATTCATGGGCTCCTTCCATACTCATTGAAGTCACTAAGCTTTCATTGCCTTCAATGGCAGAAGGACTGGATCAATAATTACTTAGTTTTGTTGATATAATTATCAGAATGATTAATGGCTTTTTGCACTCAAGTTCTTTTGGCTGTCTTTAATTGTCTAGAGAAGAGGATGTATCATCTTGTCAGGAACAAATGGATACTTTCAAGCGCCTTGTAGAATCTTTAAAGAAATGGATGAAAGAGACAACAGATAGAATTCCAGCTGTGCAACCCTCTTTAAATACAGAGGATTTAAAGAAACCATTGGAAGATATTAGGGTGAGAGACTGTATATAAGAAGGAATACTGTTGCTAATAGAATTTTAGTAGTTGTTAATAACATAACAGCATGAAGTTAAAAGACGAGCAGATTTACACTTTGTTTCTAACCTTGTGCAGCCTCATATTTATTTATTTATTTATTTAATCACGCCCCGGGTGGGGAAGGGATGTCTCTTAATTGTCAGGCAATCAGGTGTCTGTCTTTTCTATGGTCACATCTACTCTCCCTTAGATTTTAAACTGCTTTTATGCCACTTTCTCTCTTTTACTCCACTAAAATATGTAGCAGTCAGGACAGTAGAGCATGCAGTCTCACTGACATTGTCAGTAATACCATTCTTTCGATTTTTTCATGCATTGCACAGGCCGAGAGCCCAGTATCTTCCCTAAAGGCCTTGTGCATCCCTTTCTCTATGCTAAGCATTTCAGGTTTATTTTGCTCCTTTGAAAAATATAATGAACAAACTGAAAATATTACATTTTGCTTACTCAGAAATTAGAAGATGAATGGACTTTAAAAGCACCAGAAATTCAGAAAACAAATAGCAGAGGAACATCATTATGTAACCTAATCAGTGCTGTGACTTCCCCGGCCAAATCGAGGGCAGCTGCAAAATCAGGTATGTATCTGTATGATCAGCTAACCCTATTTATTGTAAATGTTCAATTTAAAAATAAAATGTTTTGCCTGTTAAATATATGTGAAGTTGTTGGGTTTGCTTAGTAAACTTAGTGCTGTTGAAAATCAGTCAACCACATTGATTATCCCTAACACTATATGGCTTTGCTGTCATTTACATACAGGCTCTGGGAATTTACATTTACTTTAAGACTCCTTTACACTGCCAGACTGATGTAAAAGGGCCTTTGTGTAAATAAGAATCAGGCTCTAGAGCCCCTTGTGTTTTCACAGAACAAGTACAAAATGAGCAGTGGAAGTACAAATCCCACCAATAAGCTTGCGTCTTTGATTAGACACTTTTGGAGGTAAAAGGGTAGTTTAGCCGGCATGCCCATTCAGTGCCTGACATCTCCTCTGAGTCTGCAAAGCCGTGCTAATTCAGACCCACATCTGCAGACACTTTGGCACATGCATAACTTTGCTCCACGAGTACTGTTGACATCAGTGAGATTGATCATATATGTAAAGTTAAGCATGTGCTTGAGATTTGCAGGATCATGGCCTTTGTCATGGTTATGTGATGAGGACGCTTGTCCCGTTTGAAAAGTGAACTGAGACCAGCACACTTATTTTACATGCAGTAGGGCACTTAACAGCAACAGATAACAGTAATTTTCAATAAGTATGGACAGGAGTTGGAGCTGAACCAACAATATGGAGGAGAAAGGATTCCCTATCCTATTATCACTCTCCTGAGCCTCGCTATCCTCCCAGATTACAGCATCAGCTTTTCTTTATAATCTTATTTTGAAGAGAGTAAAATCTTTGTATTTCAGAGTTTCAAGTAGTCCCATCACAGTAGCATTTAAGTGCTTAAATGTTGATTTTTTTTTTTTTTTTTTTTACAGATACTGGTAAATTTTGTTGAACAGAATTTAATCAATTTGGGCAGAATACACATAGGGTGTCATAATGGCAATAAAGGCATTCTCAGCCAAGGGCTTTGGCCTCCTGAACGTACTCATGGCTATGGTCCAAAGTGGCTCTGATTTGTCAACCTTCAAAACATATCTTCTTAGAGAGACTAGTGGGAGAAGGTGTATTGCTTGAGGGGAAATGTTTGGCAAGAGTGAGGCATCTATTTCTTGCTTCTCTTTTGCTGAAAATGATGGTAGTTGCTTCTGGTTTTATTCTAGTTTGGTTTTTAAATAAACTGTGATGGGTACCTAGATCTTGGGATAGGAGACCTCTTTTTTTCCTTTTTCCTATACATACAAATAAATAAATGGACAGCAAATAACAGCCACTGTATTCCTGTAGAACTGGAGAGTCTGCCCTCACCAGGCAAGTGCAATGCTGCAGAATAGTTATAAATAACTGTAAATGCAAGAATCCCCTTGAGGAGAAGTGCTTCATATTCTCTAGGCTTGAGTGGCAGGAGGGGAGTATAGAGAGGTGGTCAAATCCTTGTTTTCTTGTATGTTTTTTTGGGGAGGACATGGCCTACTTCTGCTCCCCGTGATTCAATGGGAGCGTTGGCACTGGGAGCAGAGTTGAGCCCAGAATGGGCAGAAGTACAGTCGTTAAATATCTGCCGTTCTAAAAGGTGAAGCAGTATTGTTACCAAAAAATGGTGTTCACTTGTTGACTTGCTCAGCACAGTTTTCTCAACTCAGTGTTTTTCTTGATGAATATGGCTTCTGTGTGAAGAATGCAGGTATTTGATTTTCTGGTTGTACTAATAAAAATCCTTGAGACAACGAACCATAGACAGATCCCATCATTATGTTACAGAGGCAACCAGTTTTCCACTCTGATTTATTTTATCTCACTGTCCCCCAGCTGCCACTGTTGTCATACTCACTTTCCAGCTGGTGGTCAGGGATGGATACACAGCCTTCTCCAAGGCAACCATTAATTCTGCTCCATTAATCAGTCATTTGGGAGTACTCCATATACACATAGTAAATACTGGAGGTGACTCGCCTCCCCTCCTCATTTCTACTTCGTGGTTTGCCAGCTTTCCACAAACCCAAGGTGGTTCCCAAACCTCTTGAAACATCTTACAGAGAAAGTCCCACTGAAATCAGTCAGACTACCTTTGAGAGTAGTTGCTCATCAGTGGGAATAAAGGCTCCGTAATCTGGGCCTTATAGTGGTTCTGAGTGATTTGTCCCACTGAAATCGAAAGGAGTGCCTGTAGAGTAAGTTACTACTCAGTGGGAGTATAGGTGTCAGAATCTGGCCCTAAGAAATAGTCTCTTTGATTTCAATGGGATGACATGTAGGGTTCAATTGTGCTTGCAGGACACAGTCCACAGGAAGAGGTGCTGCAGACCAGTATAAAAGATATGGAACAAACCAAATCAAATATATATATCCCAAGTGTAAAATGCCTATGTCTCTTTCCATGTTGTTTTAATATGATAATGAGAACTGCGTTTCATATCTGAAACTTATATTTTGTAAAGAATTGCAGTTTTGAGATTTTGGTGTAAAAAGGCCTCAAATATTCCTAGAAATTGCAACTCCTATAAGCACTGCATTGATCATTTTCTCTCTCTCACCAATAGGTGGAATGGCATTAAATGGTGAAGGAGCAGCTTCAGGTACTCAAGGTTTCCTGGCAAATAAAGGTGAATAATTACTAAATAAAATTCTCATATGCAGCAAAGACATGTGATTGTGCACTAATGTTAAATATAAATATGTCAAAATATAAAAATGTCCAATATAAATTCTGAACATGTATTTAGTCATTGGCATGGAACACTCCAGAAGATTAGGGTTCTTCAGTAACAAAAAAATTACAATATAATCCATAAAGGCAAATAAATTAAACCAGAAATATGATGATGAGGCAGATTTATTTTTGCAAAACAGTATTATCATTAACTATTCTGGATATTTCATTTGAAGATGGTGGGCCAAATTTTTGCTGCTTGTTATGAAATATTCATATCTCCAGAAAAGTCGTGTAAATATATGTAACAATTGCTACTTTAACATAAGATGCAGTGTTTGGAAGAATCATGCCAAATGTGTGCATGCATAAATGGAGGCTTGGTTTCAAAAGTTGCGTAACATCCACATCTACACAGCACGTACTTGTACTAGTATGTGTGAGGTACTCCATCTCGGAATGAATTATTTGATTTGGATCTGTGTACAATACGTAGGTGTTCACTTTGTATGTGAGCCTGGATAGACCCATACTCTGTTTTAGTCTACTGTGTCCATTCTTCCTGAACGACAATGTACTCATTTTGGCTGCCGAGCTCCCTTAGTAACACAACACTTGCATTGTAGTGTTGGTGTATGATCAGAATTTGGAACCAATGCTTTTCAGATGCATTTGCTCTGCTACATTTATGATGTTCATGTACTTGTGAGTTTTATGCCAGACTTTGGCCCTTAATATTTAAAATTGTGGTAGACTCCTTAATTTAGGTATAGAAAAAAGCTATTTTTGTCTAAATATTTTACTTATTCAAAAATAAAATGTAATTACAATAATGTTAAAGGTATGTTATTAATAATTGAACTATGTCCAAACATATGTATAACTTTATAGTTGTTTGAAACATTAAAATATAATTTGGCATTTCAGAAGCTCTTAGAGAACGTGTACTAAAATGAGGTAATTTATAACTTGCAGTGTTGCCATGTTACGTTTAAACTACAAGTGACCGTAAAATATTCAATTGTCTCATTGTATTACATAGATTCTTCTTCCATGGTTTAGATATTGTAACTTTAGAAGTTTCTGAAGTCCTGTACTGAACTCCTTCAACAGGCCTATATTTTATAACATAGATTTCCTCTCTTCCTCCCACAGAACTGACAGCTGTTCAACAGGCTGTGTCAGATGTAAATCACAATTATGAAGCTTTGGGAGTTTTACTGAAGGAAAAGGTTTCAGAACTGGAAAGCATGCTTTCAAAGACACAAAATGTTCAAGAAGAATCAAACTCAGTGATTCAGTGGCTACAAACAATGGATAAGGCTGCTGCAAGCTGGGAAGCAGCCACAACTGATAGTGAAGCTGTTAGAGCACAAGTAGAACAACATAAGGTACTCTATGTATATGACGAAAACTTTCAGTTTAGGACCATACGAAATTTTAAACAGAATTCTCCGTTGAAATTAATGGGGGAGTTCTGCTGAATAACCGATGCCACAATACAGCCCTATATTAGCACTATATGTAGAGATTTGTAATCAAGTCCTGCAAATATGCCAAACCAGGAGAGAGCAAATCTGGCAAAATGTATATCTAAAATAAAAAGAGAGCTACATCAAAGAAGAATTGTCCATGTCAGAATAATTTTGATTGCCAATTTAAATAGATGAGGGTGAACTGATCATGCAACATCCCTTTGATACCCAGGATGATTCTGAGTTTATTTGCTCACACATAAGGCTTGACGGGCTCTGTCTAATAGAAAGCTGATTCTGCTACTGCTAGTTCACTATCGCTCCACTGATCTCCCAGACTCTGGAGCTGCAGAGGCTTACCCTACACGAAGGCAGCTGTTCCCTCTCAGCTGCCATGTCATACTTGTTAAGTTACATGGCCATCCAAGATTCCCACACTAAAATTATTATAAGACAGTGGCTCTCAACCTTTCCATACTGCTTGTACCCCTTTCAGGAGTCTGATTTGTCTTACGTACCCCTGAGTTTCACCTCACCTAAAACGTACCTGCTTACAAACTCAGACCTAAAAATACAAAAGTGTCGCAGCACGCTATTGCTGAAAAATTGCTGCCTTTCTCATTTTTACCATATAATTATAAAATAAATCAATTGGAATATAAATATTGTACTTACATTTCAGTGCATAGTATAGAGCAGTGTAAACAAGTAATTGTATGACATTTTAGTTTGTACTGACTTTGCTAGTGCTTTTTATGTACAACTGGGCAAATATCTAGATAAGTTGATGTACCTGTTGGAAGACCTCTGCGTAGCCCCAGGGGTACACGTACCCAGTTGAGAACCACTGTTATAAGAGAATCACTAAAACAGCAGTAGGCTCCCAGCAGTCCTCAGCATTGGATACAGGTGTTCCCCATCACCTTTCTAGCAACAATAGGTAGAATAAGAGCACACACGTTGTGTGTGGTTGCACACTCAAAGGGAAATTCACTCTGCATCTGTGTACAGCTATTGAAAGGGAAAATCCTTCCCTCGCTTCTGACTGCGAACATCCAGTATCTTATTGAGGTTGCACTGGTATAAGTGAGAGCAGAATTTGACCCAGCTTGTATATTTTTTCAGAATTAGTTGGTCAACATTAAAAGTTCATAATTTTACACCTGCTGACCAGAATTTCCTCACACTTGACTGGAATTCAGTCCTAAAAATCAAACGAAGTTTTGAAAAAATGTGATCATTTGTTTTTAAAATGGAATGTTAAAAATGGCAAGCACTGGGACCTCCTTCACTCATATGTACTTAAAGTAGTGGATGTGGTTAGCCTGCATGGGGTCTTGCATTGGCTTCATTGTACTTTGGCTGGGCCCTAATTGCACAATTTACTAAAGACAGACAGTCCTCAGGTTGTCTGTGCTGACTTTGCCTGGTAGTAATAGAATCAGGGAGTCTTCTTTTGTCTTTTTATTTCTTCAGAGATGGGTGGAAATTAAATGTAAAAATTATGCTAATGTAATGTTAAGCATGCAAAAGTCAGGAAATAGGAAAGGCAAGGTTGAATGCACAACTTTAACTCTGGCTACTTCTAGTTTTAGACCCAGTCTGGGGATCACCCAGACCAGTAAGAGGATCTGTCACTGCCTGCCTTGTAACTTTGGGTGCTTTAATGTTGTGCTGCTCTGGCTCAAAGCCCTGATACCAGTAATCAGCCTACAAACATAAAGGTCTCACCTTGGCTTCCTCCAGCCTTGTTATTCCTTGCAGAGTGATCCCAACAGCACTTCTGGTCCTGAGCCTCTCCAAATCCATCTTCCCCAGATTCTTCCCTATCAGACATTCAGGCTTTTCCCCTTTCGGCTGAAAACAGCCCCCAGTTATCAGTTCACTTTGGGACACACACATCACACAGTTTGCACACTAGACACCTGCATGGGATAAAAATAAACAAAAAGTTTATTTAATAGAGAAATCACAGCATCAAAGATGAAATGGTTTTTTTAAAAAATGGAATGAACACAATTTACACAGAAAATAAAGATAAAGATGCAACTTCAGTCTTTACACTTCTGTATTAGCTAAATTCCCTTTTCTGATATAGGTTACCTATTGCAGACATGCCAGCTCTCGCAAATTAATTGCGAGAGACGTGATTTCTAAGTAAAATTAATCCTGACTCATGATCTCGGGATAGAACTCTCAAAGGTCAGGAATTTTCTTTTCAGCTAAAAATCCTGGCCTTTGAGAGTTCTATCCCAAGATCATGAGTCAGGTTTAATAATTTTACTTAGAGATCGCTGTTAGCCCAGGCGACTGACAGCTCCCTCTGTCACTCATCCATGGGGCTGACAGCAGAAGCCCCTGCTCCCCGGTGCTCACTGATAGTGGGAGCCAGAGCCACCAGGGGATGACAGCGGGAGCCCCTCCTTGTAGGGTCTCTGTGAGGAAAGGCTCCAACTGTCATCCTGGGTAGCCGGGGCTATCTCTGGAAGGTAAATAAAGAGACCCACATTTCATTTTTTAAAAAGTCCTCATAATTTTTAAGCCAATCTCATGATGTTGGGGGAGCTGACTCAGGATTTTCAGTGGTGAGGGTTGGCAACAGTGCAGGACAGTTTCCCAGCCTATCCTGTTGTACAGAAGATTCAGCATTTCATGGACAGCTTCCCATTTAGAGGCTGCCCCTCTGTTTTTGGATGTCCTTCACTTCACACCCTTTCTCTTTTAAGGGTTTGCAGAAGTTTTATTTTTCTCACAGACTATGGGGGAGAATTTCCTCCTCTCTGTTTTCCAAGACTGAGGTTTTCTTTTCAATTTCAAGTTGAATGTTTTCCCATTAACTCTAATGGCCCATCATGGTCTTTGCCTGGCTGGACAACAGATGGATACTTGAAGTTAGTTTCACGTAAATAAGTAGCCTAGGATGAGCCCTTCCCTGCTGTGAGTTGTGAGTGGAAATTATAGTACAGATCAAGAGCACGGTAGTCTATATATACAAATGTGTAGTTTCATAACCACAGTATGCATACACCTTACATTGACCATCAAGTTCACAACATTACAAGCTTTCATAAAAGACCTTACATAACATATTTTATACACAAAATCATGATATATGATCAATTGATTCAATTGCTTATTTTGGGGGGCGGGACAGACCCATTCGTTTCCAAGAGGCATGTCTGGATCCTGATTGTCAGATCCAACTCACGTTAATGTGGATTCTTTCATTTTATGTTTCTTTAGATAAACCGTATATTTCATTATAATACAATAGTTTGGCTATTGTAGAATATTCATACTAGAACCCTTCTCCCCTCTTGGTGCTAAGTGTAGGGATTACTCAATTTGTCATCCGTAGGAGCTCCTAAGGGGTTTTCAGTCTCAGTGGGGGAGTGGGAATTGTTCAGGTTAGGAAGTTTGCATCATGGGACTTTGAGGACCTACTTTATATGAGTTCTCATTCCAGAGTCCTCTGCCACATTATTATTATAATTATAATACATATTATTATTAGCAAGCCACTTCTTTTTTTGAATAAGATGGCCTGGCTGTTGCCATATACATTACCAACCTTTGTAAAGTTCTTTGAGTCTTGAAAAGCCCTGTGTAAGTGCTAGGTATTATTATGAGGATTTTTGTGTTTGTCGTCATCATCATATTATGGAATTAAAAAGATTTGTGCAGTATTTTTGGTTTTCTGTTTACATAAGTTTACTGTTTTACTGTTTTGTAGCTATTTGAAACAGAATTGAAGCAAAATGAGAATAAAGTACAGGAGCTGAAGGACAAAGTGAGAGAGCTGTTGGAGAAGAATCCAGATTTCCCTGAAGCACCCAAATGGAAACAGATGTTGGATAAAATAGGTACTGCAATGTGCTAGGGCTCAGACTGATTTTGAAATTGCTGAATTTTGAGTCATTTCTTCATATCATCGGTCACTAGAACTTTGAATTATCTTGCATTTTTTCTCATAAACCCTTGACAAATTTCCATTTTCCATACAACAGTGTAAATGTAGAGTCTGAAGTAAGTGAATTTACTCTGGATTTGTACTGGTGCAACAGAGTGCAGAATTTGACCCCCTGTTTTCAGAGGCTTTATAATTTATCCATTTCAAACAGTGTGAGGCTAAGCTGGAAGGTCAGTTGTTGATGCATATGCTGGTACCTAAGTAAGTAAGTATATGAAGAAAACTAACTAAGACAAATCAATTTATAGAGCATTAGGATAACACAAAAAGCACTTGAGGCTTTTTTTTTAATGCTTTCCTTCATGCTATTTTTCCATGCCCGAATGGGCTTTTGTCATGGATGGATTTTAGTGGTGTCTTGCCATTTTCCAAAACAGACTTCTTAAAGTTTGCCCCCCAAAATGAAAATTTCCATTTTTGGACAAAATATACTGAAGTTATCTATTATGTAATTTTCACATTTTTCAAAAAAATTGCCACCTGGATTTGTCATATTTCATAATAAAGTTTAGTTTGCAGTTACTACTCGATTTTCATATGTATTTTTATAACAACATCAGTAGTTATTTCAAAGGTGGTAAAAAGTTAGACTGAGAAAATTATGAAGGAGCTCAGAGGAGGTCCAAGGACCATATGATTTGAAAGAGAATTAGAACAGCACAAGCACAGCTGAAAGAGAAGTGGTACAGTAGGAAAGTGGAGCAAAGGCATCACAAATTGGCAAAGAAGACATGAAACCGAGAAACACAAGGTAGATTTGAGTGATGACACAAGAAGCATAAGAAGAATCCAAAGAACATGAGGAGGAAACAAAATATTAGTGCCAAATGAGGAAGCTTAGAAAGAATCAGAACATCACAGATGAAGGTGAGAGATAGAACATAAGAGCTACACAAAAGGGGATAGACAAGCAAGAGGTGGAGAGAGATAGGAATTGCTTATGGGAGCAGAGAGAGGGCAGGCATAGAGAAATTATGGTGCACAGTTAATGTGACACAGAACTGAACAGGAATAGCAATAAACTGAGGATCAAGCTACTTACTTTGTGTTCTCACACTCTCATTAACTTCAGAGTCATTTTTATAACTTTCTTATACCTTACTTTATGTTAGCCATAGGTCTTACTTGTGCCTGATAGAACACAAGCTCCATTATGAACATTACTGTGATAAGGATTCCCTGCAGACATATAGATTTACTTGAATTGCACTGTAATTCAGAAGTTAGTAATAAAAGGTTCAAAGGAGCATTTATGTCTATCAGTCTTACCTAGCTAGCTCTTCTCTCTATCTAAGAAGAAAGTCCCCGGGTAACATTTTCAAAAGTGCTTAGGACTGAGGAACCTAAGTCCCATTTTCAGACGTGACTTAGGCATTTTGGCACTGAAATCTCACTGATTTTCAGTGAGACATAGGCTCCGAGGTCAGTGTTTCTCAACCACTGGTCCATGGACCGGCACCGGTCCCTGAGATCTCCCTGACACAGTTTATAGGCAGGAAACAAAAGGCAGCAAGCCGGTCCCTGGTATCCAAAAGGCTGAGAAACTGTCCTAGGGGACTAACACTTTGAAAATGGACGTAGGCTCCTAGGTCACGTAGGTGCTTTTGAAAATGTTAATGTAAGTTTAAATTTGAGCTCTTGGATTTATTTGATGGGATGGTGTATATCATTTGTTATATGTTTACTATGCTGAAAATTCCCCACAATAACTAAATTAATCAGAGGGCTTGTATTCAGGTGTACACTGTGAGCCTAATCAAAGGAGAGTGCAAATATATTGTGTATGCTGAGTCATTGCACCCAGGCATCTGGTGTTAATGTGCAAAAAAACATGTTGGAAAGAACTGTGTATATATTTTGTATACAATCTTATGTCTGACAGCCCATCTGCTAGAACATGCATGCAATACGTTCTTAAAATTATCATTATTTTATGACAGATTCCAAATGGAAAGAACTCAATCGGATTACGGCTGACAGACGACAAAATCTGGAAGAGTCCTCAAATTACCTGACCCAATTCCAGATGACAGAAGCTCAGTTAAAGCAGTGGCTTATAGAGAAAGAGCTAATGATCAGTGTGCTTGGACCACTGTCAATTGACCCAAATATGCTAAATACACAGAAGCAGCAGGTCCAGGTGAGCGTTGGTTGCTAATATATGTTATTGAAATGAATAATGTTTTCTGATCCCTTGGCTAAGGTGCTCTTCATTTGAACTTCATGTACAGCACAGGTAGCAGGAGTTTGCTACAATGAACTAATTTAGCTCATGCGTAATTTAGCTCATGGCTACAGTATTCGCGCACTCACGTACACAAAACAAAAACACACAAAAAAGGCCAAGTGACCAAAAAGAAATCAAAAGGCCTAAAAAATGTTCAGAACTTATCCCCTAGGGAGATACTTGATAATACCAAGCCTCAAATGAATGTTTCTGTTTTGACCATGCTGTGGTTTGTCCTTACACCGCTGAAATGGTCTGTAAGTGTACTTTAGTGTGTAAGAAGCTAATAACTTTTTATTACAAAATGTTTACTGTTTAGAAAGTTCTCTTTTGAGGTTTTGCCCCTTATTTATTAGCCAGTAGCTAATAAAAAATTGAAAACAAGTAAAATGCCAGACTGAGAAAAGGAAGTTGTAGGTTACAGACTGCGAAACAAAGAAGGAAGAGTATGTATAGGGAAAATTCTGGCTGTTTTAATTACAGAAATAGAGTGAAATGTGAATGAATGCACCAGGAAAAAGAAATCAATGTTAAATCTGACAAAGAAGCAGAAGCTAGGAATTTTGATTCTAAACATTTCTGTTCCTGCCAGTGAATCTAAACTGTGAGGAGACGTTATAATCCTATTTTGCACAAAATATGATTGAAACTGACATTTCCATGTACGTTATCAGAGTGATTAGAAGAGAGTTTAAAAATGAACTTTGTTGCAATACCTTTATTAAAATGACTTAAAAATTAGTCGGTGTGTAAACAAAACAAAACAAAACAAATTAAAAATCTATACAGCTAGCATGAGACTATCAGGTATCACTCACCAGTGATTAAAAGTTGAGCCTGATATGCCTTTAAAAGGAAAGGGTTACAATATTCTGCAAAATGCAACTGTCACATACGTCCCTTCTTCTCTAAGCATTGTGACTTATTGCCAAAAAAAAATTAATTAATACTAAGATCCACAGATATAAACTTTAATAAATCTTACAATATACATTCAGTACTTCAGTGAATCAATACAAATGCTCGGTGTGCTAAAATACTATATTCCAGTATTATGTCACTATACATCTCCTTTGACGTTAGCTCCCAGGACAAATTTCAAACCTGCCTGGGAAAGAAAACATTGTTTGAAACAAAATGCTGATTATTTTACTTGGTACAGTTCCTTAATTACTATAATATTAACAGAATTTAGTGTTTGTATCTGCTGATTGAATTCCCATTTGGTAATGAGATACAGTGTGAAAATGCAGCTTACTTTTTCTATTACTCCCTGAAAAAATTCCTCTCTGTAGAAGCAGAATTGGCTTCCCAGTCAATTCCCTTGATGTAATACTTGTAAAATAACACTTTCATGGTGTGTTTTAGCTGAAGTTAATTCATTTGCTCTTTAAATTGGGAGACTGGTGGCTTCATAATGCAGAATAGCTGCTGTTAATGAAAACATGTTTAGTTCAGTTTGAAAGGGTTTTACTTAAAATTTTCTGAAGTTAATGAATCTTTATGTACTCTCTCTCCTTAGATTCTGCTCAAGGAGTTTGATACCAGAAAGCCTCAGTATGAACAGTTAACCACAGCTGGTCAGGGGATACTGAAGAGACCAGGTGAACATCCTCCCTCTCATGAAATTGTGAAAAGACAACTGGCAGCTGTGGCACAAAAATGGGAGAGCCTAACAGGACAACTGAGTGACAGATGTGGTCAAATCGACCAAGCCATTGTCAAAAGCAAAGAGTATCAAAGCCTTCTCAGAAGCCTGTCTGATAAGCTAAGTGCGTTGGATCATAAACTGAGCAGCACCCTGGCTGTGAGTACACACCCCAAAGCTATGAAACAGCAGTTGGAAACAGCCAGAGAACTGAAGCAGGAAATAGAACAGGAAATGAAAAATATAAAAGTGGCTCAGGCCCTTTGTGAGGAGCTGTCAGTACTGGTTGGAGAAGAGTATTTGAAAGCTGAACTTACTAGGCAATTGGAAGGCATCTTAAGACCATTTACAGATATTGAGCAGAAAGCAGGTTAGTATTAAAAAGGAGAGAGAAAAAAAGGTAATGTAGAAATAAAGCAAAGTACTAATGATTAAAGTTCCTGGTCATTTTAAAAATATTTTGTGTTTACCAAAATGAGCCTGACCCATACACCTAAACACAACAAGCTAGCCAGTGTTTTGGATGCAAACTTTGTATCTAGTCCCTGTGTCTATAAGAAGCTAAAACAATATCTTGGATCTTCATGGAGCCAAACTGAGATGTAAGGGAACCAATAGTGGTATTTTTTTTCAATCTCTGCCTGCAAAACCAGCTCCCCCAATTTAAATTAATGGTAATTTCTCCATGTGTTCAGAACATTAGCCAAACACAAGTTATGCTTTAGTTAAATGTAAGTCAATTCAGGGATTACAGGATGATATGTAATGGCCTGTGATATACCAGAGGTCCAACTAGATGATCTAATGGCCTTAAACTCTATGTATCATGATAATCAGAGGGGTTTCGATGTCTTGCCACGTTTCGATGCATCCCTTAGGCTTGGCTACCCCTTGGTATGGGGCTTGATTGCCATGATTGGTTCTACAGAACTCCCTCCGTCTTGGTGGCCTCAAATCCCTGCTGAAATCCACTCCTCTTGAGCTTATTTCTGATAATGAGACATTTTATTATCCTATGTGCTGTTTTATCTGGTATATGTCTCTCCATGTCAACCAATAAAATTAATGGGGCAAACTACAATAAATATATATTCCTTGGAACAAAAATATTTTCCTTTGGTTAGAAATTATTCATTACAGTTCTGGTCAGTAGCTAGCTGTATATTATTTTATCTCTTGCAGGTAATCATGTTCAGCAACTTCTGTCAGCATATGCTACTTCTCATCAGTTCCAACAAATGTCTAAGGACTTTCAGACCTGGCTGGACAAAAAGAAAGAAGAACTGAATCAGGCTCACCCTATATCGGCCAAACTTGATTCCCTACAGTCATTAATTAGAGAGCAGAAAGATTTTAAGCAGACCTTGTCTGACCAGATTAGTTCCTATGAAAAAATTGTTGCAGAAGGTGAAAGTCTGTTACAGAAGACACAAGGAGCTGACAGGGCAGAGTTGCAGTCTCAGCTTGGCATGCTCAAAAGTAATTGGGAGGAAATGAATAAGCAAGTAAGAGAAAGGCAAGATAAGTTAAATGATTGTCTGGAGAAAGCTCTCAAGTACAAAGAACATGTAGAAAACCTGCAGCCCTGGATAGAGAAGTGCCAAAACAACCTGTCTGAAGTAAAGATTGTCATAGATCCTGTTGAAATAGAGAATTCTATTGCTCAGGTGAAGGCCTGGCAAAAGGACTTGGACAAACACCATGGCGTGGTGGAATTATTCAATAACGCAGCTGATGGCTTGCTCAGTGCCAGTCAAACAGATAAAGAAAGCATTATAGACGAGAAAGTGGTATTGAACAAGAAAGTGGATATGGTCACAGAACAATTGCATAGTAAGAGGGA
Organism: Mesoclemmys tuberculata; assembly: GCA_007922155.1. Classification (NCBI taxonomy): domain Eukaryota; kingdom Metazoa; phylum Chordata; order Testudines; family Chelidae; genus Mesoclemmys; species Mesoclemmys tuberculata. The sequence goes on from ML675604.1 coordinate 86,969,431, forward strand.
GTCCTTGGAAAACATGGCACATAGACTAAAAGCGTTTCAGGAATCATCCAGGGAAACCAAAAGGCAACTGAAAAGTGCCAAAGAGCAGATGGAAGCTCATGATGCTCTTGGATCCCAGGCTTGCAGTAACAAACACCTGACAATGTTGCAGAGCCAGCAGAAAGCACTTCAGACTTTAAAGCCCCATGTGGATGCAGCAAAAAAACTTGCCCAAGAGCTGGTGGTAGAAGCTTCCAATTCAGCAGGTGTTTCTGACCTCTTGTTGCAAGCTGACTCATTAGAGCAAGAATATAGTACAGTCAGCCAGCAGGTCGAAGACAAGTGTTCATTCTTAGAAACCAAACTTCAAGGAATTGGCCATTTCCAAAACAACATCAGAGAGATGTTTTCTCAGTTTGCCGAGTTTGATGATGAGCTTGACAGCATGGCTCCAACGGGAAGAGATCTAGAAACACTGCAGTCACAAAGAGAGGATATAAAATTTTTCCTTAAAAAACTGGAAGATCTTATAACAAGTAATAAAAATGCCAATAAAACCTGTAAAATGATGTTAGCCACTGAAGCTTCTCCTGATCTAGTTGGTATAAAAAGAGACTTAGAGGCTTTAAGTAAACAATGCAACAAGTTACTGGACAGAGCAAAAGCCAGAGATGAACAAGTGGAAGGAACTATTAGCCGTATTGAAGAGTTTTATAGTAAGTTAAAAGAATTTTCCAATCTGCTTGGAGGAGCTGAAGAACATGAAGAGTCTCAAGGTCCTGTTGGAATGGAAACAGACACTATAAATCAACAGCTGAATATATTCAAGGTAGGAGGGATCCTTTTGTATTATTAGAATACTATACTACAAAACGATTTCTGAGTAGAATGCGATGTATCCTTCACTCAGTGTTGTGACAGGGGTTGTCTTAAGAGTGGAGCTTGAAGGAAAAATGTTCCTACTCCATGTCAGTCCTATCACTACGACCCAGAGCTGCTGTTTCTGTCGTCTCTCAGGCCCTGCCTTTCCTCTTTTCCACATCTTAATGAATTCATGCCGCTGCAGCTCATTCCTGCACTTCAACTCCTGTTTCCTGATCCATTCTTTCTCCAGGCTCTGGTGATCCTCACTGCCCCTATTTCCCTAGACATACAACTCTCCTACCTCACCTCTCTAAGAGGCTTTATATACAATCTCCAGGTAGGTGCTTCACTAGACTTGCCCATACACCAAATGAACCTTCTCCCTCCTTGTTGCTGCAGTTCCCTTCAGTCCTGCAATTATGTGCTTAGCTTTACTGTCATGAGTATTCCCAGTCACTTCAATGTGTCTAGTGTCAGTAGTACAGTTAAGCAGATGCATAAAGTGTTTGCAGGATCAAGACCCTAGTTTCCTCCTTCTATTCTGACATTCTGTCCTCAATTCCAGCCTTTCACTCCAACTGAGCCCCCTCCACCATCCCTCCAGCAAGGCTCCACTAATAACTCCTGCTCTTTCCTTGGTTATCTGGAAACTACATACACCCTGGTAGCCAGAACTAAATTGGAATCTTGTGTAAATGAAAGGAAATGTCATTATAATCTCATAAAATTAGGGTGTTTGTCTTAGAGTCAAGATCCAAAATCCCCTTTTCCACTGCTGTATACAGTTCTACTGTGTACTGATTGGTGGTGGTTGTCCTGGTCAGAAAAAGCTGCATTTCAGTGATGTTGCATGTAAAGTGCTTTTTGATGAAAATAATAAAATAGTAATAGTAATAATAATAATAATGGTAAACATCAGCAAATGATATTTCAACACTCAAGTAGTTGGAAAAAAGTGGGCATCCTTGGAAAAACATGGCTATAGAACTTTGATTATCAGATGTTTATAAACTGTGTGTAAAGAGACCATATATTTTCTAGTGATGGTATGGCAACATTCTGAATTTTCTGTTTAGCTTTGCAATATATAGTTTCAGATTCAATCCAGTATTGACTCCAAAGTTTGTATGGCTTATGTTAGCCTTACTTACTCTAGTTTATCATAAAACAGTCCTCCATAACGTGAACTAAGTTGTATTCTGAAAAAGACTAGAAGTGGAGAAAAGTAATTGTACAGTTTTCCCAGCAGAGGGTGCTTTTTTACTTGTTTGGACTGAATGAAATTGTGCCAAGATATAAAACTGAATTAATTTCACATGAGAGAGAGAGAGAGTTTCAGTTTTACTAATGAACAACTTTATCATCTATAAAATAAGCTGATCTTTCAAAATGCATAAATGCATCCAAAAGGGTTGGAATAAAAGTTATATTGTGAAAACATTCTATTAGATTGTTAGGATTAAATTTATGTGCAACTGTGAACTGACCAGTCTGTATCTATTTAGAAAGAGAAATAAATTGCTTCTCTTTGAACAATGTTAGTAAAACACTTTGGAAACAAAAATCAAATTATTATGCTGGGATTGCTATTGTTTAGATGGGCATAGTTGAATTGAGGCCACAATTTGTGATCTGTCATTTTACCATATCTCTGCTACTTTCAAACATGGCAACCATTTAAATGTAGCTCCAGGTCTCTTTCACCACAAAAAGTCTACACCTTGTGGTACAATTTCAAACAAGCAGAGCCTTTGTGTGGAGGCAGCCTGACCAGTGCAGAAATAAGGGAAGTAGAAAATAGTACTCTGGGTCTTGTTTTTTGCACACTCATATGCCTTGTGCCATTATTACTCCTTTGGGCCAGCGTGCTAAATACCACTACTGTGGAACAGCAAATATCTAGAGCACTGTGAGGGTACAAAATTTTTATCTGCATCCAATCTACAAAAATGATCCACAGATATCTGCAGATTTGCAGGGATTTAGATATAAAATTTGTATCTGCATCTATATGTGATCTGCAAAAATGGTCCACGGATAACTACATCCACAAGTGTGAATATCTGCAAATATTAAGTGAATATCCACAGATTTTCAGGGCTCTACAGATAACTTGTAGAGCAATTTTAGAAGCTTTGGCCCACCTGATAGCTGCTTTTGCACTGGTGTTCAGTAGATAGGTACAAGCAGATCTTCACCTTCAGAGTGCAGCCTAAGTGCCTGTGGTTGTATTCCCTGAGAGGAAAACCCAGCTGGCTAATTCAGTCTGAAGTATTCCACACCCCAAACACACTATACAGACATATAAGAATACAGAGTCACTGCTCTGAAGAGCTTGTAAGCTTCAAAAGTGTGATTAAAGGACTATAAAATAAAGCATCTGCTCTGAATGATAAACTGGCACAGATACACACAAAGACATAAGCTAAGATTTTATATGTAAGCTTATATATTTATTTTACTTACAACAATTAGTTTTACATTTGTTAGTTGGTTTTGGGTGGGCACACATTGGCATTGATGTGGAAGTGAAGACTTGTGGAAAAGCTGAGGGGATTTTGGGAATAAGGGGTGAATGGTTCTAGGGATTGGGATATTTGAGGAGGGAGGAAATAAATAAGGGAGAAAGGAGGATAAGAAGAATGGGCAGGGAGAGTGAGGCTTGGTAGTTGAAGAGCTGCACTGGTAAGAGAGAAACAGGACCAACCACCAGTGGCAATAGTAAATAATAAGAAAAATCAGCCTAAACTAAGATTAGTGCTGCTTGGAAATTTTTGACAGGTCTCTGAATGAGCTTTTTGGTTTTTGTTTGTTCTTGACTAAACAATTTTTTTTTGTTGCAGAAAGTGGGTGTCTGCTTTTGTCAAATGTTTTTAAATTTTATATCTGAAAACCAAACACTGAAAAGTTTTGTTCAAAAACTATAGTTTTCAGCAGTTTTGGGGGATTTCCGCAGCTCCTGCACTTTCAGCAAGCTGGTGTTACAGAGATGTATTTCGAATAGGAAATAGGAAGCTGATGGGTTGGGTGCTCAAGGCAGGACCAGCTGGTTTTGCTCTGGGGCAAGAGGAAGCAGGAAGGCATCCTTAGTGCATAGAGGAAGAAGCCTTGTGGGCCTGGAGATTTCCAGTCTGCTCCTGCAAGCTCCTCTTGATTGCTGCTGTTTCTCCAGTGCCCTTGGTGGGACTCCCTGTGTCTGGTGGAAGGGGAGGTGGGTTAGATGAGCCTGACTGGGCAGGGTAGGGGTAGAGGTATGGTCATGTCCCAGTCCTCCTTCACACCCCATAATACTCAGGGCTGGCACTGTGGAGTATGTAAACGGCACCATTTCAATTGATGATGTAATTGGATGTCCTCTCATGTGGCCATTCTCCCTTACACAGCAATCCAGAGGCAGAATGGCTCCAGCAGCTGCTGCTTTGAGTGGTGGTGCACTTTCATGCATATTTACATGTCCTCACCCCCTCTTAAGTGCAGCTGTGGCTTCAAAACCACAGTCTCATTCTTTATGCCTTCAGCTTCTGTGGTCAAACAGAAATTTGCTTCTTGGTGGATAGACTCATTCACACAGTCTCTTTACGCTGCTGATGAAGGGGTCTTCCAAAATGGGCCAAAAGGTGCTTCTGTGGTTTGGCCAACTGTTTCAACCTTTGTGATACTTTTTAAATGTGATATAATGTGTAATGTGATATCCAAAGTGGGGACCACCAACTTTAATTGGCACTAGCAAATTGAAGTGCGGCTTGACTTGAAATTATGTAGCTTATTGCGTAGTTTTTAATTTGAAATGTTTACATTTTGGGTGAAAGATCTGCTTTCTGTGCTGCAACTGTGTAAAGTCTAGTGCAGTTCATTAGAAAGCAGTACCAGAATTGCTGCTTCACAGACTAAGCCAGGAGAGTTATTTTAGATTTACGTCAGAGCTACTGAGACTAGAATTTGGCGCCATGGTTATAAAATAGGCAAAAGAGAACCCTGTTGGTATTCAGAGACAAGTGATTTTAAAAACAACAACAAATAATTCAGTCTTCCTGGTGAGAACTTTATTTTAATCTCTTACAGTAGCTGGCTGGCATTTTGTGTTTCATGGTATTTGTTTCATTCCGCTTTGTCATAGATTTTTGTTCACAAAGTTTGCAATGCATGGATCTGAAATAAAAGGAAATTCTAGTAGGTGGACAGGATCAATTTAGTTATACTGATTCTACCTTCTGTTTTCTTTAAAAACAAAAAGAACTTTAGAGATGAATCTGAACCAACCTCCTGGATCTGGGAACAACCAGAACATCTAGAATTTAGATCTGAATTTGTGGCTAGGTCCCATTTTAAAAACAAACAAAAAGCGCATTCAGAGAACGGTCAAATTATTACACTTCTTGAAATCTTTCCAAAACTCTTCATTAATTTCATTAACAAACCTTCCCTGTTTTTCATTCAGAATACATGGAATTGTTGTCAGCTGTCATCAGTGGATGGTTTTTCCCCTCTCCTCACCCCAAGAACAATAGTAGCTGCAACTCTTAAAGATTTTCCTTCATATTTGCACAGTGCCACATGTGCCTAGAGGATGGATTCTAATTTGACTTCATAGGAATCTTAGCCTGGCTGAATATTCTTGTTGATGAGCTTGAACTAAGAGTTTAATTGGTTTATGCTGATTACGTAGACTGTGTCCTCGGACTGTTACATTGAAGCACAATAGTGTTTACTCAACAATTTGAGGTTTGCTTTCATATATTTGACTAAACAGTTAAAATCCAGAGACGTTTGTAATACACTGATTTACAAATATTGCATAAAATATCATAGAGCCCTTTCATAAGGTTTATTTCTCTTTACAACATATGGTAAACAAAGAAATTAGGGTAAAGAATTGCATTTTGATTATTAATCAGTCCTTTTTCTAAAAAAAAATCATGAAAAAGGAACTAATGCTTATGGACACAGTAGCATAAGGTTATTCAAAAAAGGTCTTCATTTTAGCTAGTCAAAAATGGAAAAAGCCTTTTACAAAAATGTTCACAAAAAGTATTGCTATTTTTTCCATTGAAAAATCGAAATTTTGGAAATTCTGTACTGATCCTTCCCTTCTAAAGAAGGTGCAACTCCCTTTGAATTCAGTGGGATTTTGTTTGGTCTGGGTGAGAATACACATTATTGAAGGGATCTCAGAAGAGTGTCTTATTAACCTTAACCATTCAGGTTATATTTTTCTCATTTGGAGAAACCTGAGACTTTGGTCTCAAGATTAATACCACTTTGACATAGTTTAGTATATCATGGCTGTGTTTAATTTTATGGGCACTGGAGACTTTATTTTCTGTAATAACTATACTTATCAAAAGAGGCAAAATGCATGAAAGAAAAAGGATAGAATTTGTTTCATACCCCTTTTGTCTTTTGATATGTAGCTGAGTGTACACAAATTTCACATTTTTATTCTTAAACTATTTAAAAGGGCCCCATAACAAAAATGTATGTAATTTTTTTATTTCCTGTTCATTGCTTAGCTAATGAAACTTGGTAGTTTTGTATTTAATAATGCACTGTTAAGTTTTAATACCAAGTGCCATATGTTGCCCTTATACCCTATGGCGAAAACTCTCACTAAAATTCATAACATATATCAAGAGCAATATAGGACCCTGGTCAATAATAGTATGCAAATTAGTGCTACTGAAAAAGCAATTTGTACATAAGCTCATTAATCAGAGTGTTATGTGCCAATCTTCAATAGCTTTGGATTTATATTTGTCTTAAATTGACATTGTCAGGTACTTTAGACTCACAATGTAGGATTGCCTTTACAAGTTTTTCTGAATGTGGAACCTGATTCTCTGACTGGTTAAACTGGTTTTATGCCTGTTTAACTCTTTGGGAATCAGGTCCCTAATATTAATATAAACATTTTCATCATTTTTTTATTTTCATTTCAACAGAGACAGGGGTTTTTTTGGACTTAAAAGTTCCCCATCTAGCATTTGCAACCCAGACATTCTTAGACTGCAATTAATTGTGTGAGATTCCCAAAGTGAAAAATGAATAAAAACAAACCTGAAATTGACACTGATCTATTTCCATTTTCCAATTTGAGTGAAATATAAAAAATCTACAGAGAGTAAATAAAGTTATAATTTTGGGTTTTATGAGTAACACAGATAAAGATACTTGATTTAGTTTTTAACATAACAGTATCCTTTTAAAAGGTGACATTAAGGGGCTGTATGTTGTACCATAGGCTGTTCTTAAAAACTGTTTTATCATCACCAGAAATCCTTAATGAACATATGAGAGGTTAGATTTCTGTTAATTCTGTCAACATGCTGCACTGGATTGTTTTTATATAATTAAGCAAAATAGTGTTCTTTCGGGGTGTTTGAAAAATGTTCTAGAAATTTGCTATGTGTAGTGGTGTCAGGTTACCTAGCTAAATTGTGTGTTGTCAGAATCAACATTTAGAATTAATTAACAATGTTTCATTGTGCTTTTAAGCAAAGCAGGTCCTCCACAATTAAAGAGTGCATTCTGATTTACATGGTGTCACCACCAGCGAGTTTGTTACAGTTTAGTATCCTGTCTCTAGGTTCCTCCCACTGAAACAGCTCAGTCTGTTTCAGAGACAAGGCAAATGGTAAAAGTGAAAAGATGACTGAGAAGTTAAATCATGTGGGGCCGAAAACATAAGGGGGTAGAGCGAAGAGGTCAGGCACCTACTAATGCTTGGCCAGAGTAATACTCTGAGAACGAATGGGATGGTAGCAGATGTTGCCTAAAGAATAAAAAGGGTGTTTCTTTAAGCTCAGCGTTGGGAGGATGCCTGTCAGTTCGTAAGAAACCAGGGAGAGCTGGAGAGCTTATCAGCTACACTGGATGGTACATGCAGACGTTCATTGTTGGATTTCCTTTTATGCCTTCTTCTCTACAGCTGCATTTCAAAATGAAGACAAAACAGTGAACACAGTCTGCCAGCTACAGTTTATAGTTGTCTTGCTGAATTTAAACGGCACGTAAATCTGCTGTGCCTTAGGAAAAGAAATGCTATAGTTATTCTGCACTGCAGTTGCCTTAAACAGGATAACAACTTTCCAGGAGGATATTTTGAAAATGAATCTAAAAAAGCTGCTTTTCTAAGTAATAGTTTAAAGGGCTGTTTGACTGCATTGGCCTGGCTACCTAGAAAACTCTGTTTTCCTATGAAACTTCTGAATACGCCACAAAGAAGCTTAGTACAAGAAGAAAATACACTGCCTTTCAGATTAAGGTTATTTATAGCTACTGCCAAAAAAAAGTAAAGGACTATTTTATTATTCTTACTATTCTGGATTTAACTTATTTTTCCCTGAAGATTTTCTTTGTGCCTTGGTCTAAACTGTACACAGCTACTGTGGGATCTTTCCTTTTAAATTTCTGCACCATGTCTTATTTATAAAAGGAGATGGAATTCTACAAACCATTTAAATGGATTAAAGTTAATCAGTCACCTACAGAAGATAACGTGTTGCCTACTATAATGCTTATTCATTTGGAAGGCTTAAGCTGGAGATTTAAGGTACAAATTTTGACCAGCAAAAAGAAATGGAACGTTCTGTGGAATGTTATGCGTATTTGAGACACTTGGGGTTTTTGCTTTGTTTTGTTTTACTGTGATATTGGAAGACTTCTGTTCCTTACTTACAAAAGCACTTTATATTTTAGAATAAAAATTAAAGAAACCACAGCCTGGTAAAGTTATAGTAGCTTTTGCACTGGTGCACTGATTATGACCTTAACCACCTCATAAATTATGACATATATATTTTGTATATGTGCATCTTTGTGCTAAAGGCAAGTTGACTGTAGTTGGTCAGCTCAGTAATGTTTTTCATGTTTTTCATTATGTCGCACTTCCTAAAAGCAGAGGCATAGTAGTGTATTTCTGTAAACACTTTCAAAATGGGGAAGCCGCTTAGCAGGCCGGACTGTTTACGTCAAAATCCTCCTTGTGTAGGGAAGGGTGAAGAAGATGAAGATCTAAATATTGAAGACTGTTACGTTCCTCAGAGGTCCATCTATGACACAGTGAGACTGAATGAACAGATTGATTCAGGGTCCAAAGGCAGCCTTTCCTCAAGACATTTCACAGATAGGACTTTACCATATAGTCATAGAACACTGGATATTAGTACTCTGTGTCCCAATGGTGCCCTTACTTCTTCCAACGTATTTGAGCTCAGAGGTCGCGAAGTTAACAAATTAGATGAAAAAATGATATTTGATGCACTTAAACTGAATAGTGATATAATTCGAACTGCTGGATTACCTAAAACAAAATCTCACACAGAAAAGAAAGAACATAGGAGATCGTGGAGAATGTTTGTTCCACCCAATTTTGCAGACTGTGCAAATAAAAGTGAATGCTCAGTTGTTGAAACTGTTGATAAATCAGATATAGCAAAAGCAGGCAAGTGCCAATGGGGTACTAATTCCCTCACCTCAGAAGATGACGACTCTGGTCTATGCAGCCCTCCAACAGAAAGAGAAGAAAAACAAGACACATTATTAGCAGGGGAGCAAACTCAAATCAGAAGTATATCTTCTGCAGAATATATCCATGTAGTAGGTCAATTTAGACAATTTTTTCCTGCTATTTCCAATATTGAACAGCACATCCCATTGCTGGATTGCAGTAGTGCCCCCGTTGAAGAGAGCTGCAGATTGACTTTGCATGATGTTTCACAACCTGAAAAAAGAGTGCAAAGTAGTCCTCAGAAATGTGAAAATGAGGAGATGGGGACCAAATCCTGTTACTCACAGAGCTCTTTGAAAGAGGGCATCATATCAGATATAGAACATCTCCGAGGTCATGAAGGAAACAATAATTTTACCTCAGACAAAGGAAAAGTGGAAAATGAGTATGAAGTTGAAGAAGTGAAAACACATGTGACAATGATAGAAGGGGATTGTGTGGCTGATGCACCTCAGCATTTAGACATGTATTTTGCTAGTGACACAGATTTAGCAAAATATGAGATTTTGTCTGATGTAGAGGAAACTAGGATAACACATAGAGACTCAATTGAAACAGCGTTTTCTGCTCAGGAACTGGAGTTAGATAATACCATAAACTGTCCACAAGCTAACCCAATGAGAATGAAAGGGAATGTCTGGATTACAGGAACCCCCATAGAAACCTTGGATACAGTCTGTAATGGTCTATTGTCTAATAAGGTAATACAAAACCAAAGGGTCTTGGAATCGTTGCAGTAAAAGCCAAAACTGTTTGTTTTGTTATCATCAAAGTGATGGTAGAATTTCTGATCAGGAATTATTATTTCAGCTAGAATTTTTTTTTTCTTCCATTTACTAAGAACATTTACTAGCATAAATTGCATAGCCCATTATAAGATGTCAGAATCTGGTGAGATGATCACTTTAGTAAATGAATGAGGGGCAGTTTCTGGCAGGGCTGATTACTTACAGATGTTTGGTGCAGGGCTATTATTGTCCAGATGGTGTTTGTTACTCTTCATTTGGAATGCTTCCACTGAGCACTGATGTTAGCATTCAGTCTTTTACACAAATTGTGGTTAAAGGCAATGCCATTCAATGACAGCTCTGCCTGATTTATTCAGCTTGACCAGTCTTACTCAGAAAGATACAAATAACGGTATCAGAGTATTGTGGTTTCCAAAGGACATAGATTAAAGATTTGTTGCATGTACTGAAGCTCTTTCCTTGAAGATGCATGCCAAAAAGTAGATCTGAAGTTATAGTGGTGTTTTACAGGCATGAGATCTTACAACATTTTCTGAGTGGTGGAAGAGAAAAGAAAGTAAAGAGTAAAGCTTTGTAATAAGTAAGGGGGGTGATTGTCAGGCCTGTAATCTTTTTCTGCTCACTCTGCTTGATGTTTGAACTATTTCAGGGTTTGTTGCTGAACTGTTCTGGCAAACTACCCTCAAAGATCATTTTAATTTATTTTAAGCTTCTCTTGGTAAAGAGTGTATATGTTTTTAAAGGACAGATGAGGGTGAAATGCTCAGCCATCAGTGGTACTGCACTGCCTTTGAAAGATAAGGAGTTTTGGAATATAAAGGAATATATATAAAGTGGTTAACCCAAAAGAGAGGAAAAAAAAGCTTGCTACTTCTTTTATCTCACAGAAGAAGGGAGAAGCCAGCTTGTTGCTAGTTGTACTATTCACCAGACTCTGTTGTACAGAGTTTGCAGCTTGCTTGTCCATAGTGATTAAGGTCTTGGGAGGTGTGTATAAAACACCAGCACTTTCTCGCAGGTGCTCAGTGTATTTTTTGCATCAGCCTCGATGGTGGCCATGACAAGCACATAGAAATTTGCTCAGCTACCTGATATCTGTCTCTTTAAAACACATAATTCACCACAATGTTTCTTAATGCCAGAAAAGGAGAGTAACTGGTGTGCTGAAAGAGCTTTCTGCTTTTCAGAAAGCTGAAGAAGGTTGCGTTGAAAGCACTAACCCTAAAACAAAACTCTGTCTGAATGCTGCTATAGAAGGCTTTAAGGTCAAAAGTTGAACATTCTTTACTATTGTTTATTCATCCATTTATTTTTCGCTTGTCTGTGTAATTAATTCAGAGGCTTTAGGCCAGTTTCTGAACTCACAGACACTGGAGTCACTTCAGAGTAATTCAACTGAAATAAATTGAGTTAGCCCGAATTTACACTGGTATTACTATGATAATAGTCTGGATCTGCAAAGCTTAAATAATAGAATCATAGAGAATAGAACCATATATTGGCTCCATATAGAACCCATGCATTTTGCAGAACTATCCTATAATAATATAATGATGGCTATCTGCTTTTGTGCTGCCGCACCCACCTCCCCATTCCCGCACTCATTTGCATTTCCTAAAACCCAATCTAAAATGTTTCCTTCGTCAACTTTAGGCTTTACCCCTTGTCCAACCTTCAGAGACATTGCCAATTTCCTGCCCTTGAGGTATATTGTCAGTTTTCAGTTCTTCTGCTCGCTTGCATACTTTTATATCGTCACTTTATTGATGGACTCTGTTGAGATCTGTCTGAACTAGCTTTATTGTTTTCTAGATGTGTCTCCCACTGTTTCATGAGTTCTTGTATCAATTCTGTTGCCCTTCTTTGTAGGTGCTCTAGTTTTTCTATCATCCTCTTGAACTGTGTTAATGTGAACTGCATACAGTGGGCCACGTTATGCCTCATGAACAGTGCCGCATGTTTGCACTGTGGAAATTGCACTGTTTACATCAGGACTGAATTTATCCCAGTGTCCCAGGTGAAATCACACCAGGGTGATTGCTCACTTCCTAGCTTTACCTGAAATCTCCCTCTAAACAAAGTACTCTACCTCTAAAAACAGCAGTTGGTTTTTAGAGGTACAGTACTATAGTTGGCTGGTGTTGTACTGTCAACTTAGATTTATTTTAACTTTAATGGCATTGATTGTTTTTAGGATGTTCTTTATTTCACTAAATATAATTTCTTTTTAATAATATTAGTTTTAATAATATTAGTACTAAGTTTAGTGCATTCCATAAGATTTTACTCCCAGTATCCACATCACAGTTGCTTATGTTCCATGTTTTATTAAGCATAATAGGTCAGATGTGCCTTTGGTTTTCCACCTGCAGGTATTCCAGAAAGAAGAGATTGAACCACTGCTAGTTAAACAACAGGAGGTAAACTGGTTAGGTCAAGGTCTTATTCAAAGTGCCGCTAAAAATGCTAGCACCGAGAACCTTGAGCATGACCTTGAAGATGTTAACACCCGATGGAAGACTCTCAATAAGAAGGTTATTATTTTGCATATTCACAAATTCAGTTTTCACCCTCTTTGTTTTCTATTTTCCCCTATTTATTTTCTGTCATCTTTCAAAATACAGTAAATTAAAATATGTTCATGATAGTCATGGATTCTATTACCTTAATACAGTAACTTTCTTTGTGTAATTCTCTTAAAAATATGTGTGTCAATAGCTGCCAAAGCGTGGTTGTCATTTCCACAGTTCTGTCCATTTTTCTGTAGGTTCATTCCTGGCATTCTTAGCCAGGAATGGTTCCCTCGGGACTCTTTGCTCCCCTCTGTATATGCAGAGCAGGGAGTTTAATAGCCAAAGTTGTGTGGAAAAGGGCTGGAGGTGACACACACACGGGAAAAGTAGTTACATGTTTTTTTTCTCAGCCACATCTTAGTCTCTTCTCTCCCTCCTTCATCCACTGTGATTCTTACTGTTCTATATATTCAAATGCACCATGGTATCAGAGAGTCTGTTCTATCATATTTGCAATTCACCATGGTATCTGAGCATTTTCCAGTAATGCACTAAGTAGCAATAGGGCTTAGCTCTGTGTGGCCAGTGACAGGGTTTATAGTGCTTTAAGCATTGTAAGTTACCACTGCTCAGAGGAACAACTTCACCCTTGTGTCTTTACTATGCCATGATGGGTTCTGGGACAGCTGTTGAGAATGGGATGTGGCAGGGGTAGGAGGCAGAAAGGGTGCAATATTGTCACAGGCTCCACCTTGCAGGAGCAACAATGCAGTGGAGCAACCGATGTCCATGATTCTTGGGTATGTCCTCTCCTTCCATATCCTTTAAACTATGAAGGAAGTATAGTCCCTAATAAGGAGTACAGTTTGGTGTCCTTCGCTTAGTCCTTTTAGAAGAAAGGTGTCGTGAAACATGCAGTTTGTAGGGGCATGTTTCACACTACATTTCAAGCCTCAGTTAATTGGCAGAAGCAGGAGAAAAAAGGAAAAGCGAGTAATACTCTTTCTGTCTTTCTTTCAGGTTGCTCAACGAGCTGCTCAGCTGCAAGAAGCTCTTTTACACTGTGGAAGGTTCCAGGATGCCCTTGAATCTCTGCTTAGCTGGCTTATTGATACAGAAGATCTAGTGGCCAATCAGAAACCCCCATCTGCTGAGTTCAAAGTTGTGAAGGCCCAGATACAGGAACAGAAAGTAAGTGAAACTTATTACTGTAGATTCAGATTCTCTCTCTGCTTCAGTGAGGATAATGAATTCCCAATCTGCACTGAAGCAGAAAATCTGCTCAAGTGTACTGTATTACAATCAAGTGTATTGAAGTATTTAATGCAGCTGTGCTTTCCATACTCTATTTTCTGGAATTATGTGGAGGGGTGTGACATTTCATTGTGGAAAATAGCCTCTGTCTTTCTTCATCTGTACTTGGATGCAAGTGCAAAATCTAGCAAGTTAAAAAATAAAATAAAAATCAAGGCACTTAAGACACAAAGCAGAAGGAAAAAAATCAATGTTTGGTTAATGGAGCAGTAAACAATGAGAAGGGATAGACTTTTCATTTTAATATTTGCAAACAATGGAGCTAAACACTCTAGGCTTGATCCTGCAGCATGGAGTATGCGCCTAAATCCCACTGTTTTTGCATCCTCATCCCCAACGTTGGTCATCTCCAGTGTTGGCAATAGTATGTGCAGGCAGAAGGAGGGCTCCAGGGGTTATAATCCCTTCTAGAATTTTTGTTACTAGAGAAGAAGTGGGCATAATGCAGCTCATGGACCAAACCAATGCCTGCAATTCTACAATATGGCCCAAATTTAAATTTAATTCTACAATATGGCCCAAAGTCACCCTTGTATTTAATACAGAGGCACAAGCTATGAAGCCTACAAATTGCAGCATTCAATAGAGCATTGTGTGCTGTGAGTACTGCAGAGACAGAGAGGAGGAGTCCCTTCAACTGGTGAAAAAAATAGCGGCATCCTCAAGTTTTAGACAGAAACTAAAGGGAGAAACTAAATTATTGGGTGATGCCAGTGAACCCAGTTTTCAGGCATCCCAGACATGATCAGTGGAAGATGTCACTGTCCATGATTAGAGCAATGAAATTACATTATTTTTTATATAATTTTGACAGATATCAGTGTATTTTAAAGCATTTTTCCCAACTTCTATTGATTTAAATATTCAGTTGCACAGACTTATGGGTTTTATGCATTTTATTATGATTTAAATGTTCACAGCTGTGAAAGAGAGAGCTCTCTCTCTCTCTAAATATATATATGTTATCTGAACATTATTGAACCTCAGCAAACATGCAGTTTTCTATAAATGTTCACACAAATTGTAATAATAATTGCTCATTTGCAAATACTCACAGTGGATGTTAAATGTGACATTTTCGTCACACAAAAACTAGTTAATACACTCATTCACAGGGAAGGGTGTTTTGTGGGGCAAAGACTAGGTGGACCTCTACCAGTTTCAACTTTCAAAGAAAAAACTAGCTAGCTCAAGTCAGAATTAAGTCTTTTTAAAATATTGGTATTTTCAGAGTAATACAAGCATCTAATATTTCTTTGTCATTGTCCTTTTAAGCAAAGCATACATTTTTAAGAAGATCTTAAGGAATCTTCCTCCTTACATCTCCACAGCGGGGTGTAGCTTCAGTTGTTTCCTAGCAATTTGATTTTTGATTGCTTTATCTCCAGCTTCTCCAAAGGTTACTGGATGACCGCAGACCTACCGTTGAGGTAAGCAAGCGCGAAGGGGAGAAAATTGCAGAGTCAGCAGAACCTGCTGATAAAGTGAAGATCTTGAAACAGTTGAGTCTCCTGGATAGTAGATGGGATGCATTGCTCAATAAAGCTGAAACAAGGTATTTGAAATTCTTTCATTCCTTTGAGAAATATGGGATCAGCCAGGAATAGATGGCTAGAAGCAGCATGTGGAAACTCACAATCTGAGACCTCATAAGCACTATTTTCTTGCTGCTATATAGAATTTATGGTGACTTGGTGGTGGTATATATAAAGCTGCTTAGTAAAAACAAGCAAAGGAAAATAGCTTGAACAGGACATTAGCTATTACAAACAAATTTGAGTATCCTGAAAAGTTAAAACGTGATAATCTTGTGCACATATATCTTCTGTGCATCTTTATTAGTATAGGCAGAATATAAATTTCTTGGTAGAGAAACCCCATGTTTTCTCTGTTCTGTGTGGCACCAAGCACATGATCTGCTCTCAGTAAATAATGGTTCCTTAGAACTCTAAGATCCTGAAATGTGGCTACAAACGGAGGATATTGCACTTCTCTTTTCATGATTATCTGAATAATTGGCTTATTGGTCCTGATCCTGTGAATTGCCGAGCTCCTAATGCAAGGTGCTGGACTCCGTCAACTCCCAGTAAAGTAAAAAGTAGGGCCATCAGTGTGCCCAGAGCTGTACAGACAAAGCAGATGACGCCGTTCTTTCCCAAACAGCTAACGATCAGTTCAAATATCATGATGCAATTAAGATATACATAGTACACAGGAAGACAAGTTAGCATGAATAGTGCAAGTGTCTTGGGAGAGAGCAGTGTTTGAAGGGCTTTGCAGAAGAACTGTGCTTCCAGAAGGAAGATTTGACAGGAGGACACTTGGTTCATGAGAGGTGGAAGAAAGCTGCTGTAAACATACGAGACAGCATGGATGAAGACACAAAAGTGTGTGCGGGGGGAGACAGATGCAAGGGGGGTGGTTAGGGAAGACTGAAAAGAGTTTAGATGTATAGTGTAATGCAGCCTAACAATTGAATTCTTTTATCTGTATACTATACTATGAGGATTGGGATTCGAGCATTAAGTTTGTCTGGGCTCCTCTGGTGCTTCCTAATATTTCTGGCTGCCCCCATCTTCCTTATTGTTAGTAAAGCCCTCATCTGTACACCAATAATAATTAATAATAATTAATAATAAATAAATAACATGATTATTTAAACAAATTAGTTGGTTCAGGTAATAGGCTATGATACCATTCTGTGTTTTAAAAAAATGCAAGGTTCCATGACTCATTGACTGAAGTAAATGTTAATCTCATTTAATTTAATATTATCATATGAGTCTGGTGATACTTATTTTCAAATCAAATTACAAGTCTGTCCCATCCGTTTAGATACAAGTTGGCCTGCATAATTCTTTTGACAAAAGACATATTTCTTTTTCTTAGGAGGGAATCGCCATTATTCATAAATCGCCCTTAGCATTTAACACAGGATGAATTTTTCTAAAGTCTTAAAGATAAAAACCATTAAAATAGCCTGCCTTGGGTGAAATTTATGGACGAGTAAGACTGAGAAAAATATTTTTGTAAGGGTGGGATAAAGCGCAATAGACCAGAGCCCCATAAAAACGCTGGAAATCTCAGAAATGTTGCAGGTATTGCCACTTCGCTTTAGGGGGCAAATCTATATCTTTATATTAAGATAATTCTGGCAATGACTACAATGAGACTTTTTAAGCTGATCAAGGGGGTGCAGGGTTGTGAGTGTATAGTTCATACCACCTCACTGAAAAATTATTTAAAGAAATTCTTGTACAGGTTGGAGTGAGCATAATGACATGCCCTGATTCAGCAAAGCACTTAAGTGTGTGCCTATCTTTAAGTGAATTTTTAAGTCTCATTGAAAACAATAGGACTTAAGCATGTGCTTAAATTTAAGCATAAGCTTAAACACTTTCCTGAATAAAAAAGAGCCCCTGTATTTAAGTGCTTTGCTTATTTGAGCCTTAGATTATTTTAACCAAATGCATATGAATGCAGTAAAATTTATTTTATTAACAAAAGGTATCAAGTATTTGACTCTCTTCTTCAGCTAATATGATTTTTGAAGTCTGTCTTTTTAACTGCTTTTATATGGTTGTTGATTTACATTTTTTTTCTTTTTGTACTGCAGACGTATCTGTTTCAGCTTGTGGCTGGCTTCTACAATAATGTGTAGAATTTTATGTTAGTGGTGAGAGGATGAATGGTTTTACTGAATATCTCACACGAACTTTGTCACATAAATGACCTTTATCTTGGCATGTTTATAGGAATCGTCAGTTGGAAGGTATCTTAGTGGTAGCACAGCAATTCCATGAAACTTTAGAACCACTGGTTGAGTGGCTGACCACCACTGAGAAAAAGCTTGCAAATTCTGAACCCATTGGAACACAGTCTTCTAAACTGCAGCAGCAGATTTCTCAGCATAAAGTAAGATATTAACTGGACATTTGTGTCATTTGTATGGGGAATTTTTTTATGTGAGCTTGTGAAGTACAGCAGAACTGGGAACTCTCTTCCCCCCCCCATTAATCCAAATTCGATACGTTTTTATTTATAATTGACAATAAATCCATTTTATTTCTGTTGTTTTTAGTTCCATTTGTATTTTCTTTTGTGTTTGTCCGTTTTTCTTTTCTGTCTTTCTTCATTATTTTAAAAACTTCATTTAGGCGTTAGAAGATGACATCCTTACACGCAATAAAAGTTTACATCTGGCCATTAGCATTGGTCAGTCTCTTAAGACTATGAGCTCCAGAGAGGATAAAGATATGGTGCAGGAAAAGCTAGATTCTTCTCAAGCCCGATACATTGAGATTCAAGAGAAGAGTAACAGCAGGTCTGAGCTGCTCCAGCAAGCCTATTGCAATGCTCAGATTTTCGGGGAAGATGAAGTTGAATTGATGAACTGGCTGAATGAAGTACATGACAAACTGAGCAAACTGTCTGTCCAAGATTACAGCACAGACTTACTCATGAAACAACATGCTGAGCTGCTGGTATTTTTATTTCTTTTCTGTTAAATTCATTTATTTATTTTATTTATTTTTATTTAATTTTTGTTTCCATCATTTATTTATTTATTTCTCATGAATATATTTAAATTGAAAAGTGCTATAACTATTTAAACTAAAAGTAATTCGATCTGTAACCTCTATGCTCACACAAAGGGTATCTTCTCCTAGGTGCTTCAGGAAGAGATTCTGCTCAGAAAACAAAATGTTGATCAGGCTATACAAAATGGCTTAGAACTTCTCAAGCAAACAACAGGTGAGAGCTTTTAGGAAATTAATGATTTTATCACCCTTTTCCTCATACTTGTAAATGTTTATGGAAAAAATAAGATGAAGCATATAAATATTAGCTTTTATTCACTGGATAGAGTGATGTAATTGTTTATTCTAATAACTATTGAAGTCCAGGTACATTATGTCTTTGGGCCAAATTCTCTGCTGGTGTAAATGAGCAAAATGGAATTGAAATCAATGGCGCCAAGCCCATTTAGCCACACAGAGAATTTGGACCTTGATTTTTATTTTTTATTCTTTTTGTTGATGGAAAATTGTTTTAGTGAACCTCCATTTTGTTCCTACTATCAAGTTAGGTTGGGTCTACACTAATGGTGGCAAATTCACCGCCGTCACATCGATTGCTCTGGATCAACTGAGCAGTCTGTATAGACGCACTCAGTCGATCCAGGAAGCGACGCAGAAAAACTACCTCGGTAAGTGGTGTAGCGCTGCGTTGAAGGGAGCGCTGTTCCCTTCGACGCAGCGCAGTATGGACGCTGTGCAGAGGAGTCACTTGCGTATCTCCCATCGACTGCCGCCAAATTGCAAAGGTAAGTGTAGACCGGGCCTTAGAGACATTACTCATGATTTAGGACTACGGGCATAGGACACAGCCTTTTCTCTATAGAAGTCCATAAATTAAGGTATTAGGCTATCTTTTGCTGTTAGAAAGGCTGCATCCTCCAGATCAGAGCCAGTATTGTGGGAAATACTAGTTGTACACAGCATGTCTGGTCTGCAGAGGATCATATCTAAATGTTCCAGTGCCCCAAGTATTTGAACTCTCAAAGGTACAGAGGGAAAACCCTCCTTTGTTGTCCAGTTTGAAGTTATGGGGTAAAATCTAAATATATTGCAGTAAATCTATTACAGGAGTCTCTGTCTGCATTTTGACCTTTAGGCTGAGTGTGGTCCTGGTGATTGATAATTAGATGGCATAATTCAAAGGATAATTCAAATCGTTCTTTGAACCATACAGTCTAGTTATCAATTAGTTACAATTAATAAATAAATTGTAAGTTAATAATGTATAATGTAATTTGATATTTTAAAGCTCCATTCTTACACATCTGTTGATACATTTCATAACCTGTGTCAACCTGTATAAAAATGAATGTGACTTTAAGGAGGTGTTTGGGTAGATATGTAAATTTTAATCTTTGCCTTTTAAATGAAAAGAGAACAAGGGCCAATTTCTATATCTCCAAAGAATAACACTAAGAGATGGCCACAATCCTGAAATCTTGGGTCCTGATCTCCACTTTTGCAAAGTCTGGAGTGGTAAGAGAGAGGGACAGAGTCGGTATAAATTGTTATAGCGCCACTGGCTTCAGTGGACAATTTACACCAGTGTAGGATCAGTGCAAGGGTTTTGTTTGGGTCAATCTGCACATTAGAAACTATAAATATATGAATTAGTATTGAGATTTTTTTGTTTTGCTTTGGGTTGTTGTTGTTCTTTTATTTTTATTTTTTTGCATTCATGTGAAATAATATCCCTTTGAAATTTTAGGTGATGAAGTTGTGATAATTCAAGATAAATTGGAAGGCATTAAAGCAAGGTACAAAGATATTACTAAATTGAGTTCTGATGTATCCAAGACTTTAGAGCAGGCTCTGCAGCTTGCAGGTCAACTGCAGTCCACCCATGAGGAACTCTGCATGTGGCTTGACGAAGTGGAGGTGGAATTGCTTTCATACGATGCTCAGATCCCCAAGGGAGAAGAATTAAGCCAAGCACAAGAAAGACAAAAAGTATGTTGTAAAAGCTGTAAACTGTATATAATTGCTTTGTTATTTTTCATGTAAAGATTTTAACTAGATCAATAGGTTAGCTTCTATTTGGCTGGAGGATGGCAAAAAACCTAGCTAGCTTCAAAACTGAGATTGATAAATTTATGGAGGGGATGGTAGGTAGGGACAGCCTAGTTTGGCAATTGACTGACCTTTGACTACTGGTGGTAGATATGCCAATCGCCTGCGATGGGACATTTGATGGGGTAGGTCCTGAGTTATTACAGAGAATTCTTTCTTGGGTGTCCATCTGGTGAGTCTTGCCCACATGATCAGGGTTTAACTGATTGCCCTATTTGGGATAAGGAAGGAATTTTTCCCAAAGACAAATTGGCAAAGGCTCTGTGGTTTTTTCACCTTCCTCTTTAGCATGGAGCACAGCTCACTTGTTGCTGGATTCTCTGTACCTTAAAGTCTTTAAACCATGATTTGAGGACTTTAATAACTCAGTCATAGGTCAGGGGTCTATTACAGAAGTGGACAGGTGAAGTTCTGTGGCTTGCATTGTGCAGGAGGTCAGACTAGATGATCATATTAGTCCCTTCTGACCTTAGAGTCTATGAGTCTTGCAAATGATCCTAATTTGGCACTAGATCAGCTCTCTTGACTACGATTAAAACAGTAAAAAATCACAATCTCTTTCTAGCAGTCACTGATGAAATTTGTCTGAGGGTTATCATCAGCACAAGAGAAGAGCTACATTTTAATCTACTTTAGTAAGCTATACTGATCCCTGGGAAAACTCTTACATTGTCAAACAAAGTTATTTTTGTTCTTTTAAGTTGTGTCACAGACAAACATCTTAAAGTAGGAAAAGAGCTTTTAATTAAGATACAGTATTAATTTCAAACTAATAACAAATATTATTCAAAAAGAAACTGTATAGTGTTAATAGAACACTAATAACACCATTACATGAAATAGGTTACTAAATTACTAATTAAACACACTTATTTTAGAAACCAGAATAAAAAATAAGATAAAAATATGGCTGCATGTGGGATTAAAAAGCTTGTTTCTCACCATACTTGTCATGATTTTGATTGATTGGCTTTAATTCAAATGTTCATTTAAAAAGTCACTTGAATTTAGAAAATACTTTGCTGTATTTCACACTTGATTTTACTTGCTGGTGAGTTTGTTCTATAGAAAGAGAGTTGCAGAGCGCAATGAATGTGTGTTAGCTTTCTTCTCTTTGCTTGATTAGAGACTGACAATTGTATAGTGACAGTCTACCATGTTGACTGGAGGAATATATTTCACTTGTGTTCTGTAGAAACTTTCCTTCAGGAATCACCTGCTTTTCTGTCAAACAACTTAACAATAACAAAGGCTAATGTAACTGAGCTGAAAATAAGTGTGCCAATTTATCCCTTTTGTTCGCCTGGAAAATGTTCCAGTTCTTGCTTCTTAGAGTAGACAGAAGAATAAAAGCATGTGCAAGCTCTGGGTGTCTGGCTCTTATGCTGGCATGTTTACTTTAAATGTCCTTTTTCAGGAGTTGAAAAAAGAAGCAAAGAACAACAAAGGCTTATTGGACACCCTCAATGAAGTCAGCAGTGCTTTGCTGGAATTGGTGCCATGGAGGGCAAGAGAGGGGTTAGACAAAATGGTAACTGAGGACAATGAGCGGTACAGATTAGTGAGCGACACTTTAAATCAGAAGGTGGAGGAGATTGATGCTGCGATTCTACGATCACAGCAGGTACTAAAAAACTGTTTTTGTTCTTTGGACAATAAAAAGTTTGCCTCCAGGAATCTGTACCTGAACAAAGGTTGTTTGTTAACAGTGTCACCATACATTTGTTATGCTTGAGCAACTAAATGTCTCTTTGAATAAAATGTGACTACACTGTTCAGAGCAAAGCTAACCTGTACATCGTTGTGGTTATCTTCCTCATTGTTGACACTAATGGCAGAATCATTGTGAGCATGATCCTGTGGTGATTTCAGTGGAAGCTTTGTCTGAGCGAGGACTGGAGGCTCAGGCTCTGTAGCATTTACATTTTATGCTATAATATTTACAATATGAGTCAGATCCTCAGCTTGTTTAAATAAGTGCATCTCCATTGAAGTCAGTTTATACAAGCTAAGGATCTGGCCTTGTGCTTTTCTATTTTCTGCAGCTAACATGTTGGACCAGCTTATTTTCAACTGCACTGCAGGACTGAGTTAATGGTTTAATTTACATGCAGGTGCAAGAATTAACTTGTTGAATGTATGTGTGTGTGTGTTTCTAAAGTTTGCTTAGAAAATAATTGGGGTAAATTATTTAGAATCGGCCCTCACATTTCATAGGTGTAAATCTGCCTGGTCTCACATCTAGCTACCTGGTGATGAAAGAAAGCAGAGCTGCAACTTCTCCAATTTCTGTCAGAAGTTTATTTTAGAAAATATGAATGAAAATTTTTGCCACTGCCAGTAGCATCAACAAACAGAATTGGCTTCAGCCAAGCAGAATATATGTATGGCATAGTTTCAAAACTTTGTAGAAGCTGACTTTATGAGGGTTGGGGCTCCTAAGGTTATAAGTAATTTATAAATATCTGGACTAACTTTTATGGCATTCACTCTGAATATTTATCTTATCTCAGCAGACACCTTTATAACATTGAGGGCTGGATTCCCAGGGGCATGTGACACGGGTGTATATGTGGGTTTCTACCAGCTTTCCCCCCGCCACTTATCCTAAGGACTAGTCATTGTCCAAACCAGCCCCTGGCACAATTTAGACCAGCTTCAGGGCTGCTCTAATTTGCACCTGTGGATAATAGTTTGGAAGGGGCTGCTCCACCAGATAGCATCACGAGGGCATATAGCACTCCCATTCAGATCCCTTTTCTCCTGGCGTACCCAGAGTACCTCAGACTGCTCCAATGCTCGGGAAGCCAGAAGGGGTTGGTGCTAGGCTAGCCATGGTAACTCCAGGAGCAACATATGGGGAAGGAGCCAACCGGCTGCCCAAGAGAATAGCAACTGGTAACCATCTGAGGTGTTATTTGGGCAGAGATGTTGGGGTGGGATGGTTGTGGTAATTTAAAAGTTCTGCAAAGACTTAGAGGGTTTACAGAGGATCAAAGGCACCAAGAACATCAAGGGCTAGAGAGAGTAAGGGAGGACTGGTGGGCTGGGGTGGACATTTTCTGTCAGTGACAAAAGGAGCAAGGTGTGGAAAGAGGGCACCTCAAAGCTGTGAATGAGGTGTCACAATGTGAATGTGAGCTTGGTGATTTTAACTAACTGGTCCAAAATGATCCCTGGTATAATGGAACAGAAGTCTGTGACATTACCCAGATATCACTTTAACTCCCAATATTGAAGCTATTTGAGTCAAGTTCTACCCTTCTTCTCTGTGCATCTCTGTGTGGAGATAGAATATCTCTACTATCTTTGCATTCTATGAGTCCATACGAAAGGAAAGGTTTATTTTAAATTCTCTAATTCTGCCAAAGAGGATGCTGTACAAAGTGTTAAAAAATGAGTTCTTTATTATTCAGCATGTTTACATTTGTCCTTTTCTGATCAAACAAAATAGCAAATAATGTGCCCCGGGAATATTAATTTGATGGTATCAAAACTGATGAATTCAGACGGGCCCAAACATAATTCATAGGTCATGATTTACTCTGTCATCCATGATGGACATAAAATAGTAAAATTCTGATACAAGCAGTGCCATTTTTGCAGTGTTCACTCTTTAACATACTGTACACGCAAATCTCACCTAGAAACTCAACCTGGAAGAACTGTTCAATCCGCACATGGAGTTGCAGAGTGATGCAAAATGGTTGGGTCACAGCATCTAGACATTCCATTTCCATGTTTGCACCATGACCTTCTTTCACTGGGTATTTATTCAATATTATGACATACCCTGTCAATGTAACAACGAAAGGATGCATTTAAATTAATTTGTAGTCCTCTATAAATCCATTCACTGTCATCCACCCTCCTGTCTCCTTGTTTCTCTCCCATCCTTTCAATGGAAACAAAGCAGCCTTGCAAAGCATGTCAGACAATGTGAGACACACACCTAAGATAGATAGCATTGAGACCCCTGCAGAGTAAGATGAGTTTTAATCAGATGGGTGGACTTTAGAAGAACTGGGTCCAAAGAGCCCAATGCAGCTCTAGAATACCATTGAATACCATTGGTGTAGTTTGGCAGTAGTATCATAATGCAGACTGTTTGAGAGTATACTTTTCTATACAGTTGTTGCAATATTTAGGACAAACATCCCTTCTATAACTATAAATGAGAGATGGCATCTAGTGGAAAAAATGTTTGTGCTGTTTCATATAACAAATGGATTAAAATAAGGATGATAAAGATTGACTCACAAGGGAAAAACAAATCTCAGGCTTACATAATTTATTTTATGCGTGATTCATAAGTAAACACTAAGACACGACATACTTGTTGGTTAAAATACACCTCAGGGGTGTTGGAGGTGCAGTGCAATGGTGGATCTGCAGCCACAAACTTGTAAACTGTCAGGTTTCTCAAATGAAGTGGGTGTGGCCAGTGCTGGGACAGGAAACCTACAAGGAAAGCTTAAGAGTGCAGGGAAAGATTTTCAGAAGAATTTGTCTGTCATTTAGGGTATGGCTGCCCTGGCGCGGGAAGGTGTGATTTCTAGCTCAACATACCTCCACCAGCTCTGGCTGAGCTAGTGCACTAAAATAGTAGTGTAACTGTTGCAGTGTGAGTGATGGGAGGGGCTAGTATGTACCCATGGTCTCAGACAGGATCATTTTCAGGCTAGCCCGTCACACCTCTTGCACCACCACAAGTACACTACTGTTTTCAGTGCCTTAGTTCAATCAGAGCTAGCACGCGCATGTCCTCTCAAGATGGAATTTACATCTTCCAGCTCTAGTGTAGACATATTCAGCATCACCTAAATAAGAGCCACGTTTTAAAAACTGCTCATTGCCCACCAGCTTCTACTGTGATACTTGTGGACAGATTTTCAAAATAGATCATCAGCATCCAACATGCTGCTGCTCCTTGACTTCACCTCAGAAATACTCCAAAATCTACCATATCCAAATGCACGATTGACCAGAGGGTCATGTGGACATGGGTTGAAGCTGGAGTATTCTGTGTTTGATTTACTGTCCCGTTTCTACAGGTTTTATGGCACCTTACACCTCTTTTCTATTGCTCCTTTCTGCACAATGTAGCAGAACATAATCTCCTACTCAGAAATTTTCTGAGATATATTTTAAAACATCAAAGCATTAACTAATTCTAATGGAAAGTCAATTCTTCAGGAACAGACAGGCTGTGTCCAGATTCACAAAGAACATTTTCCCACTTAATCCACCAGCATGTCTTAGGGTGAATTCCTTAGGGCCAGGATTTCAACCTTATTGTCTAATATTGCACTAATTCTTCTAGATCAGATTATATCTCTTAATGTCATGGGATTATATTGATTTGTCTCCAGATAATTCCAATAAAACTATTTTAAAACAGGTGGAAAAGACAAGTGAAATTTAAGGTCATCACTAACAAGGGCAAGTAATATTCCATGAAAAATTCTAAATGTACATTCTCTTTGATCTTTCTATGTTGTCTGATCGAGATTTATAAATTTGAGGGAAGTATATTATGCCTCTCTTACTTTGCTACTGCTTTGTCATGCTTATGAATTAAGATGATTTTATTAAACCTCTCAGTACCATTTTGAGCTCAACATTTCACACACTGTGAAACTTTACAGAGAAATGGACCATTACCTTTCTAACAATTCAGCAATTGCATTTTTTAAAAATGTGCCTCTTTAACTACTGTAGACAGTCAATTCAAGGTTCATAATATAAAACTGCTGAACTAATTCATGTCTCCTTTATTTAGTTTGATCAAGCAGCTGATGCAGAATTAGCCTGGGTTGCAGAAACAGAAAAAAAATTGATGTCTCTGGGTGATATTAGGCTTGAACAAGACCAGACGGCTGCTCAGCTACAAGTTCAAAAGGTAAAGAAATGCATTTCCAACTGTCATGTTAATTATTGGCTAGTGCTTTTTTTGGTCTAGAAAGTGTACTAGCGTGATTTAATTTTCAGTCCTTCCTAATGCACTTCAAAAATAGTTTTCGCTTCCTGTACTCAACCTTTATTGCTGACCAGTATTTATTGTGTCACAAGGCATTTACCATGGAGATTTTGAGGCATAAGGATGCTATAGATGAACTTGTTGAATCTGGGGATGAGATTATGAACACATGCACTGAAGAGGAGAAACAGTCCATGAAGGT
Source organism: Mesoclemmys tuberculata (assembly GCA_007922155.1). Classification (NCBI taxonomy): domain Eukaryota; kingdom Metazoa; phylum Chordata; order Testudines; family Chelidae; genus Mesoclemmys; species Mesoclemmys tuberculata. Next base: position 86,996,188 of record ML675604.1, read on the forward strand.
AAGGTACCAGAACTCACAGCGGGCGTGATGGCTTTGAATATCTGCATTTACAGAACCCCTCCCAGAGGATCATCTTTTATTGTCCACTGATCAGGCAGGTTAATCAGTTGTGAATAGGAGATCATCTGATCTGATGAAACAGTGATACAGGAAGGGACTCTTGAGGCACAAATACCCAAAGGTCTTTGCTTAGAAATGTTCAGTAACCAAGCACTGAGTATTTACTCTTTGTCTTCCATTGATTTGTGGCCTGGTTTTACCATCTTTACTCACCTTTGAATATTACAAAAGACAGTGTAACTACCTGAGTGACTAAGTATCAGTCAATATGAGTAAGTGTGGCAGAATTGGGCCTTTTATAATCCATCACAATGCGATAAAAGCCTGTTAGGAATCCTTTAACAGTGTTGCCATTTATTAACAGCAGTCTGCATGACAGCTAAAATCCAGATCCCAAAGTTTGGCTTCTGTAGCCGGGTAAGACAATCAGGAGATGTGCCAAGGACAAGTAAAGAGGAATGTTCCTCCCAAGGTTGTGGAGTCCTTGAACCTGATTCAGAACCCACTGATGTCAATGAGAACCTTTGCATTGATTTTAGTGGGCTTTGGGTCAGGCCTCAATAGAGGTAGGCATAAATGATCTGTTTTCACAATGGAGGGAGGTGAACAGCAAGGACTCCCAAGAATCTGCTGGGATTTATGCTTTTCAACATATTCATTAATGATCTGGAAAAGGAGATGAACAGTGACATGGTGAAGTTTGCAGATGAAACAAAATGATCATTAAGACCAAGGCTAACTACAGTGAGTTCAAAGGGATCTCACAAAACTGGGTGACTGGTTGACAAAATGGCAGATAAAATGGCAAAAAGACAAACAGAAAGTTAGGAACTATTAGGAAAATGACAGGAAAATATCATAATGCCACTGTACAAATCCATGGTGCATCGTGATCATCTTGAATACTCTCTCCAGTTCTGGTCAGCCCATCCAAAAAGTACATATTGGAAGGGGAAAAGATTCAAAGAAGGGCAGCCAAGATGATCAGAGGTATAGAGCAACTTCCATAGAAGTATAGAGTAGAGAGACTAAAAGTTAGGGCTGTTCATCTTAGAAAAGAGATGACGAAGAGGGGGTTATGATAGAGATCTATAAAATCATAAAAGGTGTGGAAAAAGTGAACAGAGAAGTGTTATTCATCCTTTCCCATAATATAAAAACCAGGAGTCATGCAATGAAATTTACTAAAACAAGAGGAATACTTTTTCACACAACACACAATTAACCTGTGGAACTCATTGCCACAGGAAATTGTGATGCCCAAATATATACTTGACTTCCAAAAAAGAACTAGATAAGTTCATGGAGGATAGGTCATTAGGAATTCAGTTCATTAAAGTAAATGGCTGTAAAAGTAAAAGAAGGTGATTTCATATGAGCTTTTGTTAAATATTTAAAATGTGCTTAGTGAAAATTACCATTTACTTCTGCATTAGATTCTGTTTTTTCCTCTGGATGGTGTCTTTGTAACTTAATTTACGTGCAAGACATAATACACTCAGGTGCGTTGCTCATCCAAAAAAAGGACACTCTGTTGCACAAGCAACAGTTTGTTTATGTATTTATTTTCAAGGCTAGCTCATATGATGTTTCACAAGAATGGTAATATGAACAGCTTTCCATGGGAGAAATGCTATGTTAATTTTTTTATTAGCACCTGCATAACTGTAAAAGATTTCTAATTTAAACTGTATGCTTTTAACTATCCCATTATTAATTTGATTACGTCACCATTAGTTAATGTAAGATAAAATATAAAAGAAACACATCACCCTTTCTGCTGACTGTTTGTAAGACCAGCCATGCCATCCGAGGCTGTTGTCTCATCAGGTCTTATAACATAGGAATTTTGTGTCTCGTCCGTAGGTCTTTGATTTGAGAATTCCCAGGAAAGCTCAGGCTCTGCCAAGAGTCTTGGTGATGTTTCTGCAGATGACAATCTTCTCCCTGACTGTGTTGTATTTATCCCTTGTATTGTATTAGTAGCCACTATCTTTTGGATCAGACTTAAAATTGAAGTCCTGACCACCTCTAGTCTCTTAAAGGCCAGATAGCACTCTTCCCTCGAGCAGGGATTTAACCCTGGTGCCCTGGCCAAGTTTAAACTTTAAGTTACAATCTGCACACCCTAAAATTCCACTTGCAGTTGCACAAGCTGTACTTCACTTTCCCTTCTAAAGCTGTTATGTATTGTTGCTGGTTGAGAGCAACTGCCATGCTTTACACTAGAGGTGGCTGCATTTCCATGGAGGGTGAAAGATAACTATTTATACAGGACCCTTAGGAGACTGTGCAGAGGGTGGGAATAAGGAACCTCCTTCCTCTTTGCATTGCCTGCATAAGGGCTGGCTAGAATAGCAGCCATGGCCATGACCCCAGCCCCTTTCCTCCCACATGCCAGCCTGTGGGATGGGATATGGAGGGTATGCTGCACTACTGACAGGGTGTCACAGATTGCTTATCCCAGTGTTGCCTTCACCTCACGGTGGTTTGGCTCCAATGCAGGGCTGTGCCTACAAGTCACGGTGAAGCCCACAGTTTGTATATTGTTCTGAAGCCCTCTGAATGAATCCTAGGTAAATACAAGACATCATTAAAAATGTGTCTGTCTTGAAAATGGTGTGTCAAAATCTGTGTAAATTGGACTTCAAGTACCATTGATTTACATCAGTGCCACTAAGAACAAAATTTGGGCTAGTTTGAATTAATGGCGGTGTAATAAATATATTAAGATGCTTAGATAATTGGGTAACAGGCATCATGTAAATACCGAAGATTAAAAGAGAGATAAGTGCTGCTATTTCTTGCTAATGTTATTTTAGAAAAAACTGGAAAGCCTCTTACAGAAATATGATATGGTCTGTCAAACGAATGCTGAGAGGAACCTTCAGCTGGAACGTGCTCAGTCCCTGGTTAACCAGTTCTGGGAGACTTACGAAGAGCTTTGGCCGTGGTTAACCGAAATAGAAATGGTCATCTCGCAGCTTCCTGCTCCAGCTCTTGAATATGAAACGTTAAAGCAACAGCAAGAAGAGCATCGGGTAAGCACACTGCCATTTTATAAAACAAAGTGTATACATTGCAGTAGCTGTCTACTTAGTACTGTTAAGTGCTCAGAGTTGAAAATCTGTGATGCAGATGTACACTATTAAAAATGTTGTGTAAAATGATAATCCAAAATAAGTGCTCTTTATTTAAATCCTATCACTGTTTCCCAAACTACATATACAAACAAGGCAGTCTGTTAAAGGAAGTGAACACTAGAAACATGAAAGTAAGAGAGTCATTATAGTAGCAGATTTGGGATATACAACAGTTAAAGAGCTCAGAAGTGAGTTTAAAGAGTTCACACAGAAGTCAGTGTTAGAGCAAACGAAAAACATAAACAGATAAAAACAGAATTGGGAAAGAATAGACAAGGAACAAGAAAAGAGAAATCTTGACTATCAAAAGAACTAGAGTACTTGCTCTGAAGGAAACAACCATACTGATTCAATACAAACGGAACCCCACAGATGTTTTCTGAACCGCGAGAATACTATGGTCTAAATGGGTTTAGCAAGCAAACTGCATGTTCAGGGGCTCATGTTGAAGATGTCTACTTAAAATGAGTAGATTTCTCATAACATTGCAGGATGCTTGGAAGTCATTTTTATGTATTCCTTTATTTCAGATGAATAATGCCTATTAGTACCATAGGTCCTATATATCTCCATATAAAATATTATGTAGATATGCAAAATTCTCTCTCTTTTTTTGGTTGATACATTGGTGAGCTAATCTTACTTTCTTGATGAGCCAAGAAGATAATGAGACACCCTGACACTGGAAAATCTAGTTATGTCTACACTGATGGCAGCAAAGTCGCTGCCGTCAGATTGACCTACCTGGATCGACTGAGTGGTCAGTGAAGACCTGCTCAGTGGATCCAGAAGTCGAAGCACTAAAGCCACCCCCTCAAGTAGCATAGCACTGCATCGACAGGAGCGCGATTCCCGTTGGTGTAGTGCAGTGAAGATGCCGCACCGAAGAGAAGCACCCGTTAACTGCTGCCAAATCACCCAGTAAGTGTATACCAGGGCTTATAGAGAGACCTAGGGATACAGCACTTGGGTTCCAGTGGGTAATGTACGTGATTTCTAATATATACAATATTTTTAGGCATTTGCTATGACACTGAATATAGGACTCAAGTGTGCATAATAAAGTTACAAAATAAATGCTACATATTAGTTCAGTGAGCTGAGTTCAGTCTTACCTATAGACAAGATTAGTTACATTTGGGATAGAATATATCATGTTTTGTACATTAACTACTCAATGCTCATATTATAGTCTTCAGTGCACTGATTTTACAGTGGATAAATGTACTTAGTTCCATAGATTTAAAGTTTTAGTGACTCACTGTCTTGTTTCTCTGAGACTTCAATGCAAATGCACAGTTCACATATATTAGTTGATGTACAGTGGCTACAGCCAATTGCTTTCTAATTATGTGTATTGTCCATCAGAGACAAACATTTTCCATTAAGAGATTAAGACTGGATATATTACATCATCTTTGCAAAACATGTTCCTTAGTTACGAGTCTAATCTTGCTCACTTTTCTCATGGAATTAGACTCATTGACTTCAGTCATTCCGCTTGCATGAAACCCTTCATTTGTATTTTTACTAGATCATGCCATTAGCTGAAGGTTTGTTTGTTTAGCAAAAGACAAATGTTATACAAGTTTTTAATGAATAATTAATCTAAATGGAAATACTGATTTTCTGGAGCTTTTTCCTCAAATAGTTTACCATGAGAAAGACCTCCTGAATCGTATCTAGTCCTCGTTTATTTTTATTTTAAAGTTTTAAATGTTAACACTACTCCATTTTATTTCTTTTATGTTATAGTTAAATATTATTTGTTTTATTCCATCTAGAGTCATGTACAGCATTTAGTTAATCCTCTTTTAATAGCACACAGTAAATCAATCTGAGTGAAATTTACCCCTGAACAGAGAGCTGCCTCAGGGCCCGTGCACCATTTAAATAGAACTTAAGCGGATCTATGGACCTGATGCTGTTATTATGCATAGGGGTAAACTCCCCCAATGAGTGTGCAAAACCTAAATATCTGTAATTTTATAAAACCCTTTAACACATTTCTCCTTTTTTATTACTATAGCATACCCACTTATCTATTGCTCTATGTCTTTTTCCTACCACTGCAGCTTGTTGCAAAGAATAGGAATTTAACTTACAGTTACTACTGTAATACTTCACCCACCTTGTCTCTGTAATATCCTGGGGCCAAAGCAGCTACAGTACTGATCTGGAGTCAGTTTTATGGAATGATTAGGTTTAAGACAACCGGTCTCTTTGTTGGTCAGTTACTTAGAATCCAGCGATAAGCAAAACTAAGTATTCTCTGTGGTTAGTCATCCAGCAGTTCAGGGACTTTTCTGAGCTATTTGAACCTTTTAGGACACCCATCATGCCAAGCAATCCTTATTCCCCAGGTCCCGCATTACTTTCCTCTCCTGCATAGGGCTTTGGCTTTCGTTGCTACATTTTTATCTTGGGGGAAGAGGCCTAGTTGTCCTCAACCCCACCCTCTGGTAGGTCTCATTCTTTTTCCAGGGAGAACAGATGCGGTGCAATTCAGGATTAATCCCTGAGGATCAATCCCACTGCTGAAGGGGCGGAGATTTATTTGCAGTGTGATCCAGCAAAACCCTCCATTGGAGCCTCACAATCCATTTTAAAATGTAAAAGAAAGCCTGGAATAAGAACAGTGATTTTGTTTGTCCCTGGCTTTCTGTCAGGGGCCATCCTGCAGCAGAGCAGGTCACCCAACGAGCGAAGCTAGCCCTGATTGACCGTGCCACCTGACTGGATGCAGGAATCTGCAGGTTGATACTTAAGATCAGTAGCAGCAGCAATCCAGTGGCTGCTTGCATTCCTAGCCCACAGCTGCACATGGGTCTGTCCCTGCCTCTGCTGTCTCTAGCCTTGCTCCTGCCCTTGCCCCAGTCTGTACCTGCTCCAGCCCCAGACACCAGCACCTTCCTGACCTTTGAAGCCTGGCTCAGATCCACAGTCCCTGTGGCTGTGACTCCAGCTAACCCTTGAGCTCAGGCTTGGTTTCTGACTCCTGGGTCTGACCTTCCGCTCTACCTTCCGACTGTGATGCCAGTTAACCCTTCGGCTTCGGCTTTGTGCTCTGATGCCCATCTACCTCCCTGGGCTTCATTCCTGGACCTCTCCCATCTGGATTCATCTCTAGGTGATAAGCCAGACCCTTGCTTCAGCCACTAGGTCAGACCACCCACCACTCAGTCGCTGACAGTTTGAGCAGCCCAAAAGATTGAACAAGGGCGGCTAAGGAGCTGTACTGTTGCCCTTCAGAAGAAGTCTGCCAAGGCAGCCATGCCCCTGCTTGACACTATGGGATTCTTGCAGACCCTACGGGCCCAGGTTATGGCGTTGTAGGTACACACTGCAGACATACAGGCTCAAGTCATCCCACCCATCTTCTATAAGCCAGAGACTCCAAAGCCGGATAATTTTGATGGAGACCATAACAAGTTCTGTAGTTTCATGAACCTGTGCTGGCTTCTGTTCTTGTTATGGCCCCAGTCATTCTCCACTGGCCAGACCTGACTAGCACATATTAGTCTGCTAACCAGGGAAGCCCTGGCCTGGGTGTCTTCCATCCAGGAGACTTCTAGCCTTCTGCTGGGGTAGTTGGAAGAGTTTGTTTAAACTATGGCAGTTGTGGTTGATGATCTGGATTGCACGCAGTCCTCCAAGAATGCACTTCGTGGGCTGCATCAGGGAAATAGGTCAGTTGCCAAGTTTTCCAGGGTTCCAGTGCCTGGCAATAGACACTAAATGGAATGAGGTGGCGCCGTGCTACCATTTCTCTCATGCCATGAGCAAGGAAGTCAAGAACAAGCTGTCACTGGTGGAACAGCCACCTGACCTGGGCACATTAGCCATTATTGATGATCGCCTGAGAGAACACGTCCTGGAGAGAGAGGCGACTTCCCAATCCCCCTCCTTGGTCTCATCACAGTGGTCCGGGACAATCATCTGGGTTCAGCCTTGTTTCTCCAATGCAGAGAAGGGCTGGTGTTGTGCTTCAGACCTACTCATGTTTTGTGGGGAATTTAGACTCTGCTGTGGGATGCCCTGCTAAGAACTGAGCCATGGCGCGACCAGAAAGACTCCAGGCCTCAGCCCCAATAAGGGGGGTCCAGGCTGAGCCTGTGTTCCCCCCTCCCCTCTTTCCTGGATCTTGCACCTCTCCCTGTCTACTGGCCCCCTGGCTGTGGTTGGGCCCTGTGACATCACCCTCTTACTCCCCCTCTGGCTACACCATTCCACCATATCAGAGGTCTTGCTAAGGGTGCTTGTGGGCTTGGGGGGCCTCTGACAATTTCATGGACTTAGACTTTGCCGAGTTCACCACATTCCTACTCAATGCAAGAGTAGCCCCGATTTGGTGGAGTCCGTTGATGGCTATCTTCTGTCCTCTGACCCCTTTAGTAATCAGACACCAGCCTTGATGGTTACTTGCTCCCGGGTCGCCGGGAGGTTTTACAATTCTTTCTGATTCCTGCACTTCACTCTCCCGTTATCGTAGGCTTTCCCCAGTGTGTTACCCAGGATCTGCACATGTGGTAAGGGTCAGGCACGGTACACTTCATGGCAAAACTCTGACATCAGTTTTGCCTCTCAGAATTGTTTTTCCAGATCGAAGCCCCACACAATCTTTGCCACCTACCTGAGACTTCAGAGACCAAAGTAGGTAACTCAAAGTGTCTGCCACCATCCCTGCAACCTCCTTGATAGCTTCAGGAATCCTGGTGAAATAGCAGGATTACTCCAATTTTTTGATAAAGAGAGAGCAGATCCTTTACTGCCCCACTGCAGTTCTGATTGTCTAATTGACCTGCAGCCTGGATCCAAGATCCCCTTTGGCCACATATACTACCTCTTGGAACCCAAACTCCAGACCCCTTGGGAGTATCTCTGCAAGAATCTGGTCCCAAGGAGGTGCCCTTGAAGTGGGGAAGGTGGACTGCTGGGGGCCAGCCTGCAGCAGAGCTAGTCTCCAGGCAACCCAATGAGTGCCGCTGGCCCTGATACAAGCTGTCTGATTGACTGTGCCACAGGCTGCAGGAATCTGCAGGCTGAGATTTAAGCTCTGTAGCAGCTGCAGTTCAGGGGCTTCTCAATGCATCCCTAGCCTGCAGCTGGGCTTGGTCCTGTCTCGGCTTCTTCTGTCTCTAGTCTTGCCCCTGCTCGAGCCCCCAGTTCTTTCCTGACTTCACATGTTTGGCTCAGACCATCAGCTCCCCATTTTGCCTCAACTCTGGCTAACTTTTCACCTTTGGCTTTGGTTTCTGACTCCTGGCTTAGACCCTAGGCTTCAGCCTGGATTTGCCCCATCTGGATTCAGTTCTAACTGGTAAGCCAGACTCTTGCTCCTACTACTAGGACAGACTGCCCACAACTCAGTTGCTGATTCTTTGATAGCCCTGCACAATGTACTCTGGAATGTAACTCCAGAGGGTCTTTTTGGTTTCAAAGTAGCTGATCAGTGGTCTCTAATCAAGAATTATCAAGGTTCACTGCACCAGGTATGGGCAAGACGTCCCTGCCAGAGGATGAGACCTGATTGGACAGAGAGCGAGTGAGCCCTCAGGTGGGATAAGATGTCATATAGGTGGGAAGAGTGAGCTACTCATACAAACTTTTTCACTTACTATCCAGAAGATCTGTTGCAACAAGTAAAAAGTAGTAGTAGAGAGTGAAAAAGCATAGGGGCTAGGTTGGGACTTTCCCCCCAAAAGTCTTTAATTGATTTTCTCTAAACAATTAATTTTATTTTCAGGGATGGGTCAGTTTGGATCAAATTGATTTCCTTTCCATTGTCAAAAACCTACCATGTGTTATAGGTCCTGACGTTGGACAGACTATAGTCCTGTGACTGAGACAAGTAGACATGTGGATTCTATTCCCAGCTCTACCACTCACTTATTTAACCTCTTTGTACTTCAGTTTTTCCCTCTGTAAATCCAGGATATTAACACTTTCCATACCTACACCACAGAGTTCTTTGATGCTAATATAATAGTACCGTATTTGAGGTTGTTTGATGGAAGGCACTATGTAACTTCAAGATGCATTATGTCAAGAGCAGATATTCCCTGTTGTTATACAAATACCTGTAACATTACTGCCACTGCAAGAATTACGGACTCTAGCATGAAATGGAATGTCCATTGCCAGTATCATATGCATAATTAGCATCTTCATTATAATAGTATATTCTACATTATTTAATTAATAGAGCTTTATAGTATATCTTTAAATGTGACATTTTGTGATTAGGTAACTATTCAGTGTTGGAAAGAGAGCCATCAGACACAGGCCAATGACTGACTATATTCAATGTGACTTGTGCTGTACTTTAGGACGAAAGGTATTTGTTTAGAATCCCTTGCCAGCTGGATGTGTAAGAAGTGCAGACAGCTATAATGTGGAGATGTAAGCGTAAGCAACTGATAAGTTGTTTGGTTTGTTATAGCAACTGCGTGAGCTGATTGCTGAACACAAGCCTCATATAGATAAGATGAACAAAACTGGGCCTCAGTTGTTGGAGTTGAGCCCAGGAGAAGGTTTTTGTATCCAAGAGAAATATGTGGCGGCTGACACCCTTTACAGTCAAATTAAAGAAGATGTCAAAAAGCGAGCACTGGCGCTGGATGAAGCCATTTCTCAGTCTACTCAGGTATCAATTTAAACTCAGAGTAACTAGGTTCATTCAAATGGAAATATATACCTCCTCGGGCTATGGATTAAACCTAAATGGCATGTTTATCTGACGTATTCAACCACATAGCCTGTGAATGCTCACATCACTGCTCGTGGCATTGTTTTTCTGTTAGTCGGGGGTTATAACTTTTTATATTGATCAATATTACACTTGTGCTCTCCTTGCAACATTTTATTGTCATATGGAAAAATCATTTTGAAGTAATTATTTAAGGAACATCTGTGTGCTAAATGTGTGACATTACTTTCACCTTCATTCTGGGCAAACATTTTCCCTTACATGCATATTACTAATCCACGCTGCCCTATAGTGACACCAAAGTCAATCAGCTAAGTCACACGTATGCAGCTAGAACTCAAGTCATTTGGCTGCAAATGCAGACCTCTACCACTGAAGGTCAAGGAGAATCTCCATTAACTGTTAGTAGTGGTAGGGTTTATATCTTTGTAGACCAGCCATTAGAGAGTGATATAATCACAAGCACTTGAACATATGTACAGACTGCTAGCCTTTGCTTAATTAGAGATTTGTGCAGTCATCAAAATGGAATACCCATCAGAATAGAATATCATTACAAACTTAAAACTCAGAACAGGTTCCTCAGAAGAATAGCTAAGGTTTAGGAATCTTTGGAGAGAACCTGGGTTGGTGTATTACTATGCAGCAAATCTTTGAGGCATTTGAGGTATTGCATAGTTTCACTTTTGAACTCTCTGAAATTCTGTGTTTGTGTGTGTGTGTGTGTGTACACAGCCCAAAGCGAGACTAAAACTGCTACACTTCATGCAGTTCTACTGACAACAATTGTTCCCTCCTTCCCATGCACGGGGAACAAGTAATAGTGCTAACAGTCTCCCGAGATATAGAATACTTTCCCAAATGCTTCTCTCAATAAACATACCTTAAAATGCTCCTCAGGATGTGTTTTTAAATTAGGACTGTCAAATGATGAAAAAAAATCACATTTATTCACGAGATTAAAAAAAGTCATGATTAATCACTATTTTAATCGCACTGTTAAACAATAATAGTATGCCAATTTCAATTTATTATAAATATTTTTGGCAATTTTTCTATATTTTCAAATATATTGATTTCAATTACAACCTATTGCATTGCTCACTTTATATTATTACAGATATTTGCACTGTAAAAAAGATAAACAAATTGAGTAGTATTTTTCAATTCAACTCAAACAAGTATTGTAATGAAATCTCTTCATTGTGAAACTGCAACTTAAAAATGTAGCTTTGGGGTATTTTTGTTTTTTTTTACATAAGTGCACTCAAAAACAAAACAATATAAAGCCTTAGAGTCTACAAGTCAAAGCACGAAGGAACATATGAATATTTAGCATATCTGACACAAATATCTTGCAACGCCAGCTACAGTGGTGCCATATGAACACCTGTTCTCACTTTCAGGTGAAAATGTAAATAAGAAACAGGCAGCATTGTCTCCCATAAATGTAAGCAAACTTGTTTGTCCTAGCAATTGGCTGAACAAGAAGTAGGACTGAGTGGTCTTGTATGAAATTAATTGAAAAATACTATTTATTCATTTAAATTGATACTCTATTATTGTTTAACAGTGCGATGAAAACTGCAATTAATCACAACTATTTTTAATCTAATTAATTTTGTTTTGCATTAATCACATGCATTAGCTGCGATTAATTGAAAGCCTTTCTTTAAATCATTTTTTTCTTGGGTCATCTCACTATGTTCCCAGACCGTTGATGGTGTGTGTAAGAGTTTGTGAGCATCCCATGTCACCATGTGGTATCTTAATATGCTATTTCCAGTTATTATATTGCCCTATCATACTTTTAATCATTCTAAAACAATCAAAAAACACATGTTGCGGAAATACAACTAATTATTTTAGATGAAAACGTTCTGTACTTTAAGGGCACAGACCTGCCGCAATTAAAGTCCATTGAGTCTTCCCTCTGTACCTTTAAAAATCAGGCTACTCGCTTATTATTCCAACCCCAATATCGAATGCCAGATATATAAATATAAAGGACGTTTTCTCCGTAAAGAAGACTATCATAGATGCAAGTTCCTTTTGTAACATCCAGAGCATCAATGTGTTGAAAAGTTGCTTACATATCTAAAAATATGTTAAGATTAAATTGATATGTTTATAAGAATGCATATATACATGACAAAAAGAAGCCAATAGAATTTGTTTTGATTGAACAAATTTGAATTTGAATTTGTTTTGTTCAGAGCTGTCTATGTAACCTAGTCATTAAAAAGGGACAAAGAGCCAGACAGTATTAGAGTGCACCATGCAACTAGGGATGTTTAATATATTAGTTATCAGCACCTTACTTTTCAAGGAAATCTTCAAATGTTGGTCTTTTGATTGTTTTATCTTTCTTTCAACTTCCTCTCCTCCTCACCCCTCCTTCTTTTATGTGCCCAGTTTCATGACAAGATAGATCCAACCCTTGAGAGTTTGGAACGCATAGTTGAACGTCTGAGGCAGCCGCCTTCAATCTCAGCTGAGGTTGAGAAGATTAAAGAGCAAATCAGTGAAAATAAGAATGTGTCAGTAGATCTGGAAAAACTTCAGCCCGTGTATGAGACACTCAAACAGCGTGGGGAGGAAATGATAGCTCGCTCAGAGGGAGCTGATAAAGATATATCTGCTAAAGGTAATAATTTATCTGAGAGAAAGTTTCTTTGTAGTTGAAATAAACCACGCTGTAGTATATAAAATCTTCATTTTTTTGGCTACCAGTTAACTTATTTTGAATGTTTTCATGGAGAAGGACCTAAAGATTTAAAAAAGCAATTTACTTGCTTTATAAACTGTTGTCATAAATCAAATCAAATGGATTGGTTTGATTTTTAAGTGCTGTGTTAATTGATTTTGTTATTGTGGTTATTTTACAATCTGAATTAAAAAGCTAGTTAGTTTCTTCCATCAGGAGTATACATGTGACATGTATATGTATGAAGTATCACTACAAAAGTAAACAGAAATGTTGTTTGCCCATGTAATAAAGTCCATTTGCCTGTTTAGCTGTTCAGGATAAGCTTAAACAAATGGTCTTCATCTGGGAGGACATCCAGGCCTTGGCCGAGGAAAGGGAGGCCAAATTGCTGGATGTGATGGAGCTGGCTGAAAAGTTCTGGTGTGATCACATGGCTCTTGTAGTCACTATTAAAGATACTCAGGATTTCATCCGAGAATTGGAGGGACCTGGAGTTGACCCCTCTGTAGTCAAACAACAACAAGAGGCTGCAGAGGTCAGTAATAAGTATTTCTTTAGGTTTAAAGGATTATTTTTAATATACAAAAAGAAAATATGATATTTTCACAAAATTACCATGAAACACAACAAGACAATTCCTTTAGAAACCAACAGGGATAATTACATAGAAATTAACTTTAACAGCATTTCAAAACTGCATGGCAAATTATTAGTATATCAACACTTTTGCTATATGTGCATAGAATGTTTCAACGTGTGTGTGTGTGTGTGTGTGTGTATGCTTATGTGTCTGTGCATTAAATATGTAATTGAAACTAAACAAGTCATATGTATTTTAGATTCCTTGAATATTATGTAGCTTTTTAAATGAAAAGAGTATAGAACAGATTAATATGCTTCTTCGAAGCCCGTAATCATTTATACTGATTTTAACAAGTTAGCAGTAGGAATGGTGACCACTGAAAAACAAAAATGGTAAGCTGAAGAACTCTAAATCATTAAAGCCTTCTATTCTGTACTTTTTACTTTTGTACAAAAGCACTTATTCTTATAAGCCCTGATTTTCATTTACATGAATGCCACTTTACACTACTCTTATCAGTATAAAGGGGCATTAAAATGAGCTTGCCTTTATGCTCTAGGTCCTTTCATATTGCCAGAGAGGTGTTACATCAAAGTGACCGTAGTGTAAATAAAAATCAGGGCCTATAATGTTCTGCCTTAAAAACAAACTGTATCTATAAACTTGAGTTTTAAAATATAGCAACATTGAAAATTTTACATTTTTCTCCTTTTAGGCTATCAGAGAAGAAGTTGATGGACTGCAGGAAGAACTGGATATAGTGGTAAACTTAGGTTCTGAACTTACAGCTGCTTGTGGAGAACCTGACAAGCCTATTGTCAATAAGAGCATAGATGAGGTATGAGTAAAAAAAATGTTTAATATTAATATATTACAATGTATGTGTACTATAGAATAGATAGTCCCTCAGAAAATACTTTTAAGTAGTCTAGTAAAGTTTTGGTGCCAAAGCCGGACACCAGCTGAACTCAATGATAAAACCCATTGATTTTAATTAGAACAAGGTTCAGCCCTGAAGTATCCAAATTCTGACTGAAATAATTCACTATTTAATTTCAGCTGAATTCTGCTTGGGATACTCTAAACAAAGCTTGGAAAGAGCGGGTAGACAAACTTGATGAAGCCATGCAGTCTGCTGTTCAGTATCAAGATGGACTGCAGGTAAGACAGTTATGATGCATCTAACAAAATCTTGAGTAAGAAAGGTTATAATGTTCTTTGACTTACAAAAAACAACATATTACTGGGTAGCTATCAATTGATGTCATCTGTAGAATTATGTTTAGCATTTTTTTCACAAAACTGAAGGTTTTTCTAGATTTGCTGTATGATATAATAAATATGCTGTTTTAATTTCTTCATATAATTATTTACTTATCATATTTTGTTTAGATTTTGAGTTAAAGTTTCATTGTTTATTACTAGACTGAGCAGATTTTATTTGTTACCACACATTTTGCAGGGTAATCTTATTGATAGGCAACATTCCACTGTGATACTTTCATTACTTCAGTTAATATGTAAGTTGATGATATGTCACAATGTTTATATGAGCTGAAAGGGAAGGGAAAAAAACAAATAGTTCAAGTTCTATCTGCTGCAATTTTCCTGGGAGAGAAGACAAACTCAAGGAACTCCATTTTACTGCAGAACTTTCATTTATACAATAAGTACAAGATTTTGCATTTTCTGAATTAAATGCATTCTTCACTTTAGGCATGCTGTGATTGTTGAGTTCTTTAGTCCATCATTTTACGCAATCCGAACAGCTTGTGCATGTAGCTGATTATCTTAAAAAGTCTACAGATAAATTGTCTCTCTGTTTTTAAAAAAAATCTGCAGTCTTTCTCTCTGTGTGTGCGTGCATGCGTGCGCATTATTGTCTGCCATCAGTGGAGAACTGCCCATTCTTGGGAAACTGGCCCGTGGTGAAGAACCATCTTTCTCCTCGGCTAATGGCAGAGGGGGCCATAATACCAGCCCAAAGCTGAGGCATTCTTTTCCCACTACAGGCCCTGGCTGCTGTTACAGCCTTCAGGGGCTGTTGGCATAAAACAGAGCACCCTAGAGACTGTTCTACATTATATCAGGAACAGGCAGATAGGTGGCCTGCCTCAGTATTGGGGGGAGGTATAAATGTAACTTGAAGTTACTTTTGCACCTCCTTACGGAGCTTGATCAGTTGCAGCTCAGACATCACCCAGCACTGATCCTAAGAGGTACCAAATGGGTCTAATTCCACATTCCTTACCCAATTAAAATGTGCATTGACTTCAATGGGAGTTTTTGTTTACGGGTGTAGGTTTGTGCCTAATTAGTCATTAATAAAAGCCAGATTTCATTCGGTGACATAAATTATAAAAATCAATCTCAGTAAAGGATAAGAACACTACAGGGATAGCAATTCTGTACTGTGCATTTGCTATAATGGAGGTCCCACTGAGACCAGCACAGTTACTTAAAGTAAAGTGCTATTTCATATGAGTAACTATGACAGAATCTTGCCACTAATAAAAACCCAGTTCTGTACACACCTCTTACATGCATATCCCTGGCACCGAAATCAGTGGGGGGGTTTTGTATATTCAGGTATTACAGGATGTCGGTATAATCAATATTTGCTGTCTTGGATTGTCATGAAATGTTCTAATAACTTACGTTTTTACCAGACTATTTTCATATCAAGAGGGTAATGGAGTTATTTCCTACAGTAGTAGATAAACTCAGAAATATCCACATTAGAATTATACTTGTACTGTACATCGCTTTCAAACTATACATCACAACAAGATTTATCATACTGTTTCACTTAAATTGTCTTATACTGCAATTTAATATTGTGATTTTCAGGCAATATTTGACTGGATAGATATTGCTGGCAGTAAATTAGCTTCAATGTCACCAGTTGGAACAGATCTTGAGACAGTGAAGCAACAAACTGAGGAACTAAAGGTATGAACTAGCTGTTTATTTTTTCTTATTTCATCATTCTACATATTTCAGCAGTCAAGTGCAGTTATATAAAAACTTTCAAATATCATGATACTTTTTACAGTAAGTAGCTTGCTTGCTTACTTACTTGTGGTTGAAAACCTTTGCCTCTGACTTCAGCGAGGCCAGATTTCACCCGATATAAATATGAGTTGAGAATGCAGAAAAAACATTTGTTATAGCATTTTCCTTTAAAAGGTTACTTGATGATATTTTTCCATTCACCTTTTCTTTTTCTCATTTCCCCCAGTATCAGCCACCTTTGGGGCACTTGACCTCCATCTGGGAATGTGGGTGGGCAATTTCCTCCAAAGTCTCTTGACTCCTGATCTCATGAATCATGCTTAAGTACACAAACTGAGATCACATCATTTCCACTAGACCCCACTGGGCTATGAAACAAAAGTCTCGAGCCAACTCTGAATCCCACTGTATGAAAATATGACTCATTATGGTCATGACACTAGCAGGTTGCTATGCATGTTTTAAATAGGAAGCAAGGATGAATAGTGCTTAGAGTGGGAGTTGAGAGTCAGGAGTCCTTAGTTTTGCTCCTGACTGTTAAGGATTCACTGCATGGCCTTAGCTAAATGGATTGTATCTTCTTTTTTCCTGATGTGGCTTTTTGTATGAATCATAATCACATATCTTATAAAAATGTGACCGAAAAAAAATCAGCTTGTTGCCTCAGTTTGCCCTTCTGTAAAATAGGATAACGTGCTACTGAAAATTGGTATCAGATTTTCCAGTGAAAGGTTCTATCTATGTTCATATTAGTATATTATCTCAGCCCCTGGAGCCAGAAATTACTATTGCTTTTGCCACAAACCAGAATGCATGATAGTAAACAATCATACATTCTGTATCTTCCTACACACCTGATTACCAAAGGGAAGGAGGGTATTTTGCGGGACTTTACGCCTATCTTTGTCTTTTTAGTTAGCTGATTGTAGCTTGATTAGTAGAATACTGTATATAAATATTGAATCAGGAAATACATTTACCATGGTTTGCCAAATTGTTAAAGCACATTAGAATAAGAAAAATTAAACTTTAACATCATGGCAGCTGACAGCACTACATGTAATATTTTAAGCATCAGTATTTCTACTGTGTAAAGTATAATAGTTAAATGATAAATGATTATCTGTATATATGTATTTACAACAGCAATTTAAGACAGAGGCTTATCAGCAGCAGATAGAAATGGAAAGACTAAATCATCAAGCAGAACTGTTGTTGAAGAAAGTTTCCGAAGAAAGCGACAAGCACACAGTTCAAGACCCCCTCTCAGAGCTCAAACTGATGTGGGTCAATCTAGAGGAGAAAATTATTAACAGACAGGTGAATGAAATTGGGATGGGGGATTTGCCAGATACGGTACAGAGCTGCCTACATAATTCTTTGTTACGCATTATGTTTGTGCCAGCCTGTGTAATATACTCTTTCTTTGTGATTTAGGCATTAGAAAATTACAGCTACTAGAACAAATGTTTCACATTTTACTGAGTTTTACTTTATGATTTTCAAATACTTGGCAGCATTTCTGTGTCACTTCTTCTGTCAAGAGGATCAAATCAAATCCTCTTTGTTTTTGTTTTTTGATGGCATTTTACTGGCAATCAAGTGACGTGCTGAGCACCTCTATTTCAAACTTACAAATAAGTCACTTCAGCATTCTTTCCAAAAGACCACTAAATTATCAAAATGACAAATTTACAAATGCCGTGCTTAGGAAAGTTTATTTGTTTCTAAATTGCACCATTTCATTGAAAAGCCAAAGCTCATTAAAAAGACCTCGGACCAAGTAGCATTTAAGTTCAAATCAAAATCTAAATAAGGAAAAATACAATTATTTCTGTGCTGAGATAGCCTTTGATTTGGTTCATTGTTTTATAATAGGATCTGGACCAGCAAAGAGTTTAGAGTTAGAATTTAAGGCTGTGAATTGGAAATGCCAACTCAGCTTTAAATATAGAGCAGTTGCTTGAGCTGGAATAACATTGCTGCTCTCTGTGCTCTGACTATTGGACTCAGGCTCCCCGTTTTGTGAATCTGGAGTCTAGTGGCATTGTGTGCTGCTTAAACCAATTGGATCATTAGCATCATAAAACCATTTCATTGTTACTTTTATTTTATTTTTACTATAGCACAAGCTGGAGGGCGCTTTGTTAGCTTTGGGGCAGTTCCAGCACGCCCTGGATGAATTACTGACCTGGCTGACACACACAGAAGACCTGCTGAATGACCAGAAACCTGTGGGTGGGGACCCCAAGGCTATTGAAATTGAACTTGCCAAACATCATGTATGTAATGATATCATGATCACTGAGACTTTACTTTGATGTTTATCCTAAGCGATGTTTTGTCTTGTAAAGCTTTACACTTGTTAAATAATTGTCATAGAGGTTTTCAAGACCCAGATTAAGACAGAGAGTGCAGATCTAGAAGCTGTAATGACTGCTGCATGAATAATATTGCTCTCTCTCCTCTGGCCTCCATGCTCCCTCAATATAGAGGGCATGTCTTTGAGCTGGGCACTGAACCTAGCACTCCCTCTGGTTCCCCCTTCAGTGTGCCTGGCAGCTCAGGAAGGGATTGTACCTGGTATTCCCCCAATGCTGCATTATTCCACAGTGACCCCTGTTCAGGCCAGGGCCTATGAAGTATACTTTGACCCACAAACAGTTATGCTCCAGCCTTAGCAGAGAACAAAGAATCAGTATTTTGGGAGCCTACAAAATTGCACCTTCTTTGGCTCAGACTGTCATGTGCTCTGCTGCTCTCATATGCCCACCCACCTTTGGGGTGTACCTATACCTTTGCCCCCACCTCTGTGCACAATATTATTACTTGTTAAGTATTGTTACTGCTGTAGCACCTCTGACTAATCCAGAGTCTGTTGCACTAGGCAAATGGGAAAGATACTTTTTCCTTGAAGAGTATCTTCCAGGAAGAGGAATTCTCATCTTTTTTGTGTGGCAAGATATCGTTTTTGAAGGCATACTTTCATAGGTCATACAGATTTCATATCCAGCATCAATTCTTAAACGTCACTTCTCCTTCCTTCAGAATATCAAAAATGTGCACATTAAATTATGTCTTGCAGATAATTTTGGAAAGTACTCAATATTTTAGTTCAAAATCCAGATCAAAGTCTTCAAGACAAGACAGAATGTACCCAAACTGACTGTAGAGAGAGAACTAAAGCATTTCTTTCATATACATGACCAACTTCAGAATGGGGGTCTCACAAAACCAATACAGAAATCAGCGTCTGCTCCATATGTCTCTCACCTTAGTAAAAAGAAGTATTTTACCACCTAAATAGCACTGAGACATCACTGATTATTCCATCTACCTTGAGTGCTGAAGGAGTTCAGCAAACACATTACATGGCACTTCCTGTTCCTAAACTCGAGTTTATAGGGTAGGGAGTTCACAGAGTGTTGCTTCCTGTTCTAGCATGGAAAAACATCCATCTCTTGGATAACTTGTGAAAGAATAGCCTTTGTCCTGGTGGAGCTTCATCGGGAAGGAAGGAAGGAATAAGATGCCTCTGCTTCTGTGAATGACTCTTTATTTTTCCTATTGGGGGAATTATTTAAAATAACTATTGGCTTCCCAGTGCTTAAACAGGGATATGTTGATATGTAACTTTTCCCCTACACAAGGGCCACCATCAGCTTAAAGATTTTTCCTTCCAATGCGTTTGTGCATTTGAAACCTCTGTATATTTAATTTAAACATTTTTTTCAACTTTTTTTTAATCTTTTCTCTGTGTTCTAACACTTTCGGGGGGGGGGGGCTTGAATTCTTGCATTTGAAAAATCTCAGACTTGCATTTTGGGCTCATTATTTACTTTTTACCCATTCTCCACACCTCCGCTTTCTAATTTTCCTTTTTCAGATTTTTTAAAATATCTCCCTCCATTTTTGAAAGGTTTTTTCACCTTCTGAAAATAGCGTACCTTCCCAGAATGCACTGCCAGTGCCATACATGATTTCAGAAAGGAGAATGCTTCATGTTCTTTTTACTGGCCTGGAAGAGGAGTTAATAGGAAGTTATATGATCATTCTCCAACGCTCAGGGCAATTGTAACAGCCATGCTAGTTTTGTATAGCATGAAAGCCCGCACTGAGATATGGAAAAAGCTGGACATGCACAAGTTCATGGGGCCGGATGTAATGCATCCAAGGATGCTGAGGAAGTTGGCTGTTGTGATTGCAAATCCATTCGTCATTATCTTTGAAACTTGTGGTGATTGGGGGAGGTCCCAGATGACTGGAAACCGGTAAATATAGCACCCATCTTCAAAAGAAAGGAAGAAGGAGAATTCGGGGAACTATAAACCAGTCAGCCTCACCTCAGTCCCTGAAAAAAACATGGAGCAGGTCCTCAAGGAATCTATTTTGAGGCACTTGGAAGAGAGGAAGGTGATCAGGAACAGTCAACATGGATTCACCAAGGGAAAGTCATGCCTGACCAACCTGATTGCCTTCTATGAAGAGATGACTGGCTCTGTGAATGTGGGGAAAGCAGTGGATGTGATATATCTTGACTTCAGCAAAGCTTTTGATACAGTCTTCCACAGTATTTTTGCCAGCAAGTTAAAGAAGTATGGGTTGGATGAATGGACAATATAGTGGATAGAAAGCTGGCTAGATCATCAGGCTCAGTGGATAGTGATCAATGGCTCCATGTCTAGTTGGCAGCTGCTAACAAGCAGAGTGCCCCAGGGGTCAGTCCTGGGGCCAGTTTTGTTCAACATCTTCATTAATGATCAGGAAGATGGAGTGGATTTCACCCTTAGCAAGTTTGCAGATGACACTAAGCTGTGAAGAGTAGCTGATACCCTGGAAGGTAGGGATAGGATACAGAGTGACCTAGACAAATTGGAGGATTGGGTCAGAAGAAAACTGATGAGGTTCAACAAGGACAAGTGCAGAGTCCTCCACTTAGGATGGAAGAATCCCAGGCACTTCTACAGACTGGGGAATGACTGGCTAGGCAGCAGTTCTGCAGAAAAGAATATGGGGGTTACAGTGGATAAGAAGTTGGATATGAGTCAACAGTGTGCCTTGGTTGCCAAGAAGGCTAACGGCATATTGGGCTGCATTAGTAAGAGCACTGTTAGCAGATCCAGGGAAGTGATTATTCCCCTCAATTTGGCAATGGGGAGGCAACATTTGGAGTATTGTGTCCGGTTTTAGGCCCTCCACTACAGAAAGAATGTGGACCAGTTTGAAAGAATCCAGTGGAGGGCAAGGAAAATGATTAGGGGGCTGGAGCACGTGACTTATGAGGAGAGGCTGATGGGAATTAGGCTTGTTTAGTCTGCAGAAGAGAACAGTGAGGGGGGATTTGAAGCGACCTTCAACTACCTGAAATGGGATTCCAGGGAGGATAGAGCTAGGCAGTTCTCCGTGATGGCAGATGAGATCATTGCTTCTTGTTATGTTAAGTTGGCAGTAGGGGAGGTCTAGGTTGAATATTAGGAAAAACATTTTTCCTAGGAGGATGGTGAAGCATTGGAATGGGTTACCTAGGGAGGTGGTGAAATCTCCATCCTTAGAGGTTTTTAAGGTGTGGCTTGACAAAGCCCTGGCTGGGATGATTTAGGTGGGGCTGGTCCTGCTTTGAGCAGGGGGTTGGACTAGATGACCACTTGACTCTATGAAAAAGTCAGCCTGGCAACCTCAGTGCTACAGCTCATGCTGAAACGGAGCCATCAAAGACACCCACTTCCTTTTGTTTCTTCTCCCTTCATCCCTTCTGGCAGTGATCAGCAGTGCCCACCTCACTCCAGGCCTCATTATTCCCGGGCTTTGTCTTTCAAAACCACAGCCCCCAAAGAAAAGTGCCGTTACAGGCAGGTCCAAGGCGAGGAAAGAGGCGTGAATCGACACAGCAGTCTGAGTGCTGGTTATCCTGCATGGTGGCAACATATCAGCAGCAGTAGAACAACCAAGTCCTAACTTTGCGTTGTTATTCAGAGGGAAAATGTTATTTTATTTGAATATAAAACTGAAATATGTTGCTTAGCTGAATGGCTTGGTATTTCTTTCAATCAGAATGTGATTAATTTATACTACCTTAATTTAGGGCTAAAGCCTGTGTTGATTATGAATATTACCTCTATGTCATAGAAATGATTCAGTAGCACCTTAATTCAATTAATTATAAAAATGAATAGGCCTACATGTTGTGTTTTTTCTCTAGGTGCTCCAAAATGATGTGTTAGCTCATCAGTCCACTGTGGAAACAGTTAAGAAAGCAGGAAATGACTTGATTGAATCAAGTGCTGTTGAAGAAGCAAGCAATCTACAAAACAAGTTGGAACTTTTGAATCAGCGCTGGCAAAATGTGTTGAAAAAAACAGAACAAAGGAAACAACAGCTGGACAGTGCCTTGATCCAGGTGAGCAGGAAATGAAAACATAAAGGG
This sequence comes from Mesoclemmys tuberculata, assembly GCA_007922155.1. Taxonomy (NCBI): domain Eukaryota; kingdom Metazoa; phylum Chordata; order Testudines; family Chelidae; genus Mesoclemmys; species Mesoclemmys tuberculata. The sequence continues at coordinate 87,018,832 of ML675604.1, forward strand.
ATAAGTAGGAAAAAGAGCCACTTACATGAAGTATACAGATCTATGTATTACATGTGAGTCTAAATCAAAACCCTGGATGCAAAAATACCTGAGTTCGGGTGACGTTTGGTTCCAGATGTGTATATCACAGTTGGCCATTATCCTTTTATAATTCTGACCTAAAACTGAATTTTGGCCTGCATTTTTGAGAATTGTGCAAGCTGTCCTCACTGCACTCTGTGTATTTGAATTGGATGTTATGATTGGTCTCAGAATTATTTATGTAGTCTTCCATTATGGCGTTATGATAGTTTTATATTGTGGATTTTCAAGGATATGTTCAATGGTATGCCATTTTTGAATTGTATGTAACAATTTTAAGTGTAACTTAAATATATTTAAGAATTTTATGTATTTATTGTAACCTATGCTTTAGTATGTTGTCACGCTCCTTCTGCATCTGAGCTGCTATCACAATTCAAAACACTTAAGTATGTTCTAAAGTGATATGGTGTAATTTAGGCCCAAGGTTTCCATGGTGAAGTTGAAGATATGCAGCAATGGCTGACAGACACCGAACGTCTGCTTTTGGCATCAAAACCTGTTGGAGGTTTACCAGAAACAGCAAGAGAGCAGCTTAATACCCATATGGTAAGTATCCTAATATTAGAAGGTTTTGCAAATGGGCTAGGTTTCAGAAACTAACAAAAGCTTCATGGTCATTATACAAGGCATGTTTTCTATATTGGAATGTCTGTACAGGATCTTAAGAATCTTCAGCAAAAACTAAATTGTAAGTTGCAGAGTTGCAAAAGAAATCATTTAGCAGATTCCCAAAGTTAATTAGCTCTCACTTTTGATTAACATTGTGACAGAAGTGAAAAAGGTTTTCGAGGCTCTTGTTCTCAGCAATAAATGTGAACATGTTTACAGTTTTTGCAGTGAAATGTATGTTTCTTCTTTCATCCTTTATCCTCCAAATTATATCCTTAATTTCCAGAATAAATGTTCTTAAAAATAAGATAAATGTGAGGATCTTCTATGTTCTCTATACACAGCCTTGAAATAGCAGGGTCAGTCTTGAATTCTTTACCCATCCAAAACTCTCACTGAAATCAACAGCAGTTGGCATTGAGTAAGGACTTCAGGATCACACACGGAGCCTATTTTATTTACAAAGGGAAAGTTAGCCAGGAGACCTGAATTCTTCCCTTCCTAGAAAAATGCTATGGGAATATTTTGTTCCCATAAAGAACCAGTAGGAGTGGTTAAAAGGTGCCTCAATTTAATATCTCACACCAAAGGATGGCATGTCTAGTTATGCACTATCTATGTAATATTATGCTGTATTTATTGTTAATGCTGGGTATGAGCCCAAGTTCTAGTGTTTAACGTGAGCTTATGACCGTCTAGCTCAACTGTGAAAATGATACCTATTGATCTATACATACTTAAACTATTTCGGGTCTGACGCAGTTTTCCTATTTTCAGTGTTCATAGTGTGACTGTAAGAATTTTGAAACAATATAAAATGACTCTTCCCAGGAGTGATTTTTGTTTCAAAATTTCATAATTTTTTTTCTGTTTGTGAGATGGCAAAATGGACAAGAATATTGCTTTTCCACGTTATTTTTAGACGTGCATAAAAATAGCTTACTATTTTAGAATGGATTGCTGAAAACTAGAAGATAATGCAAAATAAAACATAGTGTTCTGAAAAAGAAAAGAAATGCAAACATCCTAGTAATTTGCTTTATTTACCTACTGGTGTTCATTTGTTCAACAGCCCCATGAAGTCAGTGGGAGTCTTTCCATTGGCTTCACTGGGCCTTGAAGGAGGCCCACAGAGAACTGTTTTTTCCTGGAAAACGTCAGGGCATTGTTAGTACCAGGATTTATTGTGCATAGTTGGTAGTCTGATTCCCAAAGACACCTGCACTAACCTATTAGTCTATAACCAGTCCAAAAGTCTATCTGTCACACTTCAGATCTGTTACTTTAAAAATCTGTGAGTCTACACAGTAGACTGAAACAACTGTGAACTTGATCCAGGTCCACACACTGCACATTTAAAACAACTTGCCATGTCTTGACCAGATCATTTTACCTGTTATGGGTTGCTGTGGCACTATGTAAGTGACTTCTCATCTCTTGACACATACACGTACACCATAAAGAGAACAGTAATATAATTCGTCACACATATATAGAATTTCACTTGAGGATTTCAAATTGTGTAATTGAACCTCATAGAACCAGTACTGGGCCAGTACACTTTTCATAGGACAGGGGTATTGGAACCTCTGTCTGTCAAAAGTCACAGCTCAGAGCCTGCCCTATGTCCTGCGTCTCCCTCCTCTGTGATAATGTAGCCTCCAGGGCTCCTCCCTCTACTACCCCAAAACAACCATTGGCACCTGGGCTCCCTCCCTGGGATCACCTCCCTACTGCTTTGATAGGAGAGAGAGAGAGAGGAGTAGGAAGCCCAGAGCTGCCATAGGATCGTCTCCACCTCCTTGTCCACCAGCAGCTCCTGCTTCTTGTCCTGTGGAACTCTGGCCTATTTTGGGATGGAAAATCTGCTCTGTTGCAGTACATATGGTATAGTCAAGTGTGGTACACTTGAGGGGCCTGTTTTTAATTATCTGTATTGTGATACTGGCCTCCATCAGGATACGGCTGTTGTTGTACCCCAATGCCCAAGAGAGTTTTTTGCACGCAGTGGTAGAAGACTAGGACCTTAAGCGTAAGTTGGTCAGAAAAGAAGAGTAAGTGGTAGGTACAACTACATTACTTACATTGATTTAGCATTCAGTAGATGTCCACAGTGACTCCAGTGCAGATGGCTAGTGGGTAAAGGAAGATGCAGATGGTAGAAGATAAAGCAATCCTCCCAAGCTGTCTCACCCTCTTTTGGGGATATGTTGGATTGCTTTGCATCTCTTCAGGTGGTTTGCACCATTTTGTACCTGCTCCAGGGGCACATAAAACCACAAGAAACCTGGCAAACCTTGCCCAGTGAGTTAAATGTATAGCTAATATGTCGGCAAAATTTAGGGCCAGTGTGAGGAATATATATATCCTGCAAAAAGCCTACAAAATTCTCTGACACACTGTACAAATTCTCATTTCCTGAAGAATTTTCTGATTTGACCTTCTATGCATTGCATATACTCCACTTCCTAGTCTTAACAATAATGCCTCCAATATGTAATTGTTTCTAGATGCTAACTTTTTTGAAGGGTATTGAGTTTCTACCTGATTGATTTTTATATATCTTGGTGGTTTCTTAATACAGGAACTCTGTGCTGCCTTTGAAGCCAAAGAAGAGACATACAAGTGTCTGATGCAAAAAGGCCAGCAGATGCTTGCAAGATGCCCAGGGTCTGCTGAAACAAATGTTGAGCAAGATATAAATAACTTAAAAGTAAAATGGGACTCAGTACAAACAAAACTCAGTGAAAGAAAGGTGTGTGGTTTAGAATAAGGATAGAAATTTAAATAACATATTAAGTATCTTAATGTTGAATTATTTTTTATATAGAACATCTGCATGTACTTAGCTGCTGGGACTTAATTTTTTGTTATGTTACCATGATTCAGAATTCACTAGTGCTTTTATCAGGAGTCATGGACACTCAGGTTAACAATGGAACATCATTTGTGGGGTGGAAATCTGTTTGATAAAAATGTATGGATGTATACATGTTTATTTTGCAGAGTGAAGACACTTCTGGTTTATATTAGAGATCATAGACATAAGAGAAGGAAAAATCTGATTAGATTATCTCATTAATCTCCCTGACTATGCAGGATTGTTGCATTAATTTTACTAGTTATGACCAGTGTAGGTTTAAAAAGTTACCAGCGATTGATCTTCTACCAATTGCTTTCAGACACGATTTCTAACTTCACTACTTCTCAGCAGAATGATTTTATTGATATTAAACATAAGTTTTCTTTTCCTGGTTTAATTTAATTTTCATTACGTCATGAGCCATAGCTGAGTTGTTTTATCTAAGTCAACTGTAAACAATATTAATTACAAACAGAGGTAGCCGCATGCAAATTAATAGCACTGACATAATTATAAAGGAAAAATAATTAACTAACAAAATCAGCTTTACTTTAAAACAGAAATGTTTCTCTCTTAATGTGACTTATAATGCAACAATATCAGAGTAATTAGTTTGAAACATGAGACAGTCTCTTTAGGGCAATTTATAGGGCTGAATGGAATGTTTCACCAGCGCTGCAATCTGATTAGCTGAATGTTTTTTTTTTAATAGCTCAGAAACATTTAAATGGCAGGCATTTAAATCAGCATGGCCTTATTCAGGCAATCAGAACCAAATATGAATATTACATTTATTTTCTGCCTTCTGTCTTGAAACTTGTAAACTATGTTGCTCAATACATTAACTATTCAGCACCAGGAGATGGTGTATAGAAACACACACCTAGAATTGGAAGTTGTGTTGTCTGCTCAGTCACCACAGTTTTACTACTATTTTTCCATCGTACTCCTTTTATAGCCTTTATCGATATGCTGTTATTTTGAAATACAGAACGTCAGCACTGATTTGGAAACATGTTACAGAAATAGAGACTCTTTCCAAGATATATTTTACTAAAATGGTTTATTCAACAAAGTACCAAGTAAACATGCGATGTTACTAAATAATTATATATCTTTACAGATCAAACTGGAAGAAGCCCTCAATTTGGCTATGGAGTTCCACAACTCGCTTCAAGACTTCATCAACTGGCTTACCCAAGCTGAGCAGACTTTGACTGCGGCTTCCAGGCCAAGTCTTATCTTGGACACCGTCTTGTTTCAGATAGATGAGCACAAGGTATGTAAAGAAACAGATGTGTGTCGTGTTCTCCTCCAGCTCTTTGGAGGCGCTGTATTAATGTCCAAAGCAGCCCTGTAATGCTATCACTCAGGCATGGTCTACACTTACCTTGGCGATTCGGCAGCAGTCGATAGGAGATACGCAAGTGAATCTCTTGCGTATCTCCCGTCGACTTTGCAGCGTCTCCTCCGTGCGGCATCCATACTGCGCTGCATCAAAGGGAACAGCGCTCCCTTTGGTGCAGCACTACTCCACTTATGAGGGTGGTTTTCCTGCGTCGCTTCCTGGATCGACTGAGCGTGTCTATACAGACCGCTCAGTTGATCCAGAGCAATCCATGTGACGGTGGCGAATTTGCCACCATCAGTGTAGACCCAGCCTCAGAAAATCTTTTTATGTCTTTTAAGATTGTATTTTATAGTCTCTCCCACCATAAAGTCCATAACCACATCATTTTTTTCTGTGTTTGCTACATGAGCGATCACTGTGACATTTAAGGGTGGTTTTCTTCCTTTTGCAAGGTTTTTGCTACAGAAGTGAATTCTCACCGAGACCAAATCATAGAGTTGGACAAAACTGGAACCCATCTGAAATATTTCAGCCAGAAACAGGACGTTGTCCTTATTAAGAATCTGCTGATTAGTGTACAGAGTAGATGGGAAAAAGTGGTTCAACGCTTAGTGGAAAGAGGAAGAGCTTTGGATGATGCAAGGAAACGAAGCAAACAGGTAATATGACAACAGTTATACAGCACTTTGAACTTTAGCTCTAAGTAAATCCAGACCCATGACGTATATGGTGCTTTAAAGCATTGTTAAGGAAACCTGGGTTTAGTGTAACAGAATCTATTATCCTGAGCTAGTGGAGTAATTTCTGTGATTCAGTCATAGAGCACTTCATTTGGAAGGTGAAGGCTTCACTTTCAACCTAAGTGGCAACTTCTGTCTGCAGTGTAATAAAGCCATTAAAGAAGAGAGTTTCAGTATAGTTCCAGAAGTAGAGTAGTGCATTCTGCCTTCCAGAAGAAATTACATACTCAACTTTTTACTGGAAAGAGTCTGATGGACCCATTTCAGTACTTGAGAGGGAGATATTGTCCACTGTTTTCTTTTTATTGTTGTGTTTTACCCTAATAACATTTAATTTCCCCCTGCCCGTATATTGACTGCTTTAACAATATCTTCTGTGTGGCAAGGGCACTCTGTTGATTTACTGTGAGGAAGAATTTAAGAAATGGGAATGCTTATACATAGATCACTTCTCCAGGAATTGCCCGTTTAATCTCTGATTCATATGTCCCTCAGCATAGATGATAGATGTGGAGTGGAGCTTAGTGTGTTTAAACTTCAACAGGGGAAGTGTTTGTTTATTTTATTGAAGTGGAGTTGTGGTCATGTTCACAAGCCAAGCCACATTTCGTATGTTAATTGTTGCCACCACACAACTGGGATGACAAGAACTGTTAAATGTAATAAATTGTGCAGTCATATAGTAAAATGCAATTGATTTTCAAATAACTTCTCTCGCACACTCTGTGTCTCACACGCACACACAAATCTGCAGGGAGATGTATGGTATAGAATGCTTTGCAGAGCTGTTCAGAGTAATTCTCATACAATCAGAAAGCAGAAAATGTATGGAGGTGGAGAGTAATATAGCTGAGTGCTGACATCAAGAGCCAGATCTCTAGCCCTGACCAAGTCAGGATCCAAACGGATGGAAAGGGATTCCAGGACATTGTTCTTGCTCCCACTCCTGGGCCATCTGGGTGGAGAGGCAGATGGATGTCAGGGAAAGGAAACTACAAAAGGGATTTTCTGTACAATCAGGAAGATTCAGTATAGGCAGTTCAGCAGAAGTGGGTTTTTAAGAGGAGTGGAAAAGAATGGAGAGAAAAGACAAGGCCAGTAAATTCCCTTCCTCAAGACAGGGCTCTTGATGTTGTCACTGAGAACCCTAGAGTCTATTCCTTCTTCATTGCCTCCTTTCTTGAAGGTTATTTTTACTGAGCTGCAGAAGAGAAAAAGAGGATTGAGAGCTTGATGCTCTCCCACAAGGATTATTCATTGTAGGATGAGAGAAATCCACACAGATTAACTAGGAATCTGTGAGAGGGTTCCCTAAAATTATTACCACTATTGTCCTCAGGGCTCGTCCATATGTTCAGTAAACAAACAACGTCCTTACTGTGTTCATCCAATCCTTACTCAGGAGAAATGCAGTCAGTAGAATTCTTAGCTGAGTTGGAACTGAATAAAAATGGAGGGCCGTTAAGGCCCTGGCCCACATGGATGCAGAACCATACCATATCAACATTATATCTCACAGAGCTCCATGGCAATTATGGGGAGCATGCATATTGCTATACTCTTTAAAGATTGCTGATTGTGTTAAGGGGGCGAGGCTAGCTCAAGTGAGACTGATTGACCCCTGATTGGGGGCCCTGAGGAGAGGAAATCTTGGATTCACCCCAGGCATGCACTTCTCTCTAGCAGCTGGTCACAGTCTGGCCCTGAGCAGGCATGTCAGGTTTTAATCTTTTCTGAATATTTTATGCACTGATATGTTTATACATTTGTGTGAATCCAAATTGTGCTTTTCCACAGTTCCATGAAGCCTGGAACAAACTTATGGCATGGCTAGAAGAGTCTGAAAAGTCATTGGATTCAGAGCTTGAAATTGCAAATGATCCAGACAAAATAAAGATGCAGCTTACACAGCATAAGGTAAGTCATGAATGATGAAATGCAGGATGTCCAAGTCCAATGGCAGGAACAAGCCTGCACTATTTAATCAGCAGAGAGAAATAGATTTATGGCTTTACTTTGCTGGAATGTTTGCCAGCATCAAATTAAAATGCTGGCTCATTTCCAGATGGTGAAATCAGTAGGAATGGGAAGGGCTCTTCACAGTCCCTGTTCATCTGTGGGGAAGAAGTTAATTGTGAAGAGGAAAGATAAAATAATAAGGGACCATGGAAACTCTCAACAAAGAGAGAGAGAAATATTTGATGAAAAAGGAAAATATCCAAAGGGATTATATTATAAGCGTCTTCAGTCTTTAAAATTACAAAGGCTGTGTTACAGTTACCATTAAAGAGTTTTGATTTGTATCGTGTAAGAATGATTTAAAATCTGCTTTTCACATTTTAGGACTCCCTCAAAAATAAGAAATGATCTTGTATTTTGACTGGCAACTCCTTCATGTCAAATGGAAAGATTAGTTAAATAATTTGAAAAGCATCCAGTACAATGGACCTGTCAGTAACAAGAGTGAAATTTGTAAGAGCAGGAGAGAGATTTCTCTCTGCCTGTGAAGCACAGCACTGAAACACCTTTCAACAAACGCAACTGTCTCAGATCAAAATGTAAATCTCATCTGACTGATTTGGCTTTTCCATAACTAATAATAATAAGGTGAAAGGGAAAAAATTTAACTGCAGGCCCCACAAAAGACTGAGAAACGTTCCTGAGGAAATCTTTACTTTGATTTTATTATTTAAACAGCCCAAGTAAAATGGTGATGGGCATTGCATGGATGGATGGTAGAATCCTCTGACCTAAGATTGCTTGGAAAAGTGTATCTTGGAAGAATTTTCTCAGAGATAAAGATATGCTAGTGAGCAGAGGACAGTTAATTTTTCTGCAATGCTGATATAGAATTGTTCTGCTTTTTTAAATCATTTCCATAGTGTTCCCCAGCCACTGCTATTCCTTTACCCACATGAATTTCTCAAGAGATTGCATCCCCACATTTTCCCTCTTTAATCTAACTTTTTATAATGATCATTTTGTACCCTTCGGCATCCTTGCACTATGCTATTGTGTTTGTTTTCCCTTACAGTCTCTGATTTATTTTTTATCTTCTCTTAGTTCCCATGATGTCTTAAGCTTTGCATATAAAAATGGAAAATATTTTTCTTTACTTTTAAAAGGTTGGAAGGTAGTCAAGCAAAACTGGCTTTACCTTAATTTGCTGTTAAAACCGTTAGCTAACCTTGTGCTAACTTTCTTGCTAGTTCTGCATTTTAGTATGCTGTGGGGTTTGCTATAGTTGCCAAAAATTAAAATCATATAGAATTAGAGCAAAATGCAGGCACTAAGATCCTTTTTTTTGCCTGTTCTGACCACATCATCCCCCTATGAAACAATCCACTCTTCTCCTTCTCCACATCATCAAGTTCAGACTTCTTTTGATAGCCTTCAAGGTCCTATGAAACTGCCCCTCCTACTTCCCTGCTCATGTCTTTTATCGGGTTGTCTGCCATGCCTCTCCTCTCCGTCAGTGAAACTAGCCTCCATGTCCTATCTGTCTTTTTTTCCCGTAAGTGTTATGGCATCTCTTTCATGTCCACACCCTTCCTCAAATTGGTAGGCAAACTCACTGCCCTCCTCATTTAAATCATGTCTTCCAGTCCTCCTCTTTTCAAAATTCCTGCAAGAAACTAGCTGCCTAAGTCACCTACTTATTAATTTCATTTAAATTTTATTAGTCCCATTTGTGATGAGGGATGGAGTGCAGTAACACTGTGATTGAAGCTGACAGTTGTTTTGGAGGACAGTGAGGGACATAACTGATAGAAGGAGGACAGGAGATGATTTCAATGTGTTTAAACTTCAAGCGAAAATAAAAAATTCAACCAAATTTGTATGTAATAAGCCATGTGCCTCTCATCATCCTGCTCATATGTTGTGTCCCTTTCCTCCCATCCAAAGTCTCTTTGTTTTTTCAGGCTAGGAATCTGTAAGCCTTTTCTTGTTCTTTTAGTTAATGATTTTACTATCTGTACAAAAGACGTGTGTGTGTTGTGAGCAATAACTCTACTTCACTTTTTGCCAGGTTGTCAAACCCACACCACTTCCCGCAAGATAAAATGTTCTCTCTCTCACATATTTATTTATGTTGCCAGGGATTTTTGAGGGGTTATTCACAGTCTGTTTATAAGTTATTTTTTCTCCTTATATATTATTTTTAGAAGTCAGAGATGGAAAAACCCTATTAAGTCATCCAGTCCATCCTTGAGCTAGTGCAGATTTATTCCTTACAAGATTTGGCCAGCCTGACCTGTTAATATAAGTACCAATCTGTCATGGAACGATGGTAGATAACTAAATATTGAAGGTTTAATTCACCTATCTATAGTTGACTGTAGATATGACTGAGTAGAGGTGACTCAGACTATGGGCCAAAAATCTGCTCTCAGTTATATCTCCTTGAAATCAATTGAAAGTGGAATTTGTCATTATGTATCAAAGATAACCATGGAAGAATAAATTAACTGAAGTCTTTTGTTCACCTCTGAATCCCTTTTTACTGCATGATCTTTCTCTGGCAGCTATTTCATTTTGTCTGTTTGTGCTAATCAGGCAATATCCATATGCAGCACCAGGTGATTAACAACCTCCACCAAAGAAAATAGCAATTCATGAACAGTTTAAACAATTGTCTAAAAATTTCTGTGAAAAAGAGGCTTTTTTATTCAGAGATTTTGGCTTCCCCCCTGCTTCCTCGCCGTGTGTGTGTGTTTGTGTGCGTGCGCATGTGTGCAGCTAGCGGACTACATGTGGTTTCTTAAGGGATCTTCTCTCCCACCAAATGGCATAATTCCCAGCCTAAACTACATTATTCAGATTCCACTCATCTTTCCAAGTCCAAAGTCTAAACTCCCTTTGCACAGAGAACTCCCTGTGACGCCTCTATACATCAAATGACTGCAGGATTAGGCTCTTTGGGAGTAAGAAGTTTGCATCCCTGGAGCCATATCTTTCAGTCTGGCCAATATATGCTGGCATAATGAACCCTTTTGCAGCCCCTGGATCCTAGAGTCAGTCTACACCAGACTGGGCCCTCCACACAAATTAGTGCAGATAGAGGAATGCTCTATCTTAATCCATCTGCCCTTCCTCCCAAAGGATTATATTAGCAAACAGGGCTCCCTTTTCCTCCAGACTATACCCCAGCCCCTTGTGACCAGGGCTAGGAGTGTGGTGTAGGAATTGCTATGGCCAGCTCTGTGCCACCTGAAGATTCCTCAGTGTAGGAGGAATCCTCAAAGGGTTAATTAAATCAGATTTAAGACTGTTAACGCTTACAGATCAATGCAGAGGAGCTAGAGTGGGGGAAAGGATCTAGCCCCAGACCTCTTGTACTTTAAGCTTCACCACAGCAGTAGCAGACCAAAAATCTTTTAATTCACTTGCATTTTAATGTGATTTATGGGCAGTATAAAGATTTTCTTGCAGCTTTGTTTATAAATGTATTAATTGGTTCAAAAATTATATGAAAAGAAATAATTAGCTAAAACTCATGGGTATCTAGTGCCATGCAGGTGTTTACTTTTCCTTCTTCTCCTGCAGGAGTTCCAGAAATCTCTTGGAGCCAAACATTCTGTGTATGACACCACAAACAGGACTGGACGCTCCCTCAAAGAGAAAACCTCTCTGGCTGATGACAATTTGAAACTGGATGATATGCTGAGTGAGCTCAGAGACAAATGGGATACGATCTGTGGAAAATCTGTGGAAAGGTAAAATGAAAGATCAGTTTCCTTATTTTAAAGGAGACTCGCAGAGGTAAAGAAGAGGGGGTTGCGTACTTTTCGTGCTTCTCTATGTTGTATAAAGAGGAATAGAAGTTTCTTTTTTGTGGTATTTTAAATGGAGGAGCAGAAGGACAACTCCTTCCTAGCATTTCCTGTGCTCTAGTCACCACAAAGGGAACAATGGGCTGGGAGGTCGGTTGGCTCTTCCTCTACACCAGGCATCCCTGCTGAGGGGAATGCACTAAAGTGAGCTGAACTCTGCATCCTTCCCAGAGGTGGTGCCATATGTATGCTTTCTGCATTCCAGGGAGCTCTGAGAAACTGTGTCCATCCTTCCTCTCCCCACAGGCTCCCACTGTGGCCCTAAGGTTTTTTTCTTTCACTAACTGCCGAAAAAAAAATCTTTATCGCAACTGTTAGATGCTGGCATTTATATTGCATCATGTATATTGCAATCATAATGAATAAAATTGATTTTTTCCCTACTGTTTTTGGTTTTCTTTTACAGACAAAACAAACTGGAGGAAGCCCTGTTATTTTCAGGGCAATTTACTGATGCTCTTCAGGCTCTCATCGACTGGCTATATAAAATTGAACCTCAGTTGGCAGAAGATCAGCCAGTGCATGGAGACATCGATTTAGTGATGAACTTGATTGACAATCATAAAGTAATTCCAAAATTATTCTTCTAGTTATAATGAATTAATAATGGAGTGTTGGCAGCCATTTTAATATAATTTTGGTCATTCTGTAATTTTGAAAAGAAACGTTATCTTAGAATCTGAAGAAAACCATTTAACATGGAATGTTTGGACAACACAGAGCTGCCGACTACAATGGAAAATGCTCTGAAGTCAGCAGTCCTCAGTGCTACCAAATAGGTTGGAGAGGGGTTTGTGAAGTGAGGATTGATGGGGATCCAGGACATAGCCAGTGAATCGGTGACTGTGCAGGTCCAACCCAGTGCTAGGGTGGAAAAAGCTGTTATGGAGTCTGTTGTAACGAAGTTGTAGTAGCTATGGAGTAGTCTGGGTTTAGGCTGATTCCGTTCCCTTGGTGTCAGCCACTGCTGTTTCCCATTGTCCAAAGTGTGTTTACTGAGGCTTTGAGCAGAGGAGAAAATATCTAGCCCTCACATAAGAGATTTGTTAGAAACATACAGGAGTGTCCTGGAACCAATGCGGCAGTCAGTTGTGCACTTTAACTAATATATCAGCAGGAATGCAGTGTGTTGTAATTGTCACATCATGTAAAAGAGTCTTTGTTGAAATTGGATATTTTTCCATCTGTGAACCTGAACATGCAGTCACATGAACTATGTGAAATATGTGGCATAATCTACAGCCCATCCAGTTGAATCACCAGATGGGCTTTTATTTATATTTTACTATTTTAACCCTGCTCCTTGATCGTTAGCACTTTATCTGACTGCACTGTGTGTTGGGACAGACTTGCACATTCATCATTGTGTCAGCAGATCGATTGCTTTGAAGGGCTCCCAGCCTGTGTGTTAAGGTGACCAGATTTTTGTGCATCACAGTGGGTCAAGTAGTTCAGAGGGTTTAGCTGCATGTTCCAGTTTCATGAGGCTAGGTGACTTTTTCAAGGTTAAGTGAGCCTTCTTCCCAATGTAAATGGGCCAGTGTTGAAGCGTAGAGGGCTTTCTTGCACAAAATATGTAAAAATATGGAATCATTTAATCCCAATTGAGAATAAAGCCAAGTGTGGCATGTAAAAAATCTTAATGTGTGCATTTTAATTTAATTTTAAATTGAAAATTGAACCCTAATTTAGGCTTCTGCAAGTCCTCACTATTTCACACATGAGACACTGAAGCCTTGATAAACTGAACATGTAAAATGTATGTGTGGTCCCCAGGTCTTCCAGAAGGAGCTGGGGAAGAAGACAAGCAGCGTCCAGGCTCTGAAACGCTCTGCTCGAGAACTCATAGAAGGAAGTCGTGATGACTCCTCCTGGGTAAAGGTTCAAATGCAGGAGTTAAGCACTCGCTGGGAGACTGTCTGCGCCCTATCTGTATCCAAGCAAACACGACTGGAACAGGCCCTCCGCCAGGTAAAAAGGATAGGAGAAGCAGAGAAAACACAGACAAATTTGCTGCTTGAAAACTTTATTTTATAATTAAGAAAATGATCAAAGAATTTTCTCAAGTATTCCCCCCCCCACACACACACAATCCCTAATTCTTCTTTGAGTGCGTACTCTTGTCGATTCCAAGAAGGTGAGTGCGCACTGCATGCACAGTCAGCAGGAGGCTTTTCCCTTAGTGGTAATCATAGGATCGGCTTTGGAGCTCCCTGGAATTACACATGCATGGCACGGTATATAGGGCCTTGCTGACCCCCCGCCGCCTCAGTTCCTTCTGACCGCCCATGATGGTCACTGGAACATCGATCTTCTGTTGCTTTGTAAGCGTCTTCCTAGGGGTTGTTTGAACCGATAGCTGTAAATAATAAAATAGTTTGAGTTAGTTTGTAGTTATAGTTAGTTTAGTTAGAAAGGACCATGATTAATGGCGTCACCTCCCCTCCCCTGGGGCTGGGGCATGCTTCTTTTCCCTAGCTTTAAACTGTGCAGGGCTTGCAAAAAGCCCAGGAACGATCCACATACCACTTGTTTAAAATGTCTTGGGGAGACCCGTCAGAGGGATCGCTGTAAGATCTGCAGGGAATTCTGCTGTAGGGCAAAGAACGATAGTAGCCAGAGATTGAAGTTCATACAAATGGAGGCTGCTCTGTGCCCACACTCAGCATCAAGTTGACATCTAGTACGTTGGCTTTGGTGCACAGCACACCAGCATCCATAAGAGAGATGGCACTGAGGAAGGACTCTATGTATAGAGGCCGCTAGTACCATCATGGATCACTGGTACCAAGGGACACCTCACAGACACAGCACTGCTGCATTCCCTTATACCACATAAGAAGCAGAGGAAGATGGACAGGGGACACTCGCCAATGCTCAGAACAATGGGACATAAGGGCTTGAGTGGAGCACAACCCACATCGGGCCACTCAGCTCCATGGCACCGTTAACTCCGGCCCCAGGAAAGGGTCCATTGAGTCCGGTGCCTTTGGACTCCCCACCTAGGAACTGTCGGTGTCATCAATCAAGGTCCACCTGGCTGTAATCACGGCATTTCTTCCCTCTGTTGCAGGCCATTCAGTCTTCACCAGCCCCGTGGTGAGGCGGGTTTCCTAAAAGTCTACACAGAGTTACACTCTCAAACGTGTCAGCCGATTCCCCAATGGGATCTAAACCTTGTACTGTCAAAACTGATGGATCCTCTGTTTGAACCTCTAGTGACATGCTCACTTCTTTACTTCTAGTGGCCATAACTTCAGCGAGGACAGTCTTGGAACTCAGGACCCTCACATCTAAGCCCCTTTATATGTTTTTTTTCTAAGACAAGTTTCAGCTATGCCCTCACCCGGCTTTCCTTCCAAAGGTGGCATCACAATTCCACTCAAAGCAGGACTTATTCCTTCTAGTTTTCTACCCAAAGCCACACACGAACAACTGAGAATAGAATCTGTACACTCCAGACATGAGATGGGCTTTGCCTTTTTATATCGAGAGGACTAACCCCTTTAGAAAGCAATGCAGCTCTTTGTGACAATAGCAGACAGAATGAAAGATCTCCTGGTATCATCACAAAGAATCTCTGCATGGGTCACGTCATGTATCAGAACGTGTTATGCCTTGGAAAAAATACTGGCCCCAGCGTTGACAGCTCACTCCAGAAGGGTGCAGGCATCCTTGGCAGCGTTCCTTGCTCAGATCCTGGTCCAAGACGTTTGTAGAGTCACGATATGGTCGTCTATTCACCCCTTTGCAGCACACTATGTTGTTACACAGCATGCCATAGACGATGCTGCATTTGTTAGAGTGGTACTGCAATCTGCAGGTCATTGAGCTCTGACTCCTCTTCCTATGGACCCATTTGGGAGTCATCTACTTGGAATTAACATGAGCAGCCAAAAAAACAACAACTAATTTCCATAGCTGCTGTTCTTTGAGATGTGTTGCTCATGTTCATTCCCAGACACACCTGTCAGCTGTCAGAGTCAGCTGACGAGAAAGAATTGAGGAGTTGGGGGGGTCTGCAGGATCCCATATACAGTGCCATGAAGGCGCGACTGCAAGGGGCTCCAGAGCCGACCCTATGGATACCACTAAGTGAAAACCCTTCTGGCGATTGTGTACACAGCTCACACACCTACTTGGAATGGACATGAGGAACACATCTCAAAAACAAGTTTTGGAGGTTAGTAACCGTTTTTTATACTTTATATCTACAGGGTAGGTTGTACCTTTTATACTTATTATTATTATTATATTGGATTAGCACCTAGGAGCCGCAGTCATGGACCAGGGCCCCTGTGGTAAAAACAGCCAACAAAAAAAGAGAGACTATCAACCCCAAAGACCTTACAATCTAAATAAAGCCTTTAAGATACAGCCCTGAGTAAGGGATGGTATGGAGCTGCCCAAGGGAAAGCTTAAGTGGGTGATCACACGTTCACTTATTGAGCTTCCTGGTGCTCAAGAGTTGTGCATTTTCAACTTGTCCACATTGTATGCCAAGCCAACTGTGCCCACGGCCTTCTTTGGATAACAGTCATGTGCTACCTCAAGCCCATGGAGTATGATTATAGTTGATCTTTGCATGGGGTTGCCATGAGTGGGCTCTCCTTGTTCTCTCCCCACAAAAGGCTCACTCTGTTAATTTTTCTTAAGTAATGGTTAAGGCTACTCAGACATTGCAATTCCCGTCTTTCCAGCTGGAACATGAAAGCATGTCATTTGTATCATTTGTCAGTGTGAAGGCATGACATTCTAAGATGAGCTGCACATACACTATAAATCAGACAGTTAAAAGCATGAACAGACTTTTAGGCTTCCTACAATTTCTGAGATGCATGAGACGTTTTTACAGTCATGGAAATGCAGTACTGTGTATCATTGACGTTTTAATGGAAAGTTAACGTGCTGCGTGATTAATGACTCCAAAGCTGGGTTTGGCTTCATTGTTCAGGGGAGGAATCCGAAGCCTAGCTATTTCTGTCAGATTCCCTCCTTAAAGGGCTGTGCTTTTTTCTTACAGGCAGAGGAATTTCACTCTGTTGTTCATGTTCTTTTGGAGTGGCTGGCTGAGGCAGAGCAGGCCCTGCGTTTCCATGGCATCCTCCCAGACGATGATGAGGCTCTGCGGACACTAATAGATCAGCACAGAGTAAGTAAGATAATGAAGAGGATGCTGGTTTCTAGGCTTGATTTATTGAAGGGTGGAAATAAAATGAAACAAAGCAAAATATCTCTAGCATAATCATGTCCAGCCACAAGACTTGTTTTCATAATTCTTCCTAGAGTCAGAAATGAAAGTTCTATTAATTTGAGGGTTCAACACCCATATTTAGTTCAGCCTGTCAGGGTCACACCTCACTAGGCTTTAAAGCCATTTTGTCTTAACGAGAAAATAGTGCAAAAATAGCATTTTAAAAGGAGCTGTATACAATTAGAGACTGGTTCAAAACCCTTTTTGGTAGCAATGTAGTTTGGTAAGCCTTCTTGACAGAATGGTCTAATACCAACAGTATAGCTGTCCTTGCAACTCTGAGTGAAACTACTGTACACTTTTTTTCAAGATCATCTGTATATGTCATCAAAATGATGTTATCATCCATTAACCTTCTGTCATGCTGAAACGCCATATTGACATGCTTCACATGCATCAAGGGGTGAAATATTACAGTGAGAGAGATACTGGAGATGTTAGGTTACAAGTCATCAGACTGGTTTTCAACTAATTAAATGGGAAAATGACTAAGTTAATGACACAGCTAAGGAAAAACTCAAGGGCAGACCTCTTCCTATTGAGAAAGTTACCCCAAAAACCCCAAGCCCCAAACACTTTTCCATGTGGGTGTATTAACAATGATAATAGCAGCATTAATAATAAAATAATAATAAAAACTTTTGTGCAGTTAACATGAGGAAAAAAGAATGGCCATACTGGGTCACAGCAGTGGTCTGTCTAGCCAAGTATTCTGTCTTTGAGCAGTGGCCAATGGCAGATGCTTCAGAGGGAATGAACAGAACAGGGTAATTATTGAGTGACCCATCCCTTGTTGACCAGCCCCAGCATCTGGCAGTCAGAGACTTAGGGACACCCAAAGCATGGTGTTGCATCCCTAACCATCTTAGCTAAAAGCCATTGGTGGAGCTATTCTCCATGAATTTACATTATTCTTTTTTCACTGCAGTTTCATTTTGGGCCTTCACAACATCCCCTGGCAATGAGTTCTACAGGTTGACTATGCGTTGTGTGAAGAAGCACTTCCTTTTGTTTGTTTTAAACCTGCTGCCTATTAATTTCATTGGGTGACCCCTGATTCTTGTGTTCTGTGAAGGGGTAAATAACACTTCCTTATTGGTTTTCTCCACAACATTCATTATGGTCCTCTATCATATCCCCCCTTAATAATCTCTTTTTCAGTCTGATCAGTCCCAGCCTTTTTAATCTCTCCTAATATGGAAGCTGTTCCATGCCTCTAATCATTTTGGTTGCCATCTCTTTACCTTTTCCAGTTCTAATACATCCTTTTTGAGATGGAGCAACCAGAATGGCACACAGTATTCAATTTGTGAGCATACTATGGCTTGATATAGTGACATTATGATATTTTCTGTGTTGTTATACATCCTTTTCCTAATGGTTCCTAACATTCAGTTCACTTTTTTGACTGCCACTACACACTGAGTGGATGTTTTCAAAGAATTAGTCACAGTGACCCCAACATCTTTTTATTGAATGATAGTAGCTAATTTAGTACATATATATTTTGTATGTATGGTTGAGATTATGTTTTCCAATGTGCATTACTTTTCATTTATCAACATTGAATTTCATCTGCCATTTTGTTACCCGGTCACCCAGCGTTGTAAGATCCCTTTGTAACTCTTCGGTCTGCTTTGGACTTAACTATCCTGAGTAATTTTCTGTCACCTGCAAACTTTGCCGCCTCACTCTTTACCCATTTTCCATACTACTAATGAATATGTTGAACAGCACTGGTCCCAATGCCGATCCCTGTGGAACCCCCCTATTTACCTCTTCCAGTTTGAGAAATACCCTTTTTTCCTGTCTTCTAACTACTGATCCATGAGAGGACCTGCCCTCTTATCCCATGACTGCTTACTTCACTTAAAAGCTTTTGGTAAGGGACCTTGTCCAAAGGCTTTCTGAAAGTACTAGCACACTATATCCACAGGATCACCATTGTACATGTTTGTTGATCTCCTCAAAGAACTCCAATCAATCGGTGAGGCATGATTTCTCTTTACAAAAGCCGTGTTGATTCATCCCCGACAAATTATTTTCATCTATGTGTCTGATAATTCTGTTCTGTGCTATAGTTTCAATTAATTCGCCTGATACTGAAGTTAGGCCACGATAGCAATGATAATAGTAATGTAAAGTCATAGTCATGTATTTCTTGAGTACTGCAAGGAAGAAAATTATAACAAAACTTCCATGCAATTGATGGTGCAGAAAAAGCATAATATTTTTAGCACTCCTTGTGGGTGATATTATCAGCTAACAGGGCATGACCATCACTGTGCATAACTCAAGAATCTTCAGAGTATCCTGACTTTAGCCACACAGATCTCAGCACAGCCACATGTAGTATTTGCCCTTTCCAGTCCCTGTCAGCATCACCGGCAGCATGTCTAGTTCACTGTTGTACTGCCACTGGTTCCCTCACTGGGCCTGTATGCTGCTTTTCCATCTGAGAGCTCGTAAAGAACAGGGAAAGTTTCAACAAGTGACAATGAGTTGTGTGGAAATTTGGCGTTTAGTTTAGGGACCCTGGTAACGTA
This sequence comes from Mesoclemmys tuberculata, assembly GCA_007922155.1. Taxonomy (NCBI): domain Eukaryota; kingdom Metazoa; phylum Chordata; order Testudines; family Chelidae; genus Mesoclemmys; species Mesoclemmys tuberculata. Next base: position 87,038,113 of record ML675604.1, read on the forward strand.
GTGCTTTGTGGTGTGATTCCCTAGCTTCATCCTTTTCTGTCTGGCCACCTTCCCCACTTAGGTCACCATACATTGATGCCAGCTGCTTTCTGGTATCTGTGAGGGAGTGAAGTATGCCTGCTATCCGCCTTTGCTCTCTCTGTGCTCTAAATGGTTCTCTTTTGCTCTCCTCTGTAAGTGAAATTCCGACCCCACTGAAGTCAGTGTCAAAACCCCCATTGATTTTAATGGAGCCTGCATGCCATCCTGTGTCATTAGACTAATAAAATAATTCTCACAAAAATAACTTAGCTAAATTATAGTTAATATTGCTAAGTCCACTCTAAAGAAGATGTACCATTAATCACGTTTTTAAAAATAAGAATAAACTTTGAAACTATGGAAATCACAATCTAAGAAAAATTCTGACAGCACCCTGTGAACACATTAATAAACACAAAAATTCTCACCAAGTAATACACTACGCTTTTGATACTCTCCAGAATTACTATTCTCCAAACTTTAATAATCACAAAATTTTTAAAATGCCACCTTCCTTTGAGAGGTTAGGAAGGAAGCAGGTATTTATACAAGAACTCTCACTACAGCCTTAACCAGGGGGCTTCGACCAGCTCTTCATAATAAAAGAAACTGTAGCAGTATTAGAACTGCTGACTTAGTCTAATTAGAGATTATTTTACTGGGGGAGGGAAGGTCTTAGATTTCAATTATTTAATTACTATCTATTTGTGATGATGTAACTTGCAAATATTTACATACGTACTTAACTTCCCCCCAAATTTGATATATGTGTTGTGCCAATTAATATTACAAAGTGTGACTCACTTTTGAAATTTGTAGCTGAGGGTATTTATTTAAACTTCATTAATACAACATTACCATTTGTGTTATACATCATTAATTTGATCATGAGTGTGATTTTTACAATGTATATCTGAAATTCTTAGGAGAAAAAATGAAAGATAGGTAAATATGGCATGTTACATTAATTTAAAACATCATATCTCTTCCATCTACGTTGCTACAATATAATCCCAAATCATTTATTAGATTACAATGACTACATTAGCCAGGTAAATGTTAAATATATCCATCATTCACAGTGCATTTAATAATTCCTGTAAAATGATTTTAATACATTTGTATACAACCACACATTGAAAGCTTTTCATTTTTAATAATTTAACCTCAAAGGTCCATTTTTATGTTCAGCTACTTAGCTTTTCTTGAAAATTGCGCATGATTTAATGAAGGCACTACATGTGTTAGACAATTTAAATTTTCTATCACTCATCATGGTCTCTGGGGACTAAGAGGGACAGCAGGTTAATGCACTACATTAGGTAATTAAAGACATGAATTTGGTCTCAATCTCCCCTTAGTAAACCACCACAGAGTTCACCACAGTTGATAATCCTTGCTTAGGGGAAGCTCAATACCCCAAACATCTAGGCCTCTGCAGATCAGGGTTTTTAAGTTAACTGATAGAGTTGGATAGGGAAGATTGCATTATGTTTGCCAATATTCTGCCTGGCTCTAGCCAATGCTGGTAGTTTCTCAGTGTAACAGATACTAAATTACACCTATATATGTGCAGAAACCATTTTGAGCTGAAGTTACAAGAATAGCTCATGGGACTTCAGCATCACCAAACTGGAAACAACCCTGCTTTGGCCTGAGACTCAGACACTAATTTAACCTAATCCAGATTCAGGCTGCCTGCTCTATCCAAATCAAATTATGCTACACAATCTGTAGGCTTTAGGAGGTAATTAGAAATTGAAAAGAACATGTTGGAGCCTGAGTGCCCATCTCTCTACTTCCCCCCCAATGCCAGCCCAGTTGCTGGAGATGCTGTGCGATCGGCAGGTATCCAGGATGCCCAGCTTCCCTGTCATCTTCCCAGCCCAACTGCAGCTCCCAAGCTGCCTACCAGAAAGGCTCACATGAATTTAATTCTCTCCCTGCAGACAGAAAGTGACATTGACGAGAACCTTCCACATGGGCAGCCATGGAGCCATCATTTCAGTTCTTCTGATGGAAATTCAAATTTTTCTGACAAAAATGAAATTTTCCCAAAGAAAAATTCAATTGTGAGAGAAAAACATTATCAATTGAAAAATTATTCTCATGTAAAATTCCCAACCAGTTCTGCTGTCTGGTTCTGTATAGTTTGTGCCTTCAGCATCGGTTCAGGAACTTATAGATGGATATATTGTTGGATTAATATTGATAAAGAGACTAGGTCTTCTGAAATCTTTCTAGTAGTGTCTCCAACCATAGAACTTTGGATTTACAGTATCTTATAAAGTGGTACTTTTTTTTTAATAGGGTCATGTGTATTACAAGCATATGTGACATGTTGCATGACTAAAGAGTTCCAGCTAAGGCACATATTTTAAATATTAATTTAGTCCTTTATATTGAATAGGTTTTAAAATGTTAACTTTTCTTGTATGCAGTGTTGTAGCTTTGTCAGTCGCAGGATATTGGAGAGATAAGGTGGATGAGGTAATATTTTTTATTGGATCCGTCCTGCTGATAAGAGAGAGAAGCTTTCGAGCTACACAGAACAATTTTTCAGGTCTGGGAAAGGTACTCAGAGTGTCACAGCTAAATACGAGATCGAACAGATGGTTTAATGTAAGCAGTTAACGCATGTTCTAAGGGACCATCAAGTGAAGTGGTCTCTTAACACCCCTGTAGTCAGAGGACAAAAATGGAGATTAGAGGGTTACAGATTGTTCTAATAAACCATGAATCCAGTGTCTTTATTAAGACCAGCAATTTTAGTGTCTAGCAAAATTATCAATCTAAGCTCCCAGGCTCATCTTTTGAAAGTGTTGACACTTTCCTAGCCCTGAAGAAGAGCTTTGTGCGGCTTGAAAGCTTGTCTCTCTCACCAACAAAAGTTAATCCAATGAAAGATATTACCTCACCCACCTTGATACTATGAACTTTTCTTATAAGACTTGAACTTGTCTCATCTCTTACTTTTTTTCCCTCTTCCCTTTAAATCAGTTTGGGCTTTGAATGATCCAGTGGAGGATTTTAACCTTCTGGATTTGGCTAATGTTCACTGAAGTTACTCAGATTTTTCTTTCAACTGGTGCCAGCATCTAACTGAAATCATTGTGTCTGCTTTAGGAATTCATGAGGAAGCTGGAAGACAAAAAGGCAGAACTAAATAAAGCAACAGGTATGGGAGAAGCCATTCTGGCTATCTGCCACCCAGATTCCATCACTACCATTAAGCACTGGATAACAATCATCAGAGCCAGATTTGAAGAGGTCAGTATGTCTCATGCAGCCTTCATGGTAACAGACAGTCTTTGATAGTTTGGAATGTAGCTGGCAATTAACAAGACTGTTACATTGGAAGGAAATGATCCAGCTGTTGAGAACAAAAATATTTAAGCTGGTGGATGTGAATAGGCCAGGTTTTACTCTGCTTTTGAGAAGTAAAAGGATAACTACAGCCGCTGGTCAGGCTTTTTTTAAAGAAATACCATCCCCCATTTCTCTCCAGAAAATTCCTGGCATCAAGGGAGAGACTATAATGCTTTAAAAAAAACAAGCAGGGTATTTACAAAGTAGTCTGTCGTTGCTCAATAATAACCATGTTAGAGGATACTGGACTCCAAAATATTCTTAAAATGCCCCCAGGAATGCAGTGATTTCCAAATTGCTCACCAGGTATCCAAAGTTCACAAAATAAGACTACATTAACGCAAACTAGATATTTTTTAATTCACACCAGCAGCGTCTACGCAGGACAGTTGGAGTGCAACACATTAGAGCACTCTACAGTTCACATTCCTGTAATCCGGACTGCGACACTGTGCAGACAAGCCCTGTTGTCCATGGAGGCTATGTTCTCAGCTCCTGGAGGAGAAGTTCTGTGTCTATTTATAGTTTAAAGGAAAACAAATAGTAGTCAAATACAACTTCCAGAATGTCCAAAATGGAGATCTGATTCTACCTGATTCACTTATGCTAATATTTTTCCAGTGATCTCAGTGGGGCTAGCCATGTGAGTAAAGGTGTATAATAGGATCAAGTCCTTAACATGCTGCGGGAAGACACTATTGTGGAAGTTTAACAAGGCCTGAAGGTTAATGCTGGGGACGAAATCTGGTTGAATTGGGAATTCCAGGTGCTCAGCACCTCTGATAATCCTGAAATGTGTGTTTAAATCATGAAGGGAGGGAGGAAGCTCTGGGATAAAAGAGAGTGGGAGGAAGCTTTCTGAAGAAACTTCAAAAGAGACGTATGAGATGTGGAAATATTCATGAATTGACATTTTATCAAGGTATTAGCATGGGCAAAGCAACATCAGCAAAGACTGGCAGGAGCCCTGGCTGGACTTATTGCTAAGCAGGAATTGTTGGAAGCCTTATTGTCCTGGTTACAGTGGGCAGAGACTACTCTTAGTGAAAAAGATAAAGAGGTCGTCCCCCAGGAGATTGAGGATGTTAAAGCACTCATAGCTGAACATCAGGTAAGGCATGCAAATGCTAAATGTCTTAGGGATTTCATATTGATGTGCACGTCTTAGGTTTGCTGCTTAGTCAAACATGAGCCAGTTCTAGTTATGTACAGTATGTTTAATTATGCGGTTTCCAGATACCCGATTCTGTGGTCCCTGACCCATGAGACTGCTCCCAGCTTTGCTCAAGCAAACCAAACAATGAAAATGCAGCAATGTTTTAAAACATGCAAAGGCTTTTAGGAATAAGGACACTGAACATTTAAAAAATACCTGAAGTACCAGGCAGGCTTGCGGCCTAGATCCAGAACTGCATTGTCTGCTTTGCTAAGTGAATTTCAAAACATGTTTTATGCAATGGCTCAAGGCGCTGCTTCCGCAGCAAGTGGCCTTCCTTGCGTCAGATCAGATCCTAATTGATTTTCCTCTGAACTGTTGTCCGTAGTCTGGACAGCAAAGTAGCTGAGGCTGCTCTTGACTCCACAGCCAGGTGTGGCTATGTGTTTTTAAATGTAGACTTCCTTTAGCAGCTCTGCCATAACGAAGGTAGAAGTTCTTATAGGTAATATTTCTTAGCTACAAAATACTTATTTTCTATTTAATTGTAATGCTAGGATTATTTTAGTGAGAGAGAAATATCTCCTAGTGTAATTTTCCTGACAAGTAGTTGCCCTATCTGTAACATGGTATTCTATTTTCTTTATTTGTTTTCTTGCCAATTACTCTTGTGCATTGTTAAGTAAAGCAGCTATTGTTTAATTGCAGACATTTATGGAGGAAATGACCAGAAAACAGCCTGATGTGGATAAAGTTACAAAGACCTACAAAAGGAAGGCAGTTGAACTTACTCCAGTACAGTCTCATATTCCTGTGCTGGACAAAGGGAGAGCAGGAAGTAAGTAATACAAGAATATATTGCTCTTCCAATATAAACGATTATTGCTTTTTCATAAACAAATACTGTTAGGTGTCATTACCATCAGAACAGTCTGGTAAAACAAGGTGAAATTATTCCTCCATTATTTTTTCTAACTACTTTTTTGTATTTTGTTCATGGAGAGGAACGTGTCTGCTTGTGTAACAGACTTTGTAATTAATTGGGCCAATACATAACAAGGCAAACATGACACCTACTGTAATTAAATTTGTACTGATTCCTTCCCAAAACTATAGAGTGAACTATTTTAATTTCTCTTCAGTAAGACTCAAATACCACTTAACCTTATACAAGCGACTGTCAGAAATGATCGTTGTAGCTTTCTTTTAGCACATAGTCGAAATTTATGATTTCTTGAGTAGAATGATTGCAGAAAACCAATGTTTCTTGATAAATAAAAATAATGAGGCATTCCAGCATTTGTGTTTCATTTCATCCCATTGATACCAGTTTTCATGATCTGATGCTAATTTAAGTTTTTGTACTTTCCTGTGCTAATGGTAGATTTTTGTAAACTCAGATATGGAATTGACACCTGCAAAGAGTATGTATATGCCAATTACGTGCCAACATATGACCATTTTGGGGAGTGTAATCATTTTGCATGCAAAATTGTGCAAACAAAATTAAAGGCTGGACTTAGGCTGGACTATGAAAATTTCACTCATAAAGTTTATTTTCTTAACCTATTGCGTTTTAAAACCTCTTCTCTTGGTCTTTAAGTGGTCACAGTGGATTTTTTATTTGTTTTTTTATTGTTACTGACTCAACTTAAAGATGAAATATCTAACTGCACAGTGCAGCATGATACAGTGCTGATTGGTTCCCTGTCACTTGTCCTGCATGAATCTACATGGATTTTATTAGGTCTCCCAACTGAGTTTCATGTGAAATGACTCCTTAAGCGAGGAGATGGTTTAAATGTGTTCTATCTATACCTCTGCCTCCAAAATCAGGCTGTTTGGTCTGCAATGCTCTTTCAGACCTTGCCTACCGTGAGAATGTTTATCAACTTTCTTCAGTGCTGGTGCCAATTCATTGGTATGGCCAGTAGTGGAAGGTGTCATGTTGACAAGACCCAGATGTTTTAACTGTCATGTTGTCTTACCCTGGTAATGACAAAACTCCCATTAACTACAATGGGACCAGAATTTGGCTCATTATGTGTTGTAGAAAGTAGTCTTTTTAAAGAGGTTGAACATCATTCACTTGTATGTATGCTATTTTTTAAATTGGTTGGGATGTGGAGAGAAATAAGCCCATGCTAACTTCTACTCTCTTTTAATAGGAAAACGGTCCCAAACAGCAGGCATGTATCCATCAGGAACACAGGCACAAATTGAAACTAAGAATCCAAGGGTAAACCTATTAGTCAGCAAATGGCAGCAAGTCTGGCTTCTAGCCTTGGAAAGAAGAAGAAAATTGAATGATGCTTTGGATAGACTAGAAGAGGTCAGCACACAGCATATATATTATATACTGTCTATATTTTTGTTTAACCTTGCATTTCCTGTGACAAAGTGATAGTAATGACAGCATTACTTTAATGTTACATAGTTAAATGGATACATCTTGATATGCGCATGCAAAAAGCAGCTAGTCCTATTGTAATGGTGAACAGAATCATACCATTTCAGTACAAATGTGGGCTTCTAAAAGAGCCAGTTATTCAATATTCAGCATGCCGATATGACCTCTCTTACTTGTACTATAAGTGGTTCACTTAAACTTTAAAAACATCTCTCATCTCTCTTTCCTCAAGCTGAGGGAATTTGCCAACTTTGATTTTGATATCTGGAGGAAAAAGTATATGCGATGGATGAACCATAAGAAATCTCGAGTAATGGACTTTTTTAGGAGGATTGATAAAGATCAGGATGGAAAGATAACGAGGCAGGAATTTATTGATGGAATTCTTTCTTCAAGTAAGTTCTAAATTAAGTTAGTGATGAGATTATGAGATGTATCTATTATATTGGCAACATATTATATCTGAGGTAAGTCTTGGTATGGTAATAGATGATTCTTAGCTTTAAAGGCATTATCACTCTGAGATAAAGGTAAAGTGGCAATAATTTTTTACTTGGAAACATTATTAAAATTTAATTACTCATTTCTTGAGCAAGTCAGACTGTGACACAGATTTGTGTTCATACGTTGTGTGTATGTAATACATTGGCTAAGTGTGCGTGATCATGTCTCCCTCCGGTGGCTGGCCCACATAAAGGATTAGAGCCTGCCACTACTAACAGCTCCTTTTGCTCAAGTGGTAAAGACCTATGCTTTTTGTGTCGAGCGGGTTAGGATTCTGTTTCTGCTGACAACACCTGGTCAGCACAAATGGTAGCCCGTATGGAGATAAGAACACCTCTTCATCTGAGATAATCAAAATGAGCTTCCACAAACATGGGATGTATGTAGCATACTATATTTGGTATGATCATGTCTGCCTCTCATGACTGGCCCACATCTGAAGGTAAAATCCAGTTATTACTACCAGCTGAAAGAGCTACCCCTCGTGGAGTAGGCCTGAATTTGCTGAACGTCTGTGGCATTATCTCTGTTGGTCAGTCATGCTGGATGTTTACAACACTTTATATATCTCACTGATTATCATGTAGATGGTCTGTGAGTGAGCAATGAGCACTGCCACAGGGGTTCTGAACCAAGGAAGGGTTTCAGAATATAGAGTTCCATTTTTTAAAATGATATCAGAAGCTTCTAAGGAGGCAGTCCTTGGATTCTAAACATTTAATTTGCCTTTAGATTCTTGTATGACCTTCTCCCAGTAACAAACAACTTGATTTGTTGATTTGTGGTGGTGTTTGCATTTTTGAGGTCGAGCATGCTAAAAGACTGTAGAACTGCATGTCATTTGAAAGCCTTTTCAGGGTGCCATCTGTTGCTAGGCTCATTCAGTAATGGGCTTCTTTCCCAAAAATGCACTAGAGTCTTCATTATTATCCATCAGCATTGGAGACACACCACCTCTTTTCAGAGATTTGTTTTCTCTGAGTATACTTGGTGTTTTAGTATACATTACCTGTCATTAATGCCCCAAAATATTCAAGGTTTGTAATAAATACAATCACTCTAATATGTTTGTTGTTGGAAATCTATAAGGCTTACCTCCTGATAATGTTTTTGGTTTATAGAATTCCCTACCAGCCGACTTGAAATGAGTGCAGTAGCAGATATCTTTGACAGAGATGGTGATGGGTACATTGACTACTATGAATTTGTAGCAGCACTTCATCCAAACAAGGATGCATACAAGCCTCTTACAGATGCTGACAAAATTGAAGATGAGGTACTCTCTCTATAGTTATAGCTCTCAGATAATTAATATATTCTACTGCAATCACACACTTACTAATGTAATTAATCTTATTTTTTTTCCTATATAACTTGGAATTCTGCCAATTATTTAAGGCTTCAGAAATGTGATAATTACAATTAAAATACTTATTCCAGTTCTGTTTTTTGGCAGGTTACAAGGCAGGTAGCTAAATGTAAATGTGCAAAACGATTCCAAGTGGAGCAAATTGGGGATAACAAGTACAGGGTAAGTCTTCACAACAGTTCTGTGGTTCATTCAGTCAAAATGTTCTCAAGACAACAGGTCTATTTGAGCATTTAGGTTACATAAATTTACAGGAACTTTGTATGACATTCATATGTTTGCTCAGAGTATACCTGGAAGTTATGTAATTTCAGTTTCACTAAATTTCACAGCAGTAATTAGTGTTAGAAACTATAGACTAATAATAACATGTTTAACTTTCCACTGAACTACAATAAACCATTTTTCTCAGTATTTAGAGAGATTTATATATCTGAATATTCAAAGGATTTAAACCATAGCTGGTCCTTTATATCAATATATATAGACTTGTTAACAAATTGATTTTTTACACCACAGTAAAAATGGATTTTCCAAACAGATTCAGATTAAACATGTGGAACAATATTGTACTTAGAATATACTTTGGTCAAACATTTTTATCATCCGCATTCCCTCTTTTTACTTTATTACAGCATACTGTACCTTCATCTAGTATTTAGACAGGAAATGTGCCAGGTATCCTAAAAACAGTTCGGGTACCGGAGATGAATCTGCCAAGTTGCAGAGAAAGTCATTTGTTACACTTAGGTTCAGTAAATAAAATGTTTTCAGATGAGGTGCTCAATATTTGGATAAGGAAAACTGTGGAACATCTTTAGTTGATTTTAAAAGAAAAAAAAAGGAACAGGAAGATAATAAAGGACTCATGGATCCTTCCAAGTTTATCCTCTGGATAGCTAATTACTCGCGCATCTCTAAACTAGATCCTGTGTTTAGAAGTTTCAATGTGTGTGTTAGTTTGCATGTGTTCTCCAGTCATACAGAGAATTTCTTGTTAAACTAATTGTGTCTTTCTTCCATTTTTCATTTCTTATCAGTTCTTCCTGGGAAATCAGGTATAAACCAGTGGAATGTGTTCTGAAGTTTCTAATTTTATTTCTAATGCATAGTCATGTAAGCTTGCAGTGGCCACCCCTTTCCCATACTTTCATCCTGAGCTAATTCATTGTTGGTCAGCTGAGGTGTTTCTGTAAATGCTATAAAACGTTCCTGGTTTCAGGATCTCCCCCTTCCTTTTTGTTTTGCCTTGTTTCATTATGGAGATTACTTTTAAGGGAACCAGATAATGGACAGCAACAATTTGTATGATCAGTTTCTTTTGCATTTCAAAAAATGTCAATTAATCTACTATCCACGGTTTTATATGTAACATATTACAGCAGTAAGCCACAGAATTCCATGTTGGGTCACTTACTGTCATTACACTTTTAGAATCTTTGAAAAATTGCAGAACATTACATGAAAAATCAAATTAATACGTCGATTAAGAATCAATTCACAATGTGTTGCACATATCTTTAATCCAAAACTTTGTGGAATGAGATGGCAGAATAAATTTGAAGTTCAAATTGGGATTGCTTCCATTCCCCCATCAAAAATATTTTTAAAACAAGCCATCATAGCAGTGCTCTGATGTACAGTACTTGTGTTTATGAATACTTCTAGCTTGTTAGTTTGGTCATCAGTGTCTCTGAGTGTGACAATGCCATACAACAGTAATTGGAAGAAATCAATGATTCCTGTGTAATATGGACACTGAAACACAACCTGTTAAAATATGGAATCATCTTGCCTGCCTTATAAATACATGAAAAAGTCTAACACTAAAGTTATCACTAGAATCTTATTCATGTTCTCAGAAAGGCAATTATATGAAGAAATGATTTTAGATGTGCTAATGCTAAAGGGTACTACAGTAAGTAATTTTGCCTTGGCTTTTAAAATGTTGTTGGCCATAGCACAGTGTACACTCAGCAAAGAGTAGCCTTCACTACCTACCTTTGCCCAACCTACTTCTGTCCTAACTTTTTAAAATGAGTTAATGTATAGACAGAGAAGGCCTTGATTTGGCAAGACTATTTGAAAACTATGCTTATCCTCAGTATCAGAAAGGAAAAATAGAGTATCTGTTGTGATTAACTGAGGGTTATTGCTGCAAGAAGCCACAAAGCATTATTTCAGCAAAGGATACTACATTTCTTAAAGAAGCTTGGCCAAATACTGTTCTGGTACCAATGGATTTACATGGCTGTAACCAAGAACAGAATTTTTTCTTCATTGACATTACACAACCTATAAATCCATTTTTTAAATTGCTTCTGGTTCTCCTTTCAAATTAAGTGAATCAATAGGAAATAGTGCTTGAAGAAAATCTGTTTCCAAAACATTGTAATAAAAATATGGAGTTGGGATCATTATGGAAGCAGCATGTTAGGAGTTGGGCTATTCAGCAGCAACCACACTAGCTGAATAAGTTGCAGTGTAAACAGGTTTCAGAGGAAATTGTGTCCACTTCTCAGTCTGTTTGCAACACGCAGCCTAAATGGGGAATGAAATTGTAAAAACAAGGGGATCTTCAAGACTTCACAAAGAACAAAAAGAAACCTCTTCTCTGATAGGCCAAACAAAGTAGATAGTGTAGACTTGTGGGCTACATGCTGTCTCATTGATCTACATATCTAAAAAGGTGGTTCCTCATTATAAAGCTATTTCATAGATTTAAAAAAATTCTCACATAGAGCTTCTTTAAATTTACATTTTGCTCATCTAGAGTACAGTTTTCTTTGATTATTAAATTAAGCTTGTAAGCCTTCCTATTGTTTGGTTCCCAGAAGTAGTATTCCTTCTGCCTTCTCTTGCCCACTTTGCTTAAGCAGTGCCAAAGGTCTTTTAACAAGTAAGGAGCACATTTGTGTGATTTGCCTTTAAAATGTTTCAGTCTGGAGCAAGTAGGAACAGTTACTTCAGCAGTCTGGTTCTGCCCAAGATGTGAGCATTTGACTACGATTGAGTTCAGTGAGGTTCTCATGTCTGTATGTAATTTGGCCTGAGGATTGGATATCAAATTAAACACTGACGTGCCATCAATGAGAAAGTGCTGGATCCTTCTGATTCAGTCTTTGTGAGGTTGTGGGAACCTTCAGGAAATTATGAGTGTTGGAGTTAATTTAGTTCTTGTGGAAGGTTTTGGATTGATAATGCTGGAAAGCAAAGTGTCTTCCGTTTTCCACATAGCTAGTACAGCATGTTGTCACAGTTGTGCAAGCCCCTCCACAATAATCCCTCAACTAAACAAAAGTGCTTCAAGCCTGTTTTGGATGTCAAAGCTTTGTTCACATCCCTACTAATTAAATGCTTGGCCCATGCTGCAGAGACTGCCTGCAAATGTGCCAGTTACGAAGATGATTTTTTTTTTTATGATGTGGATGATGGTAGGAACTGGATCAAAGTCACAAGCTGTTTTCACACAGGCCACCAAATAACTTCTGGTGACTACTGACTTCATCCAGATTCAGTCCGGTGATGTGCAAGATCTTCAGGGTTTTGAAGGCATTACATAATAACTACACTGAACATTTTTCAAGACCATACTTCATTTTAGACCTATTCTTCAGCAGCATGAAATAAGCAATCAGCACAGGAGGGGTGGAAAGGTAGCTTTAAGCCACCTTTGTACTCCTGCATATCCTGGGGGTGCTCCTTGCACAGAGGAAGACTGTTCCAATCTGTACTAGCTATCAGTTGTCCAAAAAGGCCAATATAGCAACCCCAGATCACTGGGGTACAGGGTTGCCTTGGCCAACCCTCCTTTTACCAGCAACACCAACTTCACCCAACCATGGGGAGAAAGATGGCATAGAGCTGTTAAAATGGCTCCATAATACCTGAAGATTTTCCTGTGCTCAGCTGATGAGTGGAGTAATGGAAAGCTCCCTTGGTATAGCTGAAATTCTAGCATTTCAACAGTTATTCCACACTTTCAGCAGAAAGTTTTGTATCTTTGAAAATTCTATCCTTCCCATTGCAAGGAGAGTTGAGTGAAAGTGTAATGCTGAAATAATAATTGCAAGTAACAGTGCTGATTAATTCACACAAATGCAGAACATAACCAATTATTGTATTACTCATTTTGCTGCTTTCACAAGATTAAAAAAAATCCTGAGAATCAAGCCTAAAATTAAGTCTTTTTTCACAATCCTACCATATTTCTCTGGGTTAATGAAATCATATTTTTAAGAGTTTACTAATCATTAGAAATTAAAGGAGAAATTTTGAATGATGAGTTAGCCAATCAGAGCTGAAATGCATATTTTACGTATGGAGGATTATTGAAAACCTTAGCATTTTGTTTCATCTTGTTACAGTTTGGTGACTCTCAACAGTTGCGTCTTGTTCGCATCCTGCGAAGTACAGTTATGGTTCGTGTTGGAGGTGGCTGGATGGCACTGGATGAATTCTTAGTGAAAAACGATCCTTGCAGGGGTATGTAAGAAGGTTGTTTTAGAAAGGCCATTAAAATCATTAAAGGAATGCAGTCACCCTCAAGAACTGTTTGGGACTTTTTTTGCAGGATAGAAAATGAACAATATAAAACGCCAGTTGTTTATTTAAACAGTAACTCACTGCGTACCTCTTAGTTTTGATTTTGTGTATAATAGAATCCTGAGGGCCAAATGCTGCTTCATAATATCTGTATAAATCCAGAGTGACTCTGATACCTTCAGTATAGTTACTCCAGGTTTACACTAGTGTAACTAAGAATTGAGCTTGGCTAAATGCAGTACATGGCATGTAAACAGGTTGTATGAGTCAGCAGAAACAAACTGTAGCAACAGTCATTAAAATCTGTTCAGCAGAAGAGAAGTTTTAAAGCCATAAATCAACACAAGGTAATCAGAGCAAAAAGAGTCACAACCACAAGGCCTGACTGACCAAGGGACTCCTCCTGTCCTCAGACTCTGCTTATGTACTCCTGTGTTCTCACTGGCATTCTCTCCAGAAGCCCTACTTGACACCCTGAGCCCTGCATAAGAGAGTGGGAGGAGCAGCTCTGTGCTGGGAACTGGAGAGTGACCATGTCCCCCTCTTGTGGCAGTTGTATACAATATATGGCTTTATCAGTTTTTAACTTCACAAACTGGCAACAGCTTAATGGGGGATGGAGGTTTGCAAGAAGAACTATCCCGATGGGATAGTGGGCTCTCTCTGGCCAAGTGGAAGTTGGCGCCTGATTCAGAGGATTAACAGGAGCTAAAAGAGAAAGATGTGAAATAGCCAATTCAGATAGAAGCCAATGGTAGCAAGAGTGATAAAGTTAGAAAATTGTAATAGTTAGTGTACCTGTTCAGAGTGAGTTAAAAGCAAATAACTTTATGTAGTTCTTTATAAAAAGAATGTAATAAATAATGTTATAGGATAAGACAACAATAGAAGAGGGAAAGGTGAACAAAAAGATAAATCGCTAAGAGTAGGAAAAATGCTCATCCTTCAGACTTATTCTGGTAAAACTCCTATTGTTGGCCTGAGAACTGCTAGACTGGGCCCAGGATTATAAAAGTTTAATAGATAAATACCTTGTGCATATAGATCACTATAAAATGGATAGAGAATTGGCTAGAGCAAAGGGCTCAACGAGTAGTGATCAATGGCTCCATTGCTAGCTGGCAGCCGGTCACAAGTGGAGTGCCCCAGGGGTCGGTCCTGGGGCTGGATTTGTTCAACATCTTCATTAATGATCTGGAAGAGGGGGTAGATTGCACCCTCAGCAAGTTTGCAGATGACACCAAGCTAGGGGGAGTGGTAGATACCCTGGAAGGGAGGGATAGGATAAAGAAGGACCTAAACAAATTGGAGGATTGGGCCAAAAGAAATCTGATGAGGTTCAACAAGGACAAGTGCAGAGTCCTGCACTTAGGACAGAAGAATCCCATGCACAGCTACAGACTGGGGACTGACAAGCTAGGCAGCAGTTCTGCAGAAAAGGATCTGGGCATTACAGTGGATAAGAAGCTGGATACAAGTCAACAGTGTGCCCTGGTTGTCAAGAAGGCTAATGGCATATTGGACTGCATTAGTAAGAGCATTGCCAGCAGATTGCGGGGAGTGATTATTACCCTCTATTCAGCATTGGTGAGGCCACATTTGGAGTATTGTGTCCAGTTTTGGGCCCCCACTACAAAAAGGATGTGGACATGTTGGAGAGAGTCCAGCGGAGGGCAACAAAAATGATTAGGGGCTGGAGCACATATGAGGAGAGGCTGAAAGAACTAGGCCTGTGTAGTCTGCAGAAGAGAAGAATGAGGGGGGATTTTATAGCAGCCTTTAGCTACCTGAAAGGGGGTTCCAGGGAGGATGGAGCTAGGCTGTTTTCAGTGGTGACAGATGACAGAACAAGGAGCAATGGTCTCAAGTTGCAGTGGGAGAGGTCGAGGTTGGACATTAGGAAAAAGCTTTTCACTAGGAGGGTGGTGAAGCATTGGAATAGGTTACCTAGGGAGGTGGTGGCATCTCCATCTTTAGAGGTTTTTAAGCTGAGGCTTGACAAAACCCTTGCCAGGGTGATTTAGCTGAGGTTAGTCCTGCTTTGAGCAGGGGGTTGGACTAGATGACCTCCTGAGGTCCCTTCCATCTCTAATAGTCTATGATTCTATGATCACATGTATTTTGTAGTTATTGTTGTGGAAGGGTAAGTAATGTAAACAAAAAGAAGAAACTTCAAGGAACAAAAAGTAATCCATAAGCAGTAACAGTGGATGCCATTCACATATGGAAATCTTTGCCACCGTAGTTAATATTATTTCCTATTTTAAGTACTGTAAAGGGTATCTCACAAGCAGAATAGAAACCTCAAAACTGAGGTGTTGTAAATGTCTATTTTTAATGGTATTCCCAAAAAAATCCGACTGCCCACAAAACACAGGTATTTCATACATGGATAAGAAGAGAAGTGAGCCATATTGTAGGTCTGGTTGAGACTGCCTGGAAGTCAGTAGAGTCATTTACACCTTTGCTATCATTCTTACTTGCTAGCATTTTACTCTGTCTCTCTGCACAGGGTAAGTGACTCCACAAAGTACAAGGCAGTGGAGAATTAGGAACTGCATGGTTTCACAATGTCCAACATCAGTCAAGAGATCCCATTGCCACATTTCAAACTCTACTCTGAGGACTCTTGACTAGGGCTGGCCAGAAGACAACGAATATGTTTCATTACACATTTTGAGGTTTCAAAATTTGTTTTTGTTCTGATGCAGAATAAACTCAGACCTTTTGAAATATTTTACCCCAAAATAACAGAAAAAAAACCCATGACATCTCCCCACAACAGCCAATAGCCCAGTGGTTAGCACGCTGTGCTGGCAGGTGGAGAGTCCTCCCATGTGAGTGCTCTAACCACCACGCTATAGATCACTCTGTCTTGCTCTCATCAGAAATTCCATTCTGGACCTGAGAAACCATCCTGACAAAACTTCTGTCAAAACTGATACATTTTTGGATAACATTTTGATACTGGCAAAGTAGTATTTATTGATAGAAAAAGTTTTGTCAAAAAAGTTTTGGCCGGCTGTACCCTTGACATGCAATCAACTAGGTTGCACATCCTACTCAGATTGTAATTGACTGCTACTGTAATTAATAAACATCTGATTATTAGAATTCCTCATTACTCTCCCCTCAAAGAGCTGGTGTTGGTCCTTACCTCTCCTGCTCCGCAATCAGGATATATGTCTGGAACAACCTCTGTATAACACCTGCTGTAGGTCTCACTGTTGGCCCTGATTTAGCAGAGTGTTCAAGTACATGCGTAGCTTAACCTGTGTGAGTACTGAACTCTTTGGGATACTCACATGCTTGAAATTTCACCACCCGTTGAAGTCAGTGATAAAGCTGTCATTGACTTCAGTGGTGCAGAATCAAGTTGCTACTTAGTCTCTGGCAGGAGGTACGGTTATACTCTCACACGGCATATTCTTCTTCGAGTGCTTCCTCATGTCGATTCCATAGTAGATGTGCATGCTTCCAGATGCACGGCTTCTGGAGATTTTTGTTTTAGAAGTACCAAGAGGGCTGGCTCTGGCACCCTCTGGAGCCCTGTGCATGTGCACTGGTATAGGAGGCACTGCCAGCTCTGAACCCTCTGAGTTTCTTCTTTCTGCTTGTGACAGTTACTGGATCTCCTTCTCTGTCTTGCGGTCACAAGTGCTTTGTAGTTGCTATTATAGTTGTTGTAAAATGCTGTTTTCTTTTTGTATATAGTTAGAAAATAGGAATTAGTAGTCCAGCTAAGGATATTCACCTTGGAATGGGGCTTGACCAGTTCTCTGGGCTTCAGGCTGTGTTCTACCTGCTACAAGCCCCTCCTTCTCAACGACCCCCATGGTAGTTGTTCAAAGGGCGTAGGGGTGATGTACAGAAGGAATAAGTATAATATCTGTAAGGGCTTCAGGCCATGAACCAAGGAGAGGGACATTCATCTGAAAGCCCTGTTGATGGAAGCAGCACTGAGACCAGCCTCAGAACCACCCTGCTCCAACTCAGTGCTGAGTATATGAGCGTCAGTGCAGAGCACTCCACCAGCACCGGGCCCTTCCCAGTGCTGCTCCACCTCGCCCACTCCAAAGAAGCAGCAGAAGCAGAAGTGCTTAGACAGAGGCTGTTCCCCAACAGCCAAAAAGGGCAAGGAGACAGGGTTGGGCACAGGATCCTTGTTGGGCCAGTTGCCCACCCATGTTGGAACAGCAGGAACCGACTTCTCCCCCTAAGGCTCTGAGCCCACTGAGGGAACCATCTCAGACTCCCGGGAGTGGAAGGGGGCCCCTCCAGCTAGTAATACCGTCGACTCTGAAGGCCTTTCAGGTGGCCAGGGACTTTGCCACTGCCTCTCAGTCCTCAAGACACCCCCAGCACTGGAGTTGGCATCAAGGTCTAGGGGAAAACCTGCAATGGATGCCCAACAGGCACTGCTCCCCTGAATCCTGGCACCAATCTATATCATCTTGACCCTGGTCACCAGCACAGCGAAGGTCCCCACCTTCATGGCACCTGCGCCTTTCGTCTCCAGCGCCGAGGCACCTGTCTCTGGTGGGCATCACTGATTCCGATCACCCCGGTACTGGACTTCATCTCCTGGCACTGGTCGTTGATGACCTGCCAATGGGCACCAATCCCCAGCACCCCATTCCCTGATGCTGCTCCATTCACCTTACCATCGGCTCACACCACCAGAGCGGCACCACACCCCAGGAAGTCTGGTGCTGATCTCCCTCCCGCTGGCCGCATTCTCCAGCACCACGTTACAGCCAGATGGAAGCACTGTAGGCTCCAACTTGGTCCCCAAGGAAAGATCCACACTCCTCAGACTTGGAAGGGGAACCTAACCCCGAACCCTGTCAGCACTGATCATCAGGGGCACAAGTTTTTAGTGCTCGTCCCTCTCACAACTGCACAGACACAGCTCAGGCTGCTGGGGCATATGGCAGCCTGCACTTAAGTGGTACACCACATCCGTCTTCACCTCAGACCTCTACAGTCATGCCTCGCCTTGGTATACACCCCAAGCAGACAAAAGTTTGGACTGTGTGGTCACAGTTCCACCTCATGTCCTGAACTGGTGGACAAAACCATATTCAGTGATGGAGGGAATGCCCTTCAAGGGGTTATTCCCTGTGGTGACACTAGTCTCTGATGCCTCAGACTTAGGATGGGAAGCCCACATCAACAATCTCAGCACACAAGGGATCTGGTAACAGGAGGACCACAGTCTCCATATAAATGTCAGAGAGCTCAAGCCAATATGTCTAGCTTGTCAGGTATTCCTTCCCTATGTAATGGGCAGAGTGGTCCAGATTCGAATGGACAATACCACTGCAATGTTCTACATCAATATGCAAGATGGAGCCCAATTGCCAGCCCTGTGTCAAGAAGCTCTTCATTTGTGGGATTTCGCTGTACAAAACAACATTCATATCGTGGTGCAATAAGGCAAATGTGATCCTAATAGCTCCCACATGGCTGTAACAGCACTGGTTCAGCGCACTACTGGAGCTATCAGCTGCACCCCTCTGGAACTGCCACTATGGCTGACCTTTCCCAGAACCATGGCCATCTTCTGCACTGGGGCCTAGCAACCTTGCACCCAACAGTAAGGCAGCTGCATGGCTGAATGTGGACAAGCAGGCTTGCTCAACTCAGGTTCAGCAGGTCCCGATGGGCAGCAGAAAGCGCTCTATGAGAGCGACATATCTGGCCAAATGGAAAAGATTCTCCTGTTGGGCTCTGAGCAAGAAAATCTCCTCTTACCAGGCTTCAGTTCAGTCCATATTAGACTACTTGTTGCATCTTAAACATCAAAGTCTAGCTTTCTCGTCATTAACGGTTCACCTGGCTGTCCAGGGTAGACCAGTTTTTTCCCAGAACTTGACAATCGGATTCCTTACAGACCTGGAGAGACTTTATCCTCAAGTCTGAGATGTTATACCTCCGTGGGATCTGAACCTAGCTTTATCAAGACTCACAGGTCCCCCCTTTGAAGCCTTGGCCACCTGCCCTCTGCTGCAGCTTTCAAGGAAGGTTGCCTTTCTTATGGGGATTATCTTGGCACTGGGGGTCTCCAAGCAAAGAGCACTCACTTTGGAACCACCATATATGGTGTTTTATAAGAACAAGGTCCAGCTGCAACCGCACCCAGTCTTCCTACTGAAGGTAGTGTCACAATTTCACAATAATTAGGACATATTCCTCTTTGTGCTCTTCCTGAAACCACAGAGATCTAATGAGAAATGTAGGTGGCAGACCCTGTACTTTAAATGGGCCTTGGCCTTTTACATCAAGAGGATTAAACCCTTCTGCAGATCCATGCAGCTCTTCGTTGCATTGGCGTAAAGAATGAAAGGCCTGCCGGTTTCCTCCCAAAGGATCTCCTCGTGGTTAACCCCCTGCCTCAAGTTCTCTTATGAGCAGGCAAAGGTGCCTCCACTAGTGTTTGTTACTGCCCACTCTACCAAGGCTCTAGCCTCATTGGCAGCCTTCCTGGCACAGATGCCAATCCAGGATATCTGTAGAGCTGCTACCTGGTCCTTTGTCCATACCTTTGCATCCCATTACACCATCATCCAGCAGGCTGGGTTGATGCCAGCTTTGACAGAGCAGTGCTTCAGATGGCACATCCATGAATTCCAAGCCCTCGATACTGTTTGAGTCACCTAGCATGGAATCGACATGAGCAAGCACTCAAAAAAAAACCAAAAAAACCCCTGAACTTTCATAACTGTTGTTCTTCGAGATGTGTTGCTCAGGTCCATTCCATGACCTTGCCATCAACTCCAACAATGGGGATGGAGGGCAGAAGGAACTGAGAGGATTCAGGGTCAGTGGTGCCTCATATACCAGCGCATGAGTGCAAGGCACCAGAGGGTGCCGTAGCTGGCCATATGGGTACTGTTAAGGCAAAAATCTCCAGTAGCCGTGCACCTGGGTGCGCATCCAGCTACCATTGAATGGACATGAGCGACACAGCTCGAAGAACAACATGAAAGGTCAGTAACTGTTTTTTTCCATAATGCTCTCATTATATACAGCTTAAAATGTATCATAACTATATGTAAAACAGTTTCCTCTTATATTACCTTCTTATGTTGGCAGATAAGCACCTTTCTCACACCAGGGTACTTGTCACTGCAGCAAAGTCTATTCAAGAACTACTTTTGCTTAGGGGAACTTTGAGAACTTGCTTAGGAACAGTTAGAGGGCTTTTACACTCAGTTCTGTCTTTTGGCCTGGTGCTCTGAATCTCTTGCATATACAACTGCTGTACTTAATTTCTTCTCCTGCTAATGATTTTCTTTAATGTGATCCATATCCTGTGTCATTTTTTCTAGTTCATCATCATGGGAGTAAAATGTTACGTTCGGAATCAAACTCTTCAATTACCACTCAGCCTACCATAGGTTGGCAAACCTCTCTCTTTATCTCTCCTGCTCTTTCTTTCTCTTCCTTTCATTCACACTTTTGCTTTAATATATATGTTTAACTGTATGCTTCCCCCATCACATTTGGCTTAACATTTTTCTATGTAGGCTGATGCTTTACAGGCTAAATTTTTTTGACACACTAGAAAAGTGTTTCAAAAACAATTGTTATTCATTCTGATACAATAAAATACTAACATGCTACACATCTGATTCTTGTGGAACATTCTCTCATATGTGCCTGTAGAGCTTAGCTATCGATTACCTCATTATAGCTTGGGTTTTGTGTTCATCATTGCATGTTGCCAATCTTCAGTAATTCATATTTTTACAATAAATAAATTTGCTGCTTTTCTGCCATTTGTACTTGGCAATTTTTTCTGCACCATCCAAGCAAGTGTTATTTATTATGCGTAGTTGTAGTGTTAGTCAAACAGGTCATCAGGTTGTGTCTATGCGTTAACAGTGGGTTGATTAACAATGACTTAGCATGTTGAGCATTCCATTATCATGCTGACTTCCTTTGACAGTGGTTCATTCCTGCTGGACTAAGATGCTAGAATAAGCATGTTCTACACATGAACTGTTGTGTGTCCAAAGTGAATGCATTACCCAATAATGCATTTTGTTTGTTGTTATACTGTGCTGGAGATAGCATGACAAAAGAGGTGACAAAAAGACTTCTGACTGATCTGCATTGCTGACTTCTACCTTCCCCCCTTTGATGTGCTTCAGCTAAAGGGAGGACAAACATGGAGCTGCGTGAAAAATTCATTTTGGCAGATGCTGCTAGTCAGAATGTGGCTGCTTTCCGAACAAGAGGTCGTAGATCACGACCTTCTTCAAGGGGTGCTTCTCCCAATAGATCTACTTCTATATCAAGCCAGGCTGGCCCGGGAGCTTCACCACAAGCAGTTGCTACAAGTACACCCAAGGTATGACTAAATACATGCCACTGCATTAATCAACAAAACAAAACAAATCATCAACTCTTTTGCAACAGTGGAAAAGTCTCCCTTTCATTATGGTGTAGTGTGAGCCAATCAACAGACAGAGAATGCATTTTGAAGGGGCAAATATGCACCTCTCCACTGCATTTCAAAAATAAATCACAGGTCCTCTTTTTACAGATTGTTTGTCGTCAACTCTTTCTGCTTTGTTCTGATTTCTTTTTTTTTATTTTGGAAAAAGAATGAAATATGGTCTCTGTATCCAATGTCTCTCCATGACATTGTTTTCCATCTATTGTCCTTCATATTTTGATTTGCCATTGTTTCATACAGACACCCCATCATTTAACACGCAATTATGGTAAACCATGGTTGACAAACAGCAAAACGTCAACTCCTTCTAAACCATCAGAGTCCTCAGAATATCAAGGGTCATCTGCAGAGGTACCGTAAGGATAGAGATTCTAGTGTAATGAACTTCCTTCACTAAAACTAGCAACTCACTAACAGTCATTACAGTTCTTTGCACAGCTGCACTGTACCTTGCATATTAATACACTCTCCTTTAGACCTCTGTCACATATTTTATATTCTTTTTTCTAAACTGTAATTGATCTTTTATTCAGTGTGTTAAAAATATATTAGAGTCTTAAGGAAATTCTCCCTATGATTCTTGATGAGTATATCTTTAAAGTATAAATGATCAATAATATTAAAATAGAAAGTAACAATGTGATGCCAGTTGGGATGATGAAATTTAGAAAAATCCCCCCTATCTTTCACTTTGGTTTATAGGTAGCATTTCATGAACTCCTTTCCCAAAATTGTTTCCTATATGCTTATAATTTACTGTGGACTCATAGTATGCAGATATGAGAATACATTATTACCTTCAGTATGAAGTCACTCACTGAGGAAATGCTGTTCCATTGTGAGTAGGATGGCGTAGGAGACTGATAATTGGATATAAATCCTTTCAGCAGTTGAAGTTCAGCTTATGCTAGTAATAATCCACAATTGCTATAATGCAGCTTGACAAAACCCTCACCAGGATTATTTAGCTGAGGATTTAGCTGAGGATAGTCCTACTTTGAGCAGAGGGTTGGACTAGATGACCTCCTGAAGTCCCGTCCAACTCTAATATTCTATGATTCTATGAATCTAATGATATCCTTGTTCGTTGACTTCTGGAAAATGAGTTTGATGGTCTCATTTCCTGTGCACACTACAAGAAACACCACTGAACATTGTAGTTATTAGCACCCGTGTTGGCAATCAGACTGTAGGGATCAAGGTTTGGGTGGACGTGGAGCCTAAAGGCCTGATCCAATGACAGTTGATGTCAGTGGATACACTTCAGTTGGATCAGACCCCAAATTGTCTTCTCACTCCTAAAAGTTGTCATTCTAGGTCACATTTAGGGCACATCGAGGGTGGGAAGCTGACACTATCGCTGACTCTGGTATATCTCTTCCAGACATAAATAGAGGACTTCAATGTCCAGTGCTGTTAGCTTGGTACTTTTCAATGCTAATTTCACATAACTCTGTATGGCTTTGCTCAGTGATGTATGGCTTTGCTCAATGATGCATAAAGTCCATAGAGATCCTTTTCACTCATTCTTTTTGTAATAATATATATTACTTTACACGTTTAGGTCTATTGCTTTGAAATATTAATAAGATTTAATCCTAATGTAGAGTTTAAACAGATGTTAATTTGTAATGCATTTGCTTTCATTTTCTTTGGTCCCTTAGTTGTTAACCAAATAGCCGTATAAGATTAATTGATGGTACTTAAAATCAGAGCTGGAATTTGTAGTACAGGAAGACCAATGAAAAGTCAAGTTTTTGTTGAATTTGCAATCAAATGAGAACACGTGGCATTAATTTAAGAACTTCCACGTGCAATAACTGCCACTAGCAGTGACTTGGTCATCATTGCAGAAAGGTATTATTTTACTTCTTAGGGATAGTCCCTGATGGAGTAATGGGATACTGCATAGTGTCTCCAGAGACAGTGGTGTGTCTGGGACAGAGCTGTAATGGCCTTTAATACATCTCCCAGCTGCTGCAAGTGTGGTCTGTAGTTTCAATGAATTTTTTAAAAGATTTAATTTTTTCAAAACCCAGTGCTTTGAGGTTGCAAGGGGCAGAAGTGTCTGAAGAAGGTAGTGTTATTTCAGGCATTCATAGTGACTGATAGGCTACATCTTTAGCCTGTTTTAGTGGCTTAGTCCTTTTATGTTGACTGACTCAAAGTGATTGTTGTGATTTTCCCGAGGGGCTGATGTGATGTGCAGATTTCAGTAAATAAGGGGAAGATTTTCTGAGGCATAAATGGCAGTTGTGTGCCCAACTCCAGTTGTGCCCTATCTCCCCCTGAATAAATAAAACAAGTTTCATCCTAGGCAGGCCACCAACAGAAGAGTCACTGCAGAGCCCCTACTAATTCAGGAGCTAGAAAAAAAGCAACGCAAGCTTATGGGTGGAGAAATTCTGGAGAATATAAGGTCATAAAGAAAAAATTATTTTAAAACTAAATTAGGGTCTCACATTTTGTTCTGTTCTGGTGCAGAAAGGTTCCAAATCCGATGATTTGGGGGTTTTCAAAATTTCATAAGTGTGCTTTTTTCACCAAAATCTTTAAATGAAAACGAGA
This sequence comes from Mesoclemmys tuberculata, assembly GCA_007922155.1. NCBI lineage: Eukaryota > Metazoa > Chordata > Testudines > Chelidae > Mesoclemmys > Mesoclemmys tuberculata. The sequence continues at coordinate 87,062,522 of ML675604.1, forward strand.
GCATTCCACACCAATAACCATGAACAGGGTGGCTTAGACCAGAGAGGTTCATAAAATGAATTTGCTACTCTCTAGTAATACGCTATGTACTGTACCCTCAACTAACCTAATATGCTAAGCTAATTAAATATACAATGGTAGCATCTGTTTTTTTTAAAAATACATTGATACATAGGTAAAGAATGTTGTTATGTTGATGCTAAGTAGACTGAATTATTTTATAGCTGGACCAGTTTAGGCCCTAAACGTTAAAAAAACTGGTTGAAGTTATTCTCATTCCTCAACGTTTCTCTGATGAGTCCTGCCAAGAGTTTGTACTTGGCATGGAAGTTCTGAAGATGATGATAGCGTTCCAAATTCACAGCCACTCAATACAGCTCAGTCGTGACAGAAAAAACAACTGTATTTGTCTTACGTAGGGAACACCAATACAGGGGAGTAAACTTAGACTGCCGGGATACCTGTCAGGGAAAGGGTTCCACTCTGGAGAAGACAGCAGCCTAATATCAACAGCAGCTACCAGGGTTCGAGCGCAGTTTGCTGGTGAGTGCTTTGATTTTTGAGCTTGAGACAATGCACACTGCAAAGATTGCCCCATGGAGAGAAAACATGGGGACAGACTGAGATTGTGCACATCTGTGCTAATGTGTGAATTGCAATATACCAGACACCCGCGGTGTATAATGGTTCCCCAAGTAGCCACTAAGGAAACATTTAAAAGCAAAAGGGCAGATTCTGGACTGTATCTGCACAGCTCAGATGCACTGGAGAGTGGTTGTCCTGCAGGGATCTAGCTGTGATCATGAGCCACCTGGCCCTGATGAAAATAAGAGTTGTAGGGCATCAGCTGTAACTTACACCACTGGTTTAAGGGCCCTGAGGAATATTACACCAGTGGATAAATGGTAGTAGCTGAGCTCTGTTCCTCTCTGCCCACATTGCAAAGGATGAGTTTGGGTGGCTGGCATAGGAGGCATCAGAGCTACTTCCACCTGCTTTCAGCACTTACAGTGTGCAAAGTGGACTTAGAAGGACTGGAGAAACTTACCCAAATGGTTCCTATCTTTTTAACCTATTACCATTTTCAGGGAGCAGTAGTTTAATGCGGATGTTTAGATCAGGCTTTCTTTTCATTTTTACAGTAAGCCAGATTTATTGGTATTTCACAAACATTTTGCAAATAATTAAAAATGAAATTTACTCTATATAACTTTATTCCATGTAAGGTTCTTGCAATTTTTCCACCTGACACGTGACCTGCATTGACGCAAATGAAAGATGTTATGCATGTGTTGAATAAGCAAAATTTCGCTTTACCAGGCCTTGTATACATTGACTTCTTCATTCATCCTCTGGATAGAAGGAAATCATTCTAAACAGTATGAACATGTTGCATTGCTTATTCCTTGTTTGTTTATTTCTGTGATACAAATAGTGCATTGTATCTTACAACTTTATGTCCTCGCAGTGAAGAAGGAATTTACAATTCTGCTAGTGCTTAATACGTAAGTCAAAAGAGAGACCCACATTCTTTTGCAGCATCCATGTTGCCCATGCAAAATTCCTGATGAGCATGCAGAAGTCAGAAACTGACCATCTATATCTGGAGTAATTTAGAAAGATGGGGTTGGCAATTAGCTACTGGTATAATGCAAGACTAATGAGTTGATAGAAGCTGCCAGGATAATACTTTTTTATGAGGAAAGCTAGCAGCTGAGTTTTACACCTCTGCATTTAATCAGACATTCCGTTCTCTTTATTAGGAGAAATAGCATTGCTTTATAGACTCGTAGATTTTCAAGTCAGGACCATTTGATCATCTAGTCTGACCTTCTGTATAACACAAGTCAAAGAATTTCACCAGTAACTCATCCATCAAGCTCATACTTTGTACATGAGCTAGTGTCCAGTTACGAGAAGGAGCCAGCCATGCAAGCGCTTGAATGGGAGTGCTAAGCGCAAGCAGCTTGGAGAATCAGACCCTACATATTTTCCCTAAAGACTACATACTGAATTCACTCCCTGCATGCCCATGGAAGTTCCAGGGGTGGCTTATGAAATGTTTCAGGTTCTAAGTGTGTAAAAACACTCACTAAATATCACTTGTTCAACATCATCTCTCTAATGCTGAGGGACATCTTTCCCCTCTCCTTACAGACACCAGAAGAACTCCAAGTAGACCTGGAAGCCGAGCAGGAAGTAAGGCTGGCAGTAGGTCAAGTAGCCGCCGAGGCAGTGATGCATCTGACTTTGACATTTCAGAAATCCAGTCTGTGTGTTCAGATATGTCAGAGACTGTTCACAATGCCAGCCGACCACAGCCCCGAGCAGGTTCTCGGCCTGCATCAGCCAAGCCTTCCAAAATTCCCACTCCCCAAAGGAGGCCACCAGTCAACAAATTGGACAAGTCCTCCAAGAGATAATGGGATGGGCTCAGTAAAGGTCTTTTGCCTTGTGCGTTAAATATTTAAGTTTGTAAGATGTAAAATATTATGTAGAAATTACTGTGAAATATTGCAAGAGGTGGATTTTTAATTCTGCAGATGGCCTTATTTGTGTATTTGTCTTTTTATTTTATGTGTATAATTTTTGTCAGATTTTGATTGATTGTTTATGCCATATCCTAAGTGAAGGGGGAAAGAGTTTTAATGTAAACTAACGGTTGTACACAGTAATGTGTAGAAAGTAGACTAAAACAACTCCCGAACATGCAGTGTACGAATGTACAGTTAAGTCTCTGCAACCTCAGTCAGATAGGCCTATCACTCCATCATTAGTTAACAGTAAAGGATACCTCATGATTTTTCTTTAAAAAAAAAGAAAGAAAAAGCCAAAAGACAGAATTACACATTTTGAGCTAACTAAAGGAACTCTAAAGGATCTATGTCAGACTTACCAAGGAATAAAAAACACATTCACACTACAATTATTCATGCAGCATCTCTTTGAGAACTCACAGAAAGTTACTTAAGCACTTGCCAGTCATATGATACTCCAATATCTTGCAGCATTTCTGTGCCATTGCTTTAAATGAGGCCAGACACATTCTGGATATTAGAACTACTATACTGTAAGAAATCAATATAAAAGTGTGTTCATGTAAATGTGAGGTTTTCTTTTGCTTGAGTGGATGGTAGCACTGTATCATTGAACTCATTTTGTATCAAAGCAATTTTGCTTGCAGGAAGCTATGAAATAAAATACGTCCCTTAACTTTCTTGCTGTTCTATTTCTTATTTCACAGGGAAATATTGTTCTGCAATATGTTTTAGGGAATAAATAATCTGAAATGACCTATAATTACTTTGAATCATACACTCTAATGTAATTGTCCATTTGCCAGCAGCCAAATTTTGGTCATCTACTGTATTTATTTAATAAAACATTAACTTGTACATGTCAAATAATATGAAATTGTAATTTATTTTGTGTTGACAGATATTTTCTTTGGACTAGAGTATAGCACCACTGTGCCATGAATGAAAGTGAGGGAGACTAGGAGAGTGTCAAATATTTAATTTTGGTGTTCAAAGATCATTTTAATAGGCATAAATGGTTGCTTTTCTTTTCATTAGAAAAGGATGGAACTCTTTCCATAAACAACTGCGGAACTAACAGACAGATGTTGCCGTAACTATTAACTAAATCCCCAGAAATGTCAATTGCCTTTTAAGGACACCATGAGTCGCCACTGGAAACTTGGGCCTGGATTCCTGGCCAAGTAGTTTAAAACTCACTGAGGTGCTGTGATTCCTATACAAGAAAACTCTGCCATTGGAATGCGTTTTGTAGGGCAGAACTGAACTATGCCCGGTCCTTTATGGTAACCCGGTCAGCTACCTTTCCAGTGAGCCTGCCATTTGATGATAAAGCTGAGAATTACTTGCAGCTATTGGTGATGTTATTTGGACTCTCTGATCATTTGCACAGTTGGGATGTAAGTTTACATCGACTTCTAAGCTGATCTTGCCTGTATTCTGGCATGGGCTGTCTGCAGGTACAGAAACTGAGTCACAGAATCAAAGTTCAGAAGAGATGGAAGAATAGAATAAAATTCAAGCAGAGTAAATCCTGTCTCCACTGCAGTCAATGGCAAAACTCCAAGTGTGAGTGCATAGCCATCCAACTGGAAGCAATGGCTGTGGAACAGAGATAGTAAAGAATGCCTATAGAAACCCCTAACTGAGGAAGGAAGGAGTAGACACAACAAACATGAGAGTGATTCCTTAGGAAGGAGGCACATGATACAAGCTGGGAAGAGACTCCACCAGATTTTCTCAGTCCTTCCTTTAGCAGGTGTGACGGCTGCTCTGCGAGCTGATGGACCAAATAAGCAAAGGAATTTGATTAAGTTGTTCCGGTGATCGCCAGATAGTGAAGCAGGAAGGAGTGCGTGCATGTCAGACGCGAGACTTCAGGCCAGGTGCTCAGTCATGGTAAGCATGGCAAGAGTGGGCCCTCCAAACCACGTGGATGTCATAGAAAAAGACGGGAAGCTCATATTACAGACAGTGAGTGTAGGGGCAACCCAGCATCTTGCTGCAGCAGGTCAGGGAATAGCTACACTTATTCCCCCACCACTACAGCTCACCGTCTCCTGTGCTGCATTAGCTTTCCCCAGCTGACCTCCCCTATTGCTGCTGCCCACTCAATCACGTCTCCTCCCCAAAACACTAAAGACAAACCAGGAGCAAGTCTAACTACCTTAGGAACTGACATGGCTCCTATGATTATAGTATCTGAGCATCTCCCCATTTTTTAGTTTATCCTCACAATGCCTCTGAGATAGGGAAGGGCTCTTATCCCCATTTTACAGACAGGGAGCTGAGGCACAGAGAGACTAAGTGACTTACCCAAGGCTTAACAGGAAGCCTGTGGCAAAGCATTAAACCCCCATCTCCCAAGTCCCACAGTAGTGACCTAACCACTCTGCCACCCTTCCTATCTGCTGCTGAGGAAGATGATGAAGAATTGTCTGCTTTCACTCATGTTGTGTACATCATTTCTCAAACTTAATGTTTTTATCTGAAGAATATTTATCTGGATTTTTGTCGAGCCGAAACAGAAAAAAGTAATAAAAATGGGGAATACCCCCCTTCTAAACCTTATCTGTAGAGTTTGCTAATACTAAGTACCCTATCTGGATATATGGTAATACTCCAGATGAGGCACTTTTTCCTTCCTTCCTTCTGGCACATTTCAACTTCTTTGGTAATTTGAAAACACCCCGCGTTTGGTGTTTGTGTACTAAGTGTGAAGTGCTGCCCTGGAGTGGGGGGGGAGAAGGGCTCAACACCCCCCACCAAATTCCTCCTCTGTTCAGTCAGACTAGAAGAAGAAAGAGACTGGATAAAGGTGAGTTCTGCTGACAGCTCCAGGGCAAAGATGCATTTTCCCCGTTTGTGAACCTCCCCCCCAGCTGTAGCAATGGCAGCTGAGCTCACATTCTGCCAGGCCGGGAAGTGGCTAAAGCTATGTCTTTTGCTGATATTATTACTTATATATCTTGTGCCCGTCCTGTGCACCGATGGGATAGGAGTCCTGTTGGAAAAAAATAGTGATTGTGGCCGGTCAAGCAGTGTGGCCAAGTGGTTAGGGCATTGGACTAGGACTCAGGAGACCTGGGTCTCAAACTTTGCTCTGCCATTGGTTTGGTGGCTGACTTGTTCAAGCCACTGCTCTTTTCTATGCCTCAGTCTCCCCATCTGTAAAATGGGGATGATAATACTATTGTCCCTCTATAAAACACCTGGAGCTCTACGGATGAAAAGCACTTGGTATTATTATATGAGCTATGCATTGTTATAGCACCATATAAATACAGGCTGGTAACGTACTTGCCCAAGGGGGGAGGGTGACTTTAAGTTTCCGTGGATGCATCAGTCTTTATTTACTTGATGACAAATTTATCATGTTTAATCATAACATGCCTCTCTCCGCCTCCCGTGCAGCTGCAGGGTTGGAACTGTGACCCTTTATTGTTACAACACCAACAGCTATCGTGAGCCGCAGGACTCACTGTCAAGCACCGGGAGAAGGCTGCTTTCATAAAGGAGAGGCTGAAACAGTCGCCATCTGCATGGTACATTAGGGTGGGCAATGGGAGCTCAGCCCAATGATCTCCCTACTGCCCTGGGAGGTGGGAAGTTCCTGCTCTGTGTAGAACCCTAGAAATGGGGGGCTCCTAAGGTCACATGCAAGCTCTGGAGAGGGAGCCCGGTGTAGCCCAGCTCTCTTCCTTCCTGTTGCCACTTCACTATTTCTTCTCAAACAGCTCCCAGGTGTTTGCAGCGTAGTATCTGCGGTTGTTATTGGGACAGTAGCAGAGCCCCACCTTTAAAATGTTTGTGTGCAGCCTTCCACGGTTTTGCTAAAAATGCAAATCACAGCAGGGAAATGACAATTTGAATATATCTCGGTCAAAGCTGAACAGAACTTCCTGAGACCAAAAACAAAAAAAAAAAAAGCAGGGGGAGGGGGTATCTCTTTCACAAAAGGACTTTCTCTGCAGAATTTCAAAGGTCTGCCACAAGCAACGGAGGTGTGGGAGCTCCTATAAAAAAGGTAGCAAGAATCTTTTATAATAGGCAACCTAAAAGAGGCTGTTACCAATTCTTCCTATAATAAGGCTTTCATGTTTTGTTACAGAAGGGAAAAGTGAGCAGAATAGGTAAATTAATCAGAGGCAGTGCATGAGTTTTAATAACTCAAATTATAAATAAGTTGTATTAAAATACATTGTGCCTAACGTTGCTGAGATATTCTGTGTGCACTCTGGCGCTCCTTGGGTTGAGACATGATCAGCATTTGGACCTAAGAAATAGTGACCGGTAACCTTAAATGGAATTGAGTAATTCAGTGGCTATTTGGTTTGAGTACAATTGTTTGTAAATTGGCTGAATTGCAGCTTGTAAAATGATAGGACATGTATTTGGAGGAGGTAATGGGTTGCGTGATTCAGCTAACATCATATCTGAGTAATTGGGCAAGAGTTAACAGACAGCTTGATTGAAAACTAGCAGATTTGTGCTTAGGCTCTTTTGGAAAAAACACTCCAAATATAGAGTTTAAGAAGCACCCTTCCTGTTGGCATTTAAGCTCCATGTCACAACTATATTTAGTATATGTAAAGAGTGTAACACCAGGGAAGATATCCAATGGGCAGTTGTGCTTCTAAATCCCATAGGCCTTTTTGAAAATCTCCCCATGACTTTCAGCAGGAAATTCAGATAGATGCGAGACCCCACATTCCCTGCTGTTTTGCTCCTTCACTAGCCTTTGATACCTGCACAAAGCCAGCCACCTGCACCTGGTTATGAAATCCCGCTCCCTCTGCATTCTCTGTTCACTTACACTGATGGTAGTAATTATGCACCCACTTTGTAGGGGTACGAATGACTACACAATGTGCAAGGCAGGGGGGCAGGCAGCCCCCAGGTGTCCAGAGGACCTGACCTACTCCAAGGTTTTCACCATTGAAGGGTTTACCTCATTCTTTTCAAATGTCCTATAAAAGTCCCATGAGCTGTAATAAATAAAACTCCACAAAAGCTTGAAAAATTAATTGCATTGTTTGTTTCAGTTGGGTCTTTTATGCCCAGTTGAACTTGGGCTGTTGATAAATGGCTTCTGTCTGGAATGTAGACGGGGAAAAAAGAGAGACAAGCAGGGTGAGGTAATATCTTTTATTGGATCAACTTCACTTGGTGTGAGAGAAAGGCTTTCCTTCATCTACAGTGTGTCTGTCATATCCTGGGACTGACACAGCTTACAACTGCACTGCATACAACAGGGGAAACCAGTTGTTTTAAGTTCTGGGCCCAATGCATATTTACTTATAAAAATATATTCACTTAACCAGATCCTTTTCTATTAGTATTTAAAACTAAAGCAGTGTAGGGTTGATTACATAGAGGATTGGTGGGAATGGAAAGGCAATTGTTTTAAAGTTCAAACTCTGGTTTGCTTTTAGAAGCAATTTAATAGGTTATTAGGGATGTGCACGTGCAGAATCCAACCCGATGTGCAGTGTTCACATCCCTAATGATCTATTAAATTATTCACCTTCTGTAGTTGTGTATGTCTGTGCAACGGGAGTGGAAAAGACTGGCAGCTCAGAATGGAAGTGTTCCACGCCCACTTTACCCTAGTGACAGTGACTCTCCAAGGGGCCAGGCAGAGAGAAAGATCCACTGTGTTAGCAGGGGTGGGCAAGTTGCAGTTTCTCTGTATTGTATAGAACTTAGCACCTCAGCGAGCCTTGGCTGAGGACAGCTGACAGCAACAGTGCTACCTCTCCTCACTGAGTTACTGTGTTTCCTTTGCTGGGTATATTTTCATCATGTGATTGGTGCTTTGACCTTCCCAGGGAAGCAGCAATTTTTTTGAATTTAAACGAGCACACTTACATTTTCTGTCCCATACGTATTGTTCTGTAACGAAAACACAAATGCTGCTTTCCCCAAAGAGATGGCAGTTGGGCTGAACTTGTGCTGACCTTTGCGACTTCAGCATTCCTCCATTGCCTCTGCCCGGCTGTAATGTACAGCTGCCTGCTATTCTGGGATGCCTGGCAGTTTGTCAAAAGTGGCCCTTCATGAGGTGGTTGCTCATTGTTTCAGAGAATGCTCTCGATGATTGTTAGGCTGACTCAGGCGCTTTCAGAATTTGAAAGGCTTCCTCGAGTCCACTGATGTGGTTACTTCTTGAGACAGACAGACTATTTGCCATGGTTTCCTTTTACAGCATAATGCCCCACACAGTGTTTATCTGTCATTGATCCTAAACACTGGGGATATGAAATAGCAAAGAAATAAACCTTCCTTTTAATCTTATTTCCTTTCATATTGTTTCCCTTTGTTGTGTTGTTTTTGCCCAGCTAATAAGGTCTCGTGTTCACTGATTCTTCCCGGGTTTTTGTTTTTGCTCTTAATAATGCAGACAGGTTTGTGAGTTTAAGCGGGCGCTGGCTAATAAACAGGGTGTGCTTGATCAATCGTGACAGTTTAAACCCTTGCATAAGCACTTGCTATTCTGTAACCTTCATGTGTTCCATGCAAATGAGAGCTTGCCTTCTCCTCAAAAGGCCCTTTCTGTTTCAAATGACGTGCTGTAACACTCCAGTCACACAGCTGTGATTTCATCCAGTAAAGTAAACAAAGATGATACTGGCTCAGATCCTCAACTGCACATATGCAAGAAACATTGGCAGGACCCTTTGCTAATCACAGGGGTAACAATACCCAGGTTTCTGACTTCCTAGCAGCAGAATTCCCAAACGTGCAAATCTGCTGGACACGAGAGGAAATATCTACCTGGTTATGAAGAGAGCTGGTGAGTGAGCAGAGCAGTGTATGTCAGAATGAGCTTGTCCCACCATGTGGGCAAAGTTTTCCAGGTCTGGAGGCTCTGTCATCTGCTGTTTTGTCCCTTGCAATGAGGACTTGCAGGATCAAGACCTGAGCCTCCTGCCAGATCATTTTAGAATTGAAAAAGCCTCCATTTTCTGCCACTGGGATGGCCTGTTCAGAGACACAAGCTGCTCCGACATGCTGAGCAATGGCTTATTTCAGGCATGTTGCTGGGTTGTCATGCAATAGCACACGTAGTTCCATAGCTCTTCTGGCATTTCAGAGGTCAACATATGAGAAACTGGCCAGTGGACACAACCCCACAACTTTTTTCCTGTATCACAATCCCTGGCAGAGAATTTGGATTCCACCGAAGTCCAGGGGTGGCTGCCTTGTGAAAGCTTAGCTCTAAGTTCCTTATAGGGAGATCAGTTTAAAGGAATTCTGTAACCTTTCATATATTGATATTGTTAACTGTGGGGGGTTGTTTTGTTACTGTGGGTTTTTCCCTGCAAAATGAAGATTTTTTTGCTGCTCTAAACCCATATTAGAGTATTTGTGGTAAGGTGGCACTCTTGTGCAGGGTGTGAGAATGGAGTCTAAGGATGGACATCAGCAGTAGAAAAAAATTACTGAGAGAGATGTGGCAGGTCATTGAAGAAGTGATGGATTAGACATGCCAGGAAGTGCAGAGAGAGGATGAATTGTCTAGAAATCTAAGATCTTGCTTTTGGCACTGTAACGAACTCAAATGATATCTTCTTTCTATTTTATTCTATGCAGGTTCTTATGCCATCCTCCTCACCATAATATCTGAGTGCCTTCCAGTACTGCAATAAGTGACTAACAAACATCTGTCATGTGTGGCTCTTTCTTTCTCTTGTCCTCTCCCTAGGGGGAGACCCGTGTGCAGTGGAGACTTGGGGTAGGACTCTTTTCTCTTTTTCGTTTGTTTATATTAGAGAAGGCAGGTCAAAGAAAATGCTGACCATCTTGTTCTTAGAGTGGAAGGTGGTGAGGTCTTCAATGGACCTTAGTTGCTATGGGAATTCATTTCACAGCCTCAGACTAGCTCCAGAGAAGTCACTGTCTCCTGCATAGGTGAGTTTTTCCCTTGCTGTGCCAAAGTAGCCATTCCTCATCATGCAGCTGTGATTTGAGTTGGATTAGCTTTGGTAGAGTGTAAAGACAGATGTGAAATGGTAACTCTTTCTTTTGCTGTCATGATTTTGTCATAAGGGCAGATGGAGACATCTGGGATAGAAGATACTAGCCAACTTGAGAAGACTACAGCAGCTCCAGAGGAGGAAGGAGAACCAACTGTTCTCCTTCGAGTGATTGCTCATACGCATTCCACTTAGGTGTGTGCGCGCCCTCGTGCACAGCTCTCGGAGAACTTTTCCCTAGCAGCCCCCGAAGGGGCCGGTCTCAGCGCCTCCTGGAGTGCCGCCCTCATGCGGTGGTACATAGGGCGCTGCCGGCCCCTCCCCTCCTCAGTTCCTCCTTTCCGCCCGTGACGGCCAGTTGAGAACAACCCCTGCTCTCACAGATTTTCTTCTTTGCAAAAAGTGAGTAGCTAGTTAGCAGTTCACCCTGAACTGAGTTAGTTTATACTTAGTTAAGGTTTTTTTAGTTAGATAGGAGAGCCTTCGGGCTCTAGGCAACCCGGCTATGCCGGGCTCGCCGGGGTTTAAACCCTGTGCTGGCTGCGGGAAGGTTTTTCCCGTCAGCGACCCCCATGACCGTTGCTTAAGGTGCTTGGGGGAACAGCACCGTAAAGATCGATGCCACATTTGTAAGTCCTTCAAGCCTCGGAATCAAAAAGAAAGGGACGCGAGGCTGAAGGCATTTTTGATGGAGTCCGCGTTAAGTCCAGCGTCCGAGCCGTCGCGGACCACCCCAGCACCGAGTGTGTCCTCGGTGCGGAGCGCACCGCCGGCACCGGAGGCCCCGGTGCAGAGAAAGAAGAAGCGCCGTCCGCGCTTGCAGCGCTCCCCCGCACCGCAGGAGCGGCCGGGGTCGAGCCCGGAGGTGCTAAGGCTCTCCGATGTGCTGCCTGCCCCTGCTCTGGCACCGGTACTGGCACCGACCAGGGAGGTACCTGACCCTTCCACACCGGAGGTACAGGACCCTTCTACACCGGAGGTGTTCGAGGCAGCTCGAGCCTTGTTGGCCTTGCCCACGCCTCCGGCACTCTCTCGGCTGAGAGAGTCAGGGCCTGTGCTCCGGGGCAAACCCGCGCTGGGTGTCCCCGAAGGGTGGGCGGCCCCGGCACTGGAGGATAGGCCGCCCCCCACCCGACGCCGGAGAGTCGAGCTCGGCTCCTCTCCCTCCTCGTCCTCAGACGATGCGTCGAGGAACCGGTCCAGGTCCCAGCACCGCTCCAGGTCGCGGCACCGCTCTTCGACTTCGGATTCCAGCCCGGCACCGAGACGGCGCTCTCGGCACCACTCCCCAGCACCAAGGAAGAGGCATCACAAGTCGTCCCTCTCCCGGTACCGGTCTTCGTCATCGTCACCGTCGCCCCGTCGACGCCGTAGACGACGTCGCTCCTTGGGGTTGTTGCGTAACGGGTCTCGGAGCGTCTCTTCCCGGCGGCATCGCCGGCACCGATCTCCGGGCTCGGGGTCCCGGACGTGACGTCAGGAGCAGGTACTACCACCAGCACCACAGCTGGCACCGGCACCGCAGCCGGCACTGCAACCAGTACCGGCACCGACTTTCACGGCGGCACCGGCATTGCCCTCGGCACCGGTGCCACCCCTGAGCTGCCCTAGGGCCCCTGGCGGTGGCCAATGTGGGGCCCCTGGGCAGCCCAGATGGGGCAGGGAACTACGTTGGCCCCTTCCTCGGTCACCCAGTTACCTCCCCTACAGGCACCTTCGGTGCAGGAGGGGGACCGTTCCTCCGAAGAGGAGGAGGAGGACCCTGGGGAGGGCCCCCTCCACTGGACCCCACCACCTGTCCTATTCTTCGTCGCCGGACGAGGCGGTCATCAGGGACCAGGGGGTCCCTCTGATTGACTTCAGGGCTCATCAGGAGCTCCTGAAGCGGGTGGCTTCAAACCTTGGCCTGGAGGACAAGGTTCTGGAAGAAGAGGTGGACCCCCTCTTCGGGCATGTGGGGACACAAGGACCGTCAAGGGTAGCCCTCCCTGTCCATGAAAGGGTCCTGCGTCTGGCTAAGGCTGTCTGGCAGACCCCTTCCTCGGTCGCCCCCATGTCTAAGGGCACCGAGAAGTATTACGTGCCAGCCAAGGGGCACGAATACTTGTACACGCACCCTGCTACGGGTACTCTGGTTGTGGACGCAGCCAACCAGAAGGACAGGCAGGGGGCTCAGAGCGCCTCCCCTAAGAGCAAGGAGGGCAGGAGACTAGACCTTTATGGCAGGAAGATCTACTCCACAGGGGCACTCCAATTCAGGGTGGCCAATCATCAGGCCCTCCTGGGCAGGTATAACCTGAACTTGTGGGACTCCATGCGAAGGTTCGCGGAGTCCCTGCCCCAGGACCAGGCTGCGGACTTCGCTGTGGTCCTGGAGGAAGGCTTGACTGTGGCCAGTGCAGCCCTCCAGACTGCCTCCAACGCTGCGGACACGGCCAGTAGGGCAATGGCCTCCGCCGTCGCCATGTGGCGGGCAGTGTGGCTGCAATCCACGGACCTCAGGAGGTGCAGCACTCCATCCAAGATCTGCCATTTGATGGAGCCACCCTCTTCTCGGAGAGGACGGATGAAAAGCTGCATGCCTTGAAGGACTCGAGGGCAACGCTGCACTCTTTGGGTCTATACACGCCCCAGGCGGCAAGGTTACAAGCCCGCCAGCAGCCGCAGCAGCCGCCACAGCAGCAGCAGCAGCAGCAACCTAGACCACCGCCTAGGCCTTTCCCCCCCGCGAGGGGCAGGGATAGGAGCAGGGGCTCTGGACGGTGTGACCACACAGTGTCGTCCAATTCCTCTCATAAAGGACCCTCTCAGGGCTCCAAGGGTAAGAGAAACTTTTGACGGTCGCCCGAGGGTGGCATCGTCTTCCGTTCCCTGGTTTGCTCCCCGCCTTTCCGGGACAGGCTAAGGTCCTACCTCGGCCTGTGGCGGGTGATAACATCGGACCACTGGGTCCTCCGCACCGTGCGCTGGGGTTACGCCCTTCAGCTTCTGGCCTCCCCTCCCCACTCACCCCCCCCATCCCTCTTCAGGGACCCCTCTCACGAGCAGTTACTCCTTCAGGAGGTCCAATCCCTCCTACTCAAAGGAGCCATAGAAGCGGTTCCGCCGCTCGAGGTGGGGAAGGGGTTCTACTCGAGGTACTTCCTCGTCCCCAAAGCCAAGGGTGGCCTCAGGCCTATACTGGACCTGCGCAGGCTAAACAGGTTCATAAGGAAGCAAAAGTTTCGCATCGTGTCCCTAGCGTCCATCATTCCTGTCCTGAACCCAGGGGACTGGTTTGCCGCCCTCGATCAGAAGGATGCGTACTTCCATGTCTCCATCCTTCCCGCCCACAGGCGGTACCTAAGGTTTGTGGTAGCTGGTGCCCACTACCAATTTACGGCCTTACCCTTTGGCCTGTCTTCCTCCCCCAGAGTGTTTACCAAGTGTATGACAGTGGTGGTGGCCTTCCTGAGGCGCAGGGGGGTCCAGATATTTCCCTACCTGGGCGACTGGTTGATCAGGGGCAGGACCAAGTCACAGGTGCGCGAAGCGGTCTCCTTCGTCCAGACCACTTGCCATGCTCTGGGGCTGCTCATCAAGGAGCAGAAGTCAACGCTGTTTCCGGTACAGCGCATAGAGTTTATAGGGGCATCCCTAGACTCGGTGCGGGCCAGAGCCTCCCTCCCACGTTCGAGGGTCGAGGCCATGGCAGCGATCATATCACAGCTACAGAGGTGCCCCACGACGACAGCCAGGCAGTGCCTGCAGCTGTTAGGCCACATGGCCTCGTGCACCTATGTGGTAAGGTTGGCCCGCCTCAGGCTCAGGCCCCTCCAAGATTGGTTGGCCAAGGTGTATGTGCCCAGCAGGCACTCTTTGAACAGGGTGGTTACGGTGCCCCCCGCGGTGCTGGGGTCACTGAACTGGTGGCTGGACCCCGGGACAGTATTGGAAGGGGTTCCCTTCAGAGCCCTCACCCCCTCGGTCACCCTGATCACGGACGCATCAGACCTGGGGTGGGGAGCTCACATCACCGGTGGTCTGACCACTCAGGGACATTGGTCCCAGGGAGAGACTGCCCTCCATATCAATGTCAAGGAACTGAGGGCAGTCAGACTGGCTTGCAAAGTGTTTTGCCACTCTTTATTGGGGAAAGTGGTACAGGTCCTGACAGAGAATACTGCAGCAATGTTCTACATCAACAAGCAGTGGGGAGCGCGCTCCTCGGCTCTGTGCCAGGAGGCGCTTCGTCTTTGGGACTTGGCGGTGAGGTACGATTTCTGTTTAACTGCTTCTCACCTCCCCGGGGTCAGGAACGATGAGGCGGACCGCCTCAGCAGGTCGTTTCTACCCCAACATGACTGATCGTTGCATCCGGAGGTAGCGGCCAGGATTTTCCGCGAGTGGGGTGTTCCCCGACTGGACCTGTTCGCATCGTCCTGGAACACGAAGTGCCCGAGTTTTTGCTCGCTCCGGGGTCGCAAGCCGGGCTCCCCCTCCGACGCGTTCCTTATCGATTGGACAGGGACCCTCATGTACGCGTTCCCCCCCTTCCTGCTCCTGCCCAGGGTCCTCTTGAAGATCAAGAAGGACAGAGCGGATGTGATCCTGATCGCCCCAGCGTGGCCGAGGCAGTACTGGTACAGCCTCCTGAAGGACCTGTCAGTCGCCCCGCCGATTGAGCTCCCGAGAAGACTGGACCTGCTCTCCCAGGACCACGGTCGCCTGCTGCATCCCATCCTGGACTCCCTGCACCTGATGGCCTGGAGGTTGTCTGGCTGACAGAGGAGGAGAGAACCTGCTCGGAGCAGGTCCAATGCATGCTGCTGGGAAGCAGGAGGCCCTCCACGCAGATCGCCTACAGGGCCAAGTGGAGGAGGTTCACCTGCTGGGCGGAGTCGCGGGGCGTAACCCCCGGTACGTCCCCTGTGCAGGCTATCCTCGATTACCTGCTGCAGCTTAGGCTGCAGGGGTTAGCGCTAGCCTCCCTCAGGGTGCACCTAGTGGCCATCTCGGCTTTCCATCAGCCAATGGGGGGGCGGTCCCTGTTCTCCCACCCCATGTCGGTGAGGTTCCTCGTGGGTCGAGAGGCTCTACCCGGTGCCTCTGTGGGATCTGAACCTGGTCCTTGATAGACTGACGGGGCCCCCCTTTTAGCCCTTGGCCACCTGCCCCCTGCTGGTCCTGTCCTGGAAGGTGGCCTTCCTCGTGGCCATTACCTCGGCTAGGAGGGTCTCTGAGCTAAGAGCCTTGACCTAGGAGCCCCCCTATACCGTGTTCTTCCAGGATAAGGTACAGCTGAGCCCTCACCCAGCGTTCCTGCCTAAGGTAGTCTCCCGGTTCCATTGTAACCAAGATATTTTCCTCCCTGTGTTTTTTCCTAAACTGCACGGGTCCGAGGACGAGAGGAGACTACACACCCTCGATGTAAGGAGGGCGCTGGCGTTCTACCTGGACAGGACGAGGCCGTTCCGAAAGACCATGCAGCTCTTCGTCACAGTGGCAGAGAGGATGAGAGGCTCCCCGGTCTCCGCCCAGTGCATCGCCAAGTGGATCACCGCCTGCATCCAGCTCTGTTACGAATGTGCAGGCGTCAAGCTCCCCGGAGTGGTGATGGCTCACTCGACGAGGGCCCAGGCCGCGTCGGCAGCCTTCCTGGAAAGGGTCCCCCTGGATGACATCTGCAGGGCTGCCACCTGGTCTTCAGTGCACACCTTTGCTGCGCACTATGCTGTCGTCCAGCAGTTGAGGGAGGACGCGCGAGTCGGCAGAGCTGTGCTGAGGGCAGCTCGCCGTTGACTCCTACTCGCCTCTAGGTAAGGCTCGTTAATCACCTAAGTGGAATGCATATGAGCAATCACTCGAAGGAGAAAACATGGTTACTTACCAGTAACTGTTGTTCTTCGAGATGTGTTGCTCAGATCCATTCCACACCCACCCTCCGTCCCCGCTGTCAGAATCGGCAGAAAGAAGGGACTGAGGAGGGGAGGGGCTGGCAGTGCCCTATGTACCGCCGCATGAGGGTGGCGCTCCAGGGGGCGCTGAGACTGGCCCCTGCAGGGGGCTGCTAGGGAAGGTTCTCCGAGAGCCATGCATGAGGGCGCGCACACACCTAAGTGGAATGGATATGAGCAACACATCTCGAAGAACAACTGGTAAGTAACTATGTTTAAGTAACCATGTTTTACTGCACAGGGTAAGTAAGAAATTACTATAAAGTGGATGCACAGCTGGTTCAAAAAACATACTCAAAGTGTAGTTATCAAAGGTTCATTGTCAAACAAGGAAGACATATCTAGTGGAGTTAGTCCTGGATCTGGTACTATTCAACATTTTCATTAATGACTTGGTTAATGGAGTGGAAAGTATGGTTATAAAATTTATGGATAACACCAAGATGGGAGGGGGTTGCTAGCACTTTGGAGGCATAGGCAGAGTTTGACTGCTTAATTTGGGGGGGCAAGGGATAGAGAGATTATATATATATATATATGTCTAACTTCCAGATTTAGTGATTGTTAATGGTATTTAATTATCATACAGTGTGATGGTGAATCGGGGCGATCGCCCTGGGTCCCACACTTTGGAGTCTTTGAAGAGGTGTCTTCCTTTCAGGACTACAGTCTGCTGAAGGACCAGGAACAGGAACAGAATTATTAAGGGGCACAAGTTGACAGCTCTGTTTGTTTCTGAAGCCTGCTCCTCCCCTTCCATGGCCTCATCAGAGGAAGTGAGAAGAAGGATTGGCAGCAGCTTCAGAACTATCATCGGTGTAAACTTCCACCAAGCCTCCAACTCCCATGAGTTCCTCTCCGATTGCGTCTTGGTTTTAGTTAGGGTTTCTAAACCAAAGACAAGTTGGCTCAGTTTGCCTCTGAAGTTTTGTAGTACTGCCTGGTGAAGAGGTGGTCAATGCCGAAGAATCCAGGGTGACTTCATGGTGAGGCTGCTTTTGGGGGATCAAGTTCTACACCTAGCCTTTGGGCCCATGAAGCCCAAAGGACTCCATGTTTGACCCCCGTCAGATGCCATTGGTAATCTCACTTCAATTTGTAAGAAATATTCGCAGCTCTTTCCATTTGGGAGATGACCTTTAAAATAGAATATAAACCAACCAACATTAGGGTTGAAAGTCTGTTGTGATAGTTTTCACTGAAAATCATTGGTGTTATTCATGACTCCTTTCATCCTACAACCACCGAGAGTGCCCTATTGCCACCCAGGAAGCCCATGAACATGGGTCACCTAATCAATTTGTGGTTTTGAGGGTACCAGCTGGGTTTCTGCTGTCAGTGGCAGGGCCTCATGAGTGGGGATAAAGAGGAGCTGGCTCCATTGCTGGCACACAGGATCAGAGAAACAGGGAGGGACGATGTACCAGGAAGGGAGAAAGGGGGGGGGAAAGTCTTGCCTAATTTGATTTCATTTGGTTTGATCAGTTCAATTAACATCTTCATGGTCAAAATTCTGGCACTGAATATTGTTTTCAATATTGTGTGACAGGGTCAGGCCTGACGGCTACGCCAGGGTGCTGGAGGGCAT
>ML675604.1:87080571-87270365 GCA_007922155.1 Mesoclemmys tuberculata
TGTGACAGGGTCAGGCCTGACGGCTACGCCAGGGTGCTGGAGGGCATGTATATCAGCCCCAGGCTCAGCAAAGCCCTGTTCCCCGGGTGACTCAGCAGGGGGCCTGATTAGGCAGTTAGGCCAGCTGGGACTCCTTAACCAATCAGGCCAGCTGAGCCCAATCAGGAAGCCCCGCCCCAAACCCTCAAAAAGCCTGCAGGGCAAGCAGTCAGTTGTGGGTGTTGGAGCTTGGAGAGAGGAGGTGTGGAGTCTGGAGTAAGGAGGTGTGGAGTGTGGAGAGGAGAGTTTGGAGTTTACAGTTTATTGATTAGAGTTTGCAGTTTGAAAACCTGCAGATTGGAGCTGGCAGTTTGGAGTTGGCAGTCTGCAGTTTGCAGCCTGCAATCTGCAGAAGCTTGGGGTTCCCACGGTTGCTGCCACAACACCGGAGGCAGAGGACCCATCTGGGGAAGCAGGGAGCGGACCACAGACTGACCCGAGGGAAGGTAGCAGTACCCAGGGGCAGGACGGGCCCCGGCTACCCCCCCCCAATCCTTCCCCAGCTGCACCACCGGCCAGGCCGGCAGAGCGCAGGACCCACGGGGGCGGGGTATCTTACCCTCCCCTGCCCCCCACCTTGCCACAATTGTTAAACATCAAGGCTATAAAATCTAAATAAATAAAAGCAACCTCAATGCAATAACATTCAAGCTGAACTTTCAAACAAATAATGTCTTGAGTAGGTTTGAATTTAGGTACAATAAATTCACCCAACCTTGCATAAAAACAAGAATACCATGAAAACATACCTTAGGTACATTACACAATATTTATATCTGGAATACTATATGATTGGCAGAGGACTGAATAACTACGGTGTTAAACATTGTGGGTATGTCTTCATAGCTTGAATACAGCTAGCGTGGGTAACAATGTAGCGAAGTAAATGCAATGCAGGTTTTATTGTGCATAATACAAGCTGGGCATGGACCTGGCTATGAACTCTATTTGCTAGCCCACTCTGAGACCTGTGGATAGGCTATCCCATACACAGCTTTTGTTGTGTAGACATACTCTGAGAAACAACCCTGGGCTATCCAGTAGTTTGGACAGCTGCCATGAATTAGAGAGCCTGTCAGATTGAATGCTTTGAAGGTTGTAGTTTTTCAGATTTATTTTGTGGATCAGTCTAAGGCTGTTTGCAAGAAAATGTGGGGATATGCTGATAGAAATAGATAAGTATTCAATTGGATTAAAGCCAAGCAGGCGACAACATAATTTGCTGAGATGCTAATTTTCAAATACAGTTCTTGCCACAGAGTGTGTGGATTAAGATATATAACCCTAAACTGCAACACCAGTTCTGCCTATAGCTGGGGCAATTTACTTAAATAATAATTAGGGTTGGCAGGATTAGATTTTTATCAGTAAATGTCAGGATACGTACATTTCATCCTGCACACAACTGATAAGCAAAATATTGTCAACAATGATAATCAAAATTTACTGATAGGCAAAGTGAGAAAAAGGTTGCTTACAAACTTATTAGAGTCAAAATCCAGTCATCTAAGCTTTTTGAATGAGGCTTTTTGAAAATGGACTAGTAAATGAATAGTAAAACAGGATTGGTTTGATTTGATTTACTTCATTATTTTGACATGTAATGCTGCAATTTGTGTTTTAATGATTTACAAAGCGTATCTTTTTAAAATCACAGCCATCTATTGTCATTAAATAATTGTTAGACCCTTCCTCATAATTTCCCACCACTCTGAAAATTTAAATTGATCAATATAATTTTAAAATGCTTAAAAATAAACATTGATATCATCCATCAAAATTATTTTAAAAAAAATCTGAATTCCACCAAGGCTAATAATAATGCATGTGTGAGAGAGAGAAATGGTATAATTTATTGGCACTTACTATACTCGCAGAAATTATGCTGAATTCCAGTTGCAATAAGTGAAATTATTCTGTCCCTCCTTATACCCTGGAGTGCCTCATCACAATTACAAAATACTATTCCACCAAAAAACCCCCCCCCCCCACAAACCTGCCTTATTAAAACATATTTCTCAATCTAGTTTTCTGTAGTTTTACTTAGAAATGGTACCATTGAGATTTATACCAGGTTGTGATTTTTTAAAATTTTTTTTTAAACAGAGCTGACAAAACTAGCAAAGGCAAAACCACAAAACACAGCAGATTTTCATGACACTCCCTGCTCTGTTGGGGGCATAGCACTTGACTGACTCAGAGGGAGAAAGACGGCTAAATGGAGGTTCCATCTGCATTACACAGTGATGGTTTAGTTGTAATTTTTGGCAAGATTTTCCTCCATTCCTCATGAAGGGATACAGGTCAGCAAGAAAACAGGGAGGCTTATATTTAACACCATATCCTGTAACAGCCGTTAATTGGCATGATCTAATCTGGCAGTAAAACAACATACAAACGGTGAGTCTTTTAATTGGTATAATGTCAGGAGATTCTTTAATCAACAGAGAGATGGTGTAAAGAAGTTAACGAGCCTTAGTTTCAGGCTGTATGATACGAGGGCAATTCCTGATCTAATATTTCTTGACACGGCTTCCAAATGTGCAAATATAAAGCAGTTGTGCTGGTGCTGGTACCAAATAATTAAAAAAAAAAAATGGACACGGCAAATTATGAGGTATCCGGAAAATAGAGTATGCGGTACCCTCCTGGCCAGTCTTGGTTTGCCTCAGAAATGCTTTGATGCGTCTTTGTGCTTCCAGCAAACATTTAATGTACCAAATCCCACTCTGTTTTCATAATTTTTAATGGTGAAGGAATCTGTCTTTTGAATTGCTAACTTTTCATTGGCCATGTCTTCTGAAGTGGTTATGGCTATCTGCCCACACTTACCCCTCCCCCTCCCCCCAAAAAATGAAGTCTGTAGCTACAGAAATGTGTGGTAGATTTGGTATATACATATATAACAGATGACATCTCTCTTTGTCACAGAGTACTCCCCCCAGCCAATACATCTTGGCTCTAGGTAGGACAGAAATAACTCAAGAAAGTTCGGTACCTCTACATCTTGTCTTGAATGAAACCAAGAAGTGAAGCGGCATGTGAAAATGCAAAAATAAATACAAGTTAATGGAACGTTTTCAAACCAAATAGAAATATTTAATTCAGGTCGTGCTTTAACCCTAAGTGATGGGCCCATCCCTAGCTTCAGCGTTTCCCTGTTAATCCTTGTCTGCTCCTAGTAGGCCATAAATGAGAGAGATTTTAAAAAGCAGCGAGAGGTATTTTGTTTCTGTTTGGGCAAACTGTCAGCTGATTCAGAATCCTAGGCTAAGCATTTCTACTGTATTTAATATGCTAATGCAACAAAAAGTTAAGTTAGGGAGGCTAGTCCAAATGTAGATTCACAATGGAGAAATATTTGGAAGCAGAATAAAAAAGAAAAGAGAAATGGACCTGATTGTTTATGAAGCTGAACCTCTTTAAAATCAACCATAAGCTAAAATATAAGGTTTTTCTAATGCTGTGTACTGCACAGTGGTAAAATTGAGCATATGGGAGAAAACATTCAAACGTGGATAGCTAAAGTTAGATGATGACATCCATACTTATTATTACTGTAGCACCTAGTGGCCCATTATGCTAGATCCTGCACATATGCAGATTAATAGACAGCTCCTGCCCCAAAGACCTTGCAATCTAAATAGACAGCCAGACAAAGAGAGGGAGAAAGGCGGCATTATTTGACAGATGGGGGCTGTGGTACAGGGAGATTAAGCAATTTGCCTCAGGTCACACAGAAAATCTGTGTCCGAGTGGAAACTGGTCCTGTATCTCTGAGTCCAAACCACAAGATTATCCTTCATATCATCCTAAATATACAGATGCCTACATAGCAACCTAGGAGACTAACTTTAGGCACCCAAGTTTGAAACCATCAGCCTAAATTACTTGGAAAGCTTGTCTCTGGGTGTCACTTTGGCAGTTCTGTGCAGTGTTGTGAACTACATTGGATTAAGCTATGTTTGGCTTTAAAAAAAAAGTTGACATTTCTGACTTGGTAAAATTCTAAATTAGAAAGTAGATCAGCTTGACCTGAGTTTGTTAAACTTCAGTCCAAATGCACAAAGAACTACATTAATAATACACGCCACAGTGTATGTCAAGTGGTTCTGCTGAGGAAAACAGGCTCGAAGGAAACACAAGCATGAATACAGATTTATCTTTCAGCTTGGAACGTCCCTGTTCTAATAATGTTCTAAAAAAGCAAAACACTGAATGTTTCCCAGCACAGCTATAAATAGAAATTAGGCACTTGTGTTGCATACTCAGAGCTCAGCTGCAATAGGGCATTGTGCACACAGTGAAAAAGTCCAATCAAGCCACTAAACTTTTACTCATTGTCTCTCAAAACCATTACAATTTTGGGTAACAAGCAGCTGTTGTTTTCTCCTTTGTGTTTTCCACACAGTTGTTTTGTTCCAATGTGGATTGTTTATTTTTATTTTTCTGGTGTGGGGGTGCGTGTTCTTTTTTTGTAATTTGAAGTTTTAGAATGTTGTCTGTATTTATCAGTTTCCTTTTTTTTTTGGAAAAGATATAAAGAGTTTCCTATATTTAGAAGAGCTCCCACCCCCTCACCCCCCGTGCTCAGTGACTGCATTGAATCTTCATGGTATGAAATACAGTATGCCATCAATGCTGTTTTGAACAGAGCTTGGGGGTGAGGAAAGGGAGCATAAGTAATGTCATGACACAGCACAAACAAGGAAAGGGAACAGGGTCTGACACAGCTTCAGGGTCTCTCCTGTCAAACCAGAGGTGAAGCAACTCAAGGCCTAGTCACCCTGTCCCGCAGCTGGGGGACCTGCAGTGAAATCTGTCCAGAGTGGAACCAATCCACTAGGGACAATAGCCATATTAGGGTTTTGCTCCGGTCCTACGTCAGGTTAATCCAATGTAAATCCTTATTGGAGCCTGAACTTTAGCATTTCTAGAACATACTTTATTCAAGAGCATTATTATTCTGTATTTGTGCTGCAGCAGCTCCTAGAGGCACCAGAGGAGGTCAGGCACCCAGTGCTAACCTCTGTACAAACCGTAAAACAGAGTCCCTGCTCCTAGAGATGTCAATATAAGTAGACAAGATATATTAAGAATTAAAGTGACTTGCCCAAGGTCAGACAGCCCAGCTGGGACTACAGTCGTGATTTCCTGGGGCCAAGCTGCCTGACTGATGTAGGCTCTGGTTTCTTGTTTAAGACCCTTGTTTGTCTTGAATGTACTGGCACAAAGCTATGAACCAGCCCTGCCTTCTTTCTGTATGCCTACCAGAAACAGAGACATCACCATTCTTGTGAAGGCATCTTCAAAGCTATAGTCACAGCCACTCACAGGAAGTGGGACATCTCTGAACATGTGTGAGAGAAAGCTGCTTTCACTGGCTGTAAAGGAGACTTTACAGTCACCCACATCACGGGGTCCCAGAGCCCAGGCTCCAGCCTGAGCCCCGTGAACCTGAGTCAGCTGCTCGGGGCCAGCTGCAGGTTTTTAACGTAGTATAGATTGCTCTCTGTGGGGGAAAAGTGGATGTATTAGCCATTTGCCTCTGAATCTTTCTGTTTCTGGCCTTACAGGAGTTTGGGTTCTCACACTCTTTCATGGTGTGAATCACATCTTAGTACAGAGATTGTCTCCTGTCCCCCTTCCCATCATGCCCATGTGGACCAGCTCCCCTTCCTTTCACACAAATCTTTGTGGAAATGCAATATTAAGAATGTGTTTCATGTATTTTTAATGTCTCTTCATGCTATTTACCAACTGGGAACAGAGGAGAATTGGAAATATGTGATGTGACAGCTCTCTGTGGACCGCCCCCAAGGGTTCAGGGACTAACGTGGGATCCCACTTGTTTAGAATATGGTGGTATCCATGTTTGACACACTCCTATATAGTAAGACTCTATGTGTGGTTGATCCTAGTTGTTTCCATGTATTGTGCAACTTGTGCCTCTGGTTTTAGTGACTGTCTCCTCACAACCTGTATCGCTGCCCAGCAGCACCTGAGTAACTGGGCCGAGTGCTCCACCGGTACTGCAGAGGGGGACCTCCCTCAGGTCACGTAGTGGAAACACAGTTGCTCCGTGGCCATCACGCCAGCCTAGAAAGACCAGAAGATGGGCACAAGGATGATCCTCTGTCCCCTCTCCTGCCTGCCTCCAAATCCCCACTTAGATCCAACACCCTCTAACTGATCACCCATCGTGATTCCAAGCTGGGCCCTACATCACATAGAGGGTATGTATTCCCAAGTGGCCTCTCCAAATTCACCTTATGGAGAAGAATTGTATCCATTCTATTCTCTGTATGTGGCCCTCACAATTGCTGATGTAGTGTCAGGATTTACTTGTGTTACAGGCCACAATTTCATAATGCGATCTCTGCGTGTGACTCATATTTGAGTGTTATCGTTTGTGCTTGCAGCTGAGAGCGTAGCACAGTAAATGGGTTTGGTGTATGTAAATTTTACTACTTTGTGTGCACAAAGGGACAGAGTGCAAAAATGGAGTGGGCAGAAGGGATTTGCAAAAGCAAACAGGCAAGCATACGGATGCATGCAAAACTGAGGTCCCTTTGAGTAGTTGGCCCTCAGGACTCTCCAGTATGCATCCTCAGCTTCCGTTGACTTCCATGCGAACCAGACTTTCATTCAAATACAAAACTTGGCCTATCTTTCTTTAAAGCAGTTTGCTGCATGACATAAGCTGGAAAGAAATAGGGGGGCACATTCTGCCCTGGCCTTTATCTTTCCTTCCTAAAGGCTGTTCTTTGCATGCCTTCCTAATGAGGCAGTTGATGGTTAATAATCAGTAGTGCAAAGCATCCATGAAGAAAGTGAGGTGGGTTTGGAAATAGCTACCATTTTACCAGAGATGCACTTCCTTTGCTCATTACAAAATATCTGACCCTCCATTTAAAAGCCCTGATTTTTCTTTGTTGTTTTATCTGTTGCTTTGCAAATTCCACTCTTCCTTTGTGAAATGGAAGGAACTGATGTAATTGTTCTAAATCTAGTACAATGAAGTGCTGTAGAATCACTGCCAACAGTGTATTTCCAGCCAGGCTCTGTTCCTCCAATCAATTTAATTATGAGCAATTGTTTGGACTGTGCTGTGAAGAAATATTAGAGAATGGAAAAAAGAACATGTTTCATGCCATTATTTTTCAACTGATTCATAGTTTGGCAGGAGCCATTAACTAGATTTTATGCTCTACAACACTGTAATAGTATCACTGTGGATCAACCTTCCCATATAAGCACATAGAGCACAAATCCACCGTTTATTTTGACAAGGTTCTAGTTAAGGCATTTGAAAAATGCTGAAATAACATCAGCCATTGGCTAGCTTTTTGTGTTAATCATGTGCATGTCCTTATCCAAGGGATCTAAGTCAGCAATTTAATACTGGCTATTGTTATCGCCTCCGCTATTTAGTTCTCATGTCAAATTTTAGTGATGATTTTTCATTTGTTTGACATGCATCTTACTTCTTGCAGCTACATGCCTCAAGAATTAATAACAGTTACTTTGTAATCCTAGGCCAGTTTATTATTTTTTGAAGATATAAACTCAGTGAAAATGGTACTTTCCTGAATTTGCAGTACAGTTCTCCTCCACATTTTTGGATGCAGAAGACTTAAATCAACCAACTGGATTGCTCAAGGAGTGGATACTGAACTAAAGAACTCTTCACTGTGAGTTGAGTGGTTTGCCAGCAGACCAGATACAGACTAAAAGTGGTCACTCTGATAGCCCAGCGCTAAATACGTTCCTGTCTTACTCTAGCATGTACAAGGCTCCACAGAACAAACATCACCACACCACTATTGGGCACCTTGGTTGGCAGTGTCAGGAGAGATGCCAAGCACTGACTGGGAAGAAGCCTCCCTTCTAGAGATGGCGTGCTCCTAATATTGCTGAGACTGTGTCAGAAGCTTATCTAGACACAATCGGTGCTGTCATTCTTATGTGAAAAGGGGATGGGAGTTTCCAGGCTTGTCACTCCATGATGTTACGTGCCCCAACAAACTGGGAAAAACAGTTCTGGGAAGATAGAAAACACGTTATTTTAGTAGCTTTAGTCCTGCAGCAGGTGCTAGTTTTCATATGCTGGTGTCTCCATCTGATGTGTAATATGCTGCCGCTGCATGCCCCATCTCTATCATGACCAGGTCAGGATGCTGTTGCCTCAGAAAACCAGTCCATTTGTGTTTAAATTTGCTAGTGAAAAATGTTCTTTTTCCTCTTTTAACAAGCACCTTTGTGTGTGTTGTGATCTGGATGAATTCTGGGGAACCTAACACATCCTTATTTGCACCAAAAATAGTTCATTCAAAACAATGAAATTAGATGTCTTCTCTTCCCCTGGATAAAGAAGCCATCACCTTATTACTACATGTGGCATTTTAAAAAGAGAACCTCCAGCTACCAGCTGAAATTGCTATGTACAACGGTGTTGTTGGGAGTGGGACTTTTTCCTCTCACAGACATAGCCTTAGTTTGCAAAATTCAGAAATGGATCCACATTCAAGCTTTCCCAAAGTTTGGGAGTGTTCAGTTCTGTGTGGATAGTTTGATCTATGGTCATTACTAGCCGTGGGGTTTTTAACTTGTGATTCTGGGGTTTTGTTTTGGACCTATCTTTAGTGCTTTATTTTCCATATACCCACGAAAATATGTGTTTGCAATCCATCTTCGACTCGAGGAGCTAAAATGTAAGCATCTTACAAGGTGATGAGGTCACATCTCTCATGGTCATATGGCGTAGCTTTGGCTCTTTAATGACCAGGAGAATCAGCATCCGTGAGGAACTCATGTTGAGTATTGTTTATAGTTCTGAATAATTGATACTTGCTGGGCTATTAACTGCAGAGCTGCTTTATTTTTATACCGCACTTTGCTAATAACATAATGGCAGCAAATGCCAGTGTAGTATTGAGAGCTTGTTTGTGACAGAAGAGTATTATCATTGCTGGAAAAGGAGAAGAAAGCTTTATTTTTGTGTAACATGGTGGCAGAAAGTGAAGAATATTTGAAGTTGTTTTGTCAAACTCAGCCAAAGCATGAGACAAGCTTGTGGCACTGTCTGGAATATGTGGTCATTTATATTATTGATAGCAATATTGCACAATTACAATGAATCTTACAAGATATGCTATGTCAGGTAAGTCATTGGAAAGTTGTAATTTGCTACGTATGATAATATATGATAAGTGATTATATTATTGATATGTATGTATCATCTTTGTACTGTGAGTTATGGATATGTGTGATATAGCTGTATCGAAAAACATGAGCTATGCTACGGGGTGGCACTCCCAGACAGGAGGGCAGTAGCACTAAGCCTGCTTAATGGCCCACCAAGGGAACTCAAATGTACACTGAATCCAGTGAAAGAGCCCAGGGGATACATTTTATGAGTCACCAAGACACGCAAGAACATGCCTATGGACTGAGGCTTTTCCATTCTATGTGCTGTGTGGCTGTGTTTGGGACAAAGGAAGGCCAAGCCTCATGGCAAAAGCTATAAAATATAGCTGCATCATCTCCATCTTGTCTTCATTCCTACCTCTGGATCAACTACTCCACATCTGAAGCTGTGAAACAAAGGACTGAGACCCATCCATGTACTAGATGTACATTAAAGGAACCGTGCAAACCTCCAAACTCCACAATTCTGCTAAAAATCTGATATATGTGGACTTTGAAGTCATTTAACATCTCTCATCCTGTTGGTTTCTTTCCTTTTATAATAAACCTTTCGTTTTAGTTACTAAAGGACTGGCTGGAAGCATGGTATTTTGGATATGATCTAAACCAATATTGATCTGGTAATGTGGCTGATACTTTGGGGATCAGGAGAACATTTTGGTAAGGTGAATAGAGTTTAAATAACTTATCTCTTTACTGGACTTAGTTGCTGATTGGGAGCCAGAGATTGAAGTGCAATAAAGGGGGCTCTGTATCAAAAAGCTTGATGTAGCTTCTTAATAACCAATATGGAAAATCAGGAACATTGTTTGTGATTGGTTGGGGAATCTAACTTCAGTGTTACCCACCAGTTCTGGGAGAATCTGCTTTCCTTTTGCAGCCTTCCCTGACCTTGGCATTTTCAGGCATGAACAGGGCCATAAAGTTCTCAGGAAATTAGGCAGAAAGTCAGAGAAATAAGACCAGGAGGGCAACGGGAACCAAGGTAGACAGGCCAGGCTAAGGTGTCTCTTACAGCTGTGGCTGGCGAAGCGCAGTCAGAGGGGAGAGGGTAAACGAGCACTATTTGGAAAACAGGTCATTGGAGTAGTACTATGAGAAAACGTTAGATGGGGATTCAGTGAAACAACCAATCAGCAGTGGGAGAGTCACATAACCAAGAGCAGTGCAGATGCATTGCCTTTGGACAACAGCTAACTAATTTTATTTTTAATAATATTTGTAATAAGTTTTGCCATTTTGAGAGATGCTTTTAATGTATTTTATGACATGTCAATAGTAGTATTGCGTCATATGCTATGTCATGTTATATGGGAGCCAGAGGGGAGACTAGGTCTGGGAAACGGTGAGAGAAACAGGGAGGGCTCAGAGCCAGCTGGCTGAGAGGGAATGCTGTGATCATACACGGAGCTGGGGGGAGGTGGGATGACCGTGTTTCCACTGTGTGACCTGAGGGAGGATTCCCACTGAAGTACCCTCTGCAGAGACTCAATGAGATTGATACTAGGAGCCGTTGTGTGTTGGAGAACAAGGACAGGAGAGAGAGGAGGCAGCCCTGACAAGGAGTTGGGGAAACGGGCAGAACTGGGCCTGGCTGAGAAAAGATCCTGGAGCAAGAAGAAAAGGAAGAGTGGGGAACGAGAGAGACAGTATGAGGAGTCCCAAAAGGGAGTGTAGGACTGGGAACAGTTTACAAGGGAGAAGAGAGAGGGATCAGATGAGGATATTGGAAGGGGGAACTGGGAGTGGCTGAACAAGAAGATTGGGGACAAAGAGTTTGGAGGAGGGAACTGGAACTTGCTGAGCAAGTAGATAGGGAGTGAATTTGTGGAAAGGGAGACTGGGACTTGGACAGTCAGCCAAAAAGGGGGCCTACAACTGACTAGGCAACGAGACTGGACCTGGATGCAAAGCCTGAGTTGTGGAGACTGGGTCTGCATATGTGAGGAGAATGGGACTGGGACAAGGATTTGGGGGTGGGCCAGAAGGGATGTAAATTTGGGGGGAAGGGGCAGAAGAGTATATGTCACTTGAGTACATTCACCTGCAGAGCCTGGAGTGGAATTCAAGATTCCAGATTTGCACCATTCAGATTTGCACTGTCAGCAAATATCTATGAAATCCACTGGCAAAGTATGATGGTCAGACTCTTGTATGGTCCATATAGAGGATGATAGATACCCTGTTATCATGAGTTTCTCCATTAGTTCAAATGGCAGATGACTTTGCAGTGGATCTAAGGTTGTAACCGTACCGATGACCTATGTGGATGTCAAGATGATGTCACATGATGGAATTTGTGTTATTTTCAGTTTTCTTTTTAAAAATCTAGGAAATTACATAGAAAACTATGTTAAAATAACTTCATTAAGGTTACAAAGTCATGCACTCAAAAATTAAGAAATACCAGAATTCTCCAATTCATCTTGTGATCTCTATGTCTATACTGAAGAATGTAATCTCTTTGGGGCAAGGACTGGCTTTGTATTTGTCTTTTATGCATTTTCAGTGTTTAAAAATGCTGCTGATAATTAGTAACACTACTGTTTCGCTAACCAGTCCTGCAAATCCTTCAATGACAATAAGTCAAGGTTTCTGAAATGTTCCTACCAATTGATATTAATTTCATAAATAGTAGAAAAGAGCACATTCTTTTACTAGCTGTGAAACAATTTTCCACTAAGTAATGGAAATATTCATCTGGAAGAAACTAGTGTTTTTGCTTTTGGGGGGCTATTGGCTTGCATGCAGTTCAGATTTAACTCCTTTCCATGAGCTCAATTCCTCTTGTCAGTTTGCCTCATGTGAAAGGAATTCTGCCTTTGTTTTCAACCTGCTGTCTAGTTGGAGCTGGGCAAAAGACAGTATACTGAATACAAGAGACCTTTTAGTGGTATCACCCACAACTGGGTTTTTCTTCAGCCTTTGTTCACAAGTGTAGATCTCTTTCTTTTTCTAGAAGGTCTTGTGTTTCTGTAGCACCTTCTTTTACCTTTGCTTGCCCTGATTCGAGCTGGGCACAAAAAATGTCCTCAGTTTCAATATGTCATCAAAGAAATTCCATACTCTTAATGTTAGTTTTGCGTCACTCTTAAAAAAGTGATTTTAAAAAAATGACATGAAAAGTTGCTGATATTCTGCAATGTATATCTTTACATTGTCCATATTGCTACAATAATAGTTGTACCAACACTGTGCACATGAGTTTTGTGAGCAAAAGAATCTTGATGAGACTTAAAGCATTTATTCCAGGGTGCATTTATGCATCTGTTGTGTGGATAATTTTTATTTGTCCTTTTTCCACCTTAAAGGTTCCTCCTTAAATGCTATACAAAGGGAAAAGTTAAAAAGATGCCAAGAAGTGATTGAGTGACAAGACGTAATTGGTAAAGCTTGTTCACCAAGAGAAATGCATTGTAAGAGGTACCATATGTATGCAAAAGCCAATCATCTCATTTGCTGTACAGCACATGGGATGAAAGGGTTGCATATTACTGCCATTCCTCTTTTAAAAATGTGCGTGTTACGCCAAAGATGTTAGTTATCCCTTTCTCCTCTCAAGACTAGGGGTGGACATAATGCTGGGGGTGGATACAGTTTGCTTCTTTCTTTTTCCTATTCTGCAGTGATAGTGTGTAGGGTCTTCCACTGGTGGATGATCAATGCCAGTTCCTTTAGTCCGTATCTTTCCACACAGTACACTGAGCAAAGGTCTTTTATCCTGCAAGATTTCCACTCTGGTGCCAGTGTGGGATCACAGCTCCCTAAATGTTTCCTGTAGCTGCATTTCCAATAGCACATGTTTCAGGAAAACTAACATTCCAGATCTAACTGGCATGCACATGTAATACATTCATACATGCTATATGTGAAGCACTATTAGACATGGTATTCACTACAGGGGGTTTCATATGCAGTCACAGCCTAATCAGGTAAGCATTTCTCTTTGAGCACCACCTACTTGCTTTGTAAACTTGTGGAGTGTCCATCCAGCTCAAAATAAAGGTAACTGACTTGTAGAAGAGTCAGAATGTCATCTCCCCTGCGGTCTCTGTTTGTTAGCAGAAAAGGAATCCCAGGATAACACTATATGAAGTCCAGCATAAACCTTCTCCTTAGGCCTGGCAGCTCTTGGGATCTAATTCCCTCTATCAGAGGCTTAGTCCTACCTCCTTTGCATTCAGGAGGGTGCAGCTGAATGAGCTTTGACAGCCTCAGGGAGTTGGCAGTGTCATCCTAGCTGTGTTGGTCCCAGGACCTTTTCCAGACCTGAAGAAGAGCTCTGTGTTGCTCAAAAACTTGTCCCTTTCACCAACAGACGGTGGTCCAGTCATAGACGTTACCTCATCCACCTTGCCTCAGTGAGTCAGCAGCAGTTAAACACAAAGTCCCACCAGCCTGTTGCAAACCTCAGTTGTGTGGGTTAGTCTCTGGACTGCAGTTCCATTTTCCAGTCCTTCTCTGTATTTTACTCTCTGTATTCCAGGGTCTGTTGATACCACCAGCTGCCAACACCTTTGTGCTAGGTGTAACAAAACCTTCCATTTCTGGGCTGATTGTTAGAAAATATTTTATTAAAAAGTCAATTTTTTTATAGAGTATAAAACCCATGCACAGTCCTTGGTTAGAAATATTTTATGATGTCTGGGATTATACTAAATATGAAATCTTGATCTTGTATTCCACCCCTCACTCTATTTTTTTCATTCATTTGTGGATAACCATTGGCTGTACTTTTCAAGAGACAATATTAAAGTATTTATTATTATTTTACAATAGAATTATACAAAAGTCTTGTACAAACAGTTTAGTGTTGTAAAATAATGTGCTTTAAACATGGCTTCTATTCTAGGACACAGACTTAGAAATGTCTAATGTTTTTCCATATTCCCTTTTCTATTAAGCTAAAAGCTGAGATAACATATCCTCATAGCAAATAAATGATGCAAGTTGATCTGTGAGCCAATACGGCTGTGGCGGAGACACACTGTTGGATATAAACCACTGCTCAATTAAAAGCAAGTTTTCCTCAAGAGAATGCGCTAATTGGCTGCTTGAAGGTAGCACTTTACCACTCCCTTCACCACAACTGATATATTGATGTAATTAATTATGAAGAATGGGAAGTCACAAAATTATTTACATAGGAAGTATTGCTTTTTTAAAGGTATAGTCTCTGCATGTGAATAGCCTTGAATATCCTAAAGAGGTACTTCTAATTTAAAAAAATAACCACACAATCACATACACCAAACAAAAAGAGTATTTAACTCTTTCCCGTTTTCAGCATTTGTTGAGAGAATTTAGTAATGAATTGTAACTGAATCAGGAAGCTCTTTGTCTAATGCTTTAGTGCCCTCTAGTGGGCCAACATTAGAAAACAACTTGAGTAATTTTGAGATCTGAGCAGATTCTTTTCTTTCATGATGCTATTTTAAGATTAGCTGAAGTAGGCATGAAATTGTAGTTTGGAACAATGAACAAGATAAAAACCAGGGAGAAATGCCACCTGTTATTGATGATGGGATTCGGTAGATTTGGAACATTCATATCATGGACAAATTTACTCTTTGCTTAGCAGACAAATATCAGACCTTTAAGTGTATGAACGTCCTCCTGTAAGTACACAGAAAAGAAATTCCACAATACAGAAAGGCCTAAGGCTACAATTACTGCCCTCTTTCTTTGATCATGGAATGCTATTGTTCATAATGTATTGAGATACATGAATATGATTGCATTGTCCAGAGGTGTTTACTTTTAGTAGGTACATTCTGTTCATATGAAATTCAAACTTGCTGTAACTCCACTGAAGTCAAGAGCATTATCAAGGGCATGTGGCCTTTTTGCAGGGGCATAATGTTACGATGTTTGGGGGTAATGCATCTGAAGGCTTCCGGATGGGAGCTGTTGGACAGCAAGGGGACGTTCCAAAGTAAGGCTCCAAGAACCATCCATCTCAGTCTCCTTGATTCTCCTAAGCTGGAGAGATGGGAATAGGAAAAAGGAGTAAGTGTTCATGGGGAAAGTTTCCTGGCTCTTACCACTCCCCTTCCAGAAGTGATTGCTCTGAAGCATGGGAACATAGAGAAAAGCTGGCTCTGGTTCTTGGCAAGGCATCTGCCCCGATGCAGCCGCTGTAGGAGAGGCTGCCATCTATGGATAGAGTGGAAGAATGGGAAGGGCATGGGGGGAGAAAGGGGTAAGCAGCCAGCAAAAAGAGTATGCCATAAAGGTGTGTACTGGGGGCAGGGGAGAGGAGAAAGGGCAGTCAACAAAGAGGTGGGAGGGGGAGGGAAGAGAGGAGAGAGATGTGAAAAAGGAAATGGCACCAGATATGGAGATGTGGTGAAGTGCAAGGCAGCTATCTGGAAGGAATGGTGACATGAGACAGATGTCAATTTTATGTGAATTAGAGGAAAGGTTGGTTGTGGGGAGCTGGTAAATTTAAAACAGGAAAGGAGATGACTTTTAACTTCTGCTTGACTGCCCATCCAAATGATAGTAATGGTACCCTTGATCTTGGTTTGTAATTCTCTGCAGGGAGTACTAGCTGAGATATATTTTAATGAAGTTATAGTTTTTGTATCAATTTCTGATAGAGAGGCATCATGAAATCAATCTTAGATTTGTGATCTTTAACTTGAGCCAAATTTTCACATTGTCTCTACATTTTTATGTCTTTTTAAAGTATCTCTTATCCAGTAAAGTGGCAGGAAGGACAAGGGAACAATCTCCCTGTCTACTGGCAGATAGAACAGAATTTGTTGTTTTAACTTTGAATGTTACAATTCAAGAGATTAATTAAAGTCATAGAGCACATGTCAAACTGCCAAGGTCATATAATGCTGGGCAGGCACTCAAAATGAGCATGTAAATCAGAAGCCTCAAAATTATTTGGGCTTAATTTCTGTAGCATAATAATTTTCTGTTCCCTCAATTTATTAATTCTGTGTTTTTTGCTGTAGATAATATACAATGACAAAAGTGAAGTGATCTCCGGTGTGTTTAGGACGGAGGTAAATTGAGGTCTAAAGAGAAAGGTGTCACTCATGATGTGGAGCGGTAGAGAGATCTGAAATATTCCAGTCTGTTCTAATTGATTACATGGTCACACAAGATGTCTGATCATGTAATGCATAGGAAGAGTGAACAGCTGTTGCAGCAGCAACCATATTATGGGCCACATGCTAAGGAATCTTAGCTCTCCCAGGAAGAAAGTGTGTGGACAGAAAGGAAGTTAGGTTTTAGAATTTAAATCTTGCTGGAAGTTGACAGTAATTGCTACCATGTGTGTCGTACCCTAAAATATTTTAACGGTGGATGAAAGCCAAAAATGCCAAAATCTTTTTATAGTTTTGATTTGATCATTCTTTGAGCTTTCTGGAAGTCATTATAGCAGCAGCATGGAGACTGGTTTCTTGAACTGATGAAAAGAAGGTGCGTGCTAGGGTTGTACCTTCCAGATATATAGTATTTTGGGGTGAATGGAGAATGTTCTTTTCCACATATTATTCATGTTTATGTGGAAAGTGTAGGGTAGGAAAGTGGCTGTGGCACCAGACAGGGAGACAGGATTTCTAGTCCTGCCTGAACCATAGAATTCCTGTCGGTCCTTGGGCAAAGTAAGTTGATCTTCCCTTGTGCCTCAATAACTCAGTTATAAAAAGGGAATAATATCCTCCTCTTGAACAAGGATGGTGTGAGGATTAAATCCACCCATGATTAGAAAGTGCTCCAATATCATGGTGATAATTGCCATCTACTTAGCTAGATAACTAGCGTACAGACCAGACATCTAAACCCCTTTGATGGTTGGGAAAGTTTGACTAGATCTGAACTTGGTTGTTTGGCCCATCTCAGCAACCAGCTGGGTTTGGACACTGACTGACTACTTCTGCTGCATACCTCCCAAGGTATTTGGTGCAGAACTGGCACAAAGCAAATGTCGGAGAAGGGGCTTTTATATCTCACAGTTACTTAGTGGAGTGGTATGTCAGCTGACAAGTCACATCCCTTCCTGCAGAATTCCAGCACAAAGGCAATACTGCATGTTACATCCAGGGACCAGCAATGTGGTTTTAAGGCCACCATATCCCAAGCAAAGGAGACAATGGGGAAATCCTAACTACTGGCAGGAAGTCTATCCATCTATTCTATCTTGTATTTGTGAGGTGTCTGCCACTGGGATTGTCTGGATACAACGAGAGGAAACAAGAGGCCTAAATGTAAGCCTGACCACAAAGATGTTAGGTTAGACCAGGGAGAAAAGGGTATCGCTAAGTAACTGGGATCAGTGTGGCCACAGGATATGAGTCAATGCAGAATTTGGTCTCCGATTTATAAGATATTGATTCCTAATCAGGATGTAAGGGGGCTGTTGGCCCCTTACTGAATACAGTGGGGTTTTTTGGTTATCCCTCTCCCAATACCAGGAGAAAGGGGAATGGCCAAAGACGAATGAGGACCTTGGGAGTGACCCCAGGGCCCGTGGGGAAAAGTCAGCACTCTAAATCAGCTAAATTGACAGGATGGGCAGGTGTGAGGCAAACCCACAATCAGAACATGGCTGCTCACTCAGCTGCCATGACTCTCCCAGATCGCCTCATCAACCTCCTCCTGGCATTGGCCAAGGTGGCCGTCCACAATACCAGGAAGAGGAAGCTCTGAGACTGTGCATCTTATTTCTGCTCTTCCCTTAGGTCATGTCTCCAGGCAGAGTTCCTCTTGGCTGTGTCCACTGGCTCCCTAGTTGCCTTCAAGGAGCAGTGGGTACTGTCAGGGTTCTCTGCTCAATGTCCCCCTCTGGGTCTCTGCTTTTGACCTTGTGACCCTCACTTCCATCCCTGTTATTTCATCTGTTGTCCCCTGGGTCCTGGCTCCTTCCCTTAGGATGGGGGGAGTGGCCCTAAAATGTGAGTGCCCACTCATCCCCAAAGCCTCAATAGATGCCATGACCCACTCCCCCAACAGAGCCTGCAGTGACTCGTCACTCATGTCGCTCAGGCATGCCGCAGCTACTCAGCTGTGCTGACTCATCCCTGAAATAGGCACACTGTGGCAGCCTATCCCTGGGAACGGCCCGGGTCAGATCACCCCCAGGCACAGGTACACTGGCCGTGCCAGGGCTGCAAGTTAGTCTGTGCACCAGCACCACTTGGCCAGGACCCTTTCTACTGCCTCAGTGTTACAGTGTCTGTAGGCTTCCAGTCTGCTCTTGAGCCCATTTCTGGTACAGCCCTCAGTCTTGCCTTGTCCGTGCCCTACCGTGACCCCTTCCAGTCCTGCACCTGCCTCCTGACCCTCCAGACCCTTGGACTGACTCCAACCTGGCTTCGACCTTCGGCCTGCTTCCTGACTCTGATTCCAATCCTGATCTGGTCTATCCATGGACTCTGATCCCGGTTCTGACTCATGGACTGTTCCCGACCCCAGTTTCAGTGCTGCCCTTGACCTAGTCCTGACCCAACTCTGGACTTTTAGCTCGACCTTCCGTTACCCTGAAAGAGGGCTGAACTTAAGACGTGACCTGGCCAGAAAGCCAATCACATGGCTGAGAAAGTGGTCAACGGGGGGTGCAAGAAAGGTGAATACCCTGGCAACAGAGATTTGACACCAGGGTCTGGTGTGGTGGTAAGAGCAACTGTGTTACAGGGCCACAGGCAGCTGAGTGCAACGTAGGACCACAGAAAATTGCAGTGGAGTTGAAGGTGGACTTCAGTTGGCCCCTGGACTGGGAGAATACAACTCCACCTTTGGTCTTCTTTCCCCTCAGAACTATGCTGAACACTTCTTGAGCAGGACAGACCACCTCATCCAGAGAGGTCAATGGGAGGTCTAAATTTCCCCTTAGCTATTGGGGAGTTTCTCGTCAAAAATTTATATTTTATATAACCAAATTGTTGGAAAATTTCCATGAAATATTTCTGTCCCCATGTCTTAAGGATACGATATACAAATAACCCATACGATTATGTTTTAGCAAAATCCAAGAAGATATGTATGCCTCCCTTCCGTTTCCAAATACACATCTGTGGCAAAGAAATACATTCTGTTACTCTCCTAATCAGAAGATAATCAGCAAAAAAAGAGGCCACAGAGGCAATATGAATAAAAGAAAGGGTTGTTTTTGGCAAGTTGAACAGCTTTACATACTACTATAAATGGAGGTGAAAATAATCTCAGAATTTTGTCAAAGTTACTAGATCTTATACTGAACATGATTCAGCTCTAATGCCTACTTAAGTCAATGGGAGTCTTTCTACTGATTTGAATGAGCGTTGGATCAGGACCCATGACTACGAGTGGGTACAAAAATAGCACAAAGGGGAGCTCTTCTGTTAAAAAAAAAAAGTTCTTATATAATATATATGATGAAATTGCTAAACCACTTAAAATTTCACATTCCTATGCACTATCTCTGGGATTCAAGCAGCATAACAGCTTCAGTATATGAGGGACAGAATCTATTTTGTTCACTGTTTGTCCTAGGTCTGTCAGCTCCTTGTGAAATACTACACCCTGTTGCTATTTAGTGTGTCTCATGGCATGATTAGGAACTTTGCTACAATATGATTCTACATTAATGAAGAGAATTACAACTTAAGAAGAGAATCATAATGATACATCTATAGTATGAATACCTATTGTAGTTCTGATTATGTCTTTCATATATATATATGTGATAACTGATATCAATAACCCCTCTCAATAATCATATGTAACTAAAAGTTCTTTATGAGTAGTATCTGCACTGTGATGAAAGATTATTGAAGTTATATATCATATATGGAAATGTATAAGCAACCAAAAAATGTAGTTACATTGAGGCTTACAAGATACCATGAGCAGCAATTTCAAACAGTATACGAAAATTAATTACAAAACCCTATTTTGAAACACATTAAATTGAAACATATTTAAAACCGCCCCAAAACCTAACCATTGTTTTAAACCCAGTGTTTAAGTTTATCATGATCAAAACCTTGAGAACAAATTTGTGCATATTGGGTGCAGTGGGAGCCTTTCTCCCTTTCGTTGGATCAGGCTCATTGTTAATAGTGAACACTGTTTCAAAAATTATTTGATTGTTGATTCATTTCAATAATATTTTCTTACGTGACCAAATGGTGGATGCACTGGATTATATTTTGCACACACACAGGTCTGAGATCATTTCCTGAAAGGTTTTTATGCAAAGATCTGTTGTTATTATGGCGAATAGGCTCTTAGCAATAAGTAATAATCACTGTTGCTTACAGGTATGTATAGTGGTCTTATCCCTGTATTGTGTTCAGCACCTTGCAGAAAATGTTCTTT
This sequence comes from Mesoclemmys tuberculata, assembly GCA_007922155.1. NCBI lineage: Eukaryota > Metazoa > Chordata > Testudines > Chelidae > Mesoclemmys > Mesoclemmys tuberculata. The sequence goes on from ML675604.1 coordinate 87,101,140, forward strand.
ATGTATAGGACGATAAGTGGGTGTACTGAAATATAATATGAAAAGCCTTTTTAATGTACCACCAGATCTGCCCAAACAAAGAAGAAGTGGAAATTTTATGAGAAAATCTGGTCAAATGATGCTTAGAGATCTAAGAGGTTCAGGCAATGCTGGACAAAGAAATCATGAAGATAACGCATTTCTTGTATCTAACAAATGCTCATTTATTCAGCCCTTCAGTAAGCTGTCACAGATTTGAAAGTTCTCGTGACAGGAGTGGGAGGGAGGGAGAAAGGGAATCCAAACAAACCCCCATCAGCATTAGTGAGATTTTCCAAGAAACTCCATTTGAAGAGTGACTGTCCTATCAGGGGCCAAAAACTTTTGAGACCTACTGTATGATCAGAAACTAGAGCCTCTAGCCATTATAGAGGGAGCAAAGAGGTTACCAAAAGCAATGTCTGAGATTTAAGAAGGTATTTAGCGCGAGGAATCTTTAGCTCTATTTTGTTCAACTCCTCCATTTACTTTCTCTTGATATTCTTTGTGTTCCAGGAGAACCTATCTAAATCTTTCAGCTACATTGCTCCTCATCCACGTTTGTTGCTAGAAAATATGTAAGTTTTCTTTTTTATTGCTTCCATCTGGACTTGCACCACCTTGTATGAGACTGAAGCGCTTTAGCCACTGTATCCATGTATCTGTGCTTTCTAGCTGTGATATGTACAAGTACAACATGTGGTATGCTTTGTTTAAAAAAAATGCTTGCTAACAAGTTTCATTATGAAGCACTGCATTGTCTTCCCTCTATTTTTTGGTAACACAAGATTGCATTCAAGATCTCCAGGAAGAAGGAAACAAAGGAGCTAGTTGAAATGAAGTTTGCATAAAAGCTTATTTTGAAATGTTGCAACATACTAATGTTAGAATACATATTCTATGTCTATAATAATCAAGAGCTAAATATTTATGCCACTTTTTAAAGAAAAAATACTTGAAAAAGGACCTTTAAAGTTACTGAAATGTATAATTAACATATTTTTAGATGAAATATATGCTTGACAAAGAGAAAGTTAAAGGGTGACATGATTATAGTCTATAAAAATCTACAAGGGAATAAATATTTAGCTGTGGGCAATTCAGTCTATCAGAGAAAGCTACAACACGTTCCAGTGCCTGGAAGCTGAAGCTTTACAAGTTCAGACAGGAAATGAAGCTTAAATTCTTAATGGTGAGAGTAATTAATCATTGGAAAAAATTACCAGGTGTAGTGGTGTATTCTCAAATCACTGACAATTTTCAAATCAAGATTGAATGTTTTTCTAAAAACCTGTCTATGAATTATGTTGGTGAAATTCTATGTGATATACAGGAGGACAAACTAGATGATCACAATGGTCCCTTCTGGCCTTGGAATCTATGAATCTAAGAATAGATTCTCTTGCTTATATTTTGTTATCAGATAACAGTATGTTAGGAAGATTGTGAAAGATTCTGTGTATAGAAGCCTATCCATAGTCAACTAATTTCACTGATTTCAATTATGTTACTCAAATGAGTAAAGATTACAGGATTACGCTATAAATGCATGTGATTATTGCTGTTGATGTATCCTAATAATCTGTGGATGTTGATAGCCCATCCTTGATACTCATATTATGTGTGCATCAGAATTATACTAGAATAATATGTGTAAGTGCCTTGCTCCTATGTTTTTTGCTTTCTTTTTTTAAGAAATAAAGTTAGATGTACAGTGAAAAGGATAATGCAAAGTTAGTCCAAATTAATTGTTGCAAGACTAACAATCACACGAATAGAAGACTTTCTAGTAAAAATGATTAGGGATTAGCTGAGTAGCGTAACTTGCATCCAACTACGAATCTGAAACTTTCCCAGAAGTCTAGATATTGGAAGACAGGATTGGTTCTTTCTCATCTTTAAGAAGATATTTTTATTGATATGATGGTAATTAGACTATGTAGGTAGAGTGACAACGTGTATTGTGAAAATCTTCAAAGATGTTAACAAGGGCCCTGGTCCTGAACCCTTTAATTTCAGAGACAGCAGGACTGGGTTGTAGATTAACAAATTGAAGCATATTTCATTATGTATAATTCTGAGCCCTCCTTCAGATGGGCTCAGCGACAAAACTTCCCTGACATCAATGACGATAGATTTGAGATTTGGATTGAGAGCTATAAGGAATAAATCTGTTTAATGGGATGATGCCATGTGTATAACATTATCCAAGTACTAGTCTCTATAATTAAATTATTAAAACATTGAAGAGAAAACCATCTATGTGAAAAATCAGACAATGAATTAATCACACAAGCAGTATGTCTAGTATAGTGAAAAGCTGCATTCTTAGGGTGGCCTTTCACAGGCAATTGTATGGTTAAGGTTCAATATTTACCTTTGTCACTCAGTATAGGATGATTGAAATGCACATATAGTTCACCACTGTTGCTTGTGTCCAGAATGTAGTTAAAACAAATTAGCCAATATCTTTGTAACAAATACTCGTGCATAGAAGTCTAGTTATCAAAGGTGATTTGGGGTCATTTATGATAGATAACTATTAGACATAATTTTTTAAAATAATTACAATGCATATTTTAAGTCTTTAATTTATGCATGCAGTGTCTGTGTGTATATTTATACAGATATGCTGTGTATATGTACATTCACATTCCCCATCTGTTGAGAGGATTCCCCATCATAACAAACCTAGGGCTTTAGGGACTATTGAGTGAGGGTAGCAGATTAGCATTAATAATAAGCAGAATTAACTATTAAATGTTCCTTTCATAGGTGTACATACTCAAGAAGTCCTACAATGAAATTTCCAGTTCTTATGGCCCTTGTGTCTCTTTTCAGTATTTCCCTATGTCAGCATTTACCAAATCCTGTAGGTATGTGAACATACTCTTTTCAGAGTTGATAAATTCAAGTTCAGAGCTGACTGAAAATATTTTTTATCAAAACTGTGCTGGCCAGCTTGTTTACAGAAAAAACATTGTGAAAAGTACCAGGAACTTTTCCATTTTTTTCTTAAAAATCAAGATATGTTTCAAATAGACATTTTCTAACCAGCTCTTTACTAACTGACAGTGTATTTCTTCAGAGAGAATTGGCCTCATTTCTTGTGTAATGAAAGAAACTGTCTCCTTCTCCATTATAGTATTTGCAGTGATTTGGCTCTGCAGCGAAATAAGTGTGTGTGAGAGAGAAACAGAAGAATAGTCTGAGTAACAACCTTCATCTCTAAGATGTAATTTAACATTATGCTTATTTATCACATGCAACAGTACAAAATTTTTAGCAGTGTGCAGCTAAAAATTATGCTATTGATTATAATAATAAAGAACACACTATATAATAGTGCAATTCGTTTTCAAATCTTAATTAACTGTAGTTGGAAAAGCATCTGGGTGTCAGCAAATATACATAGTGAGCATCTCACTTTGCTTCGTAATTGCTACAGTAGCTCCAGTGCTGTCACAATACATAGTTCAAAATCAGGCATCCAAAGACACCTGTATCCAGGCACGGGAAAACAAAACTATGCAGCAGAAGCTAGACATTTCAACTGAGTGCAGTACTGAAGCCCAGTTGCTCAGTAAATAAGTCATTGCAATTGTATTTTTATCTAGCAGGGTAAGAAACAGATTTCCTGACAAACCAGTCCTTTCATTTCTCATTACTTATGGAATAAACAATTGTGTAAAACAATATTTTCCCCAGGAAGCCATTATTAAAACAGGGGAAGGAAGAGGCTCACAGTTACCAATCAGTGTTTAGTTTTCAAAAGACATTAATGCAGAACAAACCAAGTAGCAAAAATAAATAAATATTAAGTTTCCCTAAAAGAAAGGATCGATGGATAGTTTAGAACCTCCATGTATCAGTGATCAGACTGCCTGACTGGTTTCATGAAGAGTCTTCGGACAAGTGGCTCACTAAAATGCAAAGTTAAAGATGGTTTTGGCACAAAAGGACTGCCACTGCATGGATGAAATCCCATAACTTCACCATTTGGACCTGAAACGTAATACTGACCCCATCCTCTGATCGATGAACACAGAGGTAAAGGTACCGCTCTGCTGTCTAAATATGCATCATTTCCCTGGCCTACGACTAGACATGTAAATGTTAGGAAAGGGCACTGCTGCCAATGAAAAGGACTCATTGCAAGTTCAGTGCCCCTCGGCAGAACACTGGTGATATGCCCCTCTTCAGCCTGAGCCAAGCCTCTGAGGGTGTGTCTACACAGCAATTAAACACCCGTGACTGGCCCAAGTCACCTGACTTGGGCTTGTGGGGATTGGGTTGTGGCACTGTAAAATTGTGGTGTAGACATTCATGGTCAGACTGGAGCCTGGGCTCCTCCCAGAAGCCAGGCTCCATCCCAAGAATGAATGTTTACACTACAGTTTTATATCCCTGCAGCCTGAGCCCCACAAGCATAAGTCCGCTGACCCGGATCAGCCAGGGGTGTTAATTGCTGTGTAGACCTACCCAATGAAAGACATTGGATATGAGGAAGTGTATCACACTAGCAGCCAGTGCAAGAGGGGCCCTGCCTGCAGAGGTAGGCTGAATGCGTCCAAGAGCATGGAAGTAATGCACTGTGATTCTTAACAGGGTGTAGTGTGTGCTCTGCATTGCATCCCAGCATTAGTTTCCATTTGTTAGCAGGTGACCAAGGAAGCGGACCCAGAGCTATGTCTCCACTCCACCTCATGCTAAAAACTAGCTCTTGCCAAGGAAATTAAATAATAAGAAGGTTTTTTTTTAGTTAGATAAATATAAAGAGAATATGGAAGGATGTGGTTGGGCTACTATGCAGTGTGGATTGGAAGAAGATGAAAAATACTAAATATGGCCCAAAACCTAAATGAATACTTTGCATTGATTTTCAGAATGGGTGATAATATGGAACATGGGCTTGAAGGCAGGATGGCTAATGGAAATGAGCGTATAGAGATGAAAATTACCATAGCTGAGGTAGAAGAAACATTTAAAGAGCTTAATGTGCTCAGATCAGGGGGACCAGATAACTTCCATCCCAGAATACTGAAAGACCTGGCATATGAGATGGGTAGTCCAGTAGCAAGGGTTTTTAATAAATCAATCTGTTTGGGGCAGTATCATGTGACCAGTGAACAGTTAACGTTGTACCTATATTTGAGAAAAGGGGGAAAAAAGTGATCCAGACCCATGAGTCTGACCTCAATAGTAGGCAAGGCGTTAGAACAAATTGTGAAAGAAAGACTAATTAAATTCATTGAGGGTACATTATAAAGGGGATGCAATGCAACATGCATTTAGGAAAGGTAGATTGTGCCAGACTAACCTGATTTCCTTCTTTTAGAAAATAACTACTTTTTTAGATAAGAGAAATGCAGGAGAACTAATATATTTGGATTTCAGTAAAGCATTTGACATAGTACCACATGGAAAATTATTAGTTAAATTAGAGAAGATGAGGATTAGTACAAGAACTGTAGAATCATAGAATATTAGAGTTGGAAGGGACCTCAGGTGGTCATCTAGTCCAACCCCCTGTAAGGTGGATAAGGAACTGGCTAAAGAACAGAAGGCAACAGATTGTGCTGAAAGGTGAATTATAGAACTAGAGGGAGGTTCCTAGTGGCGTTTCCTCAAGAACTGGTCATGGGACCAATTTTATTCGATATTTTTATTAATGGTCTTAGCACAAAAATTAGGAGTGTACTAATTACATTAGCTGAGCATACAAAGTTGGGAGGCATTGTGAATACAGAAGAGGCTCAGAATGTTATACTGGATGACCTTGAAGACTGGAGTAACAGAAATGAGATGAAATTCAATAGTACAAAGTGCAAGGCCATGCATTTAGGGTCTAAAAATAAGAATTTCTCCTGCAAGCTGGTGGCTCATCAGTTTGAAGCAACATAGTAAGAGAGACACCTGGATGTGTGGGCCAAACACAGGACGACTATGAGCCACCAATGCGATGCGGTTGTCAAAAAGGCAAGTGCTATCCAAGGATGTCTCAGGTGCAGCATTTCCAGTCGAGATAGAGAAGCATGCATGCCATTGTACAAAGCACTGCTCCGATCTCATTTGGAATACTGTGTACAGTCTTGGTCACCCATGGTCCGGAAAGATGATTCAAACTGGAACAGGTGCAGAGAAGAAATACTGGCATTATCAGGGACATGGAGGACATATCGTATGAGAGGAGACTGGAAGAGCTTGGCTTCTTTAGTCTTGCATGCAAAATAAAAAAGGCTTTCTATAGGAACACTGGAAGAGAAGCACTAGCGAGGGTGAAGAACTGTTTAAGGTAAAGGACAAATGTTGGCACAATTACAAATGGGTATAAACTGGCCATTCAAATTCAGGTTGCAAATTAGAAAAAGATTTCTACCTACCAGAGGAATGAGGTTCTGCAACAGCCTCTCAGGTGCAGTTGTGGAGGCAAACAACTTACGTAGCGTCAAGAGAGAGCAGGGCAAATTGGTGCATGTGACTGCATGAGGAGCTTGCGTGTGATGGCGTGGGGGCACAGCTCAGCCACCACGGGGCTCACTTCCAGGTAATATCCTATGTTCCTAAGAGCTCATGCTCCAGGGCTTCAGCCAGCTGCCCCTAAGTGGTCAGGGAAAGGATTCCCCTGTCCCCAGTATATTCTGGGGTGGGGATTTTGTTGCTCTCCTTTCTCTGAATCATCAGAGATGTCCACATTTGGAGACGGGACATTGGACAGAGTGAGCTGGTGCTCTAAGGTGCTTGGCTGGCGGATTCTTGTTCATGTACTCAGGGTCTAACCGATGGCAGCATGTGGGGTTGCGAATGCATTTTCCCCCAGGTCACAGGCAGTGACCTAGGGGTTTTCTTTTTGCCTTCCTCTGTTAGGATTATTTCTCACTTAATCATACCCTGCCACTACAGGGGCCTCAGGCATTGGTACATCTCTGTCCCTCCGTTTCTCTGCCTGTGGCACATAAGAGTCCAGTCTCCTGTTGGCTGTAATACTTTGCTCTAATTTCAGCTGCTGGGTTTAGTGTGCGGGTGCTGTTGCTGGCCTGTGACATAGAAGAGAATAGACTAGAGGATCTGGATCTGGTGGTTCCTTATGGCCGTACGTGCTGTGACTCCTTTGGTACATCTAACACTCCCTCAAATCACATGTCAAGGGAATGCAAGCACCAGTGTTCTGACTGTTCCCTGCCGGGGTGCCCAAGCAGGAGGAAAGAGCTTTTTTCATCTGCACCCTCTCGCCAATGATCAGCCAGAAACCAAACCTGCCTACTAAAAAAATACTTGCACTGAGCCAGCAATGAGAAACCAGTTTTCCATTGGCAGCATTAACAGGACCAGTATCTCAATGAGCATAACTTGGCTCCACTCCATTGGAGTCAATAATTCTATGCCAATTTTCCCCAGGGAGAGATGTTTTTATAGAAAAATACCAAGCAACTCAAATCTTTGGCAAATGAAGCTATAGTAATAATAAAAACTTCTTAAAATTGCAGGGGTTGATCTGCTTCAGGAGTTCAAATTGTCCAAAGCGTCGGATATAAACATAGTGAAAGGATCAAACTCAGATTCATTAGCTTACCGCATAAATCCTACCATACAGCTCAGGAAAAACACCAGGTATGCTATAAATTAAACTCTATATAGGTTTTTTCCTTAAAACTAAAAGATTTTGCTGAAGAAATGGATCATAGTTAAACATAGAACATGAGTAAGATTTAAGGGCTGTATTGGGACTGGTCTTTGTGCTGGTGCATGGGAGGACAGTGCAAATTGCTTTTCACCACTTTAGACCCACTGTGCAAGGGCGAGGCCTAACTGCAGTCACTGCACGAGTTTGGCTTTCTCCCTGCACCTTGATGCTGGCTAGCTTGCCAGTTGCCAAAAGGTTGGAAGGAGAACCCTGCACCTTGTGACGGGATGGTGCAATATGTGCACTGTTGTTTTCCTTGGAAGTTTGCCTGACAGCAAAATGTAGAACCTGGCCTTTCGTTCAGTGCCTCTGGAAGTAATAAAGTGTGTGATCCCATTCACGTTATGTGGCCAAGCCCTTAAATGCCACTCTTCAAGTGCACCCCTCAGTGACTCTCTTCCCATGCTTACAGCAGTGTTAAAATAATAGAATTTAAATGCATTAGAGATGAAATTTGTTAAATGGGCTTTTGTTTAACTTGTGTCTTAATATGTAGACTTTAACTGGACTGCATGTTTTCTTGTTTTAGCAGTGTTTATTCAGATGGCTTCCCTTCAGAATATTCTATCATAGCTACTTTTAGGACGCTGGAAGACACTCCACAAAATGAGTGGAATCTATGGCTAGTTAATGATTCTGATGGCAAAGAAAGAATTGGTATTCGCTTCCTGGGAGACAAAAGGTCTCTGGATTTCTTTCATGCCACTCCATCCAAAACACTCATGTTCAGGACATTCCACAATGTGGACAAAGCTTTTGATGGTTCTTGGCACAAGTTAGCATTAAGTGTGAAAGGCAAGAATGCAAAATTATTGATTGATTGTCAGGAGGTCAGAACAGTTCCAGTAAATGAACCGAGAGATGTTTACGGAAATGGATATACTTTGCTAGTAAAAAGATCAGTTGATGACTCTTCTGTTTTGGTAAGTAGCTCTTTTAGCATGAGTAAAGTTACTGCATAGTGTCATCTGCTGGATATATATATATATATGAGACGAGAGACATTAAGCTAGGTCAATGAACCTAGGTGGTGTTTATGTTTTTCTTCTAAGTATCCACCTGATTTTTTTTCTAAATACAATTGTTTATAATTGCTTATCTTGCTTCCTGTGGGATTCCATTCCAGACACTAACTATTCTCTGTGTAATCTCCTATAAGGTGTAACTTTTCTTAGCTACAGTTTTTATCCTTTTGTTTGTGAATCTTTCAAATGGATCTGTTGCATTTATATTCCCTCTGCCTCTTAGAATTTAATTTCTCCAGCAGGTTCCTTTTTTCTCTCTACTTGCTCCCACTGAAATCAATGACAAAATTCTCATTGATTTTAGAGGTACAAGAGTAGGCTTTTAATTAATACAAAAGTAGTTTCTGTAATCTTTTCATACAGTGATTTCTCAAGAGCTATTAAATATTTTTCATGTAAGTGGCACACAACTATTTTATTAATTTAGAGCTCCCTCTGGTGGGGTCCATGTGCCTCTAAAAAATTATTCTGACTTTTGCGCAATAAAGATTTGTAGTTATCAACATTCAGAAAAGCAGTGAAATAATTCCTACAGGTAAATATAATAAAAAATGCAATTACTGACCCAGCACAAGTTTTATGTTAGAGGTTACTGGATTTAGGATTGATTTTTTATTTGTGTAGGCTATAAATGGAAGCAAACATAGAAGAGTGAGAAGAGCCAATAAGATTTTTTAAAAGAAGTTACATTAAGTCATTTTATTAGTGGATAAAAGAGCATACAGCAAGTGTTTGACTTAAAATGTGCATTATACAAGGAAATCAGACTGGTTAATTTAGAATTAAAAAAAAGAAAAGCAGCAGAGACAGAATTTGCTCTTTTAATGACACTACTCCAGTGTGAGTCAGATTCCGCAGCCACTCTGGGTTCCAAAATTGTCTTGAATTCATTGGTGGGAGGTGGGGAAGCAATGGGTTGGGAAGGTACAGTTGGTCAATGCGGGAGGCAAATATGTCTGTGTAATGAGGAGCACAAAGTGACTAGGTGTGAGTGTGTGAGCTTGAGTACATGTGTGCGGTGGGGTTTTCTTAGCCCATAGATATTCACTTAGCACATATCTTCTACTGCTCACATTAGTTTAATTTAACGATTTTATGTGTCAGGTGGACTTACAACAACTTGAAATGCACTGGGACGCAGATAAGGCTTACTTGGAAGGCTGCTGTGAGCTTTTGGATATTGTGAGTAAGCTCTATGTTTTATCTCATGAACTCCTTTGCTTATGACTATTCAACACTAACCTACAGAGCAACCACAGGTTTTGCAGTGTTTTGTGTGGAATGAGATGACAGGGTTGCAGAGAGGCTTTCACAAATCACGTGTCAGATGGGGAGGAGGGGAAGTGTTTGAGAGCCAGGTGGATCAGGATGGTGTTTGAAGAAGGGATAGAATGGGGCTCAGGATGTTGTCATTATTATGAGAATTCAGAGGGGCTTCATCATCTGGAAATGGGGCAGGGAGGGCATTAATTGCTGAGAGTAAGACAGGGCCTGTGGAGTGTACCTGTCAAGGTACATATGGGGTTCTCAGCAGGCCACTAAATGAAAAGGGTACTGCTGAATGTGAGAGCTGACAGTCCAAGAACTCTCCAAAGCCACACATCTGGTGTGTGCCTAGCACCAGGTCTGTTATACGATTCAGGAACATTTTCTAATGCAGTTTGCAGAGAACAGCGATGGCAGCAGGATCCCATGCAGTCAAATCAGTCATGTCCCACAACTCACTCTTTGCGGTACAGAAAATAAAAAAATAAAACATGTATCTTCATTGTCAGTGTGGAGCAAGTGGTGATCAGGGTCTTACTGGAGTCTGTGGTAAATCAAGTCCCCTCTGGGTCTCACCGGCCAGCCACAGTCTCTTCTGGCTGGGGGTCTGAGGTGATTCCATTTTCACAGAGCGGTGGGGTGCAGGCCTTACCTCAGGCCTGAGGGCTGCCCCTCAGCCCCACAGGGGAGGGCGGGTAGTCCCAGTCCATGTATCTGACCCCGGACCCAAGGAGGTACCTCTCTGTGGGCCCCTCCAGGGGCTGCAGGGTACATGGTGGAGCCTTGGAGGCTCAGAGGGCCACCAGTCCTTCCTGCAGGTTGGGGTCCAAGTCTCTCCTGCTCCACTTCTCCAGCTGTAGGGGAAACACCACTACCGGTCTGGGTGATCCTCCTCTAACTGCCACAACCTTCTACCTGCTTCTTCCTCTCCTTCTCCTATCCTCCTCTCAGTTTTTAGGGAAGGCAGGGTTTAGACACACCTGGGTTAGGCTCTTAATTGGGTCCTGGTGCCTCCAATTGACCTGGAGTAACCTATCCCCTGTCTGCAGGGAAAAGGGCTTTTAGCATCCTGGGGCTCACATATTGGCCCTGGCTTACCCTTCTGTAGCCATCTGTCCTGACTTTACCACAAAACACAGTATGTAAATGTGCCCATGGGAAACCAGGAGATCAAGGAACAACAGGCCACCAGGTATAATTTAAAACTCAGCTTTCTATTTGTGAAGATAATTTTTAATATTTGTGTAGAAATTATGTCTCTTTTTATTACTCTTCCATCAGGGTCAAAAAGGAGAAAAGGGAGAACAAGGAAAGGCTGGCAGAGTTGGAAATCTGGTAATTACCATTTATGTTTTGTCTTTAATATTAAATAAGACAATATGCCTTCATTTGTATAGTCTGCGTTACTCAGTAATAAAGATAGACAGCTTTGAAAACGTGTTCACCATTGCTGCACATGGCAGACAAAAGGCAACCTCAACAACATCAGCACTAAAGAGTGGCAATGAACTAACTGCTCTTACCCTTTCTGGCCCAGGCTCCAGCTTAAATTAAGTGATTTTGCAGCTTCCCTAACAAAAGTTTGTTCAGTGGGTCTGTGGTTCAACCTTTTCCATCCTGTGATCTCATGTTACAACAGAAGCCAGTTTCAGGACACCCTTCCAATCTAGCCATAAAGAGAAAGAGGGTAGTCACGACTCCCTAGACTTGTTGCAGAGATTGCTGGGGGTCATGACCTGTGACCTGGTTCTATGATGGCGTGTTCTCAGAACACACACGGAAATTAGATAAAAACAAAATTCTACTGCTGCGAGGTTGCAGTGTAACATTGCTGTATTTCTTAGGCTTCAGAGCAATGTCACACAAGAATCCAAGAACACACACAGAGGGAAAACAGGCTGCTCCGTAAGGCAGCAAGGCACAACTCACCTCATGTTCTTTTAAGCTGGCGCTTTCGTTATTGACTCTGCGCTCATGCTTTGCTACAGAGCAGCCTGCAAGCAGGACCAAGAATGCCACCCTACTCTTAAAGTGATAGTGTGTAATTCTCACACAGTCCCTCATATGGGAAATTAGTTTTAGTCTCATTCTGAAAGAGCAGAAGCCCCTTTTATGATTCAGGAAAAATACATATTCATTTTTGAGTCAGCTGTGTGAACTTGTCAAATTAAACCTAAACATCCGAAGTTTGAATTTGGTAGACTTGGTGTCACTTTATGAAGTCACCCCAGGAGAGCCGGCACTTTTTTTCCTAAAGTACAAAAAGATGGTTGATACTGACTGCTCTCTCTTGCCACCTGACCAGCTCCTTTCCTGCATCCAAGCTCTGTCCCCATTGTATGAGCCCTATGGAGCTTGCACTGTGCCATTTTGGTTATGATGTGACAATACCTTCATCCTGGGAGTTGGGTTAACCCAACTTTGTAATTAACACTGGAAATTCTTTTAGGCTACCCACTCAGCCCAAATTATGGTTACCACTAGATGCTGTTGCAAGATTCAGTGGAGAAATTAAGGGCAGAATGGGCACAGAGGGTTCTTCAGTCTCTTAGCTGTAAGGATATTTCCTCTAAAACTAACTTAAAGACATCTTGACGGGCAGCAGGGGGAAACTTGCATTGACTCTGCCTGTGCTGTATCTTTATGTGGATAAAGAAAGAACTTCAGACCACAATGCAGTCATTCCAATGGCACTCACTAGCACCATATTCACTTACAGCTAAATAATTAAACTGTTTTTCTTGTTAACAGGGAATCCATGGTAACCCAGGAGATTATGGAAATATTGGAGAGCCTGGTCGAAAAGTATGATTTATTGTTCAAGTATATAACAATAGCTGATTTTTTTCGTTCATTTTATAACACTTTTTTTTTCTTTTTTTCCTTCAAGGGTTTAGTGGGCAGTAAGGGTGAAAAAGGAATGAGAGGGTTACATGGTGAACAGGTATGTATTTGTGTTATATTCTGCATGAAACCAAAGTTCTCAATCAAACAGGAAACTAAGCAACCTATATCCTTTTTTGCCATATATTTTTATGTTAAATATAAAAGGGGAAAAGAACAATGTACTTGTGAATTGAAGGATTCCAGAGACATGTTGCCATTGCTAAAATATTGAACAGAACACTTATCTGTAAATATGAAATGTTAACCATGGATCTGCTATCAGAAATAATTTAGGGCCATAACTGATTTAGGGCATAGCTCCATTAAAGTCAGCAGAGCTACAGTGATTTACCGCAGCTGAAGTTCTAGTCCATATAACTGGTTTATCATCTGAAATAGTAACATCTGTTGGAAAATGCTAGGGAATTAATATGGTTTACAGGGAAACCATCATCAAAATGATCTGGCCGCAAACTAATGAGACAGGTATATGGACTTGTTGCAGTATGCAAATGTATTTTCTGGATTGATAATCTTTTCTTTCAAAGGGTGATCAAGGTCCTCCAGGTCTCAAAGGATTACCAGGAGCAGAAGGTTTCAAGGTAAGTACAAGTACATCCATCTAAATGTCTTAAATCCTCATGGAAGTGTCTCTGTGTGGTGTATCTTGTACGGTATCATCTTGTCCAGAGTATCATGGAAATGCATGAAACGTTATGGCAATGTCTGCAGTTGTAATCATAATTGCAAATTTGTTATGGATGGGAAGCAGTTGTTAGTACTTTATTTTGACTTTATTTTTCTCTTAGGGGGTACCTGGGTCACACAGAAACAGAGGAGGACCTGGAGCAAAAGGGGAAATGGTTGTTTTTTAATTAAATTATCCCGAGTTGAGTTTGCTATTTTCCCTGTTGTATCGGTTCTAACTATGGCTGTGATCTCAAAAGCAAAAGAAACAAACTCAAACCTTGTCAGTATTAGGGTGGGAAACCTTAATGGAAAAAGCAAGGGTGCTGCTGAAAGTGATGTTGATGACTCAGTAGATGGCATTATTCTCTCCAAATGGTTCTATAAGGTCATGAACTGCTGATGAGTTTTGTCACTGAAGTTCTGACCGTTTGTGCTCTTTAAATGACCCCATAATGCCTTGGCCAAATTCTTGGGTCACTTATTACAGTCTGGATAACTAACATTTTCCATGCAATTTCAGCTGGAAAAGTATTTTTTCATTCCCCTCCTAAAAACGGCTGTGTTGTGCTGTTGTGTTGCTCTAGAATGGTTGCTATGTTCTACCCCATGAGTCGCTGCATTTCAGTAGTGAGTGAGTGATCCTTGTATGGAGAATACATAAAGTGCTATAGAATGTCAGTTATAGGTATGGGATTCCTGTATAAAGATTTCTATATAAAGTGCATTGGGATCCTTGTTAACCCAGGGTATTGATTGTGCTTTTATTGTAGATTTCTGTTGGAGGTTAACACAAACATACTACTTGCAACAGAGGTTTTGAATATTAAATTTTTGCATCCAGTACTGATTAGGGTTTTTTTTAACATTTCAGGGAGAACCAGGGCTTGTGGGAATCATGAGATTCCAAGGAGTGAAGGTACTATGCTTTTATATAGAGAGAATATTATACACACACGCTGCAAAACTTCCTTGCTATGCCTACAATTGAACTTTCCTTCACCCAGTGTTTTGAGTGTGTTAATATGTTATTTAGGTATCTGTTACATCAATACACAAAGAGAAACTATAACTTCACCCTAAAATGACTTTTACTTATGATTAAGTTTTCCCAGGAACAAGAGAATTAGGCAGCACAATGAGGTATCGCAGAGCGTCTCCTCTGTAATAGACTGCAGTAGTTCTGGGAGGAAAATGGCAGCTGTCTAGAAATTTAAAGGTGCAGCATACAGAAAACAAAGACATTACTGTTCCATACCTACGTACTCCATAAGGTGATTATCTTACATGTTGAGAACTTAATTTTGTCTTTGTTGTCGTGCTTCTAGGGTGATGAAGGCTTCTCTGGGTCTGATGGTTTACCAGGCCAAGAAGGACCTAAGGTAATATTAATTAAAGCACATACTTACAAATCTTTCCTTAAATCCAGTAGTTATTTTTAATAGTGAAGGTAATTAACACTGGAACAACACACCAATCGAGGTGATGGATCTTTAAATCAGGATTGTCTTTCTAAGAGGTTCTGTAGCTGAACCATAAGTTATGGGCTTGATGCAGGAATCACTGAGTGAAATTCTATGGCCTAGGTTATACATGAGGTCAGACTAGATAATCACAATGGTCTCACCTAGCCTTAAACTTTATGAATCTCTTTTATTTATTTCCATAAAAATCAACCTGTGAAAGGTGTCAATCACTGCTCAGAATCTGTCCCTATGTATTTTTCTGTATTATTTAACACTTTAGCTTCATTGTTTGTTCTTTTTAAATTAGTGAAATAAATTTCATGGAGTTTTGCCTCTGGATCCCATGGGCTTTCCAATGTACTGAGTTGCAGTAGTGTGCAACTGGACTTTGAAGCATACTCCTGGTGTACAGTCTCCAAATCTGGTATTCCTTCTCAGGATGGGGGACCCTATAGTTCAGCTACCCTGTGCCCCAAGATCAATGCTGACCCCCCAAGTCACAAAAGCCACAATTGTGGGTGTTCTAGATTATGTGACTTTGTGACAGTTAAAGCAAGTAACATACAGACTATAAAGCCACACAAACACTTTACTGGTAAACACAGCACAAGAGATATACAGATCTAGGGAAAAAATGACAAACACCTGCACACAAGACCTTGCCTTATTCAGTGAGTCTTAGTGTCTTCCAGGACATCCAGGATTATTCTGCACCTCTTCTTCTCCTGCCCAGTGTTGTCCTTAGTTTATGAACTGGTCTTGCTACAGAGACACTTTTGACAGCAGATTGTCACATTTTTGTCTCTTAATGACCTTCCCCAGGGTTTTTCTATTTTCTAATCATTTGTTTGTTCCTTACAGTGGATCCAAGTAATTAGCACGTCAATAGACTTTGACCAGTAGTCTGCCCTTGGACTACAGCTCTTGACACCTGTATAGTTTGGTTAAGTGATTGTCTTGCTATCCTTCAGAAGAGGATAAAGGCTATGTCTACATTAGCACTCACTGCAGTATACCGTATGTCTCTCAGGGGTGTAAAAAAGCCAGCCCCCGTGCGATGTAAGTTACACCGACCTAAGCACTGATGTAGACAGCACTATGTCAGTAGGAGAGCATCTCCCATCAGCTTAGAGCAATTACATGAGACAGCTTACAATGACGCAGCTGCATCGCTACAACTCCACCAGTGTAAAATCTCTAGTGTAGCTGTAGTCTAAGTTAATTCTCTGTACCCCTGTGGCAGACGTCATGATAATAAATAAAATAGAAAAACGCGTATATAAAATTCTTAAAAAATAATACAGCTATCTCCCATGTTTTTCACATCCCTTTTTTTTCTGTCAGGTAAACACCACACAGATTATTACACCAAATGTTTCAGTGGAACCAAAATATTTTCCACTCTTCTTATAATGCTTACAGGTCTGACCCTGCCTTCCTTCTGTTCCCAAGACTCTGTTATCTTCAGTGAATGTTACACACAAAAAAACTACTCAGACATGGAGTACCAGTCTCTAAAGAGTGGAATACGTTGTTCGTCACAGTAAAGATAAAAATATGCCAGATTTGTGATGAATAGCTCTCTGATTCACACTTTTCCACTGGTATATTCAGGTGTAAGATTAACTTTGTTCTTCTAGTGGACAGCAATGTATCTTTCATATGTAGTAATTCTATAGAGGTTACAGTTGCACTGATAATTCATAGTACAAGTTAGTTGTTCATGGGAGCCTGTACCTCTTTTTACACTATGTATGTATTTGTGTTTGTTAATTGCAGGGCCTAGTTGGTGATCCGGGGGATTTTGGTCCACGTGGACCAATAGGAGCTCCAGTAAGCTATGTTTCTACTTTACAAGAAAAAACAACTCTACTGTATCTGAAGCTAGACTACTAAAGAAAGAGGGACCATGTGGTTTAGAGGATTGATAAATGGGAAATGGAGCCTTTTATCTCCAGGTCTTCAGTTCAAATGCATCCCAAGCTGCTAGTGATTAGTCCCACAAGTTGTTTCCATGTGATGTTAATTGACTGGTCTCTAAAATGAGATGGTCTTAGACCAGTTCCCACTAGACAGTGGTATCACACGAACCATTTTTCCAATTTGCACTCATTAGTATTGATATTGGAAGCTTCAGCAGAGAGGCCTAGAACTGAATACATGTGGAATTTGAACGATCCTTTTATGCCAGTAATGGTGTTTTCTCTACAACAGAGTGGCTGCACAATGGTGGGGTAGTATAGGAACATTTCTAATCTAATTATCTGTTACAGACCCATTCATTGGATGGAAGGCTTTGTTCTCCAAGATTGTCAGTCCATTACTTTGCATGAGAAATAAATTCACTGAAAAAGTCTGATAGACAAGAATGATCAAAACTGCCATTGTTTAAACTACAAAGACCTCTCCCTCAGTGTAGAAAAGAAGCAAATGGGTTAATTATTATAATTTTACTGTTTATCTGTGGTTCAGCAACAAAGCTCTTGTGCTGTGCAGAATACAAACACAAAAAGAATGATCAGAGTGTAACAGGCTGTGAAGCAACTAATTAATTCTGTTACAGTTGTGGCCCCCAGACCTCCTTAGAGGGGACAGTCACTATGACAGGGGCCCTATTGTGCTCCTATGGATGTCCGTGTCAAAGCAGCCATTGACTTAAGTAGAAGAAGGATTGTACTCTGAGTAGTAATGGAAAAATAGAATTTGAAAAATGAATGGAAAGAATGAATAGAGATAGAGGGAGCAGAAAACAGTTTCAGGACAGAGGTGTTATGTATGGGACATTACTTTTAGGCAAACAAACTCTAAAACAATTAGGGTCAGGTGCATTAACTGGTTCAATAGAGCTCCACTGGGATGAATTTGCAACTAAAATTTCTCAACTGTGGCTTTGTATTATGTTGAAAGACCTAAATCCGGTACTGAAGCTCCCCATGTGGGACTGGACTGACAACTTGGCCAACATGAGGAAGGAGCATCAAGTTTTTACTGTTGTCTGAAAGCCACACAATTAAGTCCCTGCTCCCTCTTTGTTTTGTGGAGGAAATAAGGTGTATCAGTATTTTTCCTGGTACAAGTATTTCTTCCTTTTGGCCAGCTCAGCTCCACCCACTCTGTACCCCTGCCTGCCTATCCCAGCTCGCCCATGTGGGAGGGGAAGTAGCTACTCACCAATGGCTACTTTGCTACCATTGCCAAGAGCCAGCTCATCTCGTCAGTACTCCACATACCAACAGCCCAGCCTGCTTGCCTCTAATCACTCCTCCCCATAAACCTGGTTGGTTCCTGAACTCCCTTCCTCAGAACCTCTCTCTGGTCCTTGGAGAGAAGAAGGGAATCAGGGGTCCAAAAGCTTTAAAGGAAAACAGTCTCTTCTTGCTCCCTTTCCTGTGGTGCAGTGGGGTTGGGAGGCAGATCTGCTCTGATTTGGGTCCTACCATTCGATATGGTACAATTGAGATGTCTGGCTCTACCTCTTTATGAACCATTCAGTGGAGTTGGCTGGACTTAGGCAGCAGGTAGTATGTTGTGATCTGTAAAGGGCTGGAGTAGAATACTCTTATTAGCCTCTCATTTCCTCAGCATAAGAAAGGAGCACCAGAAAAATAGTGCCCTTGAGGTGTGCCTGTGGCACAGAATTGCTGGAATCCAGCAAGGTGGTGCAGCTAACCATCTCCCAGTCTCAGGGCTGTGCCTAAAAGCACCATCTACTCACATAATAATAAGCACTGTGCCCATTTAATGTATTTACAAAATGGGGCCTTTAACTATGACACCTTAGAATGCAGTAAATGGGCTACTGATATAGAATACGTGCTAGTTTATTGTACAAGGAAAAATATTATGATTTTGTCCTATTATTAAGAAAACCAAATACATTCCATTTTAAACCTGTATATATATGGCTGATATTAAAAAAAAAATGGAGAAAATAGGATTAAATGTCATTGGTTTCTCAGATACTAGATACCTATACCTGTCTGTTCTCTGTAACAGTTATAAATGACCACAGTTGGCCTTTGTGGGTTTTTTTTAAATCTAATCAAAACAAATGCATTAATTGTTTATCTAGGGTGTTACCGGACCTCGAGGAAGGAAAGGTATACTTGGTCCAAAGGTATCGTATGAGCCTAATTTGTCCATCCTGTTAAGCTGTCTGGTATGTTTTGATTTTGTATGTTTGCTTAATGAGATTTTGTTCATTTATAGGGAATACGTGGAGATCCTGGATTGCCTGGGAGAGAGGGGGATCCTGGTATAGAGGTAAATGGGGTGTGGAGTTATGAAATAGCCAGTATTCTGTTTCTGTAATCTTAAAAACTAACCTCTTTGTCTTAATTCCTGTATTTTCTTTAGGCCTATCAAGGATCTCAAGGGCCAGAGGGTGGTCAAGGTATTTTGGGCTTAAAGGTATAGTTTTTAAAATCTGAATGTATTCCCTTAACTATCTATTGTTAATGTACTTATGCTTTTCTATGTAGATTTAAATAATCTATTTTACCCTTATGCAGGGAGAGAAAGGATTTCTAGGAGAAGCAGGTCCTGAAGGCTCTTGGGGAAGAACAGTAAGTATCATTCTTTTTGTGAGGGGCCCTGTCTAGTAGCTCAGTGACATGGCTTTGTGGACCACACAAGCCTCAAAAGGCAGCATCAGGGAGCTACATATTAGGTTGACCTGTTCCGCAGTCAGGTTGATGACCAAGGGCTGAATCCAGTTTGCCTTTAGACACACAAGTAGTTCCATAGAAGTTAACTGGACTACTTGCTTGAGTAGGGCAATGAGGCCCCTGGCCTCAATATGTAAAGACTGAAGCAAATGAGACTTACCAGGTTTGTTGTCTACAGAAGCAAAGCTATTTAGGAGTACAGTGTAACCTCAGAGTTACAAACTGACCCGTCAATCACACATTTCATTTGGAAATGGAAATACGCAATCAGGCAGCAGCAGCAGAGACCACCCCCTTCCCCATAAAAACCCCAAAATCAAATACAGTACAGTGCTATGTTAAATATAAACTACTAAAAATAAAGGAAAAAAGATTTAACTAGGTAAGGAAACTATTTCTGTGCTTGTTTAAATTAAGATGGTTAAGAGAAGCATTTTTCTTCTTTATAGTAAAGTTTTAAACCTGTATTAACTCAACGTTCAGTTATCAACTTCTGAAGGAACAACCATAATTGTTTTGTTCAGAGATACGAACATTTCAGAGTTACGAACAACCTCCATTCCTGAGGTGTTTGTAACTCTGAGGTTCTACTGTAGTCTGTACATATAAATAAATTTCCTGTTCCATAGCTAGTTCTAGATAATATGTGAGTCCCTCGCTCCCAACTGCTAGGGCTGTGCAGTGGACAAAAGTTGCTATGATCCTAGGGCTCTAGTTATACAAAAGAAAGAAAGATCCCTCTCCTTGACTGGTTATTTTAAAAAGTAATAAAACTGCACACCTTGTGGTTGGCGCTAGGCTGTTCCAGAGGAAGGAGGGTCCTATCATTCCTCTACCACACACACCATTTGCTGGAATGAGGAGGAAGAATACTGGTAACAGCATCCTTGTATCTGTTTGAATGATAACTCTTTCTCTGTAAGGGAACTATCAAATAGAAGTTAATCCACAACCCATATAGCCCTTCCAAAACTCTCCCAGGTGACTAATCAGTTAGCTAAAATAGAACCCAACCCTGCTTAGACGTGCAAACCTATTCTCAGTAGACTTCAAGCTCAGTTTTCACATCAAAGAGGTTGTGTAAACTTGGAAATGTCTTGGATAAATATCCAAAGCCTTCAACAATTAAGTGTAGCTCAGTCCAAACTTTGAAGCTCTTGAAAGTCACCCATTTACCACTCTGGATGTGGATTAAACACTGTAGTAGATCTTAAAAACAGAAATCACACAAATAACCAGTGAATGTACAGGAAAAGGAGGGAGAATAATCTTCTGATCACTCATGTAATGGACAGCAACTATATGGGGGCTGTCTACACTGTGCAAATTCAATGATGGGGTCCAGAGTCTCAATTTGTGCAAATTGTCATAGTTCAGTTGAAGTCAATGGAGAGATGAAAATTTACACCAGCTGAGGATCTGTCCCAGAGTAACTATTGCCAAGATTTAAAATCAGAAAGACACATGCAGAAGAATATAGTGGGATGGGGTGGGGAAGATATTCTGTTGCTGCCGATAGCAATGGATAGCATGCCTGCAATGGTTGGTATAGGGCTGGCATCTGTAACAGGAGTGGTGTGAGGAAGATGCAAGACTGGAGAAAATGTTTCACCTGGTGTGTGGCAGAGCTGATTTCACAAGCACAGTAAGTTGGAACAGCTGGCAAAATTTCTGCAAATTTTTAAACATTGCAATAAAGCAACCACCACAAATCGGATATTTTTATCTTTGAATTAATTTTGTGCTCCCGTCTCCAATATCTAGTTTGCCTCCCTAAAATAAATAATCTTTTATTATTAAAGATAATTTAACAAAAATCAGTGTGACAGTAACTATCCAAATGCACGTTAGTGCCGCAGTCTGTCCAGCTTAACATTTATCTTTATTATTAAACATGAGCAAACTATGTATTAAAATAAAACTTGTTCTGAATAACACATAAACAGGGAATATCAGTGTTTAATAGAGGCTTAATTAAAGAAGGATTTGCTTATTAGAGATCAATATTAACTGGATCACAAAAGTTTATGAGTAAAGCTGTTATAATAGTAACATGTGTAGCTCATTTCCTGTTAGTTTTGCTGGACAGAATCATGGAGTATAATGAGTAGCAAATGGACTGGATTTCTGAAGAGGAAGCTAGGCATAGTCACATTTTATAAGTTGTATTTGTGAGTGTGGATGGATAATATTAAATATATCTTTGCACATGCACAGATATAGACATAAACACACACACACAAACTTTCTAGCTCTGTTTACCCAGAGGTTTTAGTGGACTCCCATCTCCTTTAGGTTGGAAATCAAGGAGGCCATTGGGCTCTGAAAAACTACACTGTGGGCCATCCCTGTTTGAATTGCTTACACTCTGGGTATCCTACAGAGAGAAGAAGACTGGTTGGCAGTACACAGAAATCCCTATATATAAACAAAGCGAACAAACATTGGGGGAGACATAGCTAATCTTATTTAACTAGGCTTTTTAGTTTCTCTTCCTTTTTTAATAGTGATAATATGAAGCAATAAGCATGTGATCAACATGGGTAAATTTATTTTTAATGATTTACTGTTCCATGGGCAGGGTGATGCTGGTCCAAAAGGGTTTGCAGGAATTCCTGGTAGGCCTGGCTTCGTTGGTCCGCCTGGAGCTACTGTAAGTTTCATTGATCCACCACCTGCTGAAGCTGATGGGAGTCTTTCCATTGACTTTAATGGGCAATGGATTCAGGCCCTAATTGTATGTGGATAATTGTTACCTCTATACACTACCCAATGTTTTCTTTTCCTGCACTCTACAGGGTCATATAGGGCTACCAGGAACTCATGGATTGAAGGTACCTTTATGAAACACTTTTACTGGAAATCTTGCTTTTTGTTTAAGGATTAAACACTTCTATTTTGATTCTTAAAGTTGCACTGTAAGCACGGGGCAGATTATGGTTACAGTGAAGGAGAACTTCATTTCAATGAGGTAAACGGAAGTGGGAAAAGATTAGAGGCTCCTGGAAACTTGTCCAAATTCTAACTTTAAATGCATGTGGCTATAGCAAAAAGTTAGAATGGATAGTATGCACAACTTTGTTTTTACTTTCAAACACATCCTGGCATTAGGGTTGGAGAAAGTATCTGAACATTAAAAGGCTCCTAGTTAAAGCTATGTTGTGCAGTTTAGGAACAACCCAGGGCAAAGAGCAGGCTGGGTACCGGGATGAATTTTGCTGCTGGGGGACATAATATTTACTGGAGCACCTATACGCATATAGACTGAGCAGGCTGTGTGTTTGCCCCCTCATCGTGTGGTCTGACTTACTCTCCCACACGCAGTAGGTCAGCTGTGCTAGCTGGTGTGCAGGGGCAATAGAGTCGTAGCACCGTCTCCTTTCCACCTCCTTCCTTCGGGCTGTCATGCACCCTCTGTGGAGAAAGGATGGAGCTGTTTTTGTGCCTTCCTTCACTGAATAGTTATGTAAGACCCAGGTTGTATCTGCTTCTTAATACTGGTAAACCTATTTGATTTCCATTTTGATGACAAAGAGATAAAGGTTTTAATTTTCAGATGGCCTCAGTGTTGTGCCCATGGAAAACTGTATTTTTTTCCCAGAAACGCGTGTAACTGAATATCTGACACCCTGCTTTTTTGTGTGTGCACTGAACGAAGGCTAGTTGAGAACTGGGCAAAAAGGAGTTGAGGTAGTTTACAGCATCTGAGTTGGTTGCTCAAATATAGAATACACATACAATTTAATTAGATTTGGCAGAATTCAATTATTTTTTTAAATAATTTCAGCAGTTAATATTTATGTTTATTTTTAAGCATTTTTTTCTATTATTTTGTATTTAAATGTTCAAAGTTGCAGGAAATTAGTGGGGGGGAGACAAGAATTATTTCATGACAGTAGACAATGAGATTCAAAATGTTAAAACTTTGTAACTTAAAAAACGAATTGTCAATGGCGCATGCCAAAATATACAAAGTAAATAACGTACATCCTTAAATCAAGCTCTAAGAAGTTCTCAAGCAGCATTTTTCTTATTTTGCCTTTCTGTTAACATTTGAATATTATCAATGGAAGTATTTTTTCTTGGTTTTATGTATGTATGGGGAAACTGACATTTACTGATAAAAATCCAGTCCTTCCAAGTCTAGGTATAATGAATTTTAAATTAGGATAATCTGAAATGAAAAGTAGCAAGTCGCTTCTGAAATGTCCTTTTTAAAACATAATTTAGCTTTTTTTTAAAAAAAAATATATTTGTTATATTTTTAAATAGCAATTAGTAGCAGTAAAATGTATTTTAATAATTTGGGGCCTGATTCTGCCACCCTTACTCATGCTTTACCTTAGTCTACAAATAGTCCTATGTTGGCTCTGCAACACCTGAGCATTCAGCAGGCCACTTAATAAAGCCTAAAGTCTGCTAGCAGCCTTATTGGCCCTGAATATCAGTCATATGAAGAGTCAAGACACCTGCTGAGATAACAGAGTGGTCTAGTCTAATGGATAGATGTCTGGGACTCTGGAAATTTGTGCTCTGTTCCCAGTAGCCTACTGAGTGACCATGGGCTAGTCCCTTCACTCCTCTCTGCAGGAGTTTCCCTCTCTGTACAATGGGGATAATGGTACTGACCTCCTTTGTGAAGTGCTTTGAGATCGACTGCTGAAAAGAGCTAGATCTTATTATTTATTAACATGTTATGAAGACATTGCAGTGTGTCAGAAAAGAGAGTGAACCAAAATAAATACCAGCGAGACAGCTGATATGAGTCATTTGTTAGCAAAGACCAGACTGAAGAAGGGCTCTTAGTATTTGGAATGGAAAGTGGTGAGGTTATTAAGCTTATTAAGTTATTAGGCTCACAAAAAATGAATATAAGAATTAAGGTTTCTTGTGACTATCCTTAAAAATATATAATTATAATATATGTGTGGGGTTTCTTTCTCTGTGTAGGGAAACGTTGGTGTTCCAGGCATTAAGGGTCGAGTAAGTGACAAGGTACAGTAATATATGATATATTTGTAATTAAATATAACATGAACTAATTCATTGTTTGCACTTTTGGCATTGTTATAGTTTTATGAATTCCTACATACTGATATTAGTTTCCTATGGATCTAAGCAACATCATAGCTTTTGAAATTTACTATTTTTATGGTATGTGGGACTTTGTACTGATAAGTAAAATTAAAGGAAGAATCTTGCTGATGTGGTGGTTTGCTTATGACTTCCTTGGGAGCTGCAGTGCTCAGCCACACTGAAAATGTGGCCCTTTATTTCGGTATCTAATGTTGGACACTCAAAATTTGAGAATGTTGGCGTAAATGTCCCATGAAGAGCCAAGTGGATACTGCAATGAAAATTCTTAAAATAGTCATTCAAATCTGAAAACAAATTCTGATTCTCCCCTATTTACAACACTTCTATATACACTTTCCACAAACATTCAAGTGTACAAACTTTACTAGTGCAAGTGCTCATGAAATGCAAATGTTTATTCTGAGTCTTTGAATATTCACCATTGGTGAATTTGTTTATTTCTGTACTGGTTTGTAAAATGCAGTTTGCATTTACATTTACATAAATATGATGGCATTGTTTCAGTTCCCTGAAAGACCTGTGTAGCTAGCCAGTACAGTGCAGACTGAATATTACATTTCAATACACAATCAGTCATAGAACCAAGTTTTAAAGGTATTTAGTCTTTGCTGTACTCAGTATTGCAACGCCTAACGAATTTAGGAGACTATTTCTCATTTCAAAAGGGATTTAGGCACTTAGGAGCTCAAGATCTTGGTTCCTAAGTGCCTAAATCCCCTTTGAAAAAGAGATTTAGGCTCCTAAATCTGCTAGGCATTGCAACACTGAGTGCCATAATGCCTAAATACCTTTAAAAATCTGGGCTATCGAGCAGAAGTAATCTCAACTGAGTGTCTCAAGAGTTGCTATGCAAACCTGGGGCAAAGATAGGTGGATGCTAGGCTGAGGATTTGGCCTTATATGAATACACATTCTATGAATAGAAGTTTTAAACTATGTGTCCAATGACCCCCTTATACTCTGAGTTTGTAATTTGCAAACTGTGTTTGGATCTGGATGAAAAATGCTGTATAATTGTAAGGTATTGACATTCTTACTTATACACAAGGATAACAAACAAAGCAATGGGAAATATTATTGTATGAATTCCAGTGCCAAAAATAGTATTTGTATTTATATTTGAAGGGAGAAAAAGGAGTTAAAGGACCAAAAGGAAGTGTAAGTAAAAACACCTTTTACTGTCTTGCTGTTCTGTCTTTATCTCTAGATATTTATACTGCACTTATCAAAGATGTACAGTATTTGAGCTTCTTATAGAAAATTTGTAATAAAGCCAGCAAGAGCAACCCGTAACTGCTCAAACAACCTTCTAACAAATCTTCACTTACAAAGTGTTACTTGGAGTCAAATCTTTGTTTTAGGTTGGAGACAAAGGACCACCAGGACCGGAGGGAGTTATTGGTAAAAGAGGTCCACCAGGAGAGACTGGATCCCGAGGCCAACTGGGAGAAAAGGGTGTTCCTGGAGATGAGGGTCCACCAGGAAATGTCGGATTAATGGGACCCCCTGTAAGACTTTCAGTTCTTTTAACTAAAATATTACAGAAGATATCAAGTACTTGGAGTTGTGAGATGGTGTATCAAATTCTGCTTGCAGTTACACGAATACAGTAATAAATGTGATTACAAATGTGTAGGTAGGATCAGAATTTGGACAAGAAGGCCAAATTCATTCCTTGTATTAGAATTGGAATTATAGCAGGAATGAAGTTGGCTCAGCAGCTCTAAATTTTAATTTAAAAACTAAATTAATCTAACTGAGGTCCATCAAGCATTTTCTTGTAAAAATTGTTCGTTTTTGTAAAATAATTGTTTAAAAAAGATAATTTGTTACTATGCTTGGAAATAATCTTTTTTTAATGTCATCATAAAATTAGTTGTACAGTGACAAAGAACAGCACAGCCAAATGTTGTTACATGGATAATTACAGGAGGACACTCACAGGAAACTCAGGAAGTGTTACAGCAAGTTATGCTATTAATGGAACTGTTCCTACATATTTTATTTCCCTGATTGTTCTAATGTTCTTCTCATGCAGGGGCTGCCTTTACCAGCAGCACATGTGATAGAAGTGTGCAAACGGGTCATTTTAGAACAAATGTCGACATTTGCAAATAATGTTGGGAGGAAATGTGCCAGCACATGCCCGCTTTATGGAGATGCGCCTATGGGGCCCCCAGGGCCTGTTGGTTTGCCTGGACCTCCTGGAGAAGAGGTAGTATGGGGGGGGAGAAAAAAAAATCCATTTTACAAATTTAACCTGTTGTTTAAGCACTGAAAACATTGCTAAATGAAGTTAATACATTAACTTAAAAATAGTTATTTCTGTGTCACATCTGTCTTTGTGGCAGTATTGCACATGATTCTGCTCCCACTGAAGTCAATGTGAGTTTTCTGCTGACATCTGTAGAGGACCCATTTTCCTCCAGGGGAAAACCAGTACAACACTGCTAGAGAAGAAATTAATAAGTTGAAAAAAAATTGACATCATTGCTGTATTATTTTAAGCTTAAAGATGTATGCCGTGGAGCGCCAGCAAAATATCAGACTAATACATTTATTACAAGCTGAACAATAATTGAATAACCTTTTCCACAAGTGATTAAGCTGCTAAAAAGCTTAAAAGAGGGGTTTTTATTTAGTTCTATCATGATGTTTGACAGCTACAAAGGCAAATTCTGACTCATATCCATGGCATTCATCACCACTAAACTATGAAATATTGACCTTTTGAGGCCCATAAATTCACTGTGAACAGCGCAGTGATATTTTCCAGTACCTACAGCAAAGAATACAACAAATGAGTAACTGCCTAAGTAGTTCTTATATCACAGTTATCACATTCATTATTGTGCTGCAGCCAAAACCCTTTCACACAATCTAAAATAACATGGTAAGAAACTTTTAAGAGTTTAAGATTTCATGGTAATACTTCTGGGCTATTCCTTTCATCTTCATGGTTCTTTAGGTATCTGTATTATTCTACTTCAAATAACTGCCTGAAGTATTCTAAACAAAGACAGATTTAATTTCATAACCTAAAGCTAAATACCAAGCCTGGGGATATATTTAGTGACGTTTTCCACAGATATACAAAATAATCTTTTGAGAGCAGAATGGAGCAGTAAGATACTGTTCACAAAATTTGAATATTATGTCAAAATAAGCTTGTTTCAATGTAAAAGTTTAGGTTAATATATTGGATGAACATTAATATCACCTAATAGAAGTAATACATAAATAATAAACAAATTAAAACATATTTTACTAATGCCTTTAAATATCTTTAAATGTTGGCTTCCTCCTTGCTAGTTACCCCAGCTCCCTCTTAAACATGTTTAAGCACGTCCAGAATACAATGCAAAGCTGCAGGCAAGCAACGTTTCCTCAGTTTTTTTATCTTCTCTACTCCAAAGTATACAACTAAAGATCTACTTAGTGTTTCTCAGATCTTTGTGTAGCTTGTTCCTTCTTATTTCTTTGGCCTAATCACTCCTTGCTCTCTCACTTCATTCAGTTGTCTCTGGACTCTTCAGTTTACCCCATTCACCCTTCATTGTTGATGTATACTGGAGTTTCTCCTACTTTGCTCCTACATATGGAACTTCTTTTCTCTCCCCAATTCTTATCTTTATCTTTTCAAACTACACTGATGGGAAAACAGACCTCCTCAGCATACACCCTGTTTTCAATAGCTTTTGCGTTTTCTCCACTAGGAAATGTAATGATTTTTAACAATCGAGTTAGGTAACATGATAGTTACCATGGCTGACTGGTTGATATTGAAAAGGCAAATTGTGTTCAGCATCCAGTCAGTCATGAGTACACCTTACAGGGGCCAATGTTTATCCATAACTAAACAGCACAGTACTAAACACAATATGTCCTTGTGCCCTCGGCTGTGATTAACAGCCCCAGGTCAGCTAATTTGATTGTTAAAAATTGAGTTTAAACACTATTCAGCCTCCTGGTGAAACTAAGGCCTTTGTGGATGCCTTAGTCCTTATCCCCGGGTCACCTTTAAATAGTACAAATTTTCTTGGCTCTCACCTTATTATTGTGGGCATAATGAACTACAATAGAATTTTCCCATTTAAAAATGTTTTATTGTTTCCAACTTTCTTTAACATTTTTTTTTAATTTTACCTTGACTTTTACATAAAAGTAAGCAGATTTCGAATAACTCTTACTTCTTTCTTCATTTATTAATTGAATTAAATATTTTATTATTGGGAAGCGGGAAAGTTTATTGAAGTTAAATACTTAACTTTTGACTTTTGACTTTGACTGTTGACTTAATACTTTTGACTTTTAAGGTGACGTTGGGACTCTTCTTCTTTCAGGGTAGCTAATCCTTTAATTTTAATATAATTTAGTATAAGTTACAGTATTTTATCTGATGGTACTGACTGGAATTCAAAAATACAAAAGAAATAATATAGTGTAGTTTTATGTACAGTCATATTTTTAACATTTCTGTAGGGCAAGCCTGGGTTAAATGGAGTTGATGGAGAAAGTGGACCTGAAGGTTTTTATGGAGATGTTGGTGATCCAGGAAAACAAGGACCAAAAGGTAGAATGTTTTAAAAATGGAAAATAAAATGTTTTGCAGTATTCTGTTGACTAAATTACAGTGGTCACAAACGTAAAAATGCTGCTGTTGACAAATATGGTAGTCATTTAAAGACATTTAATTTTTTTTTTATTTTAGGTAAACATGGAGACAAAGGAGATAAAGGTGCCAAAGGTTATGGGTTTGTTGGCTTTGAAGGCAATCAAGGTCCAAGAGGTACTCCTTTTTGTTCTTGAAATCTTTCTTGCTATATTTCTGTATTCCTGTTCTACAGTATGTACTGTTGTGTGGTACATTTCGGTAAACACTTTAATGGCTATGGATGTACGAGATGTGTCTTGTGAACTGACACTTATATGACCCTATATAAGTGAAAATCTGTCAAAACTGGGGAAAACCTATGAGGAGAATATAAAAGGCACCATGTGAAGCCCAAGTAATTCTTGTGTGCACACTGCATCCTGTCATGGCAGATTAAAGAAAGCTCCTTTATTGAAAACACTTTAGAGTAAACCATCAACATAGTGTTGTTATTTAAATGGTAAATATTCTATGTAATTGGTTTCCTTTAAATCAAGAAGCAAATAAAGATCTCACAGCTTTCCTGACAAGATTGTTTACATGGATATTTTCCAAAATCCATATAAAGAATCTTCCCATAATAGCTGAATCATGTCAGGCCAAACTGCACACAGCTCCTGGCACATGACCTTCCCTTCCCACCATGCATATTGTGGGCAACCACACTTTCATCCTGGTGCACCAGAGCTTAATGGGGTTTAGTGGAGTCTCAGTATCACTGATGGTGCCAGATCACCAGCTAGGCAAGAGAGATGGACTATGGGAGCCACAGGTTCTTTCCATCTCTAACATCTATTACTGTAATTGGATTTTCAAAATAACTTAGATTTCTCTTGCTCACTGCCCCTTCTTAAGGTGAACATGGAAGAAGTGGACTAGCATTTGATGGACTTCCAGGTCAGCCTGGCCCACGGGGATACATGGGGCAGCCTGGTTTGAGAGGATACCCAGGACCTAGAGGGCCTCCAGGTATATGTAAACCAGGGTGTGATCCTTATCTTCCAAATGATATAGGTCAGCAAAGTAAGTCATCTTCTTTTGTATGGCAAGCAAAGTGAGTGAAGACTTCCGAGAGAAACGTCATGAAATTCTTTGATGTAGAAGAAAACAAGTGTATATAAACAAAGAAAGTATGTGTCTGCTCTCTTTTCAAAACTGAAACCTTTTGAAAAATATATATGAATCCCGGTTATTATTTAGAAGCTAGTTCACTTTGTGAATTTTTAGTGTAAAATAATAACATGATAATCCTATCTAAGGGCTAAACCATTTCACTTAAATGGTAGCTGTTCAGATAGAAAATATTTGTTTTTAAAATACTGCATTTGCTTTTAAATGTAGAATAGCTTGTACAACGTATATTAATATAAAGTATTGCCATTTTAATATTTAACATCCAAACAACTATTTCATTTCTGAATTACCTATGAAATGTTTTTTATAATAAAAGATTAAAAACATTACAAGATTGTTTTCATTTCATGGAAGTCCATCTCTTGTGGTGCCAAGTAGTATTTCCATCCTAAGTAAAGATGTAGAATCAGAGACCAGTATAAGGGTTCTTAAGCCTTTATACATTCCTCACAGTTTGGATTCATAAGTGGAAGGCTGAAAAAGACAGCCTGAAATCAGTCAATCCTACATTAAGTATTTATGACATTTATGGCATCTTCTGAAGATAAGTTAGTCCACCCATTGCATATCTTCAGGACCAAGCAATTTATGCACTAATTACGGGGAGAAGGCATGCTGCTACTTGCAGCAGGGGCTAATTCCCATCTTGCAAAGAATTAATCAAGGATAACTCACCTGTTATCGAGACTGTAATATGCTTTTGCTTATTCAAGGAAGGGAGCGATAGTGTCAGGACTAAGAGTTTCACTAGGAGGGTGGTGAAGCACTGGAATGGGTTACCTAGGGAGGTGGTAGAATCTCCATCCTTAGAGGTTTTTAAGGTGCAGCTTGACAAAGCCCTGGCTGGGATGATTTGGTTGGGGTTGGTCCTGGTTTGAGCAGGGGATTGGTCTAGACGGGGATGAGCAGTGGAGCAGAGCTGCTAGTATGAAAGGAAGGGGATGGGCCTTTGGTTTGATTTTCAGAGGGAGAATAAAGGGGACGGGAGCATTTTGGTATGGTGCTGTTTCATGGCACTTGTTAGGGGGATTGTGCAATGGGGTGGGTTTATCTGGGGAGATGGGTTGGTGTGGTGGATAAGTGGGATGTGGCGGGGGAGGTTTTGCGGGGTTTAGGTTTATTAGAGGGTGGGGCTGTGGGTTTATTTGGTGAGGGTGGAGATGTGTTTAGCAGGTGGTTGGTTAGGTTTAAGCAAGGGCTGGAGGCTGAGCAGGAAGGTTATTTGGGGATTGGATAGGGGCTGTGGGAGGGCGAGGGGGTGAGAGCTGTGGAGAGAGGGGTTGGGGGGCTATGGTGAAGGGTTGTGGAAGGGGCAGGTTGGGAGGCTGGGGATTAGTTAGGGGTCTGTGGCGGAGGGGTGGCGGGGGTTGGGTATGGAGTCAAGGGAAGTCTTGGTGGGGTAGGGAGCTGGGAGAGCAGGGAGCTGGGGGTTATGCTGGAGGCTGCAGCTGACTGTGGCAGTGACTGCCTTTGCCTCAGTCCTCTGCAGCACCTTCCCCTCTTGTCTCGTCTCATCTGTCTAGCTCTCGCCCACCCTTCCTGAAACTGTCACTGGCACCAGCCCCAGCTCTGCTCACAGGCATCAGGAGAGACAGACTTGCTGTTGGGGCACTAGGGAGAGGGCTGGTTCGCTGAGTGCTGGCCACACTCGGGACAGACTCTGCCAGTGCCACCATGCCAGAGCCCTGTGGACTTACCGCACTACTGGCTCCGGGCTTTCTCCCAGCTCATCCTGCTGCTGAGCAGCCAGATGGCTCATCGCCAGGCGATGCTGGAGACTTAGTTTTCCCTGCCGAGCTGGGCTGTGCACATGGGCAGCAGGGTGGCACAGATTTGGGAGGCAGCTGAGCTCTCTTTAGCCTAACCACTTGCTACCCCTGACAAGGACTGTTCATACAGTGGTTAGCGTAGTGAGGCAGAATTTGGCTGAGGCCTCTAGCTCCACCACAATTATAAATATTTAACAATTATAATAATCTTCATCAAGCCCTTGAGTCAAAATCTTTTCACTGCTTTACACGCAGAATTACCAAGAACAAAATGAGACATTTGCTTAAGATTCAATTGCAAGATTTGGGCTTTCGGTCCAAATCGTGTTTACTGAGCCCAGACTCAGAAGCTTACTTGGGCACAGAGGAATTCTGCAATAACATGGGGGTGAGGAGTGCTTTCCTCCAACCCATGGTGTGGTGGTGATTGCAATGCAACTCAGCTCCTATCAATCTATTTATGTAGATTTTATATGGACACTTTTATGGCAGGGTCACCAGCTGTTGCTGTTAAATATAGTCTTACAAGTACTAAGAGTGTGAGCAAGTTTTTAGTCTTGGAAGAAATTTTGTGATTTTTTTTTGGTGATAGTTTCTTTGGCATTGCTGTGGCAAGTGGTGAAGGAATATGTTCTCTGTCCTAGTCTCTTTAACTGGAGTTCCTGAGCCAGGATTCCTGGGATCTCAGCGTTGGTATTTGGTCTGAGATCTCAGGAACAGGGGATTGTCTGCATGCTTTTTACGATGACATCTGTTCCAGGACCGGTGTAAATAAAACGTGTTACATTGAAAATATACCCAAACACCATATCACTGATTTCTCCTCCAACAGGAAAGTGACTTGCAAGGCTCTGACATCTGCTACTGCTCAGCAGAAGGGCAACATTATCCAAACACCTTCTAGATTAGATTTGGCTATGTAGTCTTAATACCTTTCTCTTACACACTGTGATGAAGAAGGACCAGATGGTCCCTGGCATGATAGGCACCCCTGCCTCCAAGAGGTGTCTAACCAATCAAAATAGTTAATTAAAAGAAAAACAGATGCATATTTCAGAGAGAGAAGCATTTCTACATGGTATCAGAACATGCTAAGAAGGATCAAGGGAATCACAGTTATAAATCAGTTGTTAAATGCAAAAAGCACGGCAAGGGGGTTTTCATGTGAGTTACCCACTGGGTGGCAGAAGCATACCAGAAAAAGACTAGATGCATTTAAAAAAAGTAACTTTACCATATAATTCTCAGTGTTATTTAAACCCCGTTTCATGACAACTTTGCATAATTCTTCCACTGGGTGGCGGACATGCTCAAAAATATTACTGATTCACACGTACCTATCAATAGGTATGATGCTAAACTATAAGTGCCACCTTTCCTCCCTTCCCCCACCCTATCTACTCACTTCTCCAAGTGAAATGCTGTGGAAGGCTGGATGCCCACCTTTTCAGCAACCATAGGGCCTTGCTCTCCCTGCGCTGCTGAGGGAGGAGGCTGATCTTGAGTTTGAGAGCAGTAGAGGTCCACAAACAGGTTTTGGTAGATGACTACTGCTGCTGAAGTTTAAGGGGAGTGTGTGTTCCCTGTCCCTTTGCCCCGTTTTGCCCATTCCTTCCTGCTTTTGGGAGTACACTGGTCCAGTCTGCCTCTGTCCTCCACTTGTGCCGTATCCATCCGAGGTCAGTGCTCCCGTTGTTGAAGGTGGATGGGTCAGATCCTATTTTCTTTTGCCTTTCCTCACATGCTGGGTGCCTGCTGCTGATCCAGCTCCTTTACTGAGTTGCTTCGTCAATAGAGGAGTCAGTCCAGCAGGTCAGCTGTTAGGGAGCAGATTTCAATAGCCTTAGTGTTGTTAACGACAGCCTGGTTAGTCTCCCAGACTGGATAAGAAATCCAACTTGATTTTCATGCACAAAAGGCAGTTGTTTGCACAAATGCAGTCCTGGTTGAGGCAACTTTGAAAATTTGACCCTAAAAGCTATTTCACCCCTACAGATTCAGCCACTTTTCAGCTGTAACAGAAACGATGAGTGTGAAAATACTGAGTTTGCTCTTCATTTTGTAATCATTTTGCATTGCAGTGACACACATTATACGGCACTTTCCAAACACAGAGGAAGAAACAGTTCTTGCCCTGAGAGCTAAAAATACAAAAAATGAAGAGAAGAAATAGGTATAATATACAAGCAAACGGTCAGGGCGAAGGCTGGCATGTTTTGTTAAAGTCAGTGGATTTGGGTAGGGGTGGCGTTGGTGATGGAAGATAGATGGGAGGTCAGGTAAAAGTGGAAAAGAGAGAAAGTATGTACAGAAATGGGATGTTAGGAGGGGGATTAAATGGTAAAATGGGGAAAGTAAAAAGTAGGCAGAGGATCATGTATGTAATTAGAGCAGAATTCAAAGTCTGACAGTCCACGTGTACATGTCCCTTATTATAACACCATCAGACTGAGGGTTTGGATGCTGCTCTGTGAATGCAGGGCTTCTGTAGGAATGCTTTTGAAGCCCCCCCCACTCCACTGGTTACAGGTGTGGCAGCTGCCAAGGACCTTTGTCTGGAAGATGCTATTGTCTGGGAAGGGAAAGGGCTGGCAGGCCCTGGACTCACTCCTGCAGTTGCTTGTACTCTCTCACACAACGGGAAGAGGTCCACCCATCTCTGCTCTTGCTACTGAAAATGACACTGAAGCATTTCTGAATCAACTTTTAATTTCCGTTGTTTTTAACACTCTTTTAGAAGTTTGGACATATTTTCCCTTTACTTATTCTG
Organism: Mesoclemmys tuberculata; assembly: GCA_007922155.1. Lineage (NCBI taxonomy): Eukaryota > Metazoa > Chordata > Testudines > Chelidae > Mesoclemmys > Mesoclemmys tuberculata. Next base: position 87,136,263 of record ML675604.1, read on the forward strand.
GCTATTTTTCCATTCAAAGAACATTTTCTCCTCCCCCAGTCAGTTTTTTAAAGGTACATTGCCAACATGGCCTTGTGGTGTTGTCAGCAGCACGACTGGTGATGTCATTAATCCTGGCAGCACAGCATTGCTGGCTAACTGGTTTGCTTAGTGTTTGTTGGCCCAGTTCTTTACTGTAGCAAGGAATCAACATGATGCTGCGGCCTCAAATGTGTTTAGGAGCCTAACTCCCATTGAAATCAATGGGTGCCTAAATACCCTGGAGGATCTAGACTGAGTGTCTACTACACCCAGCAATTTCAAGGACCTTCACTTTGCTGCTTTGGGGCATAACGCTACTTCCACTTAAGTCATGAATATAGGCACAGAGAGTACACTAATCAAATTTGCAGATGAAACCAAGCTAGGAGGTTGTAAAATTCAAATGGATCTTGATAAACTGGAGAAGTGGGCTATAGATAACAAAATGAAATTCAACAAAGACAAATGTAAGGTGTTACACTTAAGGAAGAAAAACAAAATGTACAAATACAGATAACTGATGTGGCATCAGCACTGCTGAAAAGGATCTGGGAGTTGTGGTGGATCAAAACCTCAACATGAGTCAGCTATGCAAAGCTGTTGCAAAAAAAGCAAATGCAATTTTGGGTTGCATTAACAGAGGCATTGCATGTCAGTCACAGGAGGAGTAGCATCATTCTAGTCAGTGCTGGTTAGGCCGCAATTAGAGTACTATGTCCAATTTAGGTCACTGCTTTATAGAAAAGATGGAGAGAAACTAGAAAGGCTCCAGAGGCAAGTGACAACGATGATCAAAGGGATGGAATACAAGTCATATGAATTTAGGCTGAAGGAACTGGGCATGTTTAGTTTTAAAAAGAGGCGATTAAGGGGGGATAGGATGGTGATCTTCAGATAGTTGAAAGGGTGCCATAAAAAAGATGGAGAAAATTTGTTCTCTCTTGCCACAGATGGCAGGCCAAAAGGCAATGGGCTGAAATTAGATCATAGCAGATGAAGATTAAATATCAGGAAAAACTTCCTAACTGTAAGAACAGCAGGATAGTGGAACACATTACCTAGGGAGGTCATGGAAGCTCCTTCACTGGCAGTTTTTAAAAGGCGGTTTTCCTTCACAGCTCTCTGTCTTGGATGGTTTAGACCCAACAAATCCTGCATCTTGGCAAGGGTTAGAATAGATCAGTGGTTCTCAACATTTTGGGGTTCAGGATCCATTTGTAAATATTTATTGCTTGTTGCAACTCAGTTAATAGTCTGGGGGTGGAGGTCGTGGTGTGGTTTCGGTTGGGTCTGTCCACCCTGGGGTTGGGTTGGGTCCTTCCCAATACTCACCCCACAGTGGCAGTTCCTGCTGTTCTTGTGCTGTGGGGCTGGCTGGGCTGGGTTGCATCATCACTCAGGTTTGGCCCTGCTCCCCTGACTGGACCAAGTTGGTGTGAGTGGAGTTGTGACCTAGCTCATGGGGTTGCAGTCAAATTTGGCCTACCCAGACTCCTGTTATCATGACGGCTGGGTCAACCCTGAGTGGCACTGGGACCCCAAAGGTTGCAGTGCCTGAAGTAGGGAGTCGAACCCAGCCAACTATATGGGACAGGAGCCACAGGAGCTGCCATGCGACCCTTTGAAACATTCTGGTGACCCAGTTTTGGGTCCCGACCCATGGGTTGAGAAACCCTGGATTAGATGACCCTGGAGGGTATCTTCTAACCTAGGATTCTATGATATTATGTTCTATGATTCAACCAACACCCCAGTTTTTGTCATTAGCTTCAGTGCCTGTGAGGAGTCCAATATTCTGCAGAAGCAGTGTCTAAGATCCAGGCAGACTATCATGGGAGCTGACTGAGTTTCAGGACCTCACAAACGATGCTCAGCACTGTACCCTAAATATATTGTAGAGTGATTCTTTCAAAGTATCTTTAGGTTGCATGTATGGCATCTGAGGGTGGCTCCCAAACATATATGTAAGAATATGGTCTTCAGAAAACAAAGCATACCAGATAATAATTAGAGCTAGATCATATGTCAGGCCTAAGTTGTTTGACAGGGCCATTTGAAACATGTGCTGTTATGTGGAAAAAAAGCAGTGAGCAGTTGAAGCTTGTTTCTGGTGTGGCTTTTCATTTATTTTTTAAATTACTGTTGCTCGAGGCAGTCTAATTCCATTTGGGAACAGGGACACACAGAATGTTTTGAATGTTAAAAGTTTTGCAGTCTGAGTTCCTGAACCACAGAGTATCAGGTTGTTAAAACACCAGATTATTGCTACAGTTAATCTAAATTTGAGTCAAAATTAAATTAAACCAATGAAAGTGAAAACTCCCTTTGCTTGTATGCGGTGGTTAAATTGAATAGTGTATATTTTATTTAATATTCATGTAGCTGATGTTGTACACTATATGAGACACCATAGCACTGATGAGAAACTAAAATTAAGCAGCCTGAAAACTTGTGCTGGGTACAAAAGTTAAATAATAATATACAATAAATAATGATGTCAGGACTAAATGAAATGAGCTCTAGCAACTATGCATATTGTAAGAATACATAGGCAGTAGGAAACTATATCAGACTCTTAAAGTGAGAGAGTATTTCTGTGTACATACAAACACTGAGGTGTCCACAGTATTTATGCTCAGAGCAGGTATTATCTATGCAGGTATTATCTTAGAACCTAGCTGGCAGATAGGTTCTAAGATTGGAGGAACTGAACTTGATTAAAAAAAAAAGACAAAGAAAGGATAATAAGATTTAATCAGGCATCGTTATGCCCTTTGATTCTTTAGTTGCAGAAGATGCATTGGAATTACAGACAATTTGTAGGTTTGGTCACAGCAGTAGAGATTGAGGACAAGGAAGCTATTCAATAGATTGCGTCTCTCCCACCATCCCAACTCTTCCATCTGGAGTGTCTGGAGGAGAAGAAGGCTGAAGGCAGGCTGCCCCAACCCTTTCTTAGGTGGAAACAGCAGATTCACAAGGGAGGAGGCTGACTTTATTTTTTTATTTATTTTTTCCATGGGTTTAAAAGGTTCATGCTAAGGAGTCCATGAAAATTTGACTGAGAAATGACCGTAGGTGTTCTTCCAAGCACTACGGGTCTTGGCTTAACTAACAGAATGGCTTTGATTTATTCCCCAAAAATGTTCCTTCATAATTTTTTATGGAAAAGTAATCAAATTAACTAAGGCAAATGACTTTTTAATTGCCCGTTGGACCATTTTCACAAAGAACGTTAGTTAACAAAATGTTTGTTCATCCTGCAAGACATATTAAAAAGCTGTAGAGAACACTTTAGTTCCACAAGCCCAGTCTAGGTTAGTTATCAGGTCATCACATCTCTTGGTTACTCCACAGATAATCCCTATTTTTTAAACTTAAATTAAGACTGGTGAATTCCTTTCAAACAAACAAGCAAACAAACTAACAAACCCAATAAAAATCACACAAAGCAGATAAGAAGCATATGAGGTAATGTTTCTTCAGTGACAAGAAATGTTTGCTACAAAGAACAAAGATAAATTTCTATATTTAGTGTTATGTAATAGTGGAGAAAAGTTTCACTGCAATATTTGCTTTAGATGAAAGGAAATTAGAAGTTATTAAAAGCTTTAAAAAGCTAGAGAACATTAAATATATCAATAAAACAAGAGAGAGGTCTGGGACAGATTTATTTATTTATTTGGACTTAGAACATATGGAACACCCTGCTGGATTTAAGTACTATCACATGGTCAAATACGGTTTTCACTCTGGTCCTTTGTAGTGAGGAATATATAATTTAAGACAAACCACAATCAATTATTAGGATGGAAAAAATAACTCCTTATTCAGGGAACACAGGGAAATGTTATTATCTTCTGTTCTGTAACTACTTTTAATTTCCCTTTGAATATTTACAGAAACAGCAACTGAAGACAATTAACCATGTCGGGGCTTCATTGGTTTACACAAAGTCCACATTATTTGCGAAAGAATGCTCATGTGCTATCAAAGCCAGTCCTTAAAAATTATAGGGTAATTGTAGGTAGACAAGGCCTATGGGAGAGTGCTAATGCATGTAGTGCAAAACCACCTATATGAACTTGCAACATATTCCAAAGGAGTGCCCATCTTGTCCTCACACTAGAATTCATGTTGATTCTCAGAGCTTAATAAAGCGTGCCTTTTCTTCAGTTTGCTACACTCAAAATGGTTGCCAGAAAGCAGCAACCACAAACACACTTCAGCTGTTATTGCAGCATTTCACTACTCTCTTCTGACTATGGAGATACCTTTTCACTCTTCTTTCCGTAAATCAGAGCAGAACTTAGTGAGTTGTGAGGTAAAACTCCAAGCCCACAAAAAAGATAAAAAGATAGAGAGAAAAACTGTGAGGATCTGCTGAAGCCATCTCAGCATTTTTTGAAAAGTTATACAACAATTTTTGAGACTTCCCCATCCTTTTATGATACATCTGACTCTTGTCCACGTCCATCATGCCACTACACATGTGCCATGAGCATTAGACAATGGTCAGTGCACCCTGAGAACATCAAGAGATCTGCACTCATATTTCTCAGATCCCAAAGCATAACCATGGGGGACTATAATGAGAATGCTCATCTTTGGGAAAAGTGGTATTATTATTTACATTTTAAAGTTTCCAGAACTGTGGGCCCCAAAGGCTGGCATTGAAAATCTTTGTGGGCTGGAGAAGTAATTTTCTTGAGTCACTTAATGAATATTTTCCCTGGTGTGGTAACAGACTGCAGCAGTAGCATTCAGCGCTGCAGAACTGGAGAGAAAATTAGGGCCTGTTCTCAGGCCCTCTTGGGGTCAAGCACTTAATCCTCAAAAAGAGTCACAGAGAACCACAAATAATCCTGGACTGACATTCACATATTGAAACTTGCATGAGGCAAACATTGCACCACGATGTCAGGTTGTCATTCCAGGTTTATTCTGTAGGTCTCCATGACTCTGTTCAGCATTAACTACTCTTTCCTCCTTCCACCCCTTCTTTCTCAATTTCCCCCACACTCTTCCCTCATGCACACATCTCAATTTCTGAGAGATGGAGAGGAGTCTCTTTCCTTTGTGTGACCTTATGTTTGAGTTAGGCAGAGTGCTAGAAGTACTAATCAGTTCTGGGGAGTCCATATACAGGGCTGAATGAACAATAGATTTTTTCAGTTCAGTCACTAATCGGGAAGATTACAGTCAGACCTGGGCCCTGAACATTCAAGTTACAGCATGGCCTCATTTTCTATTTGTAGGAGTTACTGAGTCCCTAATAAACTGGTGTAAACATTTTGATAGCAGTGGATATGTCTTCATATGCCAGGTCTGAATTTGGCTCACAGAGTTTATATTTAGTAATGCACATTTTAGTGATCCACCCAGGGTTGACAGAAGGTAACTTATCGCTAGGTGGATTGCAGTAAGGTAGTCAGGCTACATAATTAATTATGAATAAGTTGTGTGAACAGGGAACCTAATGAGGTTATAAATTCCCCACCCATTACCTCATTCAGCTGGATAAAATAACTTTCTCCGCATGTAGGCTTCTAACTGCAATAAAGCGGTTCTTTTTAAAAAAAATCTTTAAAAAAGTCAGTCTAAATCACCAACTGAGGGAGAGCCTGAAGCCTCCGCTGTATGAAAGAAAAATATTTTGGGTCAGATTCTGACACTCTTACATTGAGTATCCTCAAGAAGGCCTATTGATTTAAATGGGACTGCTCAAAAATAAGGATATCAGAATCAGGCTAATATTCATACTTTAAAATTATAGAAGTAGATCACAGTCCAGAAAATTAACCCATTTCAGATTCAAATATTTGTGTACATTTTTAATAACTCCACTTGTTGCTGTATGTAATTATCACAATTAGAAAAAGTTATATGGGCCTGCCACCATCAGATTCAATATTTTTGAAAGAGCTATTTCAGTACAGTTTTATCACTGCTAAATTGTGAGCACGGATTTCACTTTGAGTATGATTTTCCAAGCATTTGATAAGCCATAGCTCAGATGACAGCACTTGTGGATGTGTCTGTTTTGCAAATCTTGGACTCTCATCCCTTTTTTCAAGTTGTTTCTTTCAGATATATTGGCTGTATTTTGTCTCTGCCCAATCCCCCCTCCAATCACTGTAATACAGAACGCCTTTTAGAATCTTAGATATGTCACATTTACTGAAAAAGTAATAGCAGCATACAAAAGTACTGGTATGTAATAAAAGCATAGAATTCCAGTGTCCCCTTGACAATTTGATCACAGAGAGATGATTTAAAAATGCGGTGGGGGTGCTGACAGCAGAATGAGGCAAATGTCTTCTGTGAACAGTTTCATATACTGTGAATTCTAAATGGCATGTGATGACTGCATTTTCTATGTCTACTGGAGGGTATCACACATAGCAAACAAGTCACCCATCTGAGAGCAATCTCTCCTTCTAAATACACTAGATTCTCTGATGGTACTTAATGAGGTACAGGGCCTGATCCTGCATTCCTTGCGTTCCCAACACTTTCACTGAACATTGTCATTATTAGGTGTAGTAAAGAGGATATTGGAGTTCCCAAATGCATCGCTCTTTTTGGCCTCGTAGCGAGGCAGAATGCCCTCCCTCTGAGCCCGTCAGCGAGGGATCACTACATTCCCCTGATGAGTGGCACTGTGAACCAGCCTTGCCCTCCATGCTGGAAGTGCGAGGGTAAGACAGTTGGGGCTAAGCCAGGTATCTTGAGCCTTCTGTAGGACTCTGGAGGCTCTGAGATCTACTAAGCCCTGCCACCACAGGAGACTGAGAGTGGAGAAGAATTATTGGGACTGCCGTTGGGTGCCTGTCCCAAAGCAACTGAGGACTCACTGACTATGGTGCTGTGCTGACGGAGGATGGTAGGAAGTAGCCCTGGGGAACCAGACTTTGGTAAGGTTGTGCTTCTGGGAAGTGAGGCAGCAGAATTCAGCTTCTCTGCCAACTAAGAGGGCCCTGGGCTGGGACCCAGTGGAGTAGGGTGGGCCCATGTTCCTCCTACCCCTTTGCCACCAATCTCACAGCTGGGGCTTGGCTGCACACTCCCCTTAAGCCCAAAGGCCTGTGACCTTGCTTATTGCTCTGCCCACCCAGAGGGCCAGAGCCCAGACTGTGTTTGCTGTCAGCCCTAGCCAGGTGGCTAGGCTAAAGCCTGCTTACTGCTCTGCTCACCCAGAGGGCCACAGCCATAGATTGCTAATTGACTGTTGTTTGTTGCCTGATGCAGTGAGACAGAGTGACCGCCCTCCGAGCCCGAGAAGGAGGGACCACTACAGGTCACCACTTGAATTCAATAGCAGTTTGGCCATTGATTTCACTTGGAGCAGGACTGGTCCTACTGGCATTGATCCCAGACGGAGGTCAAGTGAAAGTCCTAGTCCATGTAACATTGTTCAGCTTAAATACATCAATAAACTGAAATGGTAGCATTCTGAATTTTATTACTACTAAGAAATATATTAGTAAATATTGATTAGTTAAATTTATTAAAATGACAAAATACTCTATTTAACATGATCAAATAAAAATATTTAATACAAATATTACTGTATGTTTTCAGCTTGAATGCAAGATGGCTGACACGTTTAAAATATTTAGTCGCATGACCAGCCTTCTGATTTCTTTCTCACTCTCACAAATGTTCAGTGTGTTTTAGATTCAAATGTGTGTTTCAGTGTGTTTCAAAGAGCATGGGAGAGGGCCAAAGGTCTGTTTTATCAATATATAATAGCAACTGTGTCTCCCTTACTATCTCTGTCTTTCTGATGGTAAGGTTCTTCAATCCTTACTGAGGAAAAGAGTGGCACTTAAGTTAACATAGGTTTTGCTTAAGTAAGGGAGAATGAGGACAGCAAACGTTGGCCCTCTGTTTCAGAAAGAACAGACATAAGAAAGCAAGTTTTAAATGTAACATTTGAAATATCAGTGAGTAAACCAGAACCCAGCAATATATCTAATGCTGATTTAATTTGATATACCAACTCCTAAAGGTTTCCACAGGGGAGTTGTCTATCCACATAGGCTTGGCTAGTTTAATCCATTTGTGGGATAATCAGAGACTTCAGATGAAACCACAAAATTCAGAATTTAGAAAAAAAACATGTATTTTATACATGGTTTGATGGGGGTGTAGCAATGTAACTGAGACTGATTCTAAGTGATCTAGTTTTTCGTCTCCTGGACACACATTCTCAGGATCTTCATTTCATTTTTATTTCATACAGATGTTCCCCACAGGAACTTCTTTTTATATCTCACAGATATACCGTTACACTAGTTTTTTCCACCCTTTTAACATTCAACATTTGGGTGAAAAAATATTAAAGGGCCAAACTCTGCCATATTGAAGATCTAATCTTATGAGATGTTTTTATGGAATCCTTGGGACTAATCCGTATGTCTACGTACTTGAGAAAGTAAATAGCCCCACTGAAGTCTTGTTGCCTTCAGTAGGTCTAGTTACATAAAGACTACTCAGGATTAGGATCCTTGGCTAGTTATCCTTTTCAGAAGGACCTCATTTATGGATCTTGCTGAAACCAGGATTTCCCTCTTCAACCATTTTGGCAATTACGTCAAACGTTGTAATGTTTTAAAGTGGATCCTTAGGTGTAGGCATCGCTATCTTTTATGTAACATTCAGTGCTGTTGGAATAGAAGCATCATCACACCTCTTGTAAAATGATTCATGTGTAGATCTTTACATGATGCCACTTCATTGTGCTTGGGGGTAGGATGGAAATAATTTCATACATTTTCTCCATAGGAATAATGACCTAGAGGTGCTGAGCATTAGTGAAGAGAAATTAGGTGTGCCAAATTTCCCATCTAATTGTAGAATATGTTCCAGTAACTTGGGTTTAAGGAGGGGGACACTCTTGCTAAATATGGTAGACCAAATGTATCCCTAATCTAACTGTGCTGACGGGATGAATCTCCTCTATTAAGGGGAAAAGATTTGGGCAAAGTACCACTAAGTTCTATTAATAGATTCCTCCTTTTCAATATGTATATGAGGCCACTAATGCAATGACTTGGACTGATTTACAGTGTCACTAGCTCAGCTCCACATTTCTCTCTCATTGGTATAACCAGTTTTTCAAGTTTCTGGCCAAGATCAAGACAGGAAGCAACTGGTAGTGATATCAGGTTCTTCAGTTGAAAGTTAAGTGACTACCCTTCTGTAATGAGACTTATAGTCTAAGTCTCTCTTTAACTGTGTCTGGATAGTCAGATAGCTGAGCAAAGAATGATTTTTTTTTCTCCATTTGCCTTGGCTGGAAGGTAGCAACACTTCCACTCAGATATGGTCTTCATCGCAGTTATCTAGATTGGATTACTACTATATGCTCCTGAGACTACACCTGAAGACCATTTGGACACTTATGCTAATACAGAATTTTGTAGTTGGAGCATGTAACTGTTGGGGTCCAGACACTTCACTGGCTCTCAATTTGTTTCAGAATAAAATCAAGGTGTTGATTTTAATCTATTAGGTCTTTATAGCTTGTGTCATTGGTATCTGAGACATTGCCCCTTTGTGTTTTTTCTAACAGTTGAGATCAGCTGGGACGTGCAAGCTAACGGTCCCCATCTGGATCCTAGGCATTCTCAGCTAAGACTCCTCAGATTTGGAATTTGCTTTCAGTGTGGTGTTCATTGTCCCAAATCTCACACATCTACATGCCAAATGCATCAGGCACAAGTGATGCTGAATAGGATCCTGGACATGGGCATGGTTCTGGATATGGGAATGAAGATGAGAATCCCCTAGAAGGGACAAGAGAAGAGCAATCTTACTATGGATTGTTGTTTCCCTCAAAATGATCCCTAGTTCAGGTGCAAACTGGTCTGGAAAATATATGTTCTCCTCTTCATGTATTTTGTTTCTTCCATTTCCTGCCTTGAATAAGCCATCAGAGGTGGTGGGTATGCCCTGCTCCTCCCTGCTATACACCTTACATACAAGGACATCATGGCAGCAAGCCAGGAGTACCACCCAAATCTTAGCTTGTCCACTTCCGGGCCTGGTGCTCACAGAATTTTCTTTGATGAGCTCTGTAAGTAAGAGTCCACATATAATTGTCTTTCATAAATTTTAATTTTTAAAAAGATATGACCATATTTGTAATCCATTTCTAGTCTTCTTCTTAGTGCTATGTATTGTTAATGGACTAATGTTTTTCTCCTTTTCGAGTTCCTTGGCAGTATTAAGGCCCTGCTCCCCACAAAAAGATTGCTCACCTGGCCCCTGTATGCCACCCAACATGTTTTCCTCCTAACCTTTCCCTCCCTTCCAATAATGTTCTCTGGGGTTGTGTTGCTCCCTTTGGAGATTGGTGGAGAGTTAAGGGTATATGTGGAGCTAAGTACATTTATTTTGAGATGTTTAGGGAGGGGTTGACAGGAGGTAATACTGTGTGTCCTCCCTGATGTCCCTGTTCTGTGTTCTCTAGTTAAGCTCACAAGATCAGGTAAAAATGCTTCTTTGACTGTGGCTGAACTATCTGAATATGTTCCAGAAATTTAAATGCATTTTGGTCTGTTGCTTTCTATTATCCCTTTGTTCTAGGTGGATGCATTGGTATTGGGAAGGGATAGCAAGAGCTGAACTAATCTATCCAGCCCTGGTGTGTGATTTCAACCCTGTATGGGGAAACATGTGGAAAATGGTGGTGTTAATTTCTGGCTTGTGCCTTATGCCATGCAGACAAATCTCACAATATCAGTGTGGTTCTTGGGATATTTGGTGTTTTCTTAGTCTTAGTTCCTGAATGCATGTAACTAACTAAGACTGCATTTATTTACAAAAAAAAAAAAAAAAGGTGAGTTTCTAGCCATCATGGTTGTGGAGCAAAGCTTGAAAATGTGACCCAAGTGCATCCTGGAGACTAAAAAACAGATAGCAAATAAAAACAACCCAATATTTTATTTTTACAGCCAAAACCATGATTTTTTTGTGGGATGGGATGCTGTTCTGAGAATGATGACTGCTGGGAAGAGATGGGAACTATGTGACCAAGAAGAGGAAGAGCATCTTTGTGTATCAACTTGCCAAGCTAGTGATGAAACTAGGTTCAAAGTGAGCAGGTGATAAAAGCCCATAGGTAAATGTAAAAAGAAGGGGACCTTAACAAAGGACTAGATATGGGATGTGGAAACATGGAACATACAGTAAAGTCATAGGTGCACAAGAGGAAAATCAGAGAAGGAATCTGCTCAACATCTTAGATGTCTATCCTCTAACACAAGGAGTATGGGCAATGAAGAGGAAGAACTAGAAGTATTAGAACATAAGCTCAATTAAGACTTAGTTTGCATCACAGAGACTTGGGGGGGATAAATCTCATGGAGTATTGGTGTAGAGAGCTATAACTTGTTCAGGAAGGACAGGCAAGGAAAAAAGGGAGAAGGTGTTGCTTTTCACATCAAGAATATATACATTTGTCATGAGGTCCAGAATTAGGTGAGAGGCAGACCTGCTGAAAGTCTCTGGGTAAAGATAAAAGGGGGGAAAATAAGGGTGATATCATGGTAGGAGTCTAATATAGGCCATCAAATCAGGAAGATGAGGCACATGAGACTGTCTAGAACAAACAACAGGACTATCCAAACCCAAGATCTAATAGTAATGTGGAGTTTTAACTACACAGACCTCTGTTGGAAAATAATACAGCAAAAAACAAAATTTCTAATAAGTTCTTGGAATGCATTGTGGACTACTACTTATTTTAGAAAGTGGAGGAAGTAACCAGGGGGACAGCCATTTTGGACTTCATTCTGACCAACAGGTGAATCTAAAGGTGAGCAATTTGGGTGAAAGTGATAATGAAATGATAGATTTTATGAGTCTAAGAAAAGGAAGGAGTCAGAGCAGCAGAATAAGGACAATTGACTTAAAAATGCAGACTTTAACAAACTAAAAGATCTGGTAGGTAACATCCTATTGGAAGAAAATCTAAGAGAAAAAGAAGTTAAGGAGACCTGGCAGTTTCTGAAGGAGATAATATTAAATGCACAATTGCAAACTATCCCTATACAAAGGAAAGATGGGAAGAATAGTAGGAGGCCAATATGGCTCCATAAGGAGCTCCTTAACGACCTGAAAATCAAAAAGAAATCCTAGAGAAGATGGAACATGAACAAATTGCTAAGGGGCAGTACAAAATAATAACACAAACATGTAGGGACAAACTGAGAAAGGTGCAGGCACAATGTGCGTTACCTTTTATATCCTTTATGAGGTGTAATAAGAAGGAGCAGGGGAAAGACAAAGGAAAGTGTAGGTCCTCTACTTAGCCAGGAAGGAGAGCTAATAATTGATGACTTCAAGAAGGCTGAGGTGATTAATGCCTATTTTGTTTCAGTCTTCACTAAAAAGGCTATTACCAACAAGGGGTAATTAATACCAAACAAGGGGTAATTAATACCAAAAAGGCTATTACCAACAAGGGGGCAGGAGCACAAACCAGATTAAGGAAAGAACAGGTTAAAGAATATTTAGATAAATGCATTCAAGTCATCAGGGCCTGGTGGAATTCATCCTATGGTACTTAAGAAATTAGCTAAAGCAAACTTGGAAGCATTAGCAATTACCTTTGACAACTCATGGAGGATGGGTGAGGTCCCAAACAATTGGAGAAGGGCAAACATAGTATCTATCTTTAAAACGAGGAACAAAGAGGACCTAGGGAATTATAGACCCAGTCAGCCTAACTTCAATACCTGGAAAGATGCTGGAACAATTATTAAACAATCAATTTGTAATCACCTATAGGAAATAGAGTACAGCAGCACTTCAGAGTTACAAACACTTTGGTAATGGAGGTTGTTTGTATCTCTGAAATGTTTGTAACTCTAGACAAAATGTTATGGTTGTTCTTTCAAAAGTTTACAACTGAACATTGACTTAATACAGCCTTTGAAAGTTTACTATGCAGAACAAAAATGCTGCTTTTAATCATCTTAATTTAAATGAAACAAGCACAGAAAGTTTCCTTACTGCAGTTAGGGGGCGTGGCCTCCCTCCAAGACCGACAGGGAGGGACTGCCACTCAACCCCTGGAGGGTGGGGCCAGGGAAGTCATGCCTGCCACATCCAAAGCAGCAGGGCAGAGTCAGAACAGGAAGTATAAAGGGTGGGTCCTACACTACAGTCAGAAAGGAACTACTAGAGCAGAAGGATGTCTCTTCCCTGGTGCTCGAGCCTAACCCTGGCACCACTGAGGAGCCACCTGAGCTGTCTACTGAAGAGCTACCACTGAAGAGCCACCTGGCTGGAGACTAGGACCTGCTGGAGCTGCCTGTGACTTGCTGGAGTTATCTGCTGTCAACGATGTGGAAGAGCTGCTTGATGCTGAGGACCTGCTGCAGCTGCCTCTGGCAATTTATCCCAGGGAGGTCGATGATGACTTAGGGCACAGGGGTGGAGGAAATAGCCCAGGGGTAGCTGACGTCAGTCCATCTGTGCTTAAGACCGAGCACTTGTCAGCCAGTTTCGGTTGGAGCCCCACCGACTCAGGGGCCAAATACTCTGCCACTGTTAGGGCCCTGGACTGGGATGCGGTTGAGTCAAGAGGGCCTGTGTTCCCCTCCTCCTTGCCACCTGAACCCTGGAGTGACAGCCTCACCATGGCCTGTGGAGCCTCCCCTTGGCTATAGACTCTTTGCTTTTTCCTGAGGGCCTGGGGCAATAGAGTATAAAGAGCTACAACCTGGCCTAAAGCTTGCCCACACAGGTCCAGTTGAGAGGGGGTGTGGCCATCCTCTGAGACTGACAGGTAGGGACTGCCACTTCCTGGACGCTAACCTGGCCAAATCTATTTTTAACGTTCCCTTTTTTAATAGTTTGTGTTTAACATAGTACTGTACTGCATTAGCATGTGTGGGGTTTTTTTTTCCTCTGCTGCTGCCTGGTTGCATACTTCTAGTTTTAAATGAGGTATGGTGGTTGGCCAGTCAGTTCATAACTCTGGTGTTTGGAACTCTGAGAGTCTACTGTCATAAGGAATAGCCAGCATGGATTTGTCAAGAACAAATTATGACAGAGAGGGCAATTTCTTGCAATATCCTGAACAAACCTTATTGAATTAAGTTTGAATGTCTTAGGAGTTCATTGTATTAAAAATGAAAATCTATATGTAGTATTGTGGGATTTTATGTAATGTTTAGAACTCTGGGAAGTGTTATGAGAGACAAAGGACTATTTGATACAATGCACTAAGACAAGACTGAACTTTTAAAGTTAAGTAGATTTCCCAGAAAATCTCTAGGAGGAGAGATATGCAAGTACACCTATTCCAGTTATGCAAGAACTCAGCCTTTTGAAGCTTTGCCCCGAAGGCACCTTTTGTCTGTTGATGAGGCTAGATTAGAAACTTCTTCCCTCCCCACAGAAAAAAGTATAAAGAAGGACCTAACAGACACATTAGTGTGCTTGTTCTGAGCTAACAGCTGTGATGAACTTCTAACTGCAGAAAAGTCAGTTGTTGGGGTTTGAAGGACTATTCACAGGTCAGAGCCCTTGTTGGAGCCCCGGGGAGATCTCTGGTATGCTTATTAGCATATGTATAAATACTTTTATTGTTGTATATGTTTTCTCTTTAATGCTTTTACCTTAAGAATAAATGTGCTTGCTTAGAAAGAGCTCTGTGGTAATTTAACTATGGCAATTACATTAACTATGGGGGAGGGAGTAAAGCAGCACCGCACAGGTGGCCTGACTTTCCTGGGGAATTCACAGCGTAGGCAGGGAACTGTGCAGCCTGGAAATACTCTGGTAAGAAGGGAGAGGGATGTGTGTCTCTGCCAAAGAGAAGCAAGAGCTTGGGAGCAGAAAACCTATGAGGGTGCCCTTGCTGGACCAAAGAGGGGGAGTACAAGTGCAGTTGCCCTGGTACTGTGCCACAAATCATGTCAAACCAACCTAACAGGCTTATTTGACAGGGCTACTGGTCTAGTAGGAAGCCATAGAGGTGATAAATCTTGATATTAATAAGTCTTTTTTGACAAAGTCCCATTTATCATTCTCATAAGCAAACTACGGAAATGTGATCTTGATGAAATTACTGTAAGGCAGGTGCACAACTGGTTGAAAGATTGTTATCATAAAGAATAGTTATCAGTGGTTCATTGTGAAACTGGGAAGGTGTATCCATGGGGACCAAAAAGGATCAGTCCTGGGTCTGGTCCTAGTCAACATTTTTATTAATGACTTGGATAAGGGACTGGAGATTATACTTATAAAATATGTGGATGACAGCAAGCTGGAAGAGGTTGCAAGCACTTTGGAGGGCATGGAATTCAGAATTATTTTAACAAATCAGAGACTTGGTCTGAAATCAACAAGGTGAAATTCAATAAAGACAAGTTTAAAGTACTATTCTTAGAAAGGAAAAATCAAACACACAATTAAAAAATGGAGACTGACTAGTTAAGCAGTAGTACTACAGCGGAAAGGGATCTGAGCATTATACTGGATCACAAATGGAATGTGAGTCAACAACAATTTATGATACTTTCTTGAGTCCTAATACACTATTACTAGAGTTTATGGAAAAGGTTTATAGAAAAGTGTTTACAGAAACAGTATTTTAAAGATGCAAAAGATGGTATCAAGATAGCTCTTGTGATTATGAGCAAATATAAACTTATGCTAAAGGAAGTCTTTCTGTTTAATATATGCACCAACTACAGATCCATTTAACTGCTGATTTACTAATATTAGTATGCTGTTAAGATAAATATGCAGGGCATGCTTTGCTAATTTGATTGTTAAATTTCTAATGATATTGACACAACACTGACATGCTGTTAAGAAAATCCAGCATGTGCTGTATGGTTAAATAACACTACATATACTGGATATGTTTGTTTGCTAAAGTCCTAAAGATATTTATATGCTTTGAAGAAAAATATGCAATCCATGTTTTGCTAAGTATAATAAATATACACTGCAAATTGTTTGCCTTAAATTTTTAATGATATTTACATACTGTTAGGAAAAATATCAGGTATCATTAAAATGATATTTTAATGGTATGTTTCCAGTCCTTATACTGTAAAATAATTGCACAAGTGTATTAACACTTTCTACACTCACTCTCTTTGATTCTGCACAGAGTAAAAAGGAAACAATTTAAAATTTTTGGGGCTCATTTGGTTAAATATACAAGTAATACTGGCAGTACAATCTGAAGGCAAGTATGAAGCTAAGAAATACAAAAGAAAACTACAACGGAAAATTTAAAAACAAATCTTGTATTCTTTGGTTACTCCAGAAATAACTGAAAGATGTACAAATATTGGAATATAGTAATAGAGAGATTTTTTGGGAGAGCAACACCTACCTGTAATACACTAATTCTAGGTATTGTTAAATGCTTTATACTCAAAGGGCAGGCACCAAAATAAAAGTTCACCCATGATGCCATTTCCTCTAAGGCTGGCCCTGTGCAAAGTACCCAGACACTTACAAGTGTGACTTGCATGATTATCTGTTGGTGTCCAGCCTGAAAACCACACTAGCAGAACATTTTGAGGCATTTAGGATTACAGGGCAGGCAGCGACAAAACCTCTCACTTGTCTGGAATGCATCCCAGAATGTGACCATTTTATAAAGAGGAGGGTGATCAATTATTTTCCATGTATATACAAGAGGGAAAAGTAATAATGGACTGAACCGACACCAACGGATATTTAAGTTAGATATTAGGAAAACTTCCTAACTACAGGGGTAGTTGAATTGTGGAATAGGCTTTCTAGGGATTCCTTATTCCAAGGGAATAAGTGCTTTATCACTGGAAGTTTTTAAGAAGAGGTTGGACAAACACCTGTCAGGGCTGGTCTAGACTTAAGTGGTCCTGCCTCAATGCAGAAGGTGGGATTTGATGACTTCTTGAGGTCCTGTCCAGTCCTTCATTTTTATGATTCTATTAATGCTCAGGGGAGCTACACTCCTGGAAGATTAAGGGGGGAAGGAACCTCAGGCCACCACCTAATCCAACCCCCTGCCAAAGGAGGACCAACAAAGCAATGCTAGTTATGTATGACTAGCTCCTAACTTTCCTGGGCATGTAAGGGGCTCTGGCTGCTCCTGAGAATCCACGGCTAGCAGGGCACACGCAGCACCCAGGGTCACCAGGGAACTTGGCTGAGTCACCGCCACCCCCCGTTAGCTGCTCAGCTTTTTGGGGCACACCTGCTTTTGAATAAGCCTACGTTTTTTAAACCCTGGGCTAAATTCCCACCCCCTTCTCCTCCACCCAACCCCGCCATTCCCGTCCCCCCCGAGCAGGGAAACGGCCTCTCCCTGCGGGGTGCAGCGCACAGGAGCGCACCAGCATCCCCGCCGCTGGCTCCATCCATGCCCAGGAGGGGCCCTGGGAAGCGGCTCAGCCCGCTGCTGTTTGCGGCTCTGGCTGCCACCCGCTCGCTGGCCCCTGGGGTGGCGCGGGCTGGGAAGCGGGGCGAGGGGCCGGGCCAGCCCGGGCGGCCGGAGGAAGGTTTGCAGCAGCCCCCCGGGGTCCCGCCGACCACGGCCCGCTGAAGGCGGCTCGGTCAGACGGGGCTGGATCTAACCCGCTGCATGCGCCGCTAGCGCCACCCCGCCGCTCCCCGGGGCGCCAGCCCTCGGTCCTCCGGCACCGGCTGGGGGCGGAGCGCGGGAGAGGAGACCCCCTCCCTCCCCCGCCTCCAACCAATCGCCTCCTGGGGCCGGGGTTGTGCGGGCGGGGGCGGGGGGCTCTTATCTCCCTGGCTCCGCCCTCGCCCCGGGCCCGAGTAAAACACTCCCCGGGCCCGGCCGGGCGGGGAGACGCTCGCGCGCCTGGCAGCTGCGGCGGGACACGGGCCCGGGACGTGGGAGGCAGGCTCAGGCAGACGGCGCTGCGGGCCGGGCTGCTCCTCCAGGGCTGCCCCTGACGCACAGCCCCGGCCGCTCCTGCTCGGCGAGAGCCGGCCGCCTCCTCCCCTGGCGCGCGGAGCAGGTAGGAGCCCGGGCGGAGCCCAGCTGCGCGCGGTCCCTGCCCCGCTGCTCCGCCCGGGGAAGGGGGCGCGAGCGGCAGGGGGCTGCTCCGCGGTGACCGTGGCTGAGGCGCCGCTCGCAGCCCGTGCCCACGCGCGTGGGGCGCGTCTCCGTCCCCGCCTCGGTGCTCTCCCACCCCGCCGTCCTCGGGCGGCCCGGGAGGCGAGTGCAGGGTTCGGCTGACGGCATGAACTGGGCGATACTGAGAGCAGACAGGGTGGCGGAGACGTCCCTGAACGTCCTTTGGTTTCCTTCTGAGGAGAGGGCGTGGGGGAGCTGGTCTTTGGATGGCAGGTGCAGGTTTCGGGTCCGGCCTAACTCTATGAATCGCTGCAAACTTTTAAAACATGCGGCCGGTTTCCCTCTAGCGCAGAGCCTGCCTACAGGAGCGGGGAGTGGCATAAAACCTTGGCCAACTGCAAGTGTAAATCTTATATAATCTGTGCATTGACCAAAATAGAAATGGGAATGGAATGTGTTACTGATGGATTTCTTACTAGCCGCAGTATTTGCATATGCACTTGGGTTGTACAAGCATGACATTCTGGCTCAGTTTATTGGCACAAGAAATGATTGATGGATACAGCGTTGTATCCTTTTAATGTTATACTTTACAAACCTGCTTTTTTCTAGTGTTGTAGATGAAATTTCCTTTGTGGAAATTAAAGCCTGTTTGGTGGCTAGCTTCTTAGTATAGGAAGGCAGGAATTTCAATAATAAATAATATAGTTACAGTATACTTAGCAATTCATAATCTCAAACTACTGTACAATATACTTATAGCACAGGTTCTATAAATCACTTGGTAAACTCTCTGAGTCACCTCTAATGGTTATTATTTATATGGTTATATATATTCAGTGTAAGAAAGGTTATCAAATTCTAGCCTTCAGTTACTTCATTTTAGCCAGTTTCTGTGATGTGATTTCTCTTTATCTCTCAAATCATTTATACAACTACCAAAGGTAGAACCATACCTACTGTAATGTGCTAGTATTGTTATCAACAGTTCAAAGGAAATGGTTCTAAGTAAACATAAGAATTACCAGACTAGATCAGATCAATACCTTGTTTAGTCCAGTGATCTATCTCAAACAGCGGCCAACAATGGATGCTTCAGAAGAAGGTGTAATAAACCTTGCAATAAGCAATTATAGAATGACATACTAATAGGGACAATTTCTTCCTAAGCCCCATTATTTAGAGGTTGGCTTTTTCCTTATAGTGTAAAGGTTTATACCCTTTCCATAGCTCTTTTTCTGTGTTGTTGCTTATTTTTTTAATAGTCTCACTATTTTAACTTGGTATGTTCTTGTTATCCATGTAGTTATTCAGGTTTTTTTTTTTTTTTTTGAATCCTGATAAACTGTTGGCTTCCAATGATATCCTATGTCAATAAGTTCTACAGTCTAACTGTGCATAGTATAAAATAGTATTACCTTTATCATTTTTCATTGGTTGCCTTTCAGTTTCATTAAATAGCCCATTCCTTTTGTATTATAACAGAAGCTGAAAAGAGCTGCCTGATGTAACTTCTCTATACTATTCATTATTTTATTTATCTTAATCCTGTCCCCTCTCTCTCTCACCAAACCCTCTCTATTTCTGGTATATCTGTTCTGAGATGGGGTGACTAGAGCTGCATGCATTATTCCAAATGAATGTGCACCATTTGTATAATGGCATTATAATATTTTTTTAATAATTTTCCATCCCATTTCATTTGCATCTTAACATTTTGTTTGCTTTTTTCACTTTGGCTATATATTGACAATAGGTCTTCTATCTAGAGAACAGTGATACATGTATTTGGTGCTTTAGAAATGCCAGTTTCACAAAGCTGAAAACAATTATGAGACAAATCAGTCGGAGGAAAGAAATTAAACAGAAAAATATGAATGATAATTGGGAATTGTTTAAGAACATTTGACTAGATTCCAAAAGAAGGTACATTTCTACAATGTGGAAGAGAGAAGAGTGCACCGATTAAAAAAACTTGGCTTACAGTGGAGTGAAGGCATCTATAAAAAGAATGTGTGTGTATATAATATAAACATTGGAAAAAAGGGAATGTTGATAGTAATAGAATATAAATGAGAAGCTAGGAATAGTAGAAGATTGGTAAGGGAAGCCAAACACAAAGAGAAGAGTTAAGGATAGTATAGAGTTTTTAAAATATGTTTGGAACAAAAGGAATCCTAACCATGACATTGGTCCATTACTAGATGGAAATGATAGAGTTATGAATAATAATACAGGCAAGGCAGATGTGTTCAATACACGTTTCTCTTCTATATTTGGGGAAAAAAGAGGGTGGCATATTATAGGATGATGATGATACAACCGCTTCCATTCTGGTAGTAACTTGGGAGGACGTTAAACAGTAACTACTATAATTAGACATTTTAAATTTGACAGGTCTGGATAACTTGCATCTGAGAGTTTTACTAGAGCTAGCTGAGGAGCTCACTGGACAATGAATATTGATTTTCTGTAACTCTAGGAACACGGGGAAGTTTCAGAAGACTGGAAGACAGCTAATGTTTTACCAATATTTAAAAAGGGTAAACAGACCAACCTGGCTAATTATAGGTCTGGCAGCTTGACATCGATCCTGGGCAAAATAATGGAATGGCTGATATGGGATTTGATTGATTAAGAATTAAAGGAGGGTAATATAATTAATGCCAATCAACATGGATTTATGGAAAATAAATCCTGTCAAACTAACTTGATTTTTTTTATGAGACTACAAATTCAGTTGATAAAGGTCGGACTAGATGATCACAGATGCCCCTTCTGGCCTTTTAATATATGAATCTTCACTGAATTGCCTACAGTCGTGCCCAGGTTTTTTTCCAGAGCTCTTAATTTAGAACCCAGTTAACTTAGAACCCACTAAGATATATGAGTAGTTCAGATTACTCCTTCTAAAGTTAATTGTCTTGCATTTGGCCACATTAATTTTAATTTGCCAACATATTACCCATTCCTCTAGTTTTGTTAAATTTCACTGAAGCGTCTCATAGTTTTAGATTGAAAGATTACTTGATTTTATGGATTAAGAATGACATTCCTTTGACTTGCATAATATTCAAGAATTTTGGGCTTCCATGAAGGCTTCCAGTCGCACAGCATGCTGGGCTCATCCGAGCAGTGTAAATACAGAACTGTGGCCCCACTCCTTGCTCTCCTCCAGCCTACCCGCAGCTTGCTTCCATTGTAATGTATAAGAATGTGTAGCCATCCGTATGTGGCTACTCTGCCAATGAAACCCCCATGTAGCCCTTAAATGAGGCATAGGTGGAGAACATGGACTTGCATGGCCATCTGGACCGCAGATGAATTTCTCTCTTTGAGCCAGAATGTGGTTGTAAGCAGTCATTGCTAATCATCCAAAGTAAAACGTGGATGTGAAAAAGATAATTTAAGTAGATTACTGTACTGTGACAGTAGCATGTTGCTGTGTCAAATGGAAAATCCAAGTTTTGGAGTTTATTTGCAACCCTTGTCCATGACTGGGAGAAGAAAGTGAATCTTGGCTGACTTCTAAATGAAACTGCATAGAATTGGACTAGTCATAGAACTGAGCAATATACTGTAGGGAGCAAAATTGCGTTGGCAGGGACATAGACAAAATGACCTAATAGATGGAAAAGACCTCTAATTTCTATGATACTGGAGTACTGTGAGATGTACAAAGGAAACTTTTCTTCCATTAATCTGCATAGGCATTCACTTAAAGTAATGCTGATTGGTTTGGTTTTCCAGAGTTGTTACAAACTACCCTGTTAGTGGCTAACAGCAGACAAAAACCAGGCAGGTAAGGAGAGTTGATGGTACTGAGTAGTGAAATGAATAGAAATAAAACAATATAAAGCAAATAGATGTCAAATTTCTAGTATTTTATGCAATTTAAATAATTCCAGTGCAGGATAAAAATGACTTCTCTCTTTTTCAATGTGGTGCTGTGCTTAAGGTTAAGATTTTGTCACGGTTATTTTTAGTAAAAGTCACGGACAGGTCATGGGCAATGCACAAAAATTCCCTGCAGCCCATGACCTGTCTGTGACTTCCACTAAAAATAATGGGGGGGCGAGGGGGATGACTAAATGCCCGAGGGGGAGGATGAGAGCCCTAGCCTCACTGTGGGAGAAGGAGGGTCCAGCAATTACAGTGAGCGGCTCCAGGTCCCCTGGCAAAGTGTTGCGGTTCCCAGCACTGGAGTCCCCCATGGTGGTTCGTAGCTCCAGGGTCCACTTGCAGTGGCTGGGAGCTCTGGGGTCCCTCTGCCACTCACAGCAGCTGATGGCTCCTGGGTCCCTTTGCTGCCTGCCACAGCTGGGGACTGCAGGGCTACCGGCAGTGACTGAGGGCTGCGGGTTCCCCCGCCACTTATGGTGGCTGCTGTCTGAGGGATCCCTTCCACCTGCAGCGGCTCAGAGCTGAGGGTCCCCGTAGCCCACCCCAGTGGACAGCAGCAGGGTCACAGTCAGTGGTGGCTCAGAACCACAGAGTCTCTGCCACCGTGTGTCTGCTGCTGCAGTGGTTTGGAGCCAGGTGTCCTACTGCAGCGGGGCCTCCACTGGCAGTAGCTCAGAGCTGTGGGCCCCGCTCAGCGGCTGAATTGAACCGCCTCCTCCCCCATTGAGAGCTCAGGGACCCTTGCTACCTCTGGCGGTTGAGAGCTCCAGTGTCCTTGCAGCCCCCAGAAGCTAAGAGGATAATTTCATGGAGATCTCTGGAAGTCACAGAATCCGTGACCTGCGTGACAAAATCTTATCCTTAGTTATGCTGTAATAAAGCAAGTTCTTAAATGATGGTGTAAAGAAATAAAAGCAACTCTTTAGAAAAACATTCTGGCATTGGAATGGACTGGCATGAAAACATAAATCCACTGTAATTTACAACAGACATAGAATGCAGGAAATTATCTCTGGTCTTATGGAAGAAAAACCTCTAACTCACATTAATGAGACTTATTTTAGAGAATTAACTTTAATTCTTTATCAGTTCCAGGTAAACCCTTTTAAGTGAGCCTACCATTACGACCTAGAAAAATCTATATTTCTGCATGACAACAGTGTTTGGTCAGAAAGTTGAGTATCTCTGAGATTATTATTTGGTTGTGGCAATGCCTGGAGGCCAGGGTCCCATTGCACTAGACACAGCAAACATAAAGGGATGATCCTTGCTTCTTTTTCTCTGTTTTAACCTGACGGTTGAGATGTATTGGACTGTCTCTAGATGTTTGTCTGAGGACAGGACATTGTCACTATAGGGTCCAGGACTCTGGAATATACTACATATCCCATGGGCTGCCAAATCCCAAGTTTATTAACTTTCAGAACATAATATTTTTTCAGGTTATTTTGGACAGCTCATAAGTCTTAACAACCAGCCCTGAGATCATAAGGCCTGTTCCTTGGTGGTGCTAAGCAACCACATCTTCTGGTAACTTCAGTAGCAAAATGTCAGCACTTCTTATGATTAATCCCTGAGTTCCATAAAGTCTGCAATTTTTGATGACGAGAGATCAGGACTTCACTTCATAGTTATGAAAAATAGACAGTAGGATTTGTTAATACTGGTCCTGATTGTTTTATATTTTAAGTTTTGCATGAGTAGCCCCTCTGCCCAGTTGAAAGTGCACAGAAAAACTATATGAATTTCACCTTACTGGTAAAGATGGCAGAGATCTTATCACTTGACCAGATGCCAACATGATAACTTCAGGCAAGCCCAAGAGGTGGCTGGAATAACAATGACACGTACACTTTGGAGAAGATGTCGCAAGCGTTTGCTTTGTTTTTAAACCAACTCATTTAAATATATATATATATATATATATATATATATATATATATATATAAATGTTCAAATTACACAGCAAATTTAGCATTTTCTCTGTTTTCCATAGTTCCTTCATGCCAAATGCCCTGGAACCTTCTGGATCATTTGCCTGCAGCCTCTGGCTTGAACTCTGATTTGCTCTGTTACATAAGGTTCTAAGTGGAACTATCTGGATAATGGCTGCTCTCTTACTAATTTCAACCGTGGCTCAGCGGTTCCATCTTACTTGTACCCAAGAACAGAATGTGAACAAATGTCCCCTTTCCCATCAGAAGTAAAGAAAACAGAATGATAACTTCAGTAAAAAGGGAGAGGAAGAAGAAACTAAGAGTTTAAAATACTAGCACAGTGTAATTTTTAAATCAGAGTTATACATTTGTGTGGTAACCCAGATAATGGGTAGATAACATGTACGAAAACAGAGTTAAACAAAGATAAAACAATGGCAAATATGTCTTCCAGATGACAGAATTTAAACCCAAGTCAGGAAAAGTGAAATCCAGCTGCTGTAGATAATACAGAACTCCCATTTGTTCAGGCAGTGGCTACAGGAGAAAGACTAAAGTTAGGCTCCTGGTTTTTTTAAATCTTGGCCTTAATCACACTGAGATTGCTTGCTGATAGAACGGAAACAGAAAAAAGTAGGTTTTATTATTACACAAAACCAAAATTGGGAATAAGTGGCTAGGTAATAGTACTACTGAGAAGTGTTTGCAGATTATAGTGGATCACAAATTGCATATGAGTCAACAATGAGAGGCAGTTGCAAAAAAAGGCTATTCTGGGGTGTATTAATGGGAGTGTTGTATGCAAGACATGGAAGGTAATTGTCCCACTCTGTGCAGCACTGGTGAGGCCTTAGCTGGAGTACTGTGTCCAATTCTGGGAGCCACACATTTGGAATGATGTGAACAAACTGGAGGGAGTCCAAAGGAATGCAACAAAAATGGTAAGGTTTAGAAAAGCTGATCTATGATGAAAGAATTGAAAAACAAAGGGTATGTTTAGTCTTGAGAAAACAAGACTGAGAGGAGGACCTGATAACAGTATTCAAATAAGTTATTGGCTGTTATAAAGAGGACTTTGATCAAATGTTTTCCATGTCCAATAAAGGACAAGGAGCAATGGGATTAATTTGCAGCAAAGGATATTTAGATATTAGGAAAATATTTATAAATATATTGAAATACTGGAATAGGCTTCCAAGGGAGGCTGTGGAATCCCTAGCACTGGAGGTTTTAAAGACAGGTTGGACTAGCGATGGGCTCGGTTTACGTGGCCTTGCCTCAGCACAGGGGGTTGGAGTTGAGGACTTCTTAAGGTCCCTGCTAGTGCTATTTCTATGAATCTGTGATTCAGAAAAAGAAAGGCACATACTTCTGCACCAAGTGGAGCAGGAGCTACAAATATACCACCTATCTTTATCTTGAGAAAGTAAGGTACTTGAAAGCAGAACTGGAAGAGAGTGAGCAAAAGAGCACTAAAGATATGCCAGAACCACACTGAGGCCAGCTATCCCTGGGCCACTTTCTCCACCCCTGTACCCAGGTATCTGTAGCTCATGTCGTAGTCCGGCTCCTTGGGGTAGATGGTGAGGAGCAGCCCCAGCAGGCCCTCAGGGTCACTAGTGTCTAGCAGTTCCTGCACATCATTTGGGGCAGGCTGCTCTGGCAAGTCGCAGGCAGCTCCTCTGCACCACTGGCCACTGGCTGCCCTCCTAGGTGCTGGGACCCAGTACCTCGGGCAAGCCCTCTAGGCTCCAACCGATGAGTAGCTTGGGTGGCCCTTTAATGAGATCAGGCTCAGGTACCAGCCCTGAGGGAGAGACCTCCTTCTCTTCCAGCACTTTCCACCTGACTGAGCAACAGGGCCTGGCTTTTATACTTCCTGTCCCACCCCTGCCCTTCTGGTATGGAAGTGGTGTGGTCCCCGGGCTTGCCCACTAGGTGGTGTGGGTTGGCCCCGGGTGTCTGCCTCGGAGGGTGGTCACACCACATCGCTACCTCAAAACTTGGGGAAGGGACAGCTGCACCTAATTTTCAGAAATACAGGATTGTGTCTTAGGAAGGATGCTTATACTAGGAAACCACCTACTCTCCACTTCTTGAGAAATTACTGCAAATATATATACATCTTTTCATTGCATATTGTGTACATTTTGACCTTGTCTGAACTGGCAGTCCAGAGGAACTGAAGGCCTCTGTTTACTTTGTGTTGGTCTCTATAAATGGCATTTTGCCTCAAAAGAGGTGTTTTCCTTTATAACTATGTAAAATCTGCTGTTTGTGAGGAGGACTTTTAGAACTGGAGCCAGGCAATGCTGGAGTTTAGTGCGAATATGCTGCAGGCTACTGGTGCTGCTAGTTAAATAGTTTTAACCTGTATTTGTGTGCACATATGAATTTTTTTTAACAAAACTGTATAGTGGTGAGTTGTCCATGTTCCATTTTAGTATACTTGGTTTTAGCTGGAAAAAAGGCACCATTCTACCCTGTAGCTGACCTGGGAGCTGTCCAGTAGAGCTGGATGATGCATAGTTCCTTTACAAAATCCCATTGCTGTGCGTACAGGTGGAGTATGGGTGCCCCTCAAGACTTTAACCATTCAGAGTTTTGGCTTAATTTTGCAGCATGTTCAGGTGAGCAGATAAGTCTTTGAAAATAGACATCTTTTGCTCCCATTGAAGAGCAGGTACATACAAGCTGCACTGTACATAGATGTAAGATTCTTTTGAAAAGCTGGAACTCTCCCCATTGTCTTACACATATTCTCCCCATCCTGAAGCCCAGAAAATGAAAAGGTATGGAAACTGGACTGGAGTTTGTAGGGAAATAGTGTCATGTCACAATGAAATAGCATTCAAATGTCCATGCTGAAAAGAAAATTACCCTTTTAAGAAAATATAAAGATATTTTAAGTCACTGATCTAAATAAGAATATAAGAATGGCCATACTGAGTCATACCAGCAATCCATCTAACCCAGTACCATGTCCTCCAAAATGGCCAATGCCAGGTGCTTCAAAGGGACTGAACAGAACAGGGCAATCATCAAGTGATCCATCCCCTATCTTTCAGTTCCATCATCTGGCAGTCAGAGGCTTAGGGACACTCAGAGCATAGGGTTGCATCCCTGTTCATTTTGGCTGGAAGCCATTGATGAACCTATCTTCCATGACCTTTTCTAATTCCTTTTTGCATCCAGTTATAGTTTTGGCCTTCACAACATCCTCTGGCAACAAGTTCAAAAGGTTGTGACTGTGTGTTGTGTGAATAAGTACTTCCTTTTTTGTTTAAAACCTTTTGCCTATTAATTTCATTGTGTGACCTCTGGTTCTTTTGTTATGTGGAGGGGTAAATAACACTTCCTTGTTCACTTTCTCCATGCCATTGATGATTTCATATCCCACCTCAGTCATCTCTTTTCCATGCTGAATAGTCCCAGTCTTTTTAATCTCTCCTCATATGAGAGCTGTTCCATACCCTTAATCCTTTGTATTGCCCTTTTCTGTACCTCATCCAATTCTAATATATTATTTTGAGATAGTGTGACAAGAACTGCACATAGTGTTCCAGGCATGGGTGTATCATAAAT
This sequence comes from Mesoclemmys tuberculata, assembly GCA_007922155.1. Classification (NCBI taxonomy): domain Eukaryota; kingdom Metazoa; phylum Chordata; order Testudines; family Chelidae; genus Mesoclemmys; species Mesoclemmys tuberculata. The sequence goes on from ML675604.1 coordinate 87,163,779, forward strand.
TTATGTATTAGTATTATGACATATACTGTCTTATTATCTCTCTCTCCTAATGGTTCCTAGCATTCTCTTAGCTTTTTTGACTGCTGGCGCACATTGCACAGGTATTGAGAGAGAACTATCCATAATGATTCCAAGATCTTTTTCATGAGTGGTAATAATTAATCTAGACCCTATCATTTTGTATGTATATTTGGGATTATGTCTTCTGGTGTACATTACTTTGCATTTATAAGTGTTGAATTTCATCTGTCATTTTGTTGCCTAGTCATTGTTTTATGAGGCTCCTTTGAACTCTTCACAGTCTGCTTTGGACTCAACTATCTTTATTAATTTTGTATTGTCTCCAAATTTTGCCACTTCACTGTTTACCTGCTTTTCCAGATCATTTATGAATATATTGAACAGTACTAGTCACAGTACAGCTCTCTGGGGGACACTGCTATTTACCTCTTTCCATTCTGAAAACTGACCATATATTCCTACCCTTTGTTTCCTGTGTTTTAACCAATTACTGATTCATGAGAGGACCTTCCATCTTACCCCATGACTGCTTAGTTTGCTTAAGAGCCTTTGATGAGGGACTTTGCCAAAGGTTTTCTGAAATTCCAAATATATTATATCCATTGGATCACCCCTATCCATATGTTTGTTGATCCCTCAAAGAATTCTGATAGATTAGTGAGGCATGGACTCCCTTTAGAAAAGCCGTGTTGACTTTTCCCCAGCACATCGTGTTCATCTATGTGTCTGATAATTGTGTTCTTTACTATAATTTCAACTAATTTGCCTGGTACTGAAGTTAGGCTTATTGATCTGTAATTGCCAAGTTGACCCTCGATCCTTTTTTAAAAATTGACAACACATTAGCTATCCTCCAGTCATCTGGTACAGAGACTAATTTAAGTGATAGGTTACATACCACAGTTAGTAGTTCTGCAACTTGATATTTGAGTTTTCTCAGAACTCTTGGATGAATACAATCTGGCCTTGGTAACTTATTATTGTTCAATATATCAATTTCTTCCCAAGCCTCCTTTATCGATACCTCAATCTGGGACAGTTCCTCAGATTTATCACCTAAAAAGAATGGCTCAGGGAATTTCCATCACATCCTCTGCAGTAAAGACTGATGCAAAGAATTTATTTAGCTTCTCTGCAATTGCCTTTGTCTTCCTTGAGTGCTCCTTTAGCACCTTGATCATTCAGTGGTTCTCCTGATTGACGGGCTTGCTGCATCTAATAAACTTTAAAAAAAATTCTGTTAGTTTTGTGTCTTTTGGTACTTGCTTTTCAAATTTTTTTCCGGCCAGCCACACTTAACTTGCCAGAGTTTTTGTATCTTTCTATTTTCCTTGGTATGATTTGACATCCAGTTATTAAAGGATGCCTTTTTGCCTCTAAATGCTTCTTTTACTCGACTGTTTAGCCATAGCGGCATTGTTTTGGTCCTCTGACTATTTTTTAAAATTTGGGGTATATGTTTAATTTGAGCCTTTATTATGGTGTTTTTAAAATGTTTTAAAATGCTGCCATGCAGCTTGCAGGCATTTCACTTTTGTTATTGTTCCTTTTAATTTCAATTTAACTAGCATCCTCATTTTTGTGTAGTTCCCCTTTCTGAAGGTAAATGCTACTGTGGTTGGCTTCTTTGGTATTTCTCTTCAACAAGGATGTTAAATTCAATTATACTGTAGTTGCTATTACCAAATGATTCACCTCTTGGAGCAGATCCTTTGCTCCATTTAGGACTAAATCAAGAATTGCCTCTCCTGTAGTGGGTCCCAGGACTAGATGCTCCAAAAAGACATTAAATACTTTATTTCTGCATCCTGTCCTCAGGTGACATTTACCTAGTTAATATGGGGACAGTTGCAATCCCCCATTATTACTAAGTCTTTTATTTTTGTAGCCTTTCTATTCTCCCTGATCATTTCACAATCACCATCACCATCCTGGTCACGTGGCCAGTAGTATGTTCCTACTGCTATTCTCTTATTATTCAAGCAGGAAATTTCTATCCAAAGAGTGGAGAATGCAGTGACAGCTGTCAGTCAGTTCCTCCTTGTGGGACCTTCTCCGCAGGGCTGGGAGCTGGGTGGACAGGATCTGGGAGCTGTGGCTTGCAGGGGAACAGAACCATCAGCTGCAAATGTAAGGTAGGGCTGATTGGATAGTGGATCAGTCAGGGCTCTTTCTGATCTCCCTCTTGTCTACTCTGCAAAATCCCCAGACATGTCCTGTTGTTTATAAAATCCCCCTGGACAGAGAAAGAAGGCTCAAAAAAGAGGCTGTGTCCAGGAAAACCCAGGTGTATGGTAACCCTATACCAAATGAATAATGGGGTGCACAGCAAGCCGTATACTGTGATCTGGATTTAGGTGTTACACATCAGAGGATGAGTTAATTCTTTGGTATTATACAGAACAGTTCCGAATTGATTCATGAAAATTAAACAAGTAACTAGTTCTTTGTGTAGAATAGCTAGAGTAAATGGACCATTTATGAGTTACTATCTAAATACTAAGAGTGACAGAATTGTAGTGATCTGTCAATTCAAAGTGTATTTCAGGGCGCATCCAGAAGGTAGCCCCCCTTCCCACCCTCCCCGGAGATCTTTGGCTTCAGTGTACAATCTCTGGCCCTGTCAGAGTTCAAACAACCAAAATGATGGAAAAATTTCCTGTGATATCTGCCCCCCTCCCCCTCTCCAGCCCGCCACCCTTCATTCGGTGTCGAAGTCCAGTTTAACCAATCCTTTTTATTGTGTTGTTTCTTTATGGCCCATCTGATTTTGATAGTTCTTCTGGATGTGGGGAGGGGTAAGGAACCTGACTGTTCCCATGTCTGAGTTCATAAGTTCAGAGCAAACATTTTCAAAGTTATAAAGCAAAAATTACATATTTTCTTGTAGTATGGAATAGAGACATTACAAGTGAGATTAATGCATGCCGCAATTTATGAGTATTTCATAGAGTCTAAACACTAAATACGTTCTTGTAAGATTAATGCCTGTTTTGAGCAAAACTAACATGGTGAACTGATCTGTTCTCCAGCTATGAGTTTGTTGGTTCTTAGCTTATGCCTACGGCCTGGGCAAGAGATGCCAGCCTGCCATCATCACAGTTACATATAAAACAAAATCATAACATGCTTTCTAGAGACTAAATTTAACCAACAGGTTAACCTCCTGTCTAAAGAAATGTATCTTACCCAAAGTTGTCTTCACCATTTTCAGCCAAGCCTGGTTGAGATCCCACTTTCCTGAAGCATATCTGCGATCCATTTACTTCCTAGGTGAGGGATGCCAGGGTGTCTTCTCTGTCCCACAAATGTAGTAAACCATGCCTTTTGAAGTCCCCCTGTTGTTTTCCTCATCTTAGTTTTCTTCTCAAGTTCTTACAATCCTTCCTTTACATTCTGCACAGACTGGTAATAGGTGAGAAGGAGAGAATGCTTAATTTACATGTAAACAGATAAACAAACATCTCTTGTTTAATAGGACACCTGTTTTTCACCTTTGCTGGTGACCACCCCCCAGAGACCGACTTTAGAATGTATTTTTAAAATATATACACATAACTCCATACACAACATTCATATATACATTTTGCAATGATATTGATGACCAGTGTGACACCAGCCTTTATTTGGAACCTCACATGGCAATCTTTGGTGAACTAAATGCACGCACATCAGATTTAGGAGGTTCTTATAACCCCTGTGCATTACCTTGCCAAATGGCATGAAGAGGTTTTTGAGTCTCATCTTCCCAGTATCATTCCCTTTTTTGAGGGAGAGGGGGAGGGGGAGGGGGGCACTGGGCCTAACATAGCATTCTGTAAGGTTATGTTTGTGTGCCTGCTTTTTTTACTGTCCGTATTGTTTTGTTTTGAGGTCCAAAATCCTGCAGACTCTTACAACTGCGTTCAGTTGCTGGGAATAATCCCATCAAAGTCAATCGGAATACTTAGGCTCCAGTACTGCAAATTGCAGCATGTGTGCAGACTCCTGCATCTGTTCAGAGCCCCACTCATTCTGTGGGCTCTGTGTGGGTGTAGCAGTCTGCCTGGGCATTATAAAACCTCAGTCCCTCAAATTACATGTTAAACGCAGTGCCTGAATGGATTTGATCCTGCAGACACTAGTTATAAGATTTGTGAGAGAAATACCATATTCTTTCAATTTTTTTACAGCGCTGAACACGCCATATGCAATAACACCTGCTAACTGTATTATTCTCATTACTATTCTGTCCCAAACCTTTATTGGACCAACTTCTGTTGGTGAGAAAAACAAGCCTTTGAGCTTACACAGAGCTCTTCTTCAGAAGCTCTGTGTAAGCTCAAAAGCTTGTCTCTCTCACCAACAAAAGTTGATTCATTAAAAGGTATTACCTCACCCAGCTTCTCTAGATTAGTAGTTATTCAGGATTAGTTTCTCTAGATTAGTGGTTATTCTCTCTCATTTCTCTAGATTAGTAGTTATTCAGGATCCTTTTCACTTTAAAGAAAGTGCAGGCAAGCGTCTTAAGGACTGACTTTAAATGATGCTAAGTACTTTCTGGGAGGTACTGAGCAACTTCAGCTTTTAAAGCTGAAGCTATTAACTGAGCACTCAGCGCATCTCAGAACTGGACCTTTGTTCTGGAAAATGTCTCTCCCCCAAACCACAGTGTAGTTTCAGTATAATTATAGTTTATTAGTAGGGAGCAGTTTTAGACCACTTGCATAATTTTTCCAAATAGAACTCTTCTAAAAATATTGCATTTCACCTGCTGTGGGTGTCCAAGTGAAAATTGATACTGAAATGATTGCCTTAATCTCCACTCTCCTTCTTTACGTAAAGTCACTAACACTATGTGCAAGTTCTATATGTCCAGGTGTACTAATACAAGGCTTCTGATGCCAGACTCTGAACTAAAAAAATTTTAATCACTTGTGACACTCCAGAGTTTTTGTTCCTGGACCAAAACTGGCTGAAATAGAATATATTATGATTTTATATATATAAAATCACATTTAAAAAGGAACTGTACCCATTTTTCCCTGACCACTTTGACATTTAAAAAATAATTGAACCTCTGAGCTTGAATAAATGCTGAAACATGTTTGAAAATGCATTTGGCATCTTTAGAAATGTCAGATTTCTGGCATGAGCAACATACCATATTCTTTTCATTTTTTTTAGAACACAAATAGAATAAAAACTTCTTTTCTGATTTTTGCAGGGGCGTTGCAGTATTCTGTAATCATACATCTGCTTATGGATTGAGGCATTCCCTCTCCCCTGTATGAAGTAAAAGATAGCAGTGCCGCTGCACGGTACAGGCACCACGTCACAACCTATAGGAAGTATGTGCCATCTCCTTGTTTCTTTTGAAATTTACTTGTTTGAGTAAACAGTAAACATTAGTTAATGGAAACCACAGAAGAGGAATTACATGTGTTTTGTCTGTTTTGAGATATATCGCCACTTTGGAAAACAACATCTGGGATAAGGTGATATAAAAAAAAAATTTAGGTTTTCCAGATTTGCCCCAGAACCCACAACACAGTCTACTACACAGAGTATGACAAAGTCAGATGTGACAGCTATAAGAGAGTGGCGGAAGATAGGTCAGTCTAGAATAGTGAAGGCCCTTTTCCCGATTAACTGAAAAAAAGTTACCTCAGGTTAACTGTGACAGCTGAGTCCAATTAAGGGCTGCTGGTGATCTTTAAAGCCCCCCCCCCCCCCCTCCCACTTCTTGTAGTACAAGGAGGAAGACAAGTTGCACAGTAGGGTTAGTAAGGAGAAAAGGCTTCTCCTGGGTGGAAGGCTGCTCTCCTCCCTATATGGGAAACAGCCAGCTCAACTGCTGTTGGGGAAAGGATTGGGCACTAGAAGCCAGCATAATAAGGCAACATCCTGGAGAGGGGGCCAGAAAATGTATTTCTTTTTGTGTTATGAGTTTGTGTCCTTTGTTTGGCTTAAAAGAACTACTTGGGCCTACCCTGAGGCCCACTTTGTAAACACTGGAAAATGAACCAAAGTGAGGAATTGAAAACCTGTGGAATAGGACTGACATACTCCAGGCTTCCTCTGCCAGAGGGAGAAATTCTGTGGCAGGCTGATGAGGTGAAGGAGGTGCCTTGCCACATGAGCCAAACATGTTGTTTGCACCATGACTGTGCAACTGTAGTAAAAGGATAGGGTTATAGTCTCAGTGTCTCTAGCACATCCAGAGTTCAGACATAGTGGTGGTGAATTCAGTTCCCCCTCTTGACACAAACTTTCTGTGTTAGTACAGACCCCTTACATGATATAAAATGCAATTGAGAAAACAATTTTGGAGGGCTTTTGTAATTTTAAATTGATGGCACCTAATTCAGGCTGATTGGTATGCATAGGAACTTGCCAGTAACCTTTGGGCAGAAAACTTTTGCCCTAGTTTTGATTCCCTCAAAATGTATAGAGGGGTTTTTCTACAGGCCTTCTGTGATGTGAACCAGAGGGACATTTAGAGGTGGAGCCTATGCACACATTCAGATTTATATGCCACTTGATCTGGCACTACCCTCTTCCTGTTTAGGAAGTGTATGCAATGAACTGTGTTTGTGGTCATTGCTGTCAGAATTTGACTTCATGATAATACTGCTTTTAGCCGTTTGTTGTTGCAGTGGCTAGAGTTTATTTTACCCCTGCATCATATACACATTCTGTGGTGTTTCTTTTTAGGATTTCTAAAGTTTGGGGTGAGCAGTTCCACATCCCATTTTTCATCCAATTAAAGATATTTGATTTATAGAACATAATATTGCAAAAGACTTCAAAGCAGCTCAGGGTCAAACCAAGCATTTTAAAACGTTCGAAAATTTCATAATAGACTTTAGTTTATCTGGATTACTTGTCAGATTTTTCTTATAACAAAGTTATCTACTTTAGCTCTGACAGAATTTGGCATTTGTGAACTGATTTCTGTCACTAAGGCAAAAAGATGCAGTTTCCAGCCAGGACTAGACAAATTATTTTCACAAATATACTTGTTATCCTTTAAGAAGAAATTTACGAAGAGCAGAGAGCTAATCTTGCAATATTTTGGAAGTGGCCAGATTGAAGTATTACAGATAGTCCTACAAGTTCTGCTTGATTGAATGGCTATGGAGCTGGATCTTGGAGAAATGCTCATAGTTGCATAGAAAAGCTTGAAAACATGACTCTCATGCACCAAAAGTCTCAGAAATGAGAAAGCAAATAAAAATAACCACAAATGTATTATTATTTTTTCCCTCTCTTGTGATTTTTTTTTTTTTAAGCCACTCACATTTTTTGGGGCCTGGCTCCTTATGTTTGTATGTTTTGCGTCTTGTAATATTGTTGATAACAAAGCTGTCTCATAATCACAAGCAAAAATGAGGGAACACTATGATGAAGCTACACTTTGATGGAATGTTTGTATATTGATCCAGAAAAATAAATGGAGTACATTCAGTTAATATGAAGTGACGAGCAGGGAGTGAAATATTCTACAAGGAAATGATGTTAAATTTAGCTGCTATTTGGTGCAACCTGCTCTATTTCAAAGGCTAAAAATGGCTGTTCAGAAGCATTTCTTTTGGAGTTCCAAGGTTAAATCTTCTGTGGATACAGATATGCCCTTCCCAGAGAAGTATTTAGCTCTTGCAGAGGCTGGGGAACAATCCCAAACTTCCCTTCTGCTAATAGGAATTTCAACAGCAGGTTCCCATAAGGCCATAAGATTCCCCAAGAATTCTCTCTGGCACAACACTGAAATGATTCACTACAGAAACTACTTAAAACCATAACAGCCACTTCATTTAGTTATTTCTACATTCCCATGTTCTCTTAAAATAATGGGCGATCCAAACCATTCTGATCACAAATATGATGTCAGGCAGCAACTTGAGGAAGCTGGGAGACTCAAAAGTATCTTTAAATGTGAGTTATCTGTAGAAAATATAACTTTAATATTACTCAGCTCCTTCTTTAGTGTCAAAGAGAAGCCAAGGAGAAAATTAATCTCTTGCACTTCTGAACTGAATGAGGGGTGGGGGAGTGGATTGATAGCTTTGAAATTGAATATTCCTTAGCCATGTATTCTGCCTGTTTAGAGCAGAATGCTTCAGGTGACCCGGAGGATGTGTGATCAGCAGCGCTTTCTACTGTTGTTCTGAAAACGAGAAGTATGTGCTCCTGCTACCACCTGCTAGTTGGTAGAGGCCAGCATGCAGACATGGAGTGACCATGATACTTTGAGGATATGGTGCATGGCTGAACCTCATAGCTGGACCTCATGCCTAATGCACAAGGGACTGTTTGGTTCTTATCTTGGTCCATTCCTTCGTGGTACAATAAGGTGGGAGGCCAGAGGCTTCCTCCTCTTTCACAGTACCACACAAAATGGGGGCAGAATTTTTCTTCCTTTCTGTCTGTCTTATTTGTAATGACTAAGCAAACATTTGTAAAGGCAGAGGGAGAATTTATAAGGTGTAGTCTCTGCAGTTTTAAATTTTTTGCGTCTCGGAAGTGTTCTAGCTAGTGTGCTTATATGGCTCCCATTATTGTAGCTAGTATCTGAGTGTCTCTCAGTCTTTAATGTATTTCTCCTCACAACATGACTGAGAGTAGGAAAGTGCTATTATCCCCATTTTAGAGATGGGGAACTGTGGGGCTCAGAGAGAGACTAAGTGACTTGCCTGAGATCTCACATGGTTTGGGGCAGAGAAAGGATTTGAATCCAGTTCTTCTGAATCCCAGATTAGCACTCTAACTGCTGAATCATCCGTGTGAGTGTATAAATGATTTAAAAGAACATATTGTTCAAATGTGTGATGCTACTGAAGTATTGCCAACCTCAAATGATTAAAAATTCATGAGTCAGATACTTCCCGCCCAAATATGAGATTTAAAACTATCAAATCATGTTTTTTAATCTGTTTTTTGACTTTTTAACTTCTCTCTACCCCTCTGCAGTGTGTATGTGATAATTTCATGTTGAAAAGGCAACCTTAAATGTACTCCTCTTCTTGGCTGCTCAGATGGAGACCCCACTTACCCTTTTCTTGCCCTTGAGGTGTAGGAAGTGGATGGCAGGTCCCCTTACTATCTTGAGTCTCTCCCTTCTTAGCTTATTTCCTTTGATAAAAGAAGGGCTGATGGTAAATTGTTTGAGAGCCACTGACTTACTTAATGCATCATGATTCACAGTGTCATATAGAACTCCTATTACTTCTCAAGGTGGAGGAGTTACAAATATACATATTTAAGAACTTTAAACTGATACCTATCTTTCATAAGCAATAATGTCAAAGTAGAAACAACATGGGATTGATTTAGCCTTTTACCAATAGCAACGCACCTGACTTTTTGCCCCCATCTCCGAAACTTCTCTGCTTGAGACTGGGCAGCACTCCCCACCCCCTGCTCTGCCTGTCTTTGCACCCTGTTCAATGCAGCCCCTAAAACTGCCCATTTTCATTCTCCCCATTCATTTTTCACAGTTTCTCCTCATAGTCCCTCTATCTGATTTGGCCCCCTGAACCATATACTGGCAGTCATTTTGTCCGAAGGCTTGGCTACAATCTCATCAAAACCACCAGGAGTTGGCAGCCAACTTCATTAAAGACCGACTCACTTCCATATGCAGATAGACTGTTTGGAAATGTGGCCATTCTGCTGGCTTCAGCCACTTTGACAGTAATAGGAGATGGTGGCCATTTTAAACAAGGGAGAATTTGTGAGCTAGCAATCCTTCATCATGATATGTTGAAGTAGGTTTAAACCCTTACTCCCTGAATTGCCAGAGTTGTGATTCATCATGAGAGCTGGCAATTCTGCTATTGTCTCCTTCAGAAGGTTCCTCTCTCCTGCAGGATGGGGAAATGTTGGTGTGGCTAATATGTCAGAAGGTGCATTTAGACCTACTGCTACCGCATCTGTGGTGAGGTTTGTATGATATGTTACCAGCTTGCACACACTAGTTTTCTTAACATGTTTTGTCTAAAATGGCCTTTGTTAAAGCAAAGCAAAATATGCAGAACTTTCCTGAAAATACAGTACCCAGAAATAAAATATTGATTGTGTACTGCTGAGGGGCAATGACCCTTTTTTTTTTCCCCTTATGAATCTATATATTTTTTCCACTATTAATCGTAAGCATTTCTATCTAGGTTTGCTAGTTATCGAGCACCACTGGTTGTTTGATGGGCTAAAGGAAATAGCTATTTTGGGGGGTGGAAGGAGAGTAATATTTTGGCAAATCAATAAAAAGAATTCTCTTCAGATAAAAATCATGTAGGATGCAGCATACGTTTGAGAAATATTGGTTGGAACTAGAGTCTTGGATGGTTAGAATCTAAGTCTTGGATCGTACTGGATCAGAAACTGCCAAACTATCGCAAAACATCACATTCTGGATATATTTAAAACAATGAATGCACTGTTTCTGCTGTAAAGATGTTTTCTCCTGTGAGCATGAATGTGCTGTTTCCTTGTTTTTAAGACCCCTGTCCACTCCATTCCCCAAAAAAACAATGTAAGAAAGTTTAAGGGCTTAATCCAGCTTCATTGAAGACAATGGGAGTCCTTTCATTAGGGACTGAAGTTCCAAAAGAAGGGTTACTACCATTCCCACTCCCCCAGCAATCACAAGCCCTCTTGGTCATTGTTTTTCCATAAGACTAGGACACAGAAATAAAAATTTAGGCTTTGCAGTACACTGTAATTTAAACTAACAGTACAAAATCCCATTCATCCATTTGGCTGGAATGAGTAACTTTTTGTTGTTGTTGCATTTTTGCCTACAGGCAAGTAAACAGTCCGTTTCAGTAATCCTCATCATCACAGTAAATAATGAGTACATCTTGTGCTGAGCTACTCAGTCGTGTTGTTTTTGCCATGCTGTCTTACTGCCTCCCTAAATCACCATCCTTCTGACATCTACTAATAAATACTAAGGGCCCAATCTAAGCCTAGCACTACTGAGTTTAGACAAAGTGGTCACTTAAACCACTGGTCCACATCATCACTTGCATTAGAATAACTTTCCACTTCTATATTGACTAGAAACAAATCTTAAATTTAGAACTTTAGTTTCTAGTGGAAGGAGTCATTTTAAACATTTATTGTTTGGAATCATATGAGGATCATAACTTGGATCTACGCTGATGCTCAAATTTTGTCCTATTGACTAGCTGTTTTGTTTTCCTTGGATCAGCCCATGAAGGGAAAACACTGTGGAATATCAAATTCCTTGATAAAGGGAGAAATAACAACATGGGTTTTTCGTATACTGGCTGAAATCATGGTTTCCAGGGAGACCTCAAATTCGATTGTTGCAGCCAGAATCTTGAACTGGCAACTGTGGCAGGTTACATAAGTTGCCCATCCTATACTGTATATTGTTTTCCTGAGCATTCATGCATGTCAGTCCAGGATCTCAAATGCTATGGAAAGGCTGCTTCGCCCCGCCCCCACAACTAATTATCAGCATCACTTGGCACAATATCATATTGAAGTGGGGACAAATCCAACAAACTGTGTGAGGTGCCAGAATAAACTAGATTTAAAAAGGCAAGCATTCTGACTCTTCAAACGTTGGAGCCTGAACACGAACTTCCTCTGCTGTAGACTAGAGGAGTATGTGGGTTTGTTGGCCTTTGTTGGATCATATCCAAAGTAATCTGTCAGCCCATCCTTTCCAAGTAATTACTTTTAATTTCAGAGATTTTTTTTTAATTCATGTTAATGTATTTTAACTGCTTAGATTTTTCTTTGAGGTATGACATTGGATGAACCAGTTGTATAGTTTCTCAGTGAATACCAATCTCTTTTACTGTATACTTGTTATTTTCAGACCCATCTTTACATCATAAATCTTAATGCCTGTTGGCATTAAACCTTTTTTTCTGACTTCTCACCAACGTTTGATCGTTACTTTTTAAAAAAAATATTAAATTGCAGTTCTATAGACCCAGGACTTAAACATGTCACACAGCATTAAGCAGCCCCTCTGTTCAGCGTCTTGGTGCTTCCTTGCTGGATTGAGCCATTAAGGCAGGGACCCCAGCGCTTATGGAGTTAAGCGGAGCACTTTGCCATGCTCCATGCTATAGCCAGTCAGAGGGGAATGCTGATCTCCTGTCCCTTTGGGTGCATCAAGGAGCCTGCACTGGTCTTTTAGCTCTGCGGAAATGCGCTCCACCTGGGTCCTTAGGCAGCGGCTCCCTTCTACAGCCAGCAGGAGGGGAGTCCTGGGCCACCTTGAAAGCTGCTGTGGGCCACAGGTTGGGAACCACTGCACCTTCGGACACCCAATCACCCCACTACTGAGCTAACTGAGGCACCCAGCCACTTACCCTCAGCTAACACAGGCCACTCCACCATCTCCTTTGCACCCACAGTCACCCCAGAGAAGAGGAAAGTTGGTGGAACAAACTGGTGAAAATTCTAGCCTATATAGATTTTTATATGGTGAAGGATTATTGGGGTGCACAGTAGATGAAAATGGGGATTGAAGAGGATTAGATGTGTGGGGGGAGGGGCAAAATAAAATTAACCAAACTGAATCTTAGCCTCTCAACAAAAAACATGCACCTATGAGAAACATCAGTGCTTCTCAAAACTTGACTGTTGTGCTTTCCCATATAGCAATCCATTCATATTGGTAAATATCAATTTGTTTTCTAGATTCTCTTTGCAAGAAATTAATTTCTTCAAGTCAGGATGAGTGCTAGGTGAGGGAATTCTGTGGTAAAAAACTGGTTCTGGCTTGAGGGAGACTGTGAACGGTCACTAAAACACATGCATTAAAAATTGTATAAAAACCTGCCTTTGGGAACAGGAAAAAAATGTTTGGGCAAAAAACCAACCAACTAAACATTGGTGGGAAGGCCCTCAGTGGGAGATAGATACTCTGAGAGCCATTTTCACTTTCTTTACAGTCCCCTTGTGCTTTCAAAGTGGGGTAAAGTGGTTTTAGTATAACTGAGAATTGGGACCCACATCTGGCAAATTGTTTTTAAAAACAAATACACCTGAGAAGACTATACTATTCCCAGAAAATTTATTTGTGAAGAGAAAAAGAGGCTAAATATGTTGATTAGATTACTCTTCTAATTTTTTACACTGCTCCATTCCTTTGGTATGATTAGACCAAAATGTGTCTGGCCACTGCATGAATCCATGAAGACAGGGAAGAAGTGGGGGGTCATAAAATGAACCTTCTGCTCCTTTGTATCCCTGGACACAGCTGCAGTCCCTCTACTCTCCAAAAGCAGGGATTCCTTTCTCCTAACATCTGTGGAAGCACAGTATAAAGCAAAAGGAATGGGAAGAAGTAAAATGGAGGTGGGGGCAAGACCCTGACTCCTTACTGGTCAACAGAGCTTGCTGGGCATAGAGATAAGAGCGATTGTGCACAAGGTAAGGGATAGTGCAGTAGAAAGGCTTCTCCTGTAAAGTTCTGGGCATTTAGGTGCAGCAGATGCTACCAGTAATTACCAATATGGTTTAAATCAGCAGTCTCAGTGGAATGAGAATGGTTATAGTATCCTCACCTGATCTACACTACAAAGTTAAGTCAATGTAACCCACCTTGTGTCAACCTAGTTGTGCATGTGTGTGTGCTCAGATTTGTGCCCTGCTACTGAAAGGGCCCATTTATGGTGACACAGTAACACCACCTTCCTGAATGATGTTAAGCTATGGTGGATGTACTGTGACTGACACCATGCAAGTAGAGAGAGAGGGTCGACCTGGGTCACACACAGTCTTCCAGCAGTTGTTCTACAATGCCCAGTACTGACTGCTTTGGTCACAGTTGTGAATTTCACTGCCCAGGCATCAGAGACCAGAAGCCCTCATGTTTTTGAAATACCTACTCCTTATTGCCTAGCTTGTCAGGCACACCTAGAAGCTCTGCACTATTGTGTGCAAATGCCCAACTGACCATCTCAGGTACCCACTCCTGCCTGGAGTAGGCAGGCAATATTGGATCTTCTGGGCCTGTGGGGAGAAGAGGCTGTGCAGGCACAGCTGTGGAGCAATCGCAGAAACATGGACGTCTGTGAGCAGATGCCACAGGGGATGCAGGCAAGCTGGTATGACAGAGATCAGCAGCAGTGCCATATGAAAGCGAAGGAACTGCAGCACGCATACCAGAACGTGAGAGAAGCCAAAATGAGATCTGGAGCGAGCCAAGCTGAAGACCTGCTGCATTTACAATGAGCTGCATGCCATACTTAGCAGAGACCCCTCCAGCACCGTGGATACCTCTGGGGAAGCCTGAGATGAGTTGGTGGCTCAGGGATGGAGGAGACCCTCCAGTGGATCATGAGGCAGCATGTGTCCTTTTGCATCCAGAAATTCTGTAGCTACTACTTGTCATCCCAAGGCTGCATTACAATATGATCCCACCAGTCAGTGCTTGTTTTTCAGGCCTGGAAGAGGTGCTTTGTTGTGTGAAGCTGCTCTGTGAATGCTACCACCAAACCTTGAACTGTTTTTTTTTCGCTATGCCCACAGTAATCTGTCTTCTATGAAATCACCTTCACTACTGCAGCTCTGCAAATACTGGAGTATTGTTCGTCCTGGGTTTGCAATGATCACGACAATAGTGCAGAACTCTGCAAGCTCCATGCTTCCATCAGGGATGATGGATAACGAAAAGTGCCATGTAGGTTTGTGGGGCTTTAAAAAAAAAGAGGTGGCAATTATGGGTTACGGATGGTATTATGGAATGGAAGAAACTGCATGATGGCAACTTGACCCCTTGCTCCACGCTACCCCCGCACAACTTGATTCTGCCCCATCAGGTGCATTTCCAAAATTTCCCAAAATACAGTGTGCCAGATGATGGTGAATTGCAAACAGTCATACCTACCCATGGGGCACCACAATGTATTGACACACTCCTAGTGAATATGTGCTGCACCAGTGCAAGAAACCAAGTGAAAGAAACTCACCCACATTGCTGCTTTATGCCAACGTAACTTGCATTGACCAAAGTTTATAGTGTAGACATGGTCTGAGGTAGTAATGAGGCATTTTGGCAGGTCATGTCAGAAAACTTATACTTCTGTTGCCTGTGCTGTATCTTATATGTAGATAATAAAGAGAACTTTGGTCTCTGGGGCTGTTGGTTTGGCACTTATCATGACCACTAAAAACTCAATTCTATATTATTTTCTTTAAATTTAAAATAAATTTAGTGGCTGTGTAATTCCTGGAATCTGCCTGCTAGGGAAGCCACTTAAGTTTTGGGTAATTTCTTTTTGAATTTTGGTTTGTTGTTAAATCCAATTCGGAGTATTGAACAGCTTTTTGGCTTAGACTTGTAAGGAGACTTTAAGTCCCCTGATTTCTTCTATCTTACAGGAACCAGATGTTCTTTTTGAGAGTTGTAAATGAAATACAGAGGAAGGCTTTAAAATTATATTTGGAGAAGTAGCTTTGTGAGAATATATTTTTATTCACCAAACCAAACTACATTTAGAACTATTAAAGACTTTTTGTTTCCGGAAAAATCTGATTTAAAAATAGTCTTCCTTTGCTAACTATTTTGTTGACTCCCTTAAAGAACTCTAATGTGTTGGAGAAGCATGATTTTCACTTACAGAAGCCCTTCCCTTGTTTCATTGTGTTTATCTAGGTATTCAGTAATTTTTAAAATAACTTACCTGGTATTTCAGTAAGGCTCATTTATCTGTAATTCTCACAATCACATCTAGTTACATTTCATAAAGGATAAGGATTTTTATCATATAGTGCTGTAAACATGCTGAACATGAGACTACACTATAAGGCCATTTAAAAGCTGAAGCTAGTGCATGACATTGCCCACTTCTTAATTGTAGTTTCCTACTGTTAGCATATTATATCCAGGTTCAGTGATGTCCACAAGCCATTTATTGGCTTTCAGATGGATTTAAGGAGCTGGTTTTAGCACTCGTATCATAAATGATTTGTGAATTGGTTACCTGATTCGTTTTTCCCTGTAACATATAGTTGCAATTGTGCTGAGACAAAGGGATCTCACAAAACTTGGTGACTGGGCAACAAAATGGCAGATGAAATTCAACGTTGATAAATGCAAAGTAATGCACATTGGAAAACATAATCTCAGCTACACGTACAAAATTATGGGGTTTAAATTAGCTGTTACAACTCAAGAAAGAGATCTTGGAGTTGTGTATAGCTCTCTGAAAACATCCACTCAGTGTGCAGCAGCAGTGAAAAAAGCGAACAGAAAGTTGGGAATCATTAGGAAAGGGATAGATAATAAGACAAAAAATATCATATGAAATTAATAGGCGGCAGGTTTAAAATGAACAAAAAAAGGAAGTATTTTTTCACACAATCGCACAGTCAACCTATGGAACCAGAAGATGTGAAAGCCAAGACTATAACAGGGCTCAAAAGAGAATTAAATAAGTTCATGGAAGATCGGTCCATCAATGGCTATTAGCCAGGATTGGCAGGGATTGCTGTTTGCCAGAAGCTGAAAATGTCCAATAGGATGGATCGCTTGATGATTACCTGTTCTATTCATTCCCTCTGAAGCACCTGGCATTGTCCACTGTCGGAAGATACTGGGATAGACGGACCATTGATCATATCTAATATGGCTGTTCTTATGAGACACATGAGCTAGTGTTCCCTCTTGTTAAACAGGTGGGAGGCTGCTATCAAAATGTACTTTCTGAAGGTTTCTTGACTTTTCTTTTTCTTTTTAATTTGCTACCCATTTATGGTTTGAAATAATTATTAAACAAAAGACATTTTTTCCAGGTTTTTTTAGGAAGAGAACTGTTTTAGAATGGTTAGTGGATGAGTGTGGTTACATAACAATTTAATGCAGCTTGCATATAAATTAGAACTTGTATTTTATGAATTGCTGATTTTAATTTTTTAAGTGATTAGAGCTGGAAAGGGAGGACAAATTCTAAAGAACCAAAATATTTTCTTCAGCCATTTCATTCTTAAGATCCTTCATCTCTAGAACCTGTGGATGAATACTGTATAGTCATTATGACTTCTTCTAATTTTAAAATGAAGTCCACAACCTGTTTGACACCTCAATCTGACAGGGACTTACATTTAGTACCATTAAGACTGTGGCAAAGACTGATGCAGAGAAGTCATTTCCCTTCTCTGCAATAGCCTTACCCTCCTTGATTGTCATAATAATAAACATTCTTTTAAGAGAATCACCAGGATGTGCACATACCTAAAGTGATATCTGGTGGGACTGACTCCTCCTCTTCGCTTATTGCAGCCCTTCTCAATTGCTTGTCACCTTCCTTTGTTCTTTTTTGTGTAAAGTTTTAGCTTTTTTTCATCTTTGAGACAAGGATTGTGTTTTCTGTGAAGATCCCAGCTCACATTTGAGTGCTATGAAATAATAATAATTGTTCCCCTTTATACACTGTAAATCTAGTGGACAGTTTCTGATATTCTCAGAATTCATCTTTCTGATAGTCTGTATCTTTGGTTATTTTCTCTTTAAATTCCCTCTTAGATCTTCTGAGGCTTTAGTTTTCATTTCTTGAAGGCTAGCTTTTAAAATTAAATAAAACTCTTGTATCTTGTCAAGACGACATCTTACATAACCTTATATATGCCATTTCAAAACCATCAGGGCTGGGATTATCAGCTTTCTGATGGAATACGTCATGTTTCTGGTCCTTTCAGCTTTCTAGATACTGAACCTTAAATTCACAGCATTCTGATTACCTTCCAGCCTTTAAAAAAAATTAATATTTTTACACAAAGTTCATGATTTTAAAGGCCTCTATTTCAAATGGCTAGAAATTAGCACTTAAATCTATTTGAGATAAGCCTGGCATCCCAGCATTCAAACTGAATCAAACAATCCTCTTTAGTTTGAGCAGCATGTGTGATATCAGCAGATAAAGTAAGGTGAGAATTGAAGGGGGGGGTGGAGAGAGGCGAGATGGAAATCCGAAAGAATGATGTGAATTTAAGCTCTGCAGCGTTACTTGTCAGAGCTAGAAATGCTCTGGCCATCCAGTACAAAAGAGGGTAAGTAAACTTTTCTACTACTAGGTGAGTTTGAGAGAAAATTCCAGTTGCAGTGTACCTAACAAATGCAAGCGTAATAGGTAACATATATTATTTTATTCACGTATGACAGGTATGCTGTCTTTTGCTTCCTAAGTTCTGTTTGTATTTTGTAAGTAAAAATAAATACCCATAGATCCCAAAGTTCTTGAGTTGGTTCCTCAACAGTTTGTTTGGGACTGTGGCAGTAATGGTGGGGTTAGCGGGGGAAGTAACTGGTGCTCATAATGAAGTGTGAACAACCTCTGTAGGGTGGGGATTTTCTTTTTTTGTTTGTACTGCAGGGGTAGCACAGGGGTGGGCAAACTATGGCCTGTGGGCCAGATCTGGCCCCTCTACCATTTCTGTCCGGCCCGCCATGATACCCGGCAATTGAGGAAATTAATAGAATCTTCCTCCATGCAGGGGCGTAGCTACGAGTGAGCTGGGATGGGTCACCCACTTTGAAAGCAGGTCAACCCAAGCTCTGCTTAAGCTACCTTCAGTTGGAGCTTTTTCGGCCGGTGGCTTCCTGAATTTCCTGCTCCCGGTCACGTGGCCAGAAGCAGGAAGTTCAGGAAGTGCTTGACCGCAAGTTGTAAGTAAAAGTTTAGCGTTTGTGTTGTTACAAATTTGACATGTGTTCACAAAATGACTTGCAATAGGAATTGCCTCCTAAGATAAGCTTTGGAGAAACGTGTATTCAGTTTCTTGTTCTTAAGTGCAATTACTTTGTTGTGGAAAGAACATAATGGGGTTTCATTGATCTAGTAGAAAGGTGCGGCCCGCGGCGACTTACCAAAATTAGTGGAGTGGCCCCTCTGCAAAATGTATTGCCACCCCTGAGCTAGGAGAATATGTCCTGGTTGCTGACAGGGACTCCTACATTCTGTTGCAATACAAATAATACATAAAACATGTTGAAGAAAAGTAGTTTTATTTGAAAAAAAGACAATGGTAGTGTCAGCTTATCTTATTGTCTTAAGTACACAATAATAATTTGAAAGAGGTATAATAAAATAATAGAGTTCTTGCAAATGTTAACATTGCCGCCTCTTTGCTTTTTATAAGTTAACTAGCAGTAACATTTTTTAGAAGCTGATGTTTCTTTTGTGCTTTGTTTTTAAGTCCCTAGTATTTAGCCTCAGCTCAGGTCAGAAGTCAGATTTCCCAGAGATTGTGTATGGAGGAAATTAAAAAAAAAAAAAAAGAAAAGTTGGACTAAGATGAATGCTTTGTAAGTAATAGAAAACGCAAGAAGCTGACTTAGAAGCCAAACTACAGCAATATACTCCTTTTGGCTCATAGGCTTGTGTAAGAAAAATTCCCCAAAATAATGGAAAAAATCTCAGTGTTTGATTGGAGAACTTGTTCTAGTTGCACATCTTCCATTGGTACGTACTTATCATGAATCCACTGAGAATGAACTTGAACTTGAAATTCTTACCTGTCCAATGTTTTTTTGCCTTGTCCCTAAATTTCAATTACCCCCTCCATCCTAATGAAAACTTTTTGCATCTGGCATATTGGTATTTGTGGGACCCAGGGTTCTATTAAACTGTTACAAAAGGTTGAATCTCTTGGATGCCTGTAGAGTACATTATGGCACATTAGTGGCATTCTTTTCATTGTACTCCTTTGGCTACTTTTGGTAAAGGAAATGATATTTATTTCCATTTACCTGCTTATCAAAGGTACCTCATGTGCCAAAACAAAATGCAGCATGCCTGTGTCCAGAATGGGGTGTTCTGTAAGACTCAGAAGTCTCACAACATCTAATTGGTATATAATTATTACCAGTGTGGGAAATGCTGTCAGTACAGATAGGAAGACTCCTTTTCTGCACTGAAAAGATTACAATTAGAGGAAATAAGCAGCATATGAGGGAGGGGGACACTATCCAAATATGTGCAAGTGTTATACATTTTAAATAAAGTGCATTTATTTAACAAAATGAAGTGTCAATGTATTTCATCTACATCCAGTGGTTCTCCACATATGCATTATTTGTAGGCCAATTTTTATGTGGGAATCACTGAAGATTTAGGTCTTGAGGAGGGATTTGAAGGAGGATATGGTAGTGACTGCAGATCAACTCAGGGAGATTATTCCATGAGCATCGCAAAAACCGCAAAGATGGTTGTGCGTGGTCAGTGAACAAATGGGTGGTCAAGAGCACCATGGTTGACAGGAGAAGGGTGGAGGGCAATATCTGTATTAGTCTGGTCTTATTCTGTAAAGTTCCAAGTTCAGTGGGAGTTAGCATCTTTTAAAACTGGGCCCTCATTTAGTTTTTGGTTTTCTTGCTGAAGAGATTTTAAAAAAAGTTGTTTAACCAAATGCCAAACAACACAGGACCATGTTTTATATCCAAACCAAGGAATTTAATGGATATTGCCACTGCCATGACGCACAGGAGATGCTGACAATGTATTAAGCAGAAAAAGCAGCCTGTAGACATATTCAAAACATGCAAACAGATAAACCAGTGAGGATCAAATTCTGGCCTGTATTATATTTGTTCAACCACATCGGGCTAAATTCACAGCTGCACTTGCTTATGCCAGCAGTGAATTTTCCCCAAGGATCAGAGGGTTGCATTTTATAACTGAGGAAAAAGTATGACCATTAAAGATATACTTATCTTCTAGAAGAAGTCATTGTCTCCTCTGTCTTGAAATTAGTTTATAATTAATTCAGTGAAGTATTCCAAAGTAATCTTATGTCATTTTTAGTCATTTGAAGCCTATTTTAATTATATAACAGACATAGAATTATGCAAGGAGTATAGTTATAAGATGTGACTAAAATAAAATGTATCATGTAAACAAATAGTTGCAAATGGGGGGGGGCAGAGTGAAGGAAACAATCAGTCATCAGATAGGAGAGAATATCCAGAGTAAAAACTGTGGAATGGACGTAAGACAATATAACATTTTTCATGGCATTTTGCTTCTGCTAATATTAGTAGAAGCCATTTAATAATAACTTGCATTAATGCATGCCATTAGGTTCATCTTATTTCCCTTTTAGTGCACAGCTTCACTGTAGCACATTTAGGACAAGTTTTTGATTTTAGTGATTAGAGAGTAAATCTGTGGCCACTGAAATCAGGGGTATCACCCCCAAATCTACACCACAATCATTAAGATCAGAATCTCATGTCTTTTTTTGGATTCATAATTGTATATGAAACAGTGTAAATCACAGAAACCAACATTATTTTGGGCAGGAGAAGTGGACATCCTTTCATATCATAATTCTGATAGCTCGGTTTGGTAAAAGGGACTACAATCATGCAAAGACGCAAATTGTGCTCTGTGGATCAGACACTCTCTCCTCTCTTAAGAGGAATGAAGCAGCTGTGAAACCAAAGTGAATGTAGAATTCATGGAGCAATTTCAAATTTGTGGCTTTTGGACATAATGTACTTGTAACTTTTATATAATACCCTACAGTAAAATGACAGTTGTTTCAGAGGATATTTAGGAAATGATTATAATTCTAGAAGAAGGGTCAAATCTTTCTTGCCTTATTTAAATGGATAGTACGCCTGAAGTTATGGGACATAGTCAGTAGGACTGCTCATAAGAGCAAGGTGAGTTGGATATGATCCCCAGTCATGTTTTATGTACAAGTGGCAAAACGTAACTGTTCAGTTGTATTTTCGTTTGATACAACAGTAATATATTTTCTCCTTTTTATTCTTTTTTTTACAGTTTAATAGAGGACTCAAAATAAAATATACATGGCACAGAACTTAAAATTTCTTCAGACAATTTTAATACTGCTGCTTCAGGATTACATCTCGGCTGAAAATGGTGAAATAAGAGCAAGTAAGAGATTGATTTCTTTCATTTTATTTACCAGTCATGGCTAGTTAAAAACAAGCGTAGCATACGGGGAATTGGATTATGATATCAGTATCCAAGTCTACATATAGTACTTACTAGGATGAAATGTCAATGGTGAATTATCACTGATGAAAAGTTCCTGACGTTTGGATCCTACAGCAATAATATTTTACCTCTCCTGCAGAAAGGGAATGTGTCTATTTTTTTTATAACTGGGAACTGATTGTTATTTAAGTTAAATTCCTAAGGGGCAGGTTGAACCCTAATAAAGCTCCAGGACAGTTAGCATTCTTTATCAGATGCTTATGGCTTGCTTATTTCAAAATTGTCCTTTGTACCGCCTCTCCTCCAGAAGTCACATGATTCAGATAGCTGTTTGTATAGCGCCAATAAGACAATAAATGTTGAAAGTCATGCAGCTGTTTTTATGCAATTACATTATAATTTATAATAAAAAATAGTGCACCTTCTATCTATTATGCTCACAAACACATGATCCAATCTTCTGTTATTGAGCTCAAGTGGTTCAATGTCATCTCCTAAAAATATTATGTACTACTATCATCATTCAACAGAGCTAAATGCTCTATAGGTGTTACTGTGATACTATGATAGCAGTGTCAGATAAATTTTAAAATACGGTTGTGATCAGAAAGTGATTCAGGAAAAATACCTTGCTGCTGAAATTAGCTGCACCCTGGCATGTGTCTTTTGTGTCAGATTTGCTTTTTTTACTGCTATCATCAAGGTAGACAACAAATACAGATATCGAAGAGAAGTCTGCATTCTTTTCTATCCCACACATCAAATGCAATTGCCAGCTGAAGTTCTGATTCAGAGTTTTTGTTGTTGGCTATGGCCTTGCGATAATGTGCAAAATGGATAGTTTGATTTTTCAGATGCCAAGTTGAGTCTGCAGGTCTGACTGAAAAAATCTTGTCTT
The DNA here is from genome assembly GCA_007922155.1 of Mesoclemmys tuberculata. Taxonomy (NCBI): domain Eukaryota; kingdom Metazoa; phylum Chordata; order Testudines; family Chelidae; genus Mesoclemmys; species Mesoclemmys tuberculata. The sequence goes on from ML675604.1 coordinate 87,186,636, forward strand.
CTGATAAATTGAGCAGATTTTTTTTATATGGAATTATAAATGAAGAATTGACAATATATTTGTGCCTGTTGAGTACAATACAACCAATCATTGATTAATGAAAAAAGGATTACCTGCAATAGAGATGACACCCATTAAATGTATTGTTTTGATTTTTGTTTTTAGGTTGCAGAACTGCTCCAGCGGATTTAGTTTTCATTTTAGATGGCTCCTACAGTGTTGGCCCAGAAAACTTTGAAATTATCAAAAGGTGGCTTGTCAATATTACAAGTAATTTTGATATAGGGCCAAAATTTATTCAAGTTGGAGTAGTCCAGTACAGTGATTACCCTGTACTTGAAATCCCTCTGGGAACTCATGATTCCAATGAAAATCTAATCAGAGAAATGGAATCCATACAATATTTAGGTGGAAATACGAGAACAGGAAGAGCTATTCAGTTTGCGAGTGACCACCTTTTTGCTAAATCCTCAAGATTTCTAACTAAAATAGCTGTTGTTCTCACCGATGGCAAGTCCCAAGATGAAGTCAAAGATGCAGCAGCAGAAGCAAGAAAAAACAAAATCACTTTGTTTGCTATTGGTGTTGGCTCAGAAATTGAGGAGGATGAACTTAGAGCTATTGCCAACAAGCCCTCATCAACATATGTATTCTACGTTGAAGATTATATTGCAATATCCAGAATAAGAGAAGTAATAAAGCAGAAACTCTGTGAAGGTAAACCTTGATATATCTTTTGGAGCATATATAATCTTAGTCTTGTGATATGTATTGCTGTGTGCAGGTTGCAATATTTCAGTGGTGTCCTTTTGGTAAGTATACAGCTCAGCCATTAATGAATAATACAATTTTTGTTAGCTATTGTATGAGCTTCTCTTGATTTTGATGCAATGTAATTTTTTTTGAGATCAGAATGGAAGCATGTTTGAAAGGGAGGGATAGGTTAATATGTTGCATTTTTCATCTCTGTGTGATTTTTATACCAAAACCTTCCCTTTGCTTTACCAGAATTTGCATACAGAAATCATTCAAGCTCTTTGCATTAGTGCTGAAAAGATTGAGATCAAAACCTTCTGGGATAAAAAACAAGTGTTAATCCCAGTCTTCTATTTCCAGTTGCATTTGATTTAAGTCTGCAACACTGTTTATCACCTCTTCTTAACTAATGGGAAGAGAGGTTCCTGTTAGTAATAGGTGTGCTTCTGCTCGCATGTGCTGAGAAACCCAGGGAGATTCAGAGACTTTTGTTACAATTCCAGTGGATTTTGCCAAAATATTCTGCATAATTTTTAAACAGCATTTTTGGTAGAAGAATTAGCCAAAACCAACATTTTAGAGTGACTTTTTAAACTTCATATGTCAGAAAAATAACAGCTCATTGATTTTTATAACAACTTTATGAAACGCTGACATTCCTCTAAAAAGTTAGCATAGTGCTTCCAAATCCATCGCACAGAAGGACTTTGTTATACAATGAATATAGCATGTGTCAGCAGCATGTTTGTTGTGCTTGTTATGTTATTAAGAGTTGATGCAAGGCATACTTCAATGGTACAATGTTCCTGCATTTAGCAAGAGCAAAATCAAGAGTATTTTTCTTTTGTTTTTCTCTCAAAGTATGGACTTTATTGAAAAAATGTAATTGTTTATATTGAAGTGCAAGCGTTAGTCTCTTGACACATGCATGAAAACCACAATCATCCAGTTAGCTGATATACTTTAACTTAAATCCTGGGGAGAAGCCAGTCCAAAAAATGACTGAAATCAGCTTATAGATAGAGCTTCCTTAATAAAAAAAAATTGATACAGGAAGAAGTTTCCCAAAGTAAAGACCTGTAGATTATTTTCTTTACATACAATTTGCTACAGGAGATCCATGGTCTATCAACTCAGGTATCCTGATGGAGGATACCACTGCGTAAATCTGATCCTTCAAAAGGGGCCAATCTTCCCCATAAGCAACCTGGTCTTACCTCCTATTTTTTTTTTGCTAGCATTAGAATTGAAAGGTCATTCACAAGTCCAATCAGAGCCAACTGCCAACTTCATTTCTAACTGCAACATCTTTAACAGGTGAACTGGTGGAAATTTTATATTTGAAAGGTTGACATTCTTATGTCTGTTAATGGGGATTCATTAGATTGTGAGGAGTGGGAGTTCTGTGACAAGAGCATCCATCAATAAGACAGAGGCAATGCATGGGCAGTATTCAATAACGTCGTACCCCTTCAAGTTTTGATTCCATGTCCGTGATCACTTGCAGATAAGTGTAAATCATTATTGAATAGTACAAGACTACCAACTTCAATAAGCTGGTTCAAGTTCACTATGGGAGCACTCTCTGTTTCCAAATAGAAGGCCAAGACTAGAAGCTTGGTGATGTGCTTGGTCTGGCAAGGGAATGAGTAAGAAAACTTTCTGACTCCACTTTTGGGACTCCACTGTCCAGTTCCTGGTGTGGAAGTGAGGGCAACCATGGTAGGTGATTTGCCCTCCTTTTTGGAGAGAGAGAAGTTATTTCAGAGAGGACTAGTAACCTCGGCAAAACTGATAGCTCCAGGGCAAATGATACAATTTTCTGCATTTGAAGTCTGACCTTTTACCATCCTTAATATAATAAAGGAAAAAAATTGAAAGATTCTTTCTCTTCACCCTTAGATGCAATCTTTGCAGGTCAGTAGTGTATTAAAAAAATAGTCAATCAGTGACTTAGCAATATATGAAGAGATGTTATGAAGCAGAGAGGGATCAATTATTTGCATTGATAAATGGAACTGAACAACAAGTAGTCTTAGGCTGCAGCAGAGCAAAATTAGGTTAAGTGTAAGGAGAAGTGACATAATGAAACAAGCTGCCAAGGGAGGCTGTGGAATTGTCATCACTGGCAACATTCTGGGTTTAGCCCAGTGCTGCTCCCAATGAAGCTGATAGAAAAACTGTTCCTGTCTTCGGTTAGAGCAGGAACATTGATAGTGGACAGTGTAGGTATTATGAAAACAATTCTGCCACAGTGGGAGAAGAAGGTCTAGATGACCAATGAAAGGTCTGTCTTAACCCACATAGTTCTTCTCTGTCTCTTTGATGTGTGGAATATGTATATGGGAATCTCAGGATTTTAATTCCAGTTTCCTCTTCATAAATTCAGAGTAACTCCAGTTACTTCAAGGGACCCTTTTTTCTGGATTGAATTAATTAGAATGACATTGGATTTCCATTGGCATTACTGAGATCAGATTAAGGTCCACAGATTAATTCTTGTGTCAGTGGGTATGAATGTCCATACCCATATTGATGAGTTCCAGAGGGGTAGCCATGTTAGTTTGTTTTTAGCAAAATGACGAGAGTCCTGTGGCACCTTAAAGACTAACAAATTTATTTGGGCATAAGCTTTCATGGACAGAAGCCCATATATCCATTAATATATCCATATTAATAGTAGCACACTTGGTCAACTTTGGTGTAACTGAGTTTAAAAACTGACCCAGTGATTTTGCTGCATGTGTGTTTCTCTTAATCCATTCAGAAAGACCATATGAAGCAATTTATTAAGTTTCTTATTTTACATCAGAAGTATGTTGACTAAACATTGCACTTGTGTTTTGATGTGAATAAGAGGACTGACTATTTTTGAGCTGTGTAAATAATTGGTTTGGGATCTTCCAGACTCTAGATATTTTATTGTTCACAGTGTAAGTAGTGCATGTTCTCAGTAATTTTTGGCTTTTGGAAAGAGACGGAGGATCGACTAGGCATTGACTAGATGGCCATTTCACAAGTCTCATTAAATGTTGAGGGCTCCAGTTGTGGCTGGCCTCTGAGGGGGCCGGCAAGGGGTGCACATCTTCTTCCTCTCTTGCACATTTGAGCAAAGGCTTGCCACAGTCTAGACATCTGTGTTGATAATTCCCTGGCATCAAAACTTGAGTTCCCCTTTTTAGCATGTGGCTCTAACTCATGGCTGGTCCAGATGGAGATCTGAGAATCCACCAGCCCTTCTTTGGAATGTATTTCTAACCTCTCTTTTCATTATGAACTGATATTTTCCAGTTGAACAGTGGAAAACTTCAATAGTGAAAATGTATTTACAATAAATAGCTTATGCATATATTATAACAAAAGGAAAATTGTCTGTTTTTAATAAGATAATATATATCAATGAAAAACATGTTGGCTTTAGCACATAATTGAATTATTTTTAGCATTTTAGGTCCATTGCCTGGTATTGTGTTTTTATTTAAAAGAAAAAGGCAACATTCAGCCAACTTTAATTTCCACAGAAAACATATCACACCATATTTGAACAGTGAAAATAGCAAACTTTATCATAGCATACATGTTGGATTATAGTTCATATTGAATGCAAGGAAGTCAAAATACAACTGTTGTAACTCAAAAATAGTCATTAACTTATTGCTATCCTATTTCACTCTGATTCATGGTTGATTAATTGGAATTAGCCCAAATCTAATGCAGTAAGCACTTAAGCTCATGTTACATTTTAGTATCATGCACCCAAACTCTTGTTACCATTTGTTAGACTTTTCAAAATTAATTCTCATGTTTTTGTTACAAGTCAAAAGTAAATATGCTCTTTACTTTCATAAAGCATTTACATCTCAATAAATTGTGCACGCCATTACTACATTTTACTCATTATAGTCATGAATTGCTAAAGTAAATAAAGGACTGCTTTTTAAAAAAGAGAGCCTCAGAAACATAAGTAAGTGCACATGGGAGCCTCTATTTTGACTCTCTATTAAAACTGACCTGTGTGGAACTTTGTCTGCTCATCCAATTGTTTGTTTTTCTGATAACATGTACCGAATGTTTGGTTTTTTTAAAATATGTAACAGGCTTTTTTAATGCTGAAAAGGTTTTGATCACAGATAATGGAAAACAGTGCTAGTTAATCCGTGAATCTTTTCCTCAGCCCTTCCCCAACATCTCTGCTTGTAAAGTCTGAAGGTTTCACTCTGGAACCAAAAGCTTGTCTATACAGCAAGCCAGAGTGTAAATCTACAATGCACCAGGTTGCTGATCACTAACTCGCTTTGTGGATGCTTCTACAGTGCAGTGAAAATCCTGGAGCATGACTTAAGACTGGTCCACACTTACCTTTGCGATTCAGCGGCAGTTGATGGGAGATATGCAAGTGACATAAATCACTTGAGTATCTCCCGTCGACTTTGCAGCATCTCCTCCGTGTGCTGTCCACACTGTGCTGCATCAACGGGAACAGCTATGCCACTTACCAGGGTGGTTTTCGTGCATCGCTTGGTGGATCAACTGAGCAGGTCTACAAAGACTGCTCAGTTGACCCAGAGCAATCGATCTGACGGCAGCGAATTTGCTGCTGTCAGTGTAGACCCAGCCTTAGTGTGGCACAATGCTGTAGTGTTGTTCATATGCAAGTTAGTGCATGGCAAGCTGGTGCGCTATAGATTGTTGGGCACTCACTCGCTGTGTAGACAAGCCCAGAATGAGCAGAAAGTTGATTATATCGGAGGCCCTTACATTATCACAGGCATTATAGGAATAAATTAAATGAAGGTGCTGGGATTCCTCCATGCAGCCAGATATCTTAGTACCAGACATCAGCGTAGGATGATGACCTGTCTTCACCATCCCTGCTGTGGGCAAATGACTCCATATACATTAGGGGGAAGGCTCCTCAGTCCCTACATTGGAAAGGAGCCACAACATTCTTTGGCCTAATGGACATCTTTCTTCTCCCTATCTGTGTCCTGTAACAGAACTATCATCCAGCTATGAATCCTTGCATCATCACCCTTTTCTTTTACAATACACTCGTGCTAGCATCAATAGGCAGTTTGGGGATCTCATTCCCATGAATCCAATCACTGAGAAAGGACTAGTCTCAGCCAGCTATGCCTTGACTAAATCAGCAATGAGCTACGCATCTACCTCCTTGAAGCAGGAAGCAACTTCTGTAGCTGGTTAGCCAGGGTGCCTCATGTGTACTTGGGTAATGGCTGAGACAGCCTATCCCTAATAAAAAGCTATACAAAAATGGAGATATAATAATGTTTTCCATGCCTGTACTACCTTCCATTTGAGGAGCTCAAACTGTATTAGCGACAGTGGGTATGTTTCCCCACTGGGTATGTCTACACTGCGGCTGGAAGCAAGTGCTAGCAGGACTCGAGCTAGTGTGCTAAAAATAGCTAAGTGGTTGTTGCGGCTCCAGTAGAGACCCCAGGGGGTCATGTGGGCTCAAGAGCTCAAGTGGCCACCCAAGCCACAATGTCCACAATGTTGTTTTTAGCATGCTGTCTTGAACCCTGCTAGTGCAAGTCTGTCTACTCAGGCTGGGAGTCTCACTCACAGTTGCAGTGTAGGCATACCCCTCATTCTTGCAGCAATATCCATCAGGTCTCCAGGAGAACAAGCTGTGCACAGGGGCTGCTTCCACCCACAGAATTAGAGATCCAAAAGTTCAGTGCTATGTGGAGGGACTTTGGGGGACTCCTGGCAAAAAGAACATGTGACAGTTTCTGCTTCCTCCTTTCTTTGGCATCCATCCATCTCAAGAGATCATGGGCATGCGCCCCTGAGAGGTAGATAAAAAGCTCAAGTACTGCTCTAGGGTGGAAGCCTGGGCAAATAATATGGTGTATGAAGATCCTGAATTGCCCTTGCATCAGGGCCCCCCTCTCAGCATCACAAGTAAAGGCCAGAGGAGAGGCAGATCAGATACTTTGATCCACTGCAGGGGTTGCCAGAGAGATACTAAATTGTGAGTACCTGACCGCCTTAGGGACTCTACTCCGGATTTTCTGTCTGAGTTTACTCTCATAGCCTTGCATTCTCCCAAATTCACACACAAGGCAGTGTGGCTTCTCTGTCAGAGGCTGTTCCCTTAGCCTTTCGCCCTCCCAGTCTACCCACAAGGCAGTGGGTTTGATGAACCGCAAGTAGTACCATCTACTCTCATTACAGTAGCAGGCATAGTTTGACCAGAGCAAAGGTGTGGTCTTCCAGGTCCTTGCAATTTGGGGCTTTTCCACTCCATTTTTCATTCATTCATCTGCTGTCTTCTTTGTGCTGAGGGATTTAGAAATATTTGACCTAGAGAGTTTTTGTATTTCTTCAGTAGTCTCTTTCGGTAATCAAACAAGTTGAGAACTTTGGCACTTCAGCCTAAAACCTTTCACAGTTTGTCAAATGGATGCCGTATCATTTTTGCATTTTCAGAATTGACTGCTGTCAATTATTCTGTTTGTTTATTGCTTTACAGAATCTGTTTGTCCAACAAGAATTCCAGTGGCAGCTCGAGATGAAAAGGGATTTGATATTCTTGTAGGATTAGGTGTGAAGAAAAAGGTTAAAAAGAGAATTCAGATCCCATCTTCTAACGCAAAAGCATATGAAGTAACATCAAACGTCGACTTGTCAGAATTTACAAGGTACTTCATTTTAGAAAGTTATATAGTTTGGAATAAAAATGCAATTTATTAGAAATTTATGGGATTTGTTTCAGAATTCCCCATTTAGCACGGATGTGTTGTTTTTTTTTCCCTACCTCCACCCCCCTCCAGGAATGTGTTTCCAGAAGGTCTTCCTCCATCATATGTGTTTGTGTCCACTCAGAGGTTTAAGGTCAGAAAGACGTGGGATTTGTGGAGGATTCTAAGCCTGGATGGGAGGCCGCAAATAACAGTTACTGTGAACGGGGAAGATAAATCATTATCATTTACTACAACAAGCTTAGTAAATGGAACTCAGGTTGTCACTTTCACTGCGCCTCGCGTAAAGGTAATGAGTACATTGAGCCTGCATCAGAATATTCATGAAAGTACAGGTTTTGTTCCTTGGGTCTGTACCTTTGTTGAGCTATATTAGCTAACTCTTGAATTTGTAAACATTTGGAAATAGCTGGCTGAATGCCTCATACTAGATGTTGGTGTTAGTTGAAAACGTTATTTTGTATTTATTACGAAGATAGCATCTCAGTCACTTAATAAATGTATTTTAATCAAAACAATCCAGTTTTGAAGATGGATTTTGCTACTGTATCTGAAGAGGTTTCAAATTCATTAAATGTTTGCCATTTATTTATTTTTATTAAAATATTTTTTCCTAGTAGATTGGTTAGAAAATTATGAATATCAGTGCAACATGGTTTATCCATTCTGTGTCCAGTGAAAACTTCTCCTCTGGTTATGTTTCCTGATTTGAATGACAGATAATCTGCACTAAAGTTATTAGAATCCTTGTTTATCCAAGGGTTTTGGTGTTCCAGAAATATTTTAGATAAATAAAATTGTACTTTACTGGTACCTAAAATATTGGATAGAATATGAATGCTCATAAGAATAAATATGAAATAGATCTTGTCAGACTCTTCAGAGAGTTACCATTTCTGTGATCCAACATGGCAAAATTAAGTTTAAGCTTTCACCTTAATTATTTGAAATGATCTACTCATTCCAGTTCTTAGAGGACAAATAGCACATAAGGAGCACTTTGTAAACAAACAGTCATCAAGAATGGTAACATTCAAAAACCAGTAGGAGAGCACTTCAATCTCTCTGAACACTTAGTAACAGACTTGAAAGTTGCCATACTTCAACAAAAAACCTTGAAAAACAAACTTCAGCATAAAACTGCAGAGCTGGAACTCTATGCAAACTTGACACTTTCAGACCAGGTCTGAATAGAGTCTGGGAGTGGCTAGCCCACTACAAAAAATAATGTTCCTTTTTTTGGCATTCATACCTTCTCATCAACTGTTTTGAATGGCACTCATCCACCCTGATTGCATTACCTTGTTAACACATGCCCTTCTCACTGTAATGTAACTCGCCCATTCTTGCATATGTGTATATATGCCTACCTAACTGAAGTTTCCACTTCCTGCATCTGATGAAGTCGCTTTCTGCCCATGAAAGCTTATGCCCAAATAAATGTTAGCCTTTAAGGTGCCACAGAATTCTTGTTTTTCCTGTAAACAAAGGTGCCAACTGAGAGTCTGAGCAGAGATTGCATTAAACTTTTAATATTGAAGAATCTTTTTATTTTAGAGGTGAGGAAGACAGCATTGTCATGCCAGAGTTGTAGCAGTTTTGTGGTTCAACATTTTTCTTCTACAATTAAATTTGCTTAAAAACGTTTGTGGACTTCTTTTCTGATCATTTTAAAAAAACACAAGTGAAAAGCAATTCTAAGTTTTGAAAAATAGTAATTTATTTTCTTTATATTTGTTTTATTTTTGCTTTGCTGTAGTATCCTCAAGATGAACAGTAGTACTTATATAGTGCTTTACATGCTTAAACTTGGGCAAAGAGGTAATTTTGTGAATGGCAGTGGTGCCTAAATGTTGGATTTAGGTACTTAATGTCACAGTCAGGCACCTAAGTCCCATTGGGAATCTAGCCTTTAGGCTTATACATTCTATTTACATTTAATGAGATTTAAGAGCTTAAGTGAATGAAAATGGGATTTAAATACTTTTGAAAATTTTACCCTGTTCTTCATCACCCTACCTGACTCACTGCTGAACAAGATTTCTCTATGAATTTTACAAATGTGTGTCTCTCTCTCCATCCATCCATCCATCCATCCATCCAGTGTAGTGGACTATGGGAAAGTGATTTTTTTTTTTAGTGGTTTTAAACTATTAGTTAATTATTTTGAATGGCTTAGCAGAACCTATGTTTTTCTTATTTTTTTCTTTTTTTGGCTGTGACAGAGCCATGATCTTTGCTGTATTCTGTTGTCACAAATAACCACCTTATTAATGGTTAAAAACAAGTGGACGGAGAGTTGGGATCAAATTATATAATTCTTTAAATTTAGGAAATTATATTTTAAAAACTCTCTTGTTTTCTCTATTTTCTTAGACATTGTTTGATGAAGGCTGGCATCAAATTCGTCTCTTGGTAACAGAAGCACATGTAACTTTATATGTAGATGATCAAGAAACTGAAATGAAGCCACTGCATCCTGTTTTAGGTATCTACATCAGTGGACTAACCCAAATAGGGAAGTACCCTGGTAAAGAGGAAACTGTACAGGTGAGTCTAGAATATTGTAGGATATAGAATAATTTATGGTATTATTATTAATTCAGTAGTACTGCAATAGTTAATCTTTTATCTAGCATTTCCATTGCAGCCTTCTATTTCCATGGGGTTATACTTTCTAATATAATTCCTTCTGGGCTGATGTTTGAAAGTTTAGCTAGTAATTTAAAAAATACAGTCAACCTAAAAAAGGTCACACTTAGATCTGAATTTCTTTTTCCCTACAGCTGTTGCAAGTAATACTTAAAATTGCAGTAAGTGAAAGAGATTTTGGGAAAATATTTTTCTCTTTTTCAGGTTGTTTAATTTGCACATTTGGTAGTACTTTGTATATAGTCAGTTTCACTGTTCCCTCTGTATTGGCAGTTATCCCTGATGTTTGTGTAGATCTTTCACACAGCAACAGTGTACAGAAAACCATTCTTGCTATAATGCCATTCTTTAATAGCCAAGAAGAATTGTTACAGTAACATGAACAGTTTGCTAAAGCTATGTCTTGTCAATGGATGTTGTTATAAACTACTGTACTCCAAGAGAAGGGGAAAAAACTTTTTTGATGCAGCAATGAAACAAATGAAATAACAGAGATGCAAGGTCTGTATATGCTATTCATACAGCAGTATATAGTGCTTCTCTTTCTTTTCATCATGATTTGGAGGGCTCTGAAATGCTTATTCTGTAATTCAGGTATTCCCAACTGCTGTAGTAGTAAAATTTATTCCACTGGTTTTCTACTTTGAGTCAGGATAGCCAGGTGACTGGCTGTGCCAGAAGCAGGAGCAGGGAGAGGCTGGAGCAGGCAGCTGGGAGTATCCTCGATGAGGTAGTGATGTTAAGCAGACTGGACAGGTTAGTTAGATCCTTGCCTGTGGATTGGATGGTCCTTTTGGATTCACGGGGAATTACCTCAGATGACTCATCAGGCTCAGGCCCCTCTTGCTCAGGAATGATTCATCAGGCTCAGAACAGTCTTCACAGTACCCCCCAAAAAGATGCCTGCCATGTGTCCTTCGACCTGGTGTGTGACCAATGGAATTCTCAAAGTAAGGTGTGTGTGTGTGTGTGTGTGTGTGTGTGTGTGTGTGTATATATATATATATGCACGTTGGCCAATTTCCACCAACAATAAGCCACCCCATAACCCTACCAATCAACAAGGTACATGAGCTTCCCCTGATGAACTTTGGAGTCCAAGATGTTCTTCACCCGGGACTCTTAATGTCCCTGGACGTTGATGGGTGGAGGTAGCAGCTGAACTCATCCGGGAAAGGCGTTATGGATGTGGTCTTTCAGCAAGGAGACGTGGGATACTGGTTATCTTTTCATCATCTTGGGCAGTTGGAGTTTGAAGGTGACAAGATTGATCTGCTGGGGATGATCCAAAATGGACTAAGATGTCAGTAAACTAACTACTGTGGAGGTAGGGTAGAGCCACTGTGCTCTGTGAAGAGCCATTCTTTATCTCCAGCTGTGATGTGATTGCCAGAAGCTGGGAATGGGTGGTGGGATGGATCACTTGATTGCCTGTTCTGTTCATTCCTCTGCAGCATTTGGCATTGGCCACTATCAAAAGGCAGGCTACTGGGCTAGATGGACTACTGGCTAGATGGACCCAGTATGGTGCTGTTATGTTCTTATGGGGGTCCCCATCTTTGTAATTCCCTTTGCCCAAGTCTAGGGGAGCTTTCAGCTCTTCCTGGATGCAGAGCGTGTGTTTGACTAGGTTGAAGGCTGTTGGTACATGGGATACTTGTGGCATGGATGGGGGGAATTGGGGATAGAAATCTTGTTGGCATAAAAAGGATGATGGTGGGTTGATCTCTGGTAAGAGTTGTTGTATGCAAATTTGACAAAAGGGAGGAGTAAAAACCAATCATTCTGATGGTAATGATAAAGCAACAGAAGTATTACTCAAGAATCTGAATCCATTCCATCTATCCATCAGTCTGGGGTTGATTAAACCAAGGAGACATAGATCCATAAACAAATGGAGCTTGAACAATTCTCTCCAGAAATGTGAAATGAACTACAGTCCTCAGTCAGATGTAATGTTAGATGGTAGACCATGGAGTTTAAAAACATGGTTGAAAAACAGTTGGGCTGTTACCTCTGCATTGGAAATATAAGACCTGGCATGAAATGGGACATTTTTGTAAGTAGTTTGAAAAAAACTAGCACAGATATGTGGCCCTTGTAATTAGGAAGGTAAATAATAAAGTCCATGGAGATGGATGACCATGGTTGAGATGAAATTGACAGTAGAATCAGAGTGCCCAGGGGTTTAGTGCAGGGAGTCTTCATTTGACTTCATATGTCACAGGAATTGATGTAGGACTTGACTAAATAAATGCAGCTTTGGCCACCAGAAATTTCAAGAGTCTGAACATTTTCTGAGGACTGAAATGGCCAAATAGAGTGAACCATAACATCATCAGAATATTGTAGATATGTCTTTGGTGTCTGAGAAATAAATCCAGTCTTTAAATAAGAATCTAGGTCTGTGCCAGTTGTCATAATTTGCACTACAAATGGATCAAGAGGTTGGAAGGACTTCATGAGAGACAGCAAGTTGTTCATGGCCATGTTGGTGAAATGGCAGGGTTTCACTATTGTGGAAGGTTTACCATTCCTGACATCTGGACAATAGGTTACTATATAATTGAACCCGGAAAAATAAAGACCCATAGATATGGTGTTGATTGAGAGCTTTCTCAGTCACTTTCAAAGTTCTTGTGATCCATATATACGTGGACTGGGAAACGTGTGCCTTCCAGGTGATGGTGCCATTCTTCAAAAGTAGCCTTGATGGCCAGTTCTTTGCCACAGATTTCATAGTTTGGCTCCATGAGCATCAGATTCTGGGGATAAAATGCATGAGGCTCATGCCACTGTGCTGAAATTGTTCTGATTAATCGGAGGCAACTCTGTCAACAACAGAGACTTTTTGCTGGCTCTGGATGTATCAAGATGGGTGCTAATTCTAGAGAAATACAATGGTAACTAATTTAAAAAGGCAACTATACACCTGAGACTACAGCTCATTCACCAAAATACACGTTTCAAGCATGATGGTCCCCACCTACGCTAATGGTAACGGGCCTCTAATGCTCACAGCTGTTGGAAATGTAACTCCCTTAGTGCTACATTAGCTCGTATGTTTTGGAAGTGTCCATGTATCAAAAATTTCTGGTATGAGGTGGGTCAAAAGACCAGTTTTATATGGGATACTAAATTGGAGTGCCCTCCCCCGGCCTTAAGTTTCATTTTTTGGATCTATTCCTGAAAATTACCTGGTAACAGGGTGGTGTGGTTCCAACGTGCAGCTTTGGTCACTAAAAAATTAATCCTACCAAAACGGAAAAGTCAATTTCCATCATATATTGATGTCTGGCTCAATATCGCTGATCTGCAGCTAACAAACTACTGCCATTACACAGAAAGAGAGAGCACAAAAAATTCAAACAATTACGGCTGACTTTTTAGAAGCCTGTGATTAATGTGGACCCTGAAGATAGATAGATATGTTGCTTCCCCTCCCTTCCATTTATCCTAATCCTATTTACTTAATGTATTTTGAAGAATATGGTATTCTGGTATATTTCTCATATTGGGAATAAGTAATAAGAAATTATAAATAAAAGATAGGTGCTGATGCAGATGCTTCCTTTACCTAATCAATAGCTGACTGGGCTTCTGGTGTCCAAGCAAATATAATATTCTTCCGGACCAACTAGGTAATTGGGGTCACTAACTTCAAACTCCCCTTGATGAACTGCCAGTAAAAGTTGGTAAACCCCAGTAAACACTAGACATCATGGAAGTTCTTGGAGCTGCCACATCCATGCTTGTGGACAATTTTCAGGGATCCTGTTGGGGGAAATGACAGCCTAAGAAGTCTACAGAAAGGTGATCAAACTCACATTTCTCAGGTTTCCCATACAAACAATTTGCTTGGAGACACTCGTGTATCAGGTGGACATGTTGGTCATGAAGGACTTAATTTTCTGAGAAGGTGAGGATGTCATCCAGGTAGATCACCAGGAATTGGCCTACAATAGCTCTAAAAATGTCGTTGACAAAGTGCTAAAACATGGTTGGGTCACTGAAGAGACCGAAAGGTGCTACTAGCTATTCAAAATTTCAATAACATGGGCAAAACACAGTTTTCCATTCATTGCCCTATTGTCCAGCTGCAGACGAGATTGTAAGTGTCTTGAAGATCAAGTTTAGTATAAACTTTGGCAACACCAACCCTTTTCAAGATCAAGGGCTCAGTATAATTGATCTTGATAGTGATTTTGTTCAATGCACAATAGTCTACGTAGAGACAGAAGGAGCCGTCCTTCTTAATGAACAAAATCAGGGCTTCAGTGGGAGATGCTGATGGACAAATGAAATTTTTAGAAGATTCTCATCAACGTATTCTCATACGGCCTGGAGTTCTGATTACGATACGGAATAAATCTGTCCGAATGGAAGTGTGGCCTCTAACTGGAAGTTGATGGGGATTTTGTAGGGTCTACGCGGGGGTGTCAGTATTTCTTTTGTTAAATACATCAGCAAAATCTTTGTATTTTGCAAGAATTAATAAACTGTTCTCTTCTTGAATCTGCTGAACAAAAAAGGCCTTTTTCCATTTCTTTTCTTATTTTCTGGGCATCTGACTTGGCTAGGTGCAGTTGTCAGCAGTAGCTTGCTGTGAATTGTATCTTTTGCATCTTCCAAGAGATGATGATTGGATCATGCACTGGGAGCCAAGGAATGCTGAGCCATGATCAGGAAGTGTGACGAGTTGATTATATTAAACTGCAGAGTTTCCTGACGGTCTTGGATTTTGACTTGGAGGGGCACAGTTTCATAGGGGACCAGACCTGAGGACAGCATGCTATCATCAATTGACTCCATTTGGTCTCGGGTGAGTTGCTTCTACGCTGGGAGTTGGGTAGCTTTGGTGAACCCATATTCCATACAATTACTAGAAGCACTGGCTGGGTGCAGCCCACCTCAGATCTAATTGGGATTAAGAGGCGGAGCAAGACCCGCAGACGTGAAGGGTTCATTGCTGCCAAGATTCATAACGGCAGATAGAGGGGGCTTGTATGGAGGACTCTATTTCTTGCTTAGGTGCAGCCACAACCTCTCTAGCAGGCTGAGCATGGTTGTTTCCTGGGTTTGCAGAGATTCTAGATTTAAGCGGGCACTCAGTAGTTAAGTGGCCTTGTCCACCACAAAATCGGCAAAGACTGTTCTATCACCAGTATTCCTTTTCCTGATCCATGAGGTGCCTTTGTGTCACATCAATCTTCATAGGCTCCTATTATGGAACAATGCTTTGGGTTGGCTGGAATGGAGCAGGTCTAGGCTGGGGTTGTGCCTATGTCCTCCTCTTTTCTTGGTGTTCAAACAGATGACACAATTCGATATGAGTTCCGAATTGTGGACAGTTCAACCTGGCCATATAATCTCTTAGGTTGTCTTTCAGACCCTGGTGGAAATGGTAGATCTGGGCTGACCCGCTCCACTCTGTGTTGATAACCAGACAGTTAAAGTGGGCAGCATTTTCTGAGAGAAACTAATGGCCTTGTCTGAGAAACTGCCAGGCGAATTCAGTAATACTAGTGCGATTTGGATGGTCGAATATTACCAAAAAGGCATGGATGAACTTGTGAAAATTAGGCTTGCTTGGGCTTGTCTGATCCAGAAGCACTGATTCCTAATCTAGGACTTCATCAATTGATAAAGGGATGAGAAGCCCCATTTTGGTCTGGTCATCAGGATACATTGTGGGACTCATCCAGAACAAAAGGCAGCACTGGTTAAGAAAACTATGGAACTTCTGGTGGTTCCCATCAAATCTTTCTGGAACATTTGAGCCATGTTCCAAAGGGACCATAGCTGGAGATACTGGACGTGCTGGAATTTGTAAGCAGAGAGGCATTCTCCAGTTGCAGCTGGGCAAGTTGATCCTGAAGATGGTGGACCAATTCTGTCTTCTCAGTGATGGACATGCCAGGGGTTTCCATCTTGGCTGCTGGAGCCAAGCATATAAAGAGCCATTTGCTCAAACCGTCAGAACAGCAAGACAGCCAGCATGAGCAGCAGCTGGCAGAGGCAGGAACAGGCTGGAGCAGGGGCATTCTGTCAGCACCACCAGGCAGCTAACAGTATCCCAGAAAGGTAGTCACGTCAAGCTGACTGGAGTGGCTGAGGCTGAAAACACTCAGGGTATTTCTGTACTGCAATTTAAAAACCTGCGCCTTGCCTGTGTTTGCTGACTCAAGCTTGTGTGGCTCAGGCTGTGCGACTATCAAATTTCAGTGTAGATTTTGGGCTCGGGCTAGAGCCCAGGTGCTGGGACCCCTTGTGGAAGGAGTGTCCCAGAGCCTGGCCTCCAGCGTGAGCCCGTATATCTACGCTGCAGTTTTATAACCCTGCAAACCAAGCCCCAAAAGCATGAGTCAGCAGACACAGGCCAGCTACATGTGTTTTATTGCAGCATAGAGAGACCCTCAGGCTCAAGGATGACTAATCGGACTCAGAACACTCGTCACACTTTGCTTGCTAGCCCCTCTGCATTTCCTCTGCATACAAATGTAAAGCTCAGCTGTGACTTGACTTCCCATTTGCTTGTGAACATTTTAGTCTCCATTCCAGTTGGGGCTGTTCCAATCCCAGTCTTGCATAAACTGATATGGTGCAGAATTTGGATTGCCTTAAGAAAACCTGTTGAAGGGAGGTGAGCAAATGGCAGTACATTGGGAGCCAATGAGAAAATGGACCTTGGCTTTATTGTTAAAGCCTGTTTCTGCCACCCTTCCAGTGCTGCCAAGTGTCATACATCTCATGTGACAGGCCTGGCCTGCCTGCTATCCAGCTATGATCTGGCACATGCTGATGGGCTGCAAGCTGGGGGCAGGGATTTCCCAACAACTAAATAGATTTCCACAATTCTGGTTTTGGGCCATGATTGGGATTCCTTTGTGCCACAGCAATGAAAATAATAATAGTTATGAGTGCCTGGCTCCCAACTGTCTTCCCCAGCACCACCAACTGCCTCAGTCTCTCCTACCTTCTAAAGCAGTGGTTCCCAAACTGAGGGTTGGGACCCCAAATTGGGTGGTGGGGCTCAGGCTTCAGCTTCAGCCCTGGTTACAGCCCCCCTGTCCATGGCTACAGCTTGTGACAGTGGGGCTCAGGCTTGGGCTCAAATCAGTTCCATTTAAAAATTGGGAACCATTTATCTAAAAAAGGGGTGCCTGATCTCTGCTTGATGCTTTCACGTAATTTTCAGTGGTGTCAGTGGAATTACTTGTGCATGTTGAGGAAAGAATAAAAGTTGCAAGCAGCTATATTATCCCATTGTTGGGCTTAAAGGAAGCATAAAGCACATACAATATGAAGTTTTGTTCCTGCCATGCTGCCTTTATTGTGCTTGCAAATTGTTAATGTCTTATTCTAGTCTGCCAAAATAAAATAAGGAAACACTGTATTTTTTAAATCTATTTTTAAGGAATGTAAAACACCTTTTTTCAATAGCTATGTGCTACCACAAAAAAGTAAGCAAAATTTCAGCTTTATAAGTAATTGCTAACAATAAAACTACAGTACATAAAGTGATCCAGATGTTTGAGAAATAAATTAAATCCAGTTGTTAATTTCATATGATTTCTTGGTTTATAACAATGTGGTATGAGACACTACTAATTAGACTGAGGAAAAATAGCAGCAACTCTGGAAAATATTGAGTTACTTAAATTAGATTAATTTTTTTTAGTTTCTTTGAAATGTATATTTTCTTTTGTTTTCTCTCAGCTATTTAACTTTTTAAATCCTTTAGTATAAACAGTAAGATTTTAAAAGATCTATTGTGTTTTTCATCAGAGTGCGTGAACATCCACGGAGATTAAATTTGAGCCTTCTTACAGAATGTTACAGGCTACTGCGCCTCCTTGTGTCAAGGACTGGGAATGTGGCTCTTGCTGCATTGGGTGCCCCCCTTACCACTCATTGCTCACCCTGCAATAGTCTCATTTCTGATAACTTGGCCTTCTGGCCAGGTTCCAATTTAGCCCACTTCTAAGGGTTATAAAGTCCAGCAGGACTTCTATCCAAATGCCATCACTGGGCAGGGTTCAGCCTCTCCTCAGACTCTGTGCTACTATAGCAGTGGTTGGCAGGGAACCTGGGCCCACCCGCTACACCAGGTTCCAGCTCAGAGATACTATAACCAGTCATCCAAGTCCTCTGTCCCTGCCTCTGTTGCTGTTTTCCTGAGTTCCTTCAGATGAAGCCTCCTTATCTTCTCTTTCCTGGTTCTGGATTTGCCACTGGAGCTTACTCTTTCCCCATGGCTACTTCACCACTCCTAGCCTCTTGCCAGACTTCTTACTCCAGGACAGGTTCTGAGTCCTAACTCGCCTCCTGTGCTTCCCCCTTGTCCCTGATGATCTCCCTCAGCGAGCTACTGAAGTCTTTCTCCTGCTGCCCCTTTTTACTCAGTTTCTTAGCTCTGTGCTGTCCCAGCCATTTCCTAAATGGCTTTATAGTGCTGGCTCTGAGGGGCTTCACTTCAATTCACCCTGACCCTCTTTCTCTCAGGTGACACCAGGTGACCTAATTAGCCTCTCAGGCCCTCCTTAACTCTGTTGATGCTGGCGTGGGGCACACACCCCATCATAAAGAAAGTGTCTGGTTAGTTAGACCTTCAGCACTTCTCTGTTAGGGTATCCTATATTTTACTTATTTTTCAAGCATGCTTGTGATCTCTTAGTGTGAATATAACTTTTATAATCTCTTAAACAAATTTTAGATGACTGCATGAGTCACTGTTTCCAATGAGATTCTGTTCGTTCTGTAAAGTGGTTCTCTGCAAGAAAGACTGAACTGTTGCAGATTCCTGGTAGAACCTCAGACATTTATTTTCACTGGAATTAAAGATGGAAGAGAGAGAAATCCATCCTTCTTGCCAAATCAGTATGATTCCTTACACAACATTTTATAGCCTTGTGCAATCTTGTTTTTTTAAATAGCTTCAGGAATTGAGCTTCCATCACTTTCTTAAGAAGACTATTCCTTAGTTAATAAATCTCATTGCCAGGAAATTTTGCCTGAAATTAAGAGAAGATTTAGGAATGTGGAATTGTGTAAGACACATTGCCTGAGATATTTTAAAAATAGACTGGAAGAAGCACTAGAAAATACACAGTAGGGAACAATTTTGCACTACCAGAAAGATGGTCGTTACGACCTAAATGGTGTTAGTTTCCCATCTGTAATTACTATGATTCTGTTTCACAACATCATGACACATCTTGTTCTACAGTAATAGTCAGTGTTTGGTGGAACATTGCTATATTAAGACTAGAAACTCCCATTAAGTTGTGCATTTCATTTTTATTGACAATTTATTCTGAAAGCCTTTACTGAAAGAAAGAAAGAAAGAAAGCCGATCTGAATCAAAAGTATGGGAAGGGAGGCTGATTTCACAATAATCTAGATATTATGGAGCTTGGTACTGTCCAGAGGCAGAACACAGGAAAGATTTACCATAAACAGTTTAGTACATTGTGCTGTGCATTTCTCAACCATGGCCAAAGATTATAGGACAATGATTTCTACTGTTTTGAAAAAAAATTTCAGATTGTTTTTCTGTAAGTAGTCCTGTTGCTTTTACCTGTGAAATGTCAAAATAACGTACACATCGGTCAATGGAAGCAGTGTGGCTAAAATCCTATATCTAACTGCATTCTGTAACTGTCTGATAAAGTTACGTGACATGTATGACTTCAGATGGGTTTAAAGATTTTATTTTTTTATAAGGGTTCTGTATTTTAAATTCATTAATGTAATCTCAAATGATTAACATTTAACTTCTCCTGAAGAATGTGTTTGGCTTTGAATTATAGTTTGATGTCCAGAAACTAAGAATCTACTGTGACCCGGAACAAAACAACCGAGAAACAGCTTGTGAAATCCCGGGATTTGTAAGTGCGATTGATGAACTTTCAAGAATTGTTTGACATTTTATCTAAATAACTAAATAAAGGGTTATCTCAATAATGAGCTTTTAAAATAAACATTTCTTTCTTTAATCAACTGCGGTAAACAAATTTCTTCTGGAATTTGAGGAACTGATATAATGTTCAAACAGGTGACAGCTAGGAGTGTCTGTTATCTATCAAGTTTTAGATAGCTAGTTTTAGAACAAATATATTTTACAAGACTTCTGTATTTTCCTAGAAAGACATAATTAAAGAGGTCTTAAAATAATATTACTTACTTAAAGGTACAAATGTGAAATCAGTACAGCGTGAACTCTAGATCTTGTGTGACAAATGCTTTGAGATACTAAGTGCCCTGAGTTCCATTGATGAAAAGAGCTGTCTGCTTTAAGTGCAAAGTATTTTTAGTACTACATTATCACTAAATCCCCTAATGTCTAAAATCTGTTCAACAGAACTATATTTCTAGTTTTTTAAATAAGAATTTTTCCTGTCAAAAGTATCCCCATTGAAGTTGGTGGCAAAACTCCAATTGACTTCAGTGATTTCATCCAGTGTGTTGGATGAGACAAAACTGAAGTCCTAATCAGTTCATGTGCACGTCCAGGGGGCAGAAGAGTGACCTAAAAATGCTCCTGTCCTTACCCTGTTGCTTACAGTTCATTGTATATTGAAATGTAAGTTGTTTGTAGAATGGGGAAGGGAAGTCTAAACCACATGGGGCCAGATACTGTAAAGAGTTCCGCTCCCATTTCAGAACCGAAGAGCTAGATTTGCAGAATTGTGTAGTGCCTACCACCTGCCATTGTGACACTTACGGTCAATTTTTTGAAACTGTTTAGATGCCAAATAAGCAGTTAGATTTTCAAAAAAGCTCAGCATGTTGGATACTGAGCTGTTTGGCAAGCCTGGCCGTATGTTTTGTAATGGGAATTGCTGGGTGCTGAGCATTTTTGTGCATCCAGCTCTTATTTAAGTTCCTAAATGGGAGCTGAGCTTCAAAACCTAAAATGAACTTAGTTACTGGATATAATTCTTTTTTTTTATAAAGCTTTGTCAACTTGATTGCAGGATTCCATCATCTTGATATGGGAATGCAAAGTCACCACATTCTGCATGATCAAATCCAGACAAAAAGATTACTTTTTGTCCGTTCAGTTTCACTTGTTTTTGTCATAAATGAAATTTACATGTCACTGTGAAAATTCTGGGTCCTTGGTGAAAATTGTAAATTTTGGGTAATATCTGAACATGCAGTGATGTGTCAAAGGGCACATAGTCATGTGGCCATATCACCTTGGAGTCTGATTGTATCAGAGTTTGTATGCTAAGCATGGTTGTGCTTGCTCAGCACTTACATGAGGATCCTACAATAGGTGATGGAAGTAAAGGTGTTGGTAATACACTAAAAGTGATTACTCCATAATTTCTGATGAGCTAAGAGATTTTAGGATGTATCCTTCTGTGCTATTACAGATACTAGAAACCTCATTGCAGCTATACAACCCATGGGCTTAGTGTGTGGCTGCATCCTACAGAGCCACACGGGGTAGAAGGGAGAATAAAGCAAATGCCCTCCACACCCTTGCATGACCACACAGGATTTACCCAGATCTTGAGTTAGGACATGGAGAGAACAGGAACTTCCTGCCTGATATTTTGGAACTGGTTAGAAAAAAACCTATATTTTGCTTTAAAATATTGCCACATTCTTAAACTGTTTCTTTTCATTTCAGAATGGAGAGGTAAGGTCAGTCATAAACCACTCAAACTCAACTCAAGGTAGTATTTCCTTTTTATAAACTCAGTATCATGGCATCAACTGGTAATGTGATTTTGAGAAAGGGAAAGTGGAAACGAAAACTATATTTTCAGCTGGTAAAAATTTAATCTGTTGGTATCTAAAGTAAAACATCTAGTTCTAAATTCACATGTGGGCAAGTGGAATAAGTAGCCTGAATTTTGGAGGTTCTGAGAACCAGTGGCTCCAGTTGGCCGCACTTCCATTGCAATTGTTTTTGACGCAAACGAGAGTTATCAGTTTCACCCTGAGAGAACATTCTACTAAGGAACTCTCTTTTAAAAGTCAGTATTACACAACATCTGACAGATTAAGGTGCAATATATCATTTTGGAATATGTAAATAAGTGCAGAATTCAGTACAAAACCTACTCTTTCACAGCTCAGAATGCAACCCCCTCAACCTCAAGGTGGTGGTGCGGGAGCTTTGTCTGGACTGGCAGAAGAAAGTACATTGGTTCCTTTTGCCCCCTCTCTCAGGTGCTGGGAGGAGGCTAGCCAGGAAGAGGGGGGAAAAGGCATTACCTGAGCAGGGGGCTGAGCCAGTGGGGCTCAAGTAAGCCATAGGCTGCTGCATGCTTGGGCCTCCATCTCGAGACCCCTCTCATGCCCACGCAGCTCAGGGACCTGCAAGGGGTAGTTCAGGTTCAAATTGTTGCAACATAGCAGGTGGCAGGCATCCAGTACAGTTACTCGTTCCACAGGGAGTCCAGGTCTCTCATAAACTGGAATTGGAAGTGGGCTTAGGGGAAGGAATCCCCGAAAGAATCTAGGGAATAGGAATGGAACTTCTTATGCCTGATACAGCGAGGAGGCAACCCCCTCTCCCCACCTCCTTAACCTTCATGCGAGGGGAGGGCAGTGAGGTTCCAGCAATGGGTGGAAACCAGCTGTGGAGGGGCGTGGGGGGGCTGATGGCAGCACTCCACCAGGTTGAAATGGTTAAAGAAGGAATCATGACCTGCACTGTGTGTGTTTTTATCAGATAGTTCCTGCAAGAGTTAAGTCAATAAAGTTGTGGCCTAATTAAACCACATTCCTTCCTTCATGTCTGCCTTCCCGCGTGTATGGGGCATTCTGAATCTTCAGGTTGTATGTAACGTCGTTTGAGCATTCACTGTATGGGAAGCCAGATACGTTGTGTATTTTTTTTTTTTAATGAATTTGTTTTTCATGTAAGCAGTAACGGGCTTATTTTTAATTCAACTGAAACCAATTTTAATTGTGTAACTCAGCTTACTTCATTGGGGTTACTTCTGATTTTTACCGGTAGATATCAGGGGGGAGACTCAGGCCCAGTATTGTTAGGTAAAAAGTAGATTTTATAAGTCAGGGGGGTATATTTTGCATCCCTTATTCATGCAAGCAGTCTCACCCATGATTACTTGTGTGTAATAATGCAGTGACCATAGTTCATACATCACAAATTCTAGTCAATGTGATGCGTATTTTGAACATTGAGTACTGAAAAGATTCTAAAGATCGCTATTAGATTGTTCTTCCATCTTATGAGGATGTAGTCATACGTCTTTTCTCTAAATGGAAAAGGGGAAAAGCATCAGCAGAAATGTCTGGAGCAAAGCCATCACTATTTTGTAACATAAACTTGGCTAATATTCAGTGTCAGATATATGAACCATTATTAGATGTTCCAGATGAACATTCAATGGATCATAAATGAAAGCCACAGTAATGACAGATACAATTCTTTATTAATGGTTTTTTTTGCTAATCTTTAATGATTCATGTAACTGGTGCTGGATGAATACTGTAAAAATTATTTGTTAAAATTCATTTGCATCTTATCTGGATGTGCTTTGGTTCAGTCATGGTCAAACCCCTTTTTAGTCAATATTTTTGAACATCCTTGTTAATTAGTTTTTGTTTTCAGGAACATTTTTGGAATGGCCTGTCTTCATATACCCCTAATCAAATGCTAACAATGTAGTATTTGCTATACACAATTTGGTATGAGCCACTTGTGTATTACCCTTTTTAAAGAAGTTTCAGAAACAGTTCTGTGTGAATTAGTGACTATTTACATGCCAAAATGATTGAAGAATTAATTGTTTAAAAGAGAATTTTTTGAAAAACTGTTGGCTACAAATTGTTCATCCAAACTATTGTGTGAATATTTATGGATAACAAATACATTTTCAGAAATTGGGATCTTTCTGAATGATTAAAAAATGGAGAAAAAAAAGACTATATTCATTAACTAATTTATTACCCAAGAATAATTTGATTAGCTCTGTTTGTAGCTGTAATTTCTTCAAAAAAGAACACATGCTTTTACTACTGCAGAAATCTCTTTTTTTTCTGAAGGGAAGAAGAGCTCTCAGGGTTTTGGAGAGGGAGTGCAGGAATTCATGCTGCAAAGTTGCTGAGGGACATGACTGCTATTCATTTAGGCAGAAGTTCTGATTAAACGGATGTTAGCTAACCAGGGCTGTGCTGTGTATTAAATAAAGTCAGTCCTATATGTGGTCATATTCACGCACTTAGTTATAATATATTGATTTATGGTTTTGCATGTATTTTGATTTAGTTTTATTTTGGTAGTGTATGAATGGCCCTAGTGATGTCGGCTCCACGCCTGCTCCTTGTATATGTCCTCCAGGAAAACAGGGACCTCCAGGCCCAAAAGTGAGCATAGTTTTCTTTAATTTTCTTATTTTTAAAATCTACATCTCAATGGGATTTTAACCTTTTGTGTTACAATGTCTCTGTGTAAGGATGAAGCCATGCTGAGCCCATTTCTGTTCCCATTGAAACCAATGGGAGTTGTTGGTGGTTGCCATCTTGCAAGATCAGTTTCTGTCAGATGCAATTAACCAGCTACTGGTGCAATAACTCCTGTATGTTCATCTACGTTCAAATTTCATAGTTACTGTCTGGCAAATAACCTCACCCCCTTATGATCAATGTGTAATAATGAAATTGCAAAATGGTTTGATATGGAAAAGTCTGATAATGGAGAAATGACAACTTCTCATTTTAATTTTAAATTAGTTTTTAGAAAATCTGCTGGGGTCAGCTTTGGGCTTACTTGACTTTTATGGCCTCTATCCAGTGTGGAGCAGCATTAAGGGGCCATGTTGAGGTTAGATGCTGGCCTCAGGTCTCTAGCATGACATACCTAAACCTTAGTTGACAGGCAATCTGAGAATGAATGTGCTTGGCAGTGCTGTCTGCTAACAATAGCCTTCTTCTCAAAGGTCAGGAATAGAATCCAAGATTCCTGATTGTCAGAATCCCTTGCTCTCTAGCAAATGGTTATGTAAGCCACTGGCAAAGTGCGTGTTGCATCTATCACTAGAGGCTGGTCCAAACTGAGGATAACAGCTACCAGTTACTCCATTTCCTGAAGTGTATGGGCGTTTCAGTTGATGACCCATTTCAGGGTTTTTTATAGTTTCACATGATAGAATTTGTTTTTTCTTTACATTTAAAAAAAAAATCTAGGAAAGTACTTACAAAAAACTATGTTAAAAGCACAGTAAAGCACTAATAAGTTAGGAAATGAGAGAATTAATATGGCCCATGCAATCTGATTTAGGCCCTCTGGTGCATATTTAAGCTTGAATTGCATGACTCTATCTTATTTGTTCTAGCAGGCCCTTCGCTTCATTCAGTGCACAAGATAGACAGTGAATGAGGCAGAGGTTTTCAAGAATAGAGAGGATTTTTTCTTGGGTTTAAGGCTCTGAGTTAGGACTCAACAGAATGAGATTTTTTTGTTCCTGGTTATGTCTCAGATTTCTCATATCATGCTGGAAAAGATCATCCTAACATATATACACAAGGAAGCTGAATAAAATTGCACACACAACCTTAATTATAGCATGCCCTAACTTTTGAGTGCTGGACTTTACAACCTTAACAGTCTTTTAACATTGTTTTTTTACTTGTAATTTGAAAATACAGTAGTACCAAATAATTAGACATTTGTGATTTAAGACATTTTTTGCTATCCTCGAAATGTTTATATGGCTATTTCTAAATCCAGTTATTTTCAATCCATTGTCTAAAATGTTAATTAATAACATTAAATGCTGTTTATAAAATAGCAATTTTATTTTTGGTGGTATGAGACCAAAATTTTGAAAGGTAGGTGTCATCAAGTCAGTCATTTAAATCCACGTTAGACACCTAAATGGAGGTGGACTGATTCCCTGAATGTAGATTTACTTGACTAACTTAAGAAACTCAGTTTTGAAATAATTTTAAAGATGTGCTTTATAAATGTGTATAAACTGTGACTGTGTATAACTAACATTGTGGGGTTCTATAGTCTGTCACTGAATTCAGTATTAAAATTGATCACTTCACATGTTAAATGATTTTTCACATTTCCAAGTCAAACTAGGCTTTAAGACTCAATCTGTAATCTTTCTTTTTTTGTATCATTAGGAATTTACCCAGTAATTTTGCTGACAATGTGTGAGGCTGAACACAATCCAGTTTATTATTCCAGAACTGTGTGTACTCTGCAGTTCTTACAGTAGTAAAATGTTGTTTGGAACCAAATTTTTATCCCTTTAAAGTCAATGGGAATTTTGCCATTATGTTTGAGACAAAGGACCAGGATTCAGTACTTTGTTGGTAAAGAAAACAGAGAGCATTCAAATACAGTGAGTTAATATACTGAGTAAGAATATTTTTGGTGTTTTTACTGTCTGATCATAAAGATCATATAGTTATCTTTGGGGACCTGCAGTTTTCTTTTGCTTTATTGTGGGCCTGATCCAAACTCCACTGAAATATTTGGAAAGACTCCCACTGACTTCTGTATGCATTGGATCAAGTTCTAAGAGGGGTTACAAAGGATAAGCACCTTGAGGCAATAGCTGTTGATTAAAAGATTTTAGCTATATACATCTCAGCTGTTTCATTTTAATTAGAGACAAACTCAATACAATCTAGAGAGAGAAGAAGTTTGGTTCAGGGTGACTAATATTTTTATAGAGGTTTTTTATTTGATTTTATTTCCACTGTTTTCTCTTTCATGATCTGTAATTAATATCCTAAATATGGGATATTATGTGCTATTCTTAGGGCCCAATCTTCCAAGACCTACACAAGAAGTCAGTGGGAGTTTTGCCATAGAAGGATTACCAGATCAGGCCCTTTGTATTACAACAATTACTCTTCCATAAAAATTATCTGGGCTTACAGCCAGTGTTCTACAGAACAATATTCCTTTAAAGCCTTGGTTCCTGAAGCTCAGACATATGCTGGATAAAGGTTACTTAAACTAATTATAAACTTCTCTTTCATATTTCTTTGTCCTCTAATGTATAACTTCTTCTCTACAGGGTGACCCTGGACAACCTGGAAATCATGGTTATCCTGGACAGCCTGGTCCAGATGGTAAGCCTGTGAGTACTAAAAACTTAGTCATATAAAGTACTGTAAATGCAAAACTAACGGTAAAGGAAAAAATCTTTATTATGTCATGTTCTATAGCAATGTGACTTATAGGCTAAGCTGCATCAGAATTTAACAGTTCTATCAACATTTTGGTTGTTAGACACAAAGCCATAGAAATGATAGCATGAAACTAGATACTGAATGAAAACTTAGGATATGAACATCCCTATATTTGTGGGAAGTTTGAATCCAAAGTTCAGATCTTGAACTGATGTGTCCAAGTGACGTGAATGGAGACAATGGCTTAAAGCAACATTTTATTAATGTAGATAGGGACTTAAAACAGTAGGTTAATGACAGGTGTTCCTATAATGAAAATGCCAAATTTAGCAATTGTCAGTTTAGTTTTCAGTGTTAGAATTGTTTTTAAATTGAATTAAAAATCCCAAAATAGTAAAGTAGCCTTAGGTTCCATAAAAGAAATTAGAACTCTGATCTAAGTGGAAGCTTCTGAGAGGTTGACACCCAAGTTCTTAATGCTCAGTGAATCCATGGTTCTGGCTGTTAACAGATTTCATTCTCTGTGTATTCCTGAGTCTCTGGTGTGGCGTGTGCCTCAGGTGTTTTGGGAGGATGCAGGTGAAAGACTGAGAGACTTTGACCACCCAAATTCATGGCCTAAGAGTGCACATCCCAGGATGGCTTTTATTTATAAGAATTTGTTGTAAAAAATGCAAGTAGAGGGCATTAAAAATAGTTTAATTTTGAAAAGAGAATAATTTCTCTGCCAGCTACTATGACATGGAAAAATAATTCTAAAGTAAGAAATCTGAAAGTGTACATACATGTGTACACCCTCTCTGCTCTGCAGGCACCTATATTAGGGGTAGTTCATCTTTAATAATGTTTACCCTTTTGTTATTGCAACCAGATTTCAATGGCTATTATTATGAAAGCTGTTAGAACTAGAATTAATGCTTACACTCTTTGAAAGATAAGAATCCTAGCTTTCTAATGGACTAAAGAATTAATTTCTAACCCAAGATGTTCATGAAAATATTGGCTGCTAAAATTGAAATAGATGGACATGGAGTGAAACAATGCAAATCAATAATCAGCATATTTTTAGTTTTTAAGACATGAATATCATCTAAGCATACAGTTGTGAGTTTAGGCACAGCCCTGAGCTGCCTCATGCTCATCCAGCACCTGGAGGCAGTATGACTTACACACCTTCCTGAGGCAAAATTCCCCCTTTATTTCCACCTTGCTAGAGGGGGTAGTAATTTGCTGCTGGCCTATACAAACAGCAAATTATCATATCCCGTGGGCTGGCCAGTGGGCTAAATCAAGGCTCCACTCATTTCTTAGCATTTCTCAGTCCCTGGAAAATTGGGTATAATTTCCACTCTTTTTCAAATCATTAGTAGCATGTAGCTGTATTCTGGCCACAACCATCCTTATGTGTACAACCCTGTGTATTCAGTTCCTTCTAAGAGTTGGAATAATCTGTTCAGAAGGATGTTTGTAGAAACCCATGACAAATATATGTGCCCTAGGTGCATAGGAGACCTAGTGATGGCCAGATGAATTAAAGAGCATCTTCTTGTACTCTTTTGCTCTTACGTGATGACCATATGTTTTCTAATGTGTCACTGTCCAATGCTAGCTAGAATTTGACTCTGTACTTTATTTATAGATTATTCTTTTGATTGTAGTTTAAGGTTTCCACAAAACAGATATTTGTACAAGGATATACATTTCCTTATTGTTTCTTACTGAAGAAACCAGGCTTAATGCTGTAAGCTCTGTTACAATGTCTTCAAAGTAATTTTGGGAAACAATTGTCACTTTTGCATACCCTTTCATGTTTCTTGATTTCTGTTTCAATACTATTCATATTCTCAGGAGCATCGTATCTCAAAATATAATGAATCATGAAGGAAAAATAACTTGATTCTATAGTCTTTCTGTAACTTGGAATTTGGCAGTCATGATCTTTTCCTATTAGTGAGTCATGGTTTACAAAGATGGACATTCTGTGAACATGGAAAAGATTTGCAAAACTATTTAAAAAGTGGAGAACTGTGAATCTCTGATAATGCAGAAAGTGAGAGATTACAAATTGTAGCAATTTGTTGAATTGAAACTCATATTAATTGAAGTAATTTCAATTAAATGCTTCAGTTTTCTGAACTGACTTATTTTGCAAATATTCAGCTGTCGCTATTTGCACTTGTTCTTTCTATTAGGTCATATTTCACCCTAGCCAGTGCATTATTGTTTCTTAGAGTACATTCTTGAGTGCTTTCCAGTCTAGTTTTTTCAACTTGAGTGATGGGACTTTTACCCGGCACTGTGGGAGACTATTGTACAGTCTAATAGACCTATATTTCTGTCTCTTTGGGTTTTTCAGTAGTGTTTCTTGCCATAGTATCTAGGATCTTAGTGTTAGGAAATGTCTTGTTATTCAGGATACCTTTTCCTTTGCTCATTTTAATCTCACTATTCCTGATTATATCCCTTTGAGACACTCTAAGGCTTTTTGGCTCTTACCCCCTAATATCTTGCAGATGGTTATCATGTTCATGTTATGTGTTGAATCAAACTGTGTGTGTATGAAAAACCCGAGGTTATGATATATTATTTTATAATCTTTCCTGGGAAGTGAGTCCTTCCAGAATCAAGATCAGTTTTGATGCTCTTCCCCAAATTCCCTCCAGTTTGCCTCTCCCTTTCTGGTATTTCTTTTCTCGGAACTGTATGAGGGGGCGGGGAACAAATTTTGCTTTTTGTTTGTTTATGTATAGTCCGTGAGGAATTTATTTTATTTATTTTTACATTTTTTTAAAATAGCTTAGCTTCAAGTAATTACAGTAAATTGTGGTTTAAAGATCATGCATTAGCAGTTGATTGCAAGTCTTCAGTATGCACAATTTAACTGTGTTGTTTAGTATTGGTTGGACACAGAAATCATGTTGTATGTGTATATCTTCTGATAAGATGTATGTAACTCTTAGAATTAGGCTTCTTGTGTTGGACAAATTCAAAATTTGTTTTCTACAAATATTCTCAAATACTACTCTAAAATTATCTGTTTCTCTGAATATTCCTTTAGTAAACTTATTCCTGAGAATATTAATGGAAAATGAACATAGGTGAGATCAAAACACTGTCAAAGTGAATTTGTTAAATGTGAAAAATCAGTCACTGAAGTTTTCTGTTGGGTTTTCTTTTGTTTTTGTTGTATGCACCAGCTCTACTTAATGAATACATTCCTATATTCCCATATTAATAAAAACAACTTCTGTATACGAGTCTAAAATATTATTTTAATTTAAGTAGTAATTAATTTTAATGGGCCCTTATCCATCTGAGAAAACAGTCTGGAGTGACTGCTGGCCCTGAACATTCATGGGCCTTGTCGACTATGCAGTCCCAAAGGCTGTTTTCTGTTGCAAGGGATTCTTTATATATGTCAGGGAAGAACTCAAAATTTACCGTGATAAAACAACTTCTCCTCTTACGCAGAGGATGCTAAAGGGTAATAAAGAAGATAGGTTATTGATTTGCTTTTGAAAAGAATGCACGAAACGCTAATTCATAAAATTTGAACTCTGAACAGATGGTTGACAAATCTGGGCTACTCTCCAATCTGCTATTTAGCTTCATTCATGGAATTTTAAAAACTTGTATTGTCTTTTAACAGTGTTCAGTAAGTGATGAAGAACTTTAAACCTGGCAAGGCTGAGTTTACTGAGATATCCAGCTGCAAACTAAATACTCCAATTACTGTTCCTGAAATTCTTAAAGCTATCAAAAGTCTCACTTAATAAAGTACCTTCTGATGGTTCTAGCCTTTCCTTTTACAATGAGCTGCAGGATTTTGTTACAGGCTTACTATTCAACTTGGATTAATCCTCACACACAAACTTTGTATAGTAGCCAGATACAGCAACAGCACTCTAAAGACAAAAAAAAAAAGTTAATAGTAATCAGTGAGAGTTGGGTTCCTAAATACTTTTGAGGACCTGGGTCTTACTTTCTTATGTACTTAGGCACCATCTTGCCACCCACCTCTGGCCACGTGGTGAGCTTGCATTTATACTTCAGGCTCCATCCAGCTGCTGTTCTGTGAAAACTCCACAATCCTTAATGGCTATGCAGCTGCAAATGCTGCCCTTGAGTCCAAGAAATACCTTCTTCATGTCATAGAAAATTATAGTCACTACAACATCCCTAAGTGTTAAACACCATCCCCAAATGTTCTGAATTTTCCTTCATATTAGGAAATATGTACTGCATTTCTTGCCCATCTTTATCAGTTAGGAGAATCACCCCGGCATCTTTCATTTATACCAATTAGATTATGATCAACTATCATCAGAGGCGATTTGTGTGCGGTGGGGGTGCTGAAGCCAGCTGTCCTCACTCTGCCATGCCCCCAACTGTTGGCTGGCCCGGGTCGTTACTGCTTGTCATTTCTATTTCTTACTTTTTAATCCATTTGCTCTTAGTCTCTCAGTGTGTGTAGATTATGCAGCTTGAGGGTAGTAAAATATTTCAGTAAAATACTCCATTCCTACAGGATAATCTAATTAACAGATGGCATTACGATAAGAGTGCCAGTATATTAAAACTGATCTTGATAATTCCAGTTTCCAATGTGTCTGTAGTTAATCAAACCAATTTTATGTTAGTTCTGATCTGGATTTTTGTCCTCTTAGCTTTGTGTTAACCTCCTTTTGCGTCTTTTATGTGTAGTTTCTGTGTTCCATCTTTCCCTTAGGCAAACCTTTCTGAGAGCCATTTGTTCTATTTGCAGTGAGATCATGGTACCAAGGTCTGTCAGAGAAATTTGTCATTTCAGAAGGACAAGATGGTGTGAGGACTCCTCTTCTATCTTCAATTCATATAGTGTATTCTGAAATCAAATTCAGCCAGGAAATTATTCTTCCCTTCCTATGCTCCTTCCCAATAAGAAGAAGGAGGAAAGGAAATTGCATTTCTTAGATCTTAAGAGTGCACTAAAGTTTTATTTATATATGACTGTTTCTTAAAGGAAGTCAGGCAAGCTTTTTGTTTTTCTTGGATAAAAAATAAAGGGATAGACAGTTTTAAAGGCATCCTTTGCTAGTTGAATTGTTTCAGCTACCCTTGAGGCTTATAGGCAAGCTGGGAATGCTCCTCCATTTTCAGTTAAAGATCATTCTGCTAGAATTATCTTTGGCAAAGGGAAAAACTAAAAGGGAAAAACTTGCAGTAGGATACATGTATGACAGAGGCCTAGGGTTTTGTACCTTGCTTTGTTAAGTATTGCCAGTTTGGACATTTATGCATCTGCTCAAGCTTCTTTCCAGAAGAGGGTATGGCAAGCATTGTCTTGTAACTGGTCCAATAATTTTGGCTTTGTATATTAGCTATGTACAAGACTGGTACAGAAAACAAATAAGTTATATAAAATGGTTCTGTTAGTTCCCAGTACAGAGGAACTAACAGAACCATTAGATTTGGTATTAGAACTTTGTCTTAATGAATATGGGATTGTCTGTTGTCTTAGCACTTTTAATATCTCAAAATTGGAGGATCTATTGTTATGGGATTCTTCATGTTTAAATTAAACAAAAGAATGTGACTTGGATTCAGTTTTGACTGCTCCAGTTGATGACTGAAAAGGTTAAACCCAGTAGTCCCAGAATTTTACCTTGGAACTAGTCATTTTACAGATAGCAAAAATTCCACTTCTCATTCATATTCTGTCAGAGGACAGCTCCTTCTTCTATCTCATTTTGCATGTGGGAAGCATGTTATTTTACCTGAGTTAATTGAAAGCTCACCACCTCCTTTTTCTCTGCCAATATTTAAAGGCTGCCTATAAATCCCTGCCACTTTTAAACAGGCGATCATCTCTCATTGTCAAGTTCTTTGCATCTAAACTCACTTCAATACACCAGGCCTGGTCCTGCGACTGCACTAGTTAATCATAGTGCTTCTTAGGTGAAGTAGGTAACCCACTCTTTGTAAAAAGGGAGGGGGAAGGCTTTTCTTCCAGCCTGCTGACCAAGCCACCCTTGCAATGAATGGGACAACAACCTTTTCTGTTAAACCAAAGGGCCACACGGCTTAACATGTGGTGAGGGCATTGTTTCAACAATCTCTTCTTCCTCCAGTACCAGTTGCCAGTGAGGGATTTCTGAGATTACCATCACCGACACTGTCTTAAATTCCCTTTCCTATTCTTTTCTATTCCTAATCCTGTTCCCTGAAACAATGCCTAGGACTCCTCTTAAATGACCAGCATGCCCTGTTACTTATCTTTAAGTATATAGTTGACAGCCTAACAGAATTTTTGAACTGCACATCCTTAGTGCAGAGTTATTATTATTTATAACTTTTATTTTAAGAACAGTTATTTTAAACACAGCAAAGCAAGGTTGCTTTCTTAACCAACTTTCTTATTTTCTATAACCAAATTGGAGTGTCAGCGTTCAGCCAGTTTTTGATTATCTTCATGTAAAAGATGTTTGTGCATGGATGGTTTTGTCTTTTTACAATGGGGAAAATAAAAATGTTTGATACATTCCCTTACATTCTCCTGCTTGTCAAGAATTCTAAAGTAAATGAGGGGTTTTGCTTATTCATGAGAAAAATTCAGCTTCAGTGAAAACGGAATGGCAACCCAAAAAGTGAAAGTTCCACAAAGTTTAAAATAGGAGTCTCAAACATGAGATTCTAATGGAAACTGTTGTATTTCTGCTGCCTTAAATGATGTAATCCTTGTGACCAGATCAATTGAAGTAACTAAGAGATTTTAAATTGTGTGCAAACTTCTGCATATAGTTAGCTATAATGTCTTGGTTTTTTTTCTTAGGGCTACCAAGGAATATCAGGAACACCAGGTGTTCCGGGATCCCCAGGAATTCAAGTAAGCTCCTTTTGTCCCCTATAATATGGAAATCTAAGCCAAATCCTGTAAGTACTCATGCAACTTTGATTTATTTTATTGAGAGTTCAAGATGTGGAGCACTTGCAGGATCTGGCCCTTACCTGTAAAAGAAATGAGTAAAATTTTTTGAAATGTGTGTTGTTTTTTCTCTTAGGGACCCCGTGGCTTACAGGGTATCAAGGGAGAGGCAGGGAGAGATGGTGCAAAGGTAAAAAGTTACTTTAGTATTTACAGTCCTTGCTTAGTACAAGCAATGGCCCCAATATTTCCGTGTGAAACTAGTTTAAAAGTGGCTTACTGTCGAAACAGTATAGTCAGAACTGGAATTTTATGCTTAGAATATTATTTCCATTCTTAATAAGATCTACTACCTTTAAAATATTGTTGTCTATATATATAATCAGTAAATATCTTTATTGTGACTGCTAATTTCAATTTTAAAAAGTGTAGCAGGTGGAAAGTGATATTGATATATGCCTGAATAGGAGGTACTCTATTAATTAAATTGTCCTTTTCCAACTCTTTTCTCTCTTGAGTCCAAAAGATAGTCTCTAGAATTTCCTCCTTATTAAGGCCCTAATTCTGCAAAGCAGGTTGTTAAATCTCACTAAGGATCCTGTTCAGGAAAGCACTTGAGCATATGCTTAAAGTTAAACATGTGCTTAT
Source organism: Mesoclemmys tuberculata (assembly GCA_007922155.1). Classification (NCBI taxonomy): domain Eukaryota; kingdom Metazoa; phylum Chordata; order Testudines; family Chelidae; genus Mesoclemmys; species Mesoclemmys tuberculata. The sequence goes on from ML675604.1 coordinate 87,221,469, forward strand.
GTGCTTTGCTTCCTTGGAGCTCTCAGCATAAACAAAATTGTTTAGTCAGTAATGGGCAATATTCTGTAATGGTTGTATTCCTTTGTTTCACTTCTTGACTTTTTTTTCCATTTCAGAAAGTTAGACACTAAAGTTGAAAAAAGACTTCTTAGTTCATCTACTCTATTACCTTACTAGTGGGATGGTGTTTTATAGTATATTTTCTCATGCTTTGTTCAGCCTAATCTGAAATGTGCCAAGACATGGGTCTTCCACCACTTTCCTTATAAAATGTTTCCATTGTAGAGTAGTTGTTACCATTAGGAATTTTTTCCTGATAGTCAGCCTAAATTTTCATTTCCTAATTTCATCCCATTACTTCTAGGCGTTTCCATATTGGCTAATTTAAAACCAGGCTTTTCCATTGCTGACTGTTTTAGTTAATCCATGATTAAATGAACATAAATTATGGCTACTTTCACTTTTAATCAAGGACAATGGTAGTATGAAGATTGATTTTACAAGATCTGCAGATATTTTACTTTTAAATATGGACAGTTACACTATTTAAATCTGCCTATTTTAAACACTTTCTTAAATAAGTGTTGGATGATATGCCTGATAGTACTAGCTTATAAATTGTTATTACTAGGGCCATCAATCATCCTGTAATGTGTGAATATATGGGTGGACCTGTGCACCTGTGTAGAGGCTCTACAGGACTCCGCACGGTCCTAAGTTACTGCCTTCATGAATCAGGTTGTAGGACAGGGTTTTTGACGTTTAAGTCAATTTCTTCCTGCGGAAGGTCTCTCTCCTTGTGTTTTCCCGTATTTTGTTGCTTTTTAGTAAAGCATGTGTTCATTCTTTTTTGATTGTGTCAGTGTGGATCCCAATGTAGTTGCTCGTGTGTGTGAGACCAGATTCTTTTCACTAGCAGTGTCCATCAGGGCTGAGCATGCTTCCTGAGCCTTCTGGTGCACCCAGATAAGAGCATAAAAGATGGGGTAACCATGATCCTTTCCCAGTTCCCTCTTCCCACCCATGAGAGCAAGGTGGAACCTGGTGGTGTCCCTATGGTGGTGTCCCTGGTGGTGAAAACTCTCATCTGAGCTATCTTTTTTTCTGAACTTCTGAAACATTTCAAAACAACTTTCTGTCCTTTACTTACAATTTCTTGGACTGAATAATCCTCTTTTGGATGGAAATTTTGAAGAGACCCCTCTGTACTATACCTAGGCTAGATAGTACAATGACTTCAAGATGGTGGACTCAGAACCTGTGGACTTCAGGTCTTGCTTGTCCTGTGATGGACTAATTTTTCTTGAAAGACAAGCATAGTAAGTGCCTCTTCTGCCTGGGCAAATTCCACATCTCAAGTTTTTCTCCATTCAAACCAGAAAGTTGCAATATGCAAGACTCAAGCTCCATCTCTTAAAAAAAAGCTATGAGTGTGGCTTTGGATCCAGAAGATCTGGGCTCAAAAACCCCATACTGGTTAAATCATTCAGTGCTTCATAGAGCAGCCAGGGTGATTCCTAAGACTTCAGCAAAGAAGTCAGATCTAAGTAAGGAGCTGGTACTGACAGCGGCATCAAACTTAGTATCACAACCATGTTGAAGGTTGAAGGTCAAAGCAGGCCACAGAAAGACACTGCCCAGAACACTGGGTCAAGAGTTGGAGGAAGAGCTCTGGTCTTTTTACATATGTAAAAACAGGGAGGCGTTGGAGGCTAAATCCTCCAAAGCTTGTCTGGCACAGAAGCAAAGCAAAAAAGAGTAAACTGTGGTGCAGCAGACTATATCGGTATTGGACCCATTGTACTGCTGTATCACTCCTCACTGTTTCCAAGGCACATTTCTTGCAGCATCAAGTAGGGCCTGTCCTCCATATAGTCCATGAGTGGTACTGCCTGAAGATCAAAAGAGCTCTTTAGAGCTCCACTACCACAGGACTGGCATTGATTTGACCTAGCAGCCACTTGTAGTCATATGTGATGACACCCTGGCTCTTCTATGGCTACTTAAAGAGATGCTAACCCAACTGAGGGAGAGAAGAAGATCTCTGTCTCTCCGGCAACCTCATTCACATGACTACAGATGGTGGAGTACTGGGAGGAATGAATATCAGAGGTGAAAGCCCGTCTGATGTCTCCCTCAGGATCTTTCTTTCTCATTGCCTGATGAAGCAGTCACCTCAGCATGGATATTGATGCTGGATGATGTCAAGGCATTCCAAGAGCTCTTGATATGGATCATTGACACGCTGGAAATCAAGACTTTGGTCACATCTGAAAAATCTAATAATTCAATATCTTATCAGCTGGTGGCTCTGTCAGAATTGTCCTCCCCCAAATGACGTATTGTTAGACACCGCCCAAGCTCTTTGTCAAATGCTGGCCAGTGTACGACTGGTGGTAAAAGATATAGAGAAGAGATACCCCAGGTGCCATTTTCAGTGTTTCAGTACATTTATTTGTGCACCAACACTGGGTCTCTAGTATTCTCAGCTGTCCAAGAAACCTCACACTCAACCAAGAACACCTCAAACTGCTAAAGATATGGAAAACTGGATTTGTTCAGGAGAAAGTCCTACTCTTCTGCATCACTCCAGTTATGAATGACTAATTGCCTAGCCAACTATGACTTGTTAACATGGGACAGAGTGATGCCATTTATCAACAAGGTCTTCCTAAAGCCAGAGGTGAGCTTAGGGACATTCTAAAAGAGGGACAGTTGGTGGCAAAAAATGTCCCTAAAATCCACAATGGATACAGCTGACACTGTAGCTAGATCCATGGTCACCACAGTGACCATGAAGAGGACATCCTGGTTCCAAGCCTGGGCATTCCTCCCTAAGTACAACCTCTGATTTCCCATGTGAAGGATCAGAGCTATTTGGCAAGAAAATTAACAATACTTTGCTCTCACTACAGCACTTTAAGGTGTCAACTCTGACACTTTGCCTACACGGCAGCTAAATTGATGGCTCAGCTGAGGGATGCACAAAGACCAGTCAATTGAATGCTTCTTTTGGTAGCTGCCTTGTCTTATTCTGGCAGACATGATTGGATGTCACCAGCTACAAATTGGTACTAGGTATAACTATCGAGTTGCTCTCCCACTACCTTCACTGTCCCTCTTTGGGAACCCTTCTCATGAGACCCTTTTACAAAAGATGTATCATTACTGCTCTGGCTAGATAATGTGCCTCAGAAATACAGAGGAAGAGGCTTCTTCTATTGGTATGTCATCATTCTGAAGAAGGGAGGTCTTTATCCTATCTGAGACCTGAGGAGACTGAACAAATCTTATGCCTCGTTCGATTCAGTATGGTAACAGTTGTTCCATTGCTCTAAGCTTAAGACTGGTTTGTAGTTCTTGACTTTCAGGATGTATACTTCCATATTGCCATCCACCTGGTCCACAGAAAGTACTTCAGATTCATAGTAGAGCCCAACCACTACCAATACAGAGTTCTACCCTTTGAACTTTTCACAGCACCAAGAGTATTCACCAAATGCCTCACAATAGTTGCAGCACATGTAAGGAAACAGGAACATCGTGTTTACTTATACCTGCATGACTTGCTTGTCTGGGACAAGTCCTGGGATGAGACCAAGGCAGCCCTAGATCAAGTTATATCCTTATTCTCTCTACGGGGCTCTCTGTGAACTTTCAAAAATTCTCTCACACCATCAAAGATGATAGAATTCATAGGAGCTCTCCTTGACTCACGATCAGTGACAGCATATCTGCTGGAAGACAGATGCAGGTCCTTTTAGTACATAACATAAGGTGAGGCAATCCCCAGTGATTCACACATGCCTAGTATTTGTAGGGGACATGTCGATGTTACCTATGTGGCAGACTTCATCTGTGCTCATTACAGTATTAGCTTTTGAGGGTGTACACCCCATCCCAACCCATTGGTCATGGTACTGCCCTTTTATCCTGAGAGAGCTCATCTGGTGGCTGGATCCCTGAAAGAGGGGTCCTTCTCAATGCCATCCCCAGCAACGATCCTTATTATGGATGCATCATGGACAGGTTGGGGTTACTCCTGTGGGTCACCTTCAAATGAAAGGAGAGTGGTCCCCAGACTCTCTCTAGTTGCACATGAACACTATCGTGCTGAGGGCCATCAGGCTGGCCTAGACAGTGTTCTTACCTGTTCTACAGAACTCTGTAGTGCAGATCCTGGCAAACAACACAGCAGCAATGCACTATATCAATAAACAGAGAGGCACTTGTTTGTCCCCACTTTGCCTAAAGCCATCGTGTCACCAACACAGGGCAATGGTGTCACCAACACAGTGTTACCAGATCTGCCCGTCACTTTGGGGTATGCTTATTTATTAGGGTTACTTTCCTGGAAAAGGGGGTGTGATTCTATTAATGTGCTGCTTGTGTTACTTGTGTGTTCATATGGTTACAAGTCCCCTCCCAGTGGAGCTATCCTGCAGGACCAAAGGTTTTCAGATTCAAATAAACCCCCCACAGATACACACAACCATCCCAGATTAACGGAGTGTGTCTGAGCAGACCGGGCTATCAGCACTCTCAGCTGACCCCTTATACGTCCCTGAACTCAGCAGGCTGGTGACACAGCACTGTCAGCTGTCACCCTCATGTGCCTGTTGCACCGCACCAGAATGGAGCACACTTATGAGCAGGCTGGGTCAAACAGCACTTTTCAGCTGTTCCCCTTATGTGCCCCCGGACTCAATCAGGCTGGGTCAAACAGCACTTTCAGCTGTCACCCTTATGCGCCCCTGGACTCCGTAGGCTAGGCAGAGCAGCACTTTTCAGCTACCCCCTTTATATGCCTCTTTGCAACACAATTGTTCTAGCAGTAACCCCCTTGATAAGCAAACCCCATAGGATTTTGGGCATTCCAGGGATCTTTGGCTTAGGTAAAAGAAGCGTTGCTGCAGAGCAAGGTAGGGAATCCAAGAACACAAAGGAGTAAATGCATTTAGAGAGAGAGAAACTGGCAACCAGCTTGATTACAATAGTTAGTTTATTGCCAGGTGTATAAAACTTATGATACTAATAGTGATGCCATACAAGGAGAGAAAAACAATCTAACACCTACAATACAACAAAATTACAGTAGGGGTATTGGAGAAGGCTAGCCCAGGTTGGCTTACAAAAGTAGAAAGTTATACCTGGATTAGAGAGAGAGAGAGAGAATTGGGAAAGATTGGGCGGGGGGGATCTCACCACTCCTTGCAGCTCAGAAGTTCCCAGGAGACAGGCTGTTCAGCTTAGGATCAGGAACACTTGAGGGAGAGGCAAACCCCACAACAGGATCAGTCAGGAAAGCATTTGGGTCCAGGCATCAGAGGAGGAGAGCAAGAGAGAGTTTGAACTTGGGTACGGGTTTTTTGTAGAACCAGGTTTGTTTGTGGGTAAACAATGTCTCAATGAAGTACTTCAGGGAGGTTTTCTTTATGCTAGACAATAGGAGCTGATCACTCCCAGCTATGGTCAATGTTCCTTGGGGGAGCTCACAATGCAACCAGGCAGATTCAGTGTTTTGCATGTCAATACTCGAATGGTCTGATAACTGCGGAGCTGGATGGGTGTAGGTGTGAGTTCATTTACATCAAGAGCAGAGATCTCCCATAATGCAGTGTGTCCCTGCCTTGCAATCCCAGAAGTCAGTGCGATTCCTGCTTTGGAGCTTGGTTCTCCATTCCTCATGCTAATTCTTGTTCCATCTTCGATGTAAATGAGGCTCCAGTTCTCCATTCCATGTGCTAATTGAGATGCCTCTTTTTACATCTTCCATGTAGATGAGGCATGGGGAGTTGTCTTAATCCTATCACCCTTGTTGGGAGGGTTTTAGGTGTGTCTCCCACAGCCTTTTCATAGCTTTTGTTTCTAGTGCAAGCAGAGGCTGGGGGGATTCAGGTGAGCCAGAGATAGAATAGGGGTTTTTCACCCTGGTTCCCCAAGAACACAGAGCTGCCAGGTAACAGGGTGACCTACTGTCCCTGCATCTCTCAGGGCTCAACAATAACTTTGCAAACTTTTAAAGCAGAAATGGTCACTGCAGAAAGCCATCCTGGACCTGATATACAGGCACTGGGAGACCCTGACTATAGACCTGTTGTATTAATTTAGATGGAATATATGGGCCAAAGGTGTTAGCATATCCTAGTCATTGTCCAACATTAAACAGGATCTAGTAAATGAGACATTTGTGTACCAAACTGTAGACCATATTTAACAGTGTTTAATGGTAGTGACTGGGTTATGTTGACCCTTTGACCCATATATTCCATCCTAATTAGCGTAATAGAGCTATTCACCACAGCTGAGAACACCACCAAATGCAAAACCTTTTGCTCTACGGGCAGTTTGAATCTAGAATATCTGCCAGATGCATTTTCCTCTGATGGTCTTGAAGTTTCCTCTTCACCTTCCCACCAATCCCACTAATGATCATGATAATATCCAAGATCAGATGGGACAAGGCTACTGTTATCATGATATAGCCCCATACTGGCCAAGACAATTTTGGCCATCAGACTGACTCCAGATGTCTAGTAAACCTCCCATTCACTTTCCTTCTTGACCTGACATATAGTCTCAGAACCAGGGTCAGATGTCTTGAATCTGGACCTAGTCACTGCATCTGATAGCGTGGATGTTGTGTGGATGAGTGTCACTAAAAAGAGTGATCAAGATAGGCATAAGGAATTCTTATGCAAAGCAGTAAAGCTTCTATTAGCAGGACCTTCTCTGCAAAATGAAAAGGTTTTTTATATGGGCAGCTCAAAACAATATGAATCCAGCGGAAGCCATGGTCCCAATGATCCTGGACTGTATGCTGCTTCTGAAACAGTCAGGACAGGCATTTGGCTCTTTGAAAGTCCACGTGACATCAATATCAGTGCATTATGTGCCAGTTTAGTCACATTCTGTTTTTCATAACCTGCAGTATTGAGATTCATCAAGGGCCACCTTCATGCCTGCCCTTTGGTTAGAGACCTGACTCTCACCTGGGACCTCAGGGTGGTCCTCTTATATCTCAGAGGGTCCTTTCAAAGCTCTATCAGAGTGTTCAGTGTACCACCTTACAGTCAAAATGTCATTTTTACAGTCTTTGTTGTCATTACACTGGCACAGAGTCAGCAACATCCAAGCCGTCATGGCTGGACCGCCACATACACAAGGACAAGATGGTGATGAGACCACACCTGAAGTTCATTCTCCAGGGAGTCTGTGAATTCCACCCTTGTCATTTACCTTAATGGTATGCTTTCTGAAACCTCACTCTTCTCTAAGAGAAAGGAAATGTCATACTCTGCAGGATGTTTCAGAATGCGACTCTGCCACCTAGACAGGATTAAGCCCTTCCAGCTCTCTTCCGGTATCTTTGCGTTCCTATTGGATGTATCAAAAGGTCAGGTGATCTTTTCACAGAGACTCTCCAAGTGGATTACACAGTGCATTTTATCAACTGGTTGGTGAGCATCTCTTTCTAAAAGTCAAGGCGCCCTCCACCAGAGCATATGCAATCTTGATGGCCTGCTTCAGAAATTTGCCCATCTCAGAGATCTGTAAGACAGCCATATGGAGTAACCCTCTGACCCATGGCTTCAGGCAGTTGATGTGGCAATCAAGGAAGATACTAATTTTAAAGAGCAGTACTTCAATCTTAATTTAACACATCTGATACTCCTCATATCCTCCATCTGAGAAAAGATACTCTTTGCCAGTCACCTACAGTGGGATTCATATTTATTTATTTAATTTATTTAGTCATGTTATTTATCCTACAACAATTGTGGTTTTTCAAGATGTTGTAATCAGCGTGAAACCCATGATGCATCCTTTTTTCCTGCTTTTCGGAATCCTCAGCTACATGGGCTTTGAATAGTGGGAGAAATGAGTGGGTGTTGGGCTGCCCCCATTCCTTATGTCCTCACATGGGAACTTGAAGTGCATGCACACCCCGATGGACACTGCTAGCAAAAAGAATCCAGTCTCAGATGCATGAGGCATATTCACACCTCTGGAGCCATACTGACTACTTCTCAAAGAGCCACAGGTACAGTACGGTAAGTAACTGTATTATGTTGCATGGTTCTGAATGGTTGTGACACCTTGCAGGGAGTGCTGAACATCTCTCCTGTTCAGGCCCACTGTTCATACAGTCTTATCTTACACTTGAAACAGTATAATTTATTCTAATTTTCATCTCTGTTGTCTGAAATTAATGTAAATGTGTTGTTAAATTGAAAGTTAGTGGATTTAAGTAGAGACAAGCCATGGTAACTGACAGACAATGAAAGTAAATGTTCAAATGCTCTATTGCCTGATTAAAATAAAATCTGTCTCCTGAAATATCTTTCTCTAGCTTTTTAAGGTCAAGTGGCAACGAGATACATTTTAGCCTCTGTTGGAATAGTTCAAGTGAGCTTGAAAATAATCAAATAAACGTCTCCGGTATCAATAGAAACAGTTTTTGGGAATCCTGACATCAGGCAATTGCAAAGGCAATAGGAAGGTGACCTCATAAACAAAACTAAGCTCATGAAGGATTCCCACAGAAATGTGGATGACTTAAATTTTATTGCCAATTGCTTTTATCAAGATGTATTTTCCATAAAAAAGGAACTGCTTATATGAACTGCCTATATGTTTATTGCTTTTGTCTCTAATACTGTACGTGCTCACAAATGTTTGCCCTTTTTACTAGAATGGGGTATTGATGAGGTCAGCAGAGAAACGAACAGGTTGGGTTCTGGATAGTGTCAAGGGGTATGTGAGTGTGAGAGAAATCATCCCTCCTACAGGGCACTTGCTCCCCAAGGAGCAGCAATAGACAGAAATGAGTGTAGGACTCTGACCATTGTTAAGGGCTGAGATTCACTTCTTTGTGTGCATAAGCTGATGATGAGTAATGTACAAAGGGTGATGGAAGTATATACAATTGTTGTAAATGTATCGGTCTGTTGTTTGGGAGTGTGTGTGTGTGTGTGTGTGTGTGTGTCTGTATATATGCACATGTACAATATATAATTTCAGTTTTGTAATTACATAAAGAAATGTGAACTTTTAGTTATTTTAACTGATGTAGACATTGTAGTACAAGTGGGCCTTGAGAAGAGAACTAATGTAGCAATACTAAAAAATAATTACTAAATATGCATGACATTGTCACCACTAGCTCATGTTGTTCAGATTGGATGTTCTCCAAAGTCCTGGGAAGCCAGTAGGAATTGTTCCATTTACTTGAGTGGGTTTGGATCAGGTCATTTCGTTGTAAGTCTTTCTATGATTTGTTAATCACCTGGGTTATGAAAATGTTGTTTTATTTTATATGTACATATTTTTAATATATTTGTTGTTTTAGGGTGAACGTGGATATCCTGGTTTTCCTGGATTACATGGGATGCCAGCATCAAAGGTTGAAATCGAAAGCTTCTTATAAAATATTCATCCACCTTGGATTATTCCATAACTTCTTTTCATAGAGATAGGTGTAATTTTAAGTGTACCTGTAAATGCAGATGTGAGACTAATACTGGTAATGCTTTATTTCTATGGGCTTTGGATCAGGCTGCATATGACCTGCTTTAAATTTTGTTTTGTAGTAAAACTTGGAATCCTATTCACTGCAAATAGTGTCAGAATCATGGAATCATTGAATGACCTGAAGAATCTGAGTATAATCAGTTTGACTCCTAGCATTTTGAAGGACTTTCTTGCACTAATTCCTTGAAAGTCTTATTTAACATGTTCTATAGCGAAGATCACTCAACCACATCCCTAGTGTGTTCAATTGCCCCGTTGATCTTACTCCTTAAAGCTTCTCCTAATGTCTGTTTTAAAACTTTCAGGCCAGATTTCAAAAGAGTGCAGCACAAACAATTGTTCAAAGATTTTAAACTTCCATTTAAGACCTAGATTAAGTGTCCTGATTTTCAAAAGTGCTCAGTGCCCATCTGCTCCCATTGGAAACAAAGGCAATATGAGTTTTTGAACATCTCTCCAGAGGTCCTATAAAGTACCACTTGCTTAGCACATCAGTACCTCTTGGAAAATGCTCACCATCATGCATAATTGTGCCTTTTGTTTGCATAGTTTGCCACTTTGAAGTCACATTTAGCTTGCTCCCAAGAATCATCATGAACTGTTTATCAAACTGTTTTTCAGAGAGTCATATATCCATTTATATGTGTGCTATATATTTCTTAGTTTTGTCAGAAAATGTCACTTTCGGCAAAACAAAATGTTTTGCTGAATCTATTACAGACTTGACTAGTTCTGTTTTGGTTCTCCTGAAACAGAATTTTTCTTAAAATCTCTTTCCATGAAAATATTCATGTTCAGAGGATTCCCCCTTTTCAGCCAGCTCTGTTTGTTTAAGCAAACAGTGAGTTGGAACACATCATGTTTGTAGGATATATAATTAGTTAGCTCAAATTCTAAAAGCAAAATAATCTTTTCATCTTATTTTGTTGTAGGGTTCAAGGGGTCCTAAGGGAGATCAAGGACCACCAGGAATTTATGGAAAAAAGGCAAGCGTTAATTAAATATCATAAAAGGAAGTGCCAGCATTTTACTGTTTTCATCTTTTAAAATGCTTTTTATTTACCTGGGGTGAATCCTGCAGTCCTCTCTCAGGCAAACTTCCAGTGAAATCAATGCTTAGAATAATATCTCTGCCCCAGTGTGTCAGGTGCTCACATTTTCATTCATATACCTTCCAAAATTCAGATACCTCTTCTTCAAGATAAGAGATTCTAGTCTGTCAATATAATTCAATCACCACACACACACACACACACACACACACACACACACACACACACACACGTAAAAGAAGCAAAAAAAATTTAAATTACTTATTTTTTTCATATTTTCATGTGTCTGAATTCTCGGCAATTTGAAGCAGAGTTGTTGCTTGATTTCTGTTTCACATTTTCCACTTCAGTAATAATAACGGGCTTTTGCAGGATAGGGTCCATGGCCTTTTATACGTAGAAAATCCCATTGTGAATTTTCATAGAAATGAAAGCAAACAGTGTGTGAATTACAGATTAATTGTTCTGAAATCATGTGTAATTGAGTTTTGGGATACTATTTGAACATCATTTTCCTTTATTTTTTTTCTGTTTCTTATATTTTTTCAGGGTGCTAAGGGGGAAAATGGTGATCCAGGCTTTCCAGGAATGCCCGGACGATCTGTAAGTTCTGTAAGGACAATTTTGCCTTTTAATTATATTTTGTTAATACAACTAATAGTGTCATCTTACCTGTTGCTACAGGGGGAACCTGGGCGAAATGGGAAGGATGGATTATCTGGAAGCCCTGGTTTCAAGGTATTTACATATTCATTCAATAAATTGTATTTAGGTGTTTTGTTTCTGAACTGTTCCTATCTTGCCAAATCCTTACATAACATTGCTGTTGGTCTTGTTGTTTCTGGCATGTGTTTTGTGGGTAGTGACTGGAAATAAAAATTGTATCTACTAATTGTGTAAGATATTAGTCAAAGCCACTGGGATTTCAGTGGGCTTTGGATCAGGGCCGAATTGCTGAAGAGCTATTTTGGGAATGTATTATTAGCGATTATCAAAGGCTGCTTATGACTAATCTGATTCTTTGCTCTTCCATATGTATTCTTCTAACTCTGTGAATCATTTAAAACATGTTATATACATATGTATTCTGCACAGCATTCTTTCCTGTACAGGTAGATAAGGAGTTGATTATTATGATGGCTCTTGAAAGAGGAAAATATGGCCTGCAGCACTGCATACAAACTTGAGGGCACAATCTGCCCCTAAACCTGCAACATGCCTCATGTTTAACTAATTTAATGCTAAGAATCCACTTCCACATTGGTAGTGCATGGGAATTAGCAGGTTTCATGGGAAACAGTTGAGAGAACTGCTTCAGCACATCTTATTATGAAGAACTCCCACTTCTTCACGTACTTAGCCAAATGTATATGTGCCTACTAGTGGTAGAGGGTATAAGGAACACAGTCTGATCTTCATATTGGGAACTGTGGTTGAGCTCGTTAGATTATTGTTTTCCCATTAGTCTGAGATGAAATAAGAAAAATGTTAGGAATTTCAATTTTTTATGCAATATGCAAGCTGTATTTCAGTGTCTGATATAATAACAATAATGTAATCTCAAATAAACTACTTAATAGTTCTGTTCTATAAAATAATCCTTTCAATATTGACAAGTTCATTGAACTTCAGTTATCTACAACGGTATTGGTGGTCTTACAAATGAGTTGCTTTCCTACAATTTAAGAATATATTGGCAAGGAGAATACATGTGCAGTGGTGGCTTTGAAAACTTGAAGCTTGCCTTTAATAATTAAATATTTGCAGTTAAATAACCTCCAGTATTTGCACTGTTCAAAGTATTTCCTTTAAAAGTTATAGGGAGGAAATACAAGAGAATAATGAAGATGCTCAGGTAACCTTAACTACTAAGGCTGGATCTACACTGACGGCGGCAAATTTGCCACTGTCACATCGATTGCTCTGAATTGACTGAGGGGTCTCTATAGACGCGCTCAGTTAATCCAGCAAGCGACACAGGAAAACCACCCCGGTAAGTGGAGTAGCGCTGTGTCAAAGGGAGCGCTGTTCCCTTCGATGCAGCGCAGTATGGATGCCACGCAGAGGAGATGCTACAAAGTCGACGGGAGATAGGCAAGTGATATAAATCACTTGCCTATCTCCCGTCGACTGCCACCGAATCGCAAAGGTAAATGTAGACCGGGCCTAAGTCTTAGGTTATATCAGCAAGTTTTTAGGATCAGAACTGTGATACACTTATTTGGTTTAGTGTTTTTTTGTTTTTTTTCTGATTTGTTTGCACCTTTAAAAATGCACTAGGAGAACAAACTGGGTGAAGTTGGAACAGATTCTTACGATAGTTTATTATGAAATTACTTCATGCTTCAGCAACTGATAGTGTATTGGATTTCTATCTTATTGAAACATTTCACATTTTTATTCACCATTCAGTTTCGTTTTCAGCATTTATGCATGCACCTGACTTTGGTTTGGAAATCTCTTTGGTGCATGATTATTCACGCATATCTGGAAAATCATACAACTCTGACTTGTATAAATGCATCAGGAGAGGATGATTTCTTGTCATACAATATGGAATTCCATTTGAGAATGTGGACCACATAGTATATTGTAGTATGGGAAGTAGCTGTTTCGGTGCCCCTAGGACAACGTAGGTGATAAAATCAAATATGCAGCATCCCAGAACTCTCATTTTATCAGAACCAAATGTAACTCAATTTCAAAATTTTCTCTCATTCCTGGTATCTGATAAGATGTGTTGAATCCCAGTTAAAAAATTTGTTTGAAGCAGAGTTTTCCACAAAATTTCTAACAAATTTATATGTGCCTATGGCCTGTTTAAGAAATGTCTGCCTTTGAAAATCATGGATTTTAAGAGTATATAATCTGCCTTGACTCTTACAGTAAACCATATGATTCAATAAATACTGTAAATGTATACATTCAAACTAAAATACATTTTATTGATCTTTTCTTTTTTTAATTAACTATTCTAGTATAAGTGTATGACAGGCCCAAGTCATGACTTTTTCCATCTCCTTTTGTAGATTATTCTTGTAATACATGTGTTCAGGAAGTCTCATTTATTCCCATCATTTACAAAGTTAATTTATTATTCAGTGTGAGAGAGTTTACACCTTAGTTGCTTCAGAATATAATAGTTAACAGAAGTCTCTTATTTCTGCTTCAGACATTTTGTCTGCTTGCCTTTGCCATCTGCTTGTTATAAAACACTATTTCATTTTGGGTCCATTGTATTCAAAATCAGAGGATTAAAAAACCGGCTGTCTTTGCTGGAGCTTTTCTGTTCTCTTTCAGAATTTCCTAAACAATTTTGTTCTGGGAAAGAACGTGAAAGAAATTGTTGCTTCATACCCAGCTTTTGTAATTTAAATGTATAGCAACTTATTATACCTTAGATTGTATAAACATTTTATTTATGTACATTCATTCCTGGAACTGCTTGTTTACTTTCTATTTCTCTAAGTTTTTAGTAAAGAATAATATGCATGTTTTGAGTCAAAACATAATTAATTGGTCATTGCTTGGTAGTGTTGTAGTTCTGAAGTGCCTTGAAGTAATTTTCAGATGACTACTCATAGTAACAATGAGAGCAGGACCAGGACCCAGTTTAATGCTACAGGTAGCTGGAATCGTACCTGCGATGATGATGATTGTTTTTTAATAATAACATGGTGCTTGGTACTATACAAAGCATAGAAATAAAGATAGTCCCTCCCTCAAAGTGCTTACAGTTTAAAAGACAGAAACAGAAAAAAGCATGCATTCTATCTAAGAAACAATTAGGATTATTTCAATACTCAGCTGCGTAGATTAGGAACCAAAATACCATGATCATGAGATTGGTATAAGGCTTAGGATAGATCAGTCCTCCCAGAGAAAATCACTGTGTTTTCCATAGACTTTATGGGGTCTAATGTGAAGTGATGTGTATGGTAGGATTGTTGGACGTGACAAGCCAATCACCCTCCCTCAGGATTCAGATGGGCTACATCTTTGTTTAATAAAAGTGTTCAAGAGTTGCGTGGAATTATCCTTGAACCTGGATTTTAAACATGTGTTGAACGCAGTTCATTCCCCAACCACACAGACTGGCCAAACTGTTATAAACTGGTTTTGCTGCAGCCCTGTTTAAACACTTTTAAGCACAAAATTATTTGTCTTACAGAAAGCAAGGCTACCCTTTTCTGAGAAGCAAATCTCCAGGTTTGACTTCTAAGAGTTTTCAAGATTTTGTTATGCTTGTAGATGCATATTTGAGCAAAATGCCTAAATTCAAGAGGAAAAAATTTCCTTTAGTTCTTTATAATCATTTCAGAGATACAAACTCAAAATGGCCACTGGTTTGGTTAGTTCCACAAAACTTTTAAAATCCTTGCACAGCTTGCCACATTTTTTCCTCACTTGTGACACTGTATTATCATCCCTTGTCCTTTCCTTAGCTAACTTTGGAGTTCTCATGGAACTCGTCAGCTTTCTATTTTATTTGAATCCTTTCACAGTCATGAAACTTCACTTCTCTGGATCTACCCTAGTCTGACCTTGGATCTTTGCTCCCTCTTATCTCATTTGATCTCAGTGCAGCTCTTGGTAGGATCATTCAATCTATGAGTCTTAAGAGACTTCAGAAAATATTGAAGCTGATATTTCTAACTTTCATCTGCTTTGTATCCTGCAGTCTAACCATTCACTTTTTTCAGTTCTACGTCTTGTGTGAAGCCTTATCAAATTTAGTGGAGCTCCATTGTTCATTATCATTTTGATACCTCCCTCTAGGCAGAGTCTTGGATCATTTTATCTTTCGGGGATTTGTTAGTGTGAGTCTTTGAATTAGCATCTTTCTTTTATTTGGGCACAAAATGTATTAGTCAAACACTTTCTCACCATTTTAATGTTAAATGTAAACAGTGACCACTTCCTCAGTTGAAGGAAAAAATACTGAAAAGCTAGTTTTTTGTTATTAATAGAGCCTGTGAGCTTCATCATTGGTAACATGAACATCCCTCACACTAAATGTTGTAATAAGCAACAATATAATGATGATACTTGATAATTCTTCTAATTAAGAAATGCTATTTTAAACAATTTTTGGCAGTAAAATGTGTTTCTGACTACACTAGAGTATCCATGTGGACATAACTAGCTATGGGATAAAATTATTAACAAGTGTCATACACTTTTAAGTTATGTGATGTATTGGGGACAGCTTCACATAATTACACACATTATGATGTTGTTCTTAAGTAATGTGCTTACATGTTTGAATGACAGATTATATATTTTAATGGTACATATGATGAGTAAAGTACATAACCTTTATGAAGTAAAGAATACAATACTGAATTGATATTTCATTCTGTGTTTCAGCATGTCTTCAAAAGACATCTGTTTGATAGGGGGTTTGGAAATGGTGAGCTTCCTACAATGATGAGGCATTTCTTAGGAGTCAGGCTAGTCAAGTTCCTGTTGAAATGGTTACATTAATGCTGCTGAAGTTTTATTGTATTAATGATGTTAAAAGTAACATGTTAAAAGATGTAATTTAACATCTAAAAACGTGTTACCACTAGAATTCATTATTCTTTTTGCACAGAAAAGTTATTTTTGTTTTGATTGAGTTTTGTATTTAATACTCCTTTCATTTTAAAGGGAGAAGTTGGGAAGCCTGGTTCTGTAGGACCAGAAGGACGTCGGGGAGACCCCGTAAGTGTTTTAATTGCTGAAATACTGGCCATTTTTTATCGGTGAATGATTTACTGCATGGGTTAGCCATTCCAATGTTGAATAGTTTGCTGTGTTCTGAAGGTGGTGTAGGAGATGCATTAAAGGAGTGGTTCTCAAACATTTTCATAGTATGCACCGTTTCTTAATATATAATGTCTTCTGGACCATCCACTATCCTACTCACAATTGTATAGGCCAGCTTTCCTCCTATTCAGAGTGGCAACAGTTGTTTACAAGGGGAAATATATTTAGCTCTCTTTACTGCAGTGTTTTGTCCTTTCAGCTTTTACTTTTCATATCCTTTTCTCTATCCTCTCCTTACATTCCCCTACCTGTTTTTCTCTTCTGGCTTTCTTCTGCTCCATTGTCTCAGTAATTCTCCCTTTGTTTGGTCCTCCTTTTCTCTGCACCTCCTGCTCCCCTGGATTACCTGGTTCTCTCTTCTTCCTGTGCTCACCTTGAGGACATGCTAATCAGCTGCCTCATTCCCATCTCTTATTCCCCTGGACTTTCCCCATCTGCTAGTGGCTAGCAGCTGTACATCTGAGAGTGGCTCTGTTTTTTCTCCTCTGCTTCATGAAGTAGCTGCCCATAGAGACCGCTAGACTGGCTCCTCGTTTCCAGCTGTTTTTCAGGCCACCAGGCTGTGCTTTGCAGTGACAAGCCAAGTTATCTGTAGAGGCAGCTGAAAGCATGGAAACCAGAAAGAGCCAGCTCTCTGCCAACTACCAGTAAATGTTCTGCACATCATGAACTACGTTTGAGAACTGCTGCTTTTATAGAGAGATTGTACGCTAGATAAAAATAAAAAACACCTCTTTACAATTTAGCAACTTTTGTAGTACTGCAGCTATCATTCTGAGAGGTGACCTATGTTATATGGCACTGTAAACTGGAGGACAGTTTCACCAGCCAGAGAATGGAAATAAAGCTCCACGCCTCCATGCTTCTAAGATCCTTTCACTGGCCTTATTTATTATCCACCAAACAATCATAAAAAACATAGTAAGTCAACTGAAAAACACTGGCCAGTAATTCCCCAGAGGCTCTTTCCATTTGATTCAGCCAGAAGGGGAGAAAACACATCCTTCCTCATTTGTTCCACTTTCCCCTTCCTTTTATGCTCTACCCTGAGCAGTCTGTGATTAGCTGGGACCACTTAACAAGCTGCAGCAACTTTACCTTGTCAGAAGTACTTACTACAATAGCGACTGAAAGTCAATGTTAACTACAAATGATGGAATACAAAGAAAAGTTTCTTGTGATTATAATGCCATTAATAGAGGTTCCAGCGTTCAAACTGTAAAAAGGCTTCTGTTATACTCTGAACATTTTAATGTATTTATTTAAGAAATGTTGAAGAAGGAATTTTTGAGTTAGGACTCACTACAAATTTAAGACTTCATTTTTTTCCTCAAATGTCTGTTTTATTTGGAAATAATTAAATAAAACAACCAGATTTAACTTTAAATGTTATTTCTATTACATAAAGTACTTTTATTTTAAAGTAATATATGCAGTTGTATCATTTAAACAAAAATTTTAACAAGAACATTAATTATGCCTGACTATGCTTTTGTTCTGATGGTAAAAGAAGTGGTGGTTCTGAGTGTAAAATTACATCAGTCTTCAAAATTATATGTGCACACAAACACACTTAATAGACTGCAGAGTCTTCAGATCAAATTTTATATATATATGAATGAAGACTCTGCAGTCTACATATTAAAAGAAGATCCTCACTTAAAAATTCAGACACTTCAGTACTGACACCACTTGTCCACTGTGTGCTATAAAGAGTTCTTTGGGTACAATCATACTTTGTGCACACACAACCAACAGTAATGAGTGGTGTATGGAGGGGGGCACAATTTCTCTGACAATCCTCTCTGGACTCTTCAGTTGTACTGGTGGAAGGATAATTTGCCAACCCTCATTTTAAAAGGTGTCACATATATAGGGTCATATTTCCATAAACTGAAAACGGGGCATGCGAGGCTGGCCCGAGCTGCTTGGCATCGCCACTCGTGTTCTGCATACCCACGAATGTTCCTCTGTGACCCCAGTTGAGCCAAGTAACAGAGATGGGAAGAAGAGGAATAGGTATGGACTGGGATTTGGGCAGCAAAGCGGGGTGTGAGTGTGCGAGTGTGAGTACTTTTGGGCTCGGAGTCAGGAGGTGAAGGTATTGGACTATGATCCAGTTAGCCGTGTGATGCCATCTTAGGGGTTGGCATAGCAGAGAGGCAGGAAGGAGGCTCTGTGTAGCGGGAGGGACAAAAGAGACTCCAGAGAACAGCCCTGGGGAGGTAGGCCAGGGCTGGCATGCAGGGCCGCCATTTCATATTTTGGTATGGGGGGCAGCTTCTGACCAGTGAAGGGAGGTGGGAGAGAAATGGGGGATAGGGTGGGAGTCATTCCTGGCCAGTGAGGGGATGGGGAGAGGAATGAGGGACGGGGTGGAGGTTGCTCCCAACTGGTGATATGAAACTTGGGAGGGGTGGGAGAGGTGCTCACCTACCACCCTCCCTAAATGGCACCCCTTAATGCCAGGAGGTGGCAGAAGCAGGCAACTGGAGGCAGACTGGGGCAGGAAAGAAGTGGTTGAGGTGGGAGGGGGTCTGGAGAGGTCTCAGGGGAATGGCCCCAAAGGATGGTGGGTAGGGAGTACATGAGGTTGAGGTGGGAGCTCTGGGGACCGCTCAGGGAATTGCTGGGGAGGCCATGCCATGTTGGTGCCCCTGCACAAGCAGATGTAGCAGACCTAGTTGAGCTCTTAACAGTCGGGAGGCCCAGTAGGGCTTGGAACCCATGAGCCGCAGCTCCATGGTTTGGCTAGAGAAGAGTTTGAATTAGGGCCCTGACTGTGCTGCAGAGTGAGCACATGACACCCTGACTGGAGGGGCAGCGCGAAATGGAGAGGCTCCTGTTTCCCTTTCCCTCAAATGTCACTGCTTCCCCCCCCACCAATGTTCCTCTGCCCTCCCCTAGAGGGTGTGCCCCACTTTTTTGGTTAGTAATTAATTTAGCATCGACTGATCTTGCTATAATGATGCCCCAAACATACTATTGGTGTAACAATTATATGAGGCAGTTATGTGTGGAAATATTTTGCATTTGCATGCAAACCTAAATATACATCTCAAAAGAAGCTTATGCTGTCCTAAGCATTTAAGAAACAAAGATTTTTACCTTCATTAGAAACATGAGTTGAAAGTAATATCTTTTGTAAAACATTTTCCATCATAAATGTTCTCCAAATTTAAAGAATGAAGATTTCAATGTGTTTACAAAAGAAATCAATTTCAATAAGAATATTCTTAATGAGGGTTTAAACTCAGGTTTTTCTTCAAAAAGAAAAACAGGTGGTGGGGGGAAGTATAGGCTTACTTTATCTTTATATTTATTACTCTGATAACACAATCCTGTATTCCTTTTCCTAAATCATGAATGTTTTAGATTCTTGTTGTTTCTTGATCCCACATTCCTTAGAGTTACAATTGTTTGTTATAGCAATTAAACTTCTATTCAATATTTAAAATAGAACACAAATTTCAATAACCAGTACATTTTTTTAAATATAGCACAAAAGAAAATAGCAAGTTAAAACAAGGTCAAGTTTAAAATGCAGCTGTCTGCTAAAATTTCCAGGGGTCACAAACATGGTGTATGGCCAAGAAGGTGAACTTCTTGAAGTTTGCTTGTCCTTGGGAGACAGAGCAGAAACCTTTTGAAATTTCTTTAACTATCCTGAACATTTTCTGACATAACTAACTAAACAGATACAGATATTTTTATGTTTAAGCCTCCTGGCTATAATATACTTGTATGTTCAAATATTAACATTTCTTAATGTACAGTAAAGCTTCAAACAAGTTTGCAACAACCAAAACCTTATAATAATTTTATTATAAATTTTGCATCTACTGAGGTCACTCTTACATGGATTTTCGAATTTTCTCTCTCAGTAAGTGTTTTAAATGTTGCAATCCTCTTGACATCATGTGAAGACCAAGGCTTTAGTGTCAGTGTTCTGAAGTGGTTGGATATTTCACAGCCTATGCAAATTTAGTGCATTCTACAGAGCAGCTCCACAAGGTGCTGTGATTATTCATTCTGAGTTGAAGTTTCTGGAAAAAGAGCTAACTTATGCCTAAGGAGTTGGTATGTTTCCAGTATTGGGAGCCTATAATGTTATTGCTCTCTTTATAAAGTAATATATGAAGCTGATTTACAAGGAGTCTTAGAAAAAGCATGGTCTACCAGTCAACGTGTAGGTGGGGACCCAAAAATTCCTAAATTCTAGTCAGAGTTCCAATACTCACTTTTACCCAACCCAACAAAACACTTTGATCTGGTTTGTACCCTACACAGACCTTGACGAGGTTAATGAGGACCTGAGAGGTCAATTATCTTATCTGGAGGGTGGATGGCTTAATTAGAGATGAAGCCCAGCTGGGAGAGGAGCGGGGTCGTGATTATAAAGGTGGCAATTTGAGAGTAGAAAAAGGTTGTCAGTCGAAAGGGACTAGCGAAGACAAAGCCCAGGGGGAGAGTTGGCCCTGGAATCCCCTCGTGCATGGGGAAGTCTGGCAGGAGGCCAGGAAAGAGAGAGAGCAGCCACTGGGATTGGAGCAGGGACCATTGAAAAGCTGTGATAAAAGGGCAGGATTTGGACTACCAGGGAGAGACCCTTTAGTAGAGAAACCAAGTAGCAGAAATGAATAAGAGTTCAAGTCTGAGGAGGGTAGTGTGATAGACTGGCAAGAGACATACACTATTGGGTCCTCATTGACTTCTGTGGTGCAGGATGAAGTTTTAATGAATAAGGTCACATTCTTCCCTCTGGTACACAGATGGATGTTGTAAGACTGGTCAGACTATGTGCCTTTTCCCCATAGTTTTTAAATGTCATATTCAACTTCTGGTCACTTACATTTGAATTCTCACTCTGCTATCATATAGTTCATTATTTTTAACAATTTTTCAAATAGTTTTGTATCAGTCTGTCTTGTCCTCTTCAGACTGACAAATAATATAGTTCATTCCATAATCTGTTTTTATCAGATTTTCTTGCTATTAAGAAAATAAACTTCAGAAGGATCCTGTAGGGGAATAGATGATCAGAAACTTCTGGAATCTGTCAGAATATCCTTACCTGCTCTATTTACAGCTGTTTAGCTGATCTAGGGCCTTCTAAAACAAATAGAACAGTACAATGGGCAGAAAAGATGCTGTCCACATCTGGTATTTAGTAAAGACTAGTTGACATATGCAGTGGTCACACTTACATTAAGGATTCATTTAGTAACACCTTATAAATGGTTAAAAAAAATGATTAGCAGATGTTATACACATCTTACAAACATGAATAGCATGCATTGTTGGTGGTTATAGGCCTTTTAGTAGGAGCACATCAATAAAGAGTGTTAAGTGGTTAAAATCTACCTATTGACCACAAGGATTCTATTACAATTCATAACCATTTATTAAAACATCTATTTTCTTCAAATTTCTTACCTTTTTGTACATGCCACTCTGTTTCTTTATGAAAATCAATAAAAAAAGATTAAAATATCTTAATAATTAATACTTTACAGGAATATTTATAAATAGTTTATAACAAAACATGATCATTGCAGTCACGCAAGGGTTTGGTTTTATAATTTCGAAGAAATAAATGTTTAAAAGCCCTTCACAAACAATTTAAAGCACATTATATGTTAGAATATACCGTACTCGTAATTCCATACAGAGTTACAGATGTCTTTTGTTATTTAATTATTTATATTACATTAGTAGTCTCAATTTGCTAGGCTCTGCCCTCACATAAAATAAATCCTTGCTGTGAAAAGTTTATTCCAATGATTAAATTTTTTATCAAACCACAGGATAGTCCAGCCATAGAAAAACAGTTTAAGAGTGAAGGGAGATACTTATGCTAGCTCTCTTCCACTTATACCAGACTGGGATGTTCCCCTGGGCTTTCCTCTTGCTCCAGAATTTCCTTCTCCCACTACCCTGGCCTGTTGGCTTCTGGCCCATCTCCCCATTCCCAGGGAGCTTCTGCAGAGCTTTTGGCGCTCTGCATCCTGTCATTGTCATTGAGAGCCCTAGGTCAGCTCTCTCTGGCCCTTTCCTGACTCAGCAAATCTTCCCTGTAGTGCCAGGTGGCTTCTGTTAAATCCAATTGGGGTTAGCTCATCAGTCACAGGTGTACTGGCTTCTTCCCTGTTAAAGAGCTAGTGTCACCTAATGACACTGTGCTTAAGTGTTTGGTGCATTGGGGTTAGGGAGTCCTCTTTATAGTCTGTCTAGACTATTCTCACAAATATCACTACTTGTTTCTCCTTCTCAGTAATGGGATTTGGTTAATAATGGCATTGCAGTTTAGAGATGGTTGGAACTTTTTCGCTGAAATGTTTTTTCAGTGGAAAATGTCAAGTAATGGAAAATGAAACTTTTCACAGGATAGGGCTAGTTTCTCAGGTCCAGGATCACATTTCGGGCCGGGGGTGGGGGGGGACACACAAATCCCCAGAATAGCCAAGACCCCAATAGTTGTGAATTCACTTGGATTGAGGAAGACTCAGGTTCAAGTCCGTACTCTGTCTGATTTGGAATAGGGACTTGAACCTGGGTCTCCCACATGAGCACAATAACCCCCAGGATATTCTCCCTGTCTCTCACACACCTGTGAAAACATTTGAAAGATCTGTTTCATCCCTGTGCAGAACAAGAAAATGTTTTTCAAATCTGAAATTTTCACAGGATGTGAGAACGATTTCCCACCCAGCATTAATTACACTGTCATTGTACAGATATTTGGACACTCTTTGTAACTGATCTGTGTTGCACAAATTATTTTTTAAAATAGTGAAAAATGTTCCATTCACCACAACATATAATAATGGTAAAGTATTTTTTATTTATTATTTCAGGATATTTTAAGCTTCTGATAAACAGATAAGCTTTGTAATATTTCAGTCTATGTAATATTCCTTAGGCTGCAAAAAAGAAGTGCTGAAAAGTTACTAAAACTAATTACCCCCACTGTGGGAGCTGAGGGGTTCATCCACCTAAACACAGCTATCAGTACTTAATCAGAACTTCCTGAAATCTTGCATCTCAGCTTGAAATGCACATGATTATAGAATGTTTTAGAGAGACAAGGTGGGTGAGTTAATATCTTTTATGAGACCAACTTCTGTTGGTGAGAGAGACAAGCTTTTGAGCCACGTAGAGCTATTCTTTAGGTCTATGTAGCTCAAAAGCTTGTGCTTCTTGCCAACAGAAGTTGGTTCAATAAAAGATTATTACCTCACTCCCCTTGTCTCTAATATCCCGGGACCCACGCTGCTATGACAACACTGTATATGGAATGTTTTGAGATTTACAAAATCATATATGGATATTTTTTAAAAGTCAGATTCTGCTATGAACAAGTATCTGTGATGCATGTTAAAAATGCAGAATGGATGAAGGGGTGCTTAAAGTACTCTTTATTTTCCACTTTACAATACTGAATTGAAGTAATATTGTTACAGTAGTGGTATAAAATCAGTGCACAGTAAGCGAGAAAAGACTCAAATCCATAGAGTAATATACAATCGCAGTGTTTGATTTGTGAAAGTACTCAGCATTGGAATAAATGTACTGTCATTGATATCAGTAGGAATAAAATTAGATCAATGCTGAGCACTTTTGAAAATCCCACCCATGAAGTCCAAACCATTCGTCCAGTTGGATATACTTGAACAAGCTTGGACTGTTATCTGCCTTTTGTTGTACTGTGCTGACATCCAGGATTTTTGTGCCAGGAAAATCAATGTTCATGTTCCCAGTAAACAATGTTTGACATCTGCTGATTCATCTAGTAACACAGAAACATCAATGTATTATTCATACCCTACAACTTACTCAGTAACGATCTCAGTTCGCAAATCCACCAGTAATGTTTGAATAATATTTTACAGTGGCTTTCAATCTTCTTTCATTTGCGGACCCCTAAAAAATTTCAAATGGAGGTGTGGGCCCATATGAATATCATAGACATAGACTGCGGACTCGCAGTCCATATGGTCCTCAGATCATAGGTTGAAAACCACCGTTCTTTGGTAATGACAGTCTTTCACAGACCCCTTAGACATTGTCTGTGAACCCCTCATACAAGAGGCCACGGACCACAGGTTGAAAAGCAGTGCTATGTTAGAAATGATTTGTTAAACAAAATGGATTCCATATGTTCCTCAACAGAAACATTATGCTTTGCATCAGAAAAGCAAAAATAGTCTGGCAGTGCCACAAGCAGCAGCACATAAATGGATAGCTCTGTGCATGAAATGCCTGTGGATGTGATCAAAACTGCTGACCACCAGTGCATCTCACAAACTCTGCCAGACTGCAATACCATCATCTACTTTTGGCCTCACTCAGTCACAATGTACCTTTTCTCAACTAACGTACATAACGTATCAGAAGGCAATGAAGCAGCATTCTTGACGTCTGTGAGGAAGCTTGTGATGCTTACAGGACAGCTGTGGGTCGATCCATAAGGACTCTGCCTGGAAAAGGAAAGTGTCGTGTGGGTTGTGGAGGTAAGTGAATGTTCCTTAAATACTGGGTGTTTTTGCCAGTAAAATATGCTGATAACTCATACATTAATCCAAACTATTACTCTTTAATTAAATCATGATAGAGAAAATGTAACACACCGTAAAGCCCAATCCTCGAGTCCCTTTCTTGTACTTGTGGGACTCATAAAAGCCATGAACAGAAATGACACAGCTATAGTGCACCATGCTCTGGCTCAATGGGGATAAAACAGTATGATGTAGTGGTTGCTTTGTTTGGTCTCTTTGTACCTCACCAGTCAATTGTGTCATCTTCCTTTCACGTCAGGAATGACCATTCATGGCGAGCTTATGGAGGCTAACATGCTGTCCCGCTTTCATGTGTGAATAATATCGCAACTTCACTTAGCTTTTACTGGACTAAGAAGTCTCATATCTGCATTCCGGGTGAGGAGCTGCAGGTAAGTGAGATTCCAGAAATCTGTGTTTTATATTCAGATATTCTGCAGCAAGTCAAACAACCTCTATCATTTGTGTAAACTATGCTTGTTTGCAATCATGTTTCAGACATAGGGTATGATGCACCTCCATTTTAGTGTGTGCTGGGGGAATAAAAATAATTGATAATAAATAAACTGGCATTTACAGAGAACCTTTCATCCCAAAATCCCAGAACACTCAACAAATTCAAAATCTCACCATAAAGTAGATGAACCAAGAATTACTCCATCTATCACTGTAATGTAGCCACTTCAAGGATACACAGCGACTATGCACATCAACACTACACAACAGTTCAGGATAGAAGTATGATGGGCATGGACTACATTAGGCCACATTATTTATTTGTGTAGTCACGCACACGTGCACAGGAATAGATATTAGGTGCATCTAATACCTTGTGAATGAATGTGCTTCAGCTGGCAAGTCAGTTAATATTATACTCACTATGACCTTTTCTCTTTGTTAGGGGTTAGAGGATGAACCCTAGAAGATCAAGATACAAATGGTAAAGCTTCCAGATCTATTTCAAAGTGATAACTGTGAAACTTGAAATATTTGTCAGAAAATTAAATTAAATTTTGTATACCATATACAGTTTTAGAAATAAATGTATATATTCATCCTGTAACCCTATTTTGTTTTCTTCACCCTCCTTAAGTCTGTAAACCATGTTTTGATAATAAAGCTTAATTCTTTTAAATTATGTCACTGTTAATTTTGTTCCATCACAGGGTAGCACATTAAAAGATAACTTTTCAAAACATGACTTCTATTTTAGTTTATAATTTTCGAATATTTTCACTTTTGTGGGCACATCATAAAATGTGCATATACAAATCAAAGAGCAATGAGTTTTCTGTACATAAATGCACCATTTATTTTCAGATTTGAAAGGGCACCAACAAGTGATTTGTGTGTGCAGGGTTATGTATCGGCATAAGAGATGTGATCAAATTTTCAAAGAGGCAAAGTATTTTCTTATTTGTATTCATACCTGCTCATGGTCATGCAGCCATAAGACTATATTTATTATTAATTTGGCATGATAGGAAGTCGTCATGTTTACAAGCAGATAAGAAATCTATCCATAACTGAAGACAATTAAAATCTAGTAAGAAATCACAAAATAGCAGAGAGAGGAATAGAGGAAGGAATAGAATTACAAATTAGGGAGAGAAGAAAACATGGACTGAAGAGGACCTTTTATATTCTATTCCATGTTAATGAATTGCTGCCATTGAGCTGTTGTTTTTTCAAATTTAGGACTAAATTCAGCATAGGCATGCAGTGCGGTGTTGAGGAGAGCACTCTAAGAACCTTCTACCTGTTCCTTGCACAGGCTATATAGAACTGTATACCCTACATAAGCATGGTCTGTTCTGCCCACATGTCCCTTTGGGTGAACTGTGCCCCAAGCAGAGTGGAGAGAAGATGTTTCTATTGGTTGCCTTCTCTCCCTAGCCCACACAGTTATGCCATGTAAAAGGCACACAGCCTCTGCACATCTAGCAGTTCCAGAAGTTACTTTGCCTTCATGGTGCAGAATACCTCCCTCTGCTTCCTTTAGGCAGGTTCAGTCCCCATGCTGCCCCTGGAAGACACAATCAAGCCTTTAAATAAATCTCTCTCTCATGCCTGGAAAAAATTGAAAAATTAAACAGTATAAGTCATCAGAACCAGATGGTATCCACACAAGAATACCAAAGGAACACAAATGTGAAATTGCAGAACTACTAATTGTGGTATGTAAGCTATAATTTAAATCAGCTTCTGTATCAGATTACTGGAGGATAGCTTGTGATGCCAATTTTTAAAAAAGGCTCCAGAGGCGATCCCGACAATTACAGGCTGGTTACCCTAATTTTGGTACCAGGC
Organism: Mesoclemmys tuberculata; assembly: GCA_007922155.1. NCBI lineage: Eukaryota > Metazoa > Chordata > Testudines > Chelidae > Mesoclemmys > Mesoclemmys tuberculata. Next base: position 87,248,734 of record ML675604.1, read on the forward strand.
AAATTGGTTGAAACTATAGTGAAGAAGAGAAAGATCAGATGTATAGATGAACATGATTTGTTGGGGAAGAGAATGTTTTTTGTAAAGGGAAATCATGTCACACCAATCTACTAGAATTCTTTGAGGGGGTTAACAACATGTGAACAAGAGTGATCCAGAGGATATATAGTGTACTTAGACTTTCAGAAGGTCCTTGACAAGGTCCCTCACCAAAGGCTCTCAAGCAAAGTAAGCTATTATGGGATAAGAGGGAAGGTCCTCTCCTGAATCAGGTAATTGGTTAAAAGATAGGGAAGAAGGGGTAGGAATAAATGGGTCAGTTTTCAGAATGCAGAGAAGTTAATATTAGTGTCCCCCAGAGCTCTGAACTGGGACCAATAAGTTCAACATATTCATAAATGATCTGGGAAAAGGGGTAAAGAGTGAAGTGGCAAAATTTGCAGATGATACAAAACTACTCAAGATAGTTAAGTCCAAAGCAGACTGTGAAGAATTACAAGGGGATCTTACAAAACTGGGCAACAAAATGGCAGATGAAATTAAACGTTGATAAATGCAAAGTAGTGCACATTGGAAAACATAATCCCAACTATACATATAAAATGATGAGGTCTAAATTAGCTGTTACCACTCAAAGAGATCTTGGAGTCATTGTGTATAGTTCTCTGAAAAAATCCAGTCAATGCGTAGCAGCAGTCAAAAAAGCTAACAATGTTGGAAATCATTAGGAAAGGGGCAGATAAGACAGAAAATATCATATTGCCTCTTTATAAATCCATGGTACACCCACATCTTGAATACCGTGTGCACAGCTGGTCACCCCATCTCAAAAAAGATGTATTGGAATTGGAAAAGGTACAGAAAAGGGCAACAAATATGATTAGAGGTATGGAAAAGCTTATATATGAGAAGAGATTAATAAGACGGGGGACTTTCATCTTGTAAAAGACATGACTAAGAAGGGATATGATGTAGGTGTATAAAATCATGACAGGTGAGAAGAAAGTCAATAAGAGAGAGTTATTTACTCCTTCTAATAACACAAGAACTAGAGGTCATCAAATGAAAGTAATAGGCAGCAGGTTTAAAAAGAACAAAAGGAAGTATTTCTTCACATAACACACAGTCAACCTTTGGTACTCCTTGCTAGAGGATGTTATGAAGGCCAGGACTATAACAGGGTTCAAAAAAGAACTAGATAAGTTCATGGAAGATAGGTCCATCAATGGCTATTAACCAAGATAGGCAGGGATTGCTGTTTACCAGAGACAGGGAATGGCTGATAATTGATCAATTACCTGTTCTATTCATTCCCTCTGAATATTTTGGCATTGGCCACTGTCGGAAGACAGGATACTGGTCTAGATGGACCATTGGTTTGACCCAGTATGGGCATTCTTAGAAACTCAGTGTCACTTAGCTCTGGCAAAAATACATTTCAAAGATGCATCTGCATTAGAGATCGTCATTAGACTATGTACTTATCTTCTGAGCAGTGGTTGTGATACCACAAACATACAAAGTAGTATGAATTAGACCCAAATAGTAATGCTCATTAGGGAGCAGAGTTTCACCTACATCCATGCTCTGCTCAATACATTGGATTGTGGTGGCGATGAGGTGTCAAGATGCTAGTTACAGTTAATTGGAGTGCATTTCCATATACCATTAGAGGATCAGAGGAACTGGGTATTCTCCTCATCCTCTACATGCTCCTTTCATCCCCAACACACTCTGTGTGCCAGAGAATAGGCTGTCTCTTGGTTTAGGAGGATGGAGCCATTTAAGCTAATGGAGACTTCACCACTGAAAGCTAGGTATGGCCAGAATCAGTACACAAGAATTGGAGTCTAAGTTTATGATGCTGTCCCAAAACTGAAAGCCCAGTTAAGGTGTGGACAGATGAGTCAGTCACCATCATTAGATGGAGTGATATTTAAATATTTAGTATTCTAGCTGATCATATCTACATTGTATAGTTATGGTCTATGTTTCTTAACTTGTACAATAGTTTTAGAGTCAGATACTCAGTCCCAAGACACAGAGGGGGCTTAGCTGCTTTAAGGCAGCTTTGAAGCAATGTCAGACGCTAAAAGGATGGTGTAGCCAGACCTATGCCACTATCTGTTCCTCAACCAGCAAATGGGGCATGTTGGGGGACATGATATGCTGCCAAGATCCTGGCCAGGAGTGTGGTTCCATGGGGCCCTGATCCAACAGTTTAAGTCACAGCTGCCTTAAGGGTTGTGGCTGAGAAAAGTGATGGAAAACCACTTCTGCCCTTCCCAGGATCACCAGTGTGGCTATCCCACTGTGTTTAATCTCTAAAATGGCATATGAATATGAGGAAGGAGTAAGAAATTAGGAAGAAGCAAAAAAGATTGAATTGTTGTGAACACAAGGAATCCTTTTTGCATATGTACCCTTTAGTATCCAGCTAAAGTTTGGAAACAAAAGCCCAACACTTGCCATTTCACGTAAATTTGTTTTGTTATGCAAAATCAGAAATCTGATTGATTATGTGTCTTTGTTGCCACAAGTGGAAATTCCAGTTGAAAATTGCAAATGGTTCCAGCTGGCAACCAGGTTTTGGAACAAAGTAATGGGTTTCTTGTTATATTGTTTCAAAGTGGCCATCAGTAAAAACCAACAAAAATCTTTTGAAGATTTCTAACAGAGTCTACTGGAATTTCCATTAGGAAGATTTGAATTGCACAAGATAAATGGCAGTATACAAACATTTTAAATGAATCAGAAAATATATTGTGAAGTTAAATGACAGCAAGATCCAAATTGTACCCTGACTTTAATCCTATGCAATAGAAATGGGCCAAATTCTTATCTCAGTGGTACTAGCATAAATCATTTATATGCTAATAAATTTTAGAAATTCTGGAATGATGTAAGATTGATGACAGAATTTCTTCGAGAGGGAGAGGCTTATATAAAAGCTCCATGTACTTCATATTCCTGCTCTTTGGACCAGAGGAAGTGAAATTGCACAGGAGCGAGGATATTACTGTTACTGTTATTTATTTGTTCAGTGATGATAATTTAATCAATGCTGTAGAAGACACAAAACGAAGATAGTGCCTGCTCCCATAGAGCTTACAACCTGAAATAGAGAGATTGTTTCTTTCTCTAACTTCCTTTGGAGCACTGACTTGTCTCAGCTTTGTTTCCCTGTATTAGCGTCCCTGTTTTCTCCTTTTTTCCAGCACTGGCTTCCTATAGGTCTCTCCAGACAATCTGGCCACTGTTGGTGCTAGAGCCTTCTTAGTAGCTCCTGATATCTAGAACAGACTTCCTCGGGGCAGGGTGGGACATGTTATTTTCCGTGTTAAAAATAAATGTATTACTGGTTTAGGTAATGTAATTAGCACTCTTTGCAGAGTAAATGCCTGCTTTATGCTTTTTCTATTTAGCTTTTCAGTTCTGTAGCCCTTATGCGTGGCAAAACTCCAGCTAAAAATTTGGAAGTATCTTGCTTAAGTAGGGGAGGGTTTGTTCTCAAACTTGTTATCTAGGAAATCTTTCATAGGTGTGCACAGCTACTGTAGTTTTAAATCAATTTTCTAAAAATATCTTAAATTGAAAATTGCATTTTTTTCCATAAGCAAAGGTAAATCCATTTTTGCCTGTGCGATCTAAAATCTGGTTTAATTAAAAGCATCTGGTAAGGTTATAAATACTTTGGTAGTATAGCACAACAAAAGCTGTGAAATTTGCTAAGAAAACTAAGTCTGCATTTTGTATTTGCAGTGTATATCACCGGACTGGATAGCGTCATCGAGAAGCATGCTAGGTCCAAGATTTGTTACTTTTCAGAGAGCTGAGTTTTTAATACCAACAGCTGATGCCTGACTAAGGCTCTAAAGATATGGCACTTAAGAAACCAAATTTTGCTCAGGACTGAAAAAGTACATAGTACCCTTTAGTCAAGATGGAATTTCACTGAGGTATCAAAAAATTATGTAGTCCAGGACAGCCATGTTCTGCCCCCTTCATATATATTAGACTAAGTTACTACTAGGAGATGCAGAAACTTATCAACAATTTACACCAGCTGAGGATATGGCTCACTATCAAAATGAACCCTTTCTGGGCTTCAGTTTTATTAGGAAATTGAAAAACCATGTCAAAGCATAAACTTTCTCTCCAGACTTGGGAGTCCCTGATGTTTTTCTCTTTCCCATTCCCTCATTTCTTCTTCCCTCAAGAAATGCTCTAGTTTCTCTCCTGTCCTCTAACTGACACATTCAAATTGTCAATAGGAGGCAGCAGAAATTACTTCTGTTAGTGTTCTAGTGCTTGAGCGATGGATGGATGTCTGGTAAGGAGATGGAGCATTAGAAACTATGACCTCGTTACAAATCCTGTTTGTATATTATATAAGCCTTTTGTCCACTAGAGAACCTTGTAAACTGAAGTAATGTTCTTCTGTCTTCCCTTTAGTCAGTACAATGCCAGTTGTTTTCTTTTTTTTCATAGTTTAACTGTCAGAGCCCAATTATTTTTTGTATTGGTTTCAAGAATAGCTGACACATAATGATAGCAACTTGACCATGTAATGGTAGATTAATGTAATTCTCATGTCTGAGTTCCAACTTTCAGATTATACAGTTATCATGCCCTATGTGGTTGAAGTGAATGAAATACTAGCCACCATGTTGCATCAGGAATGCTTTGTGATTATATTTATAATGGTCCACCTGCCAATGGTGGTATTTTCAAAGATTTTGTAACTCTAAGTGTCAGGATGACTCCCAATCTCTTGCTTCTTACATTGCAGTGGCTTTTTTGTGGGAATACTTCTTAATGTATTTTTCCCATATTTTTTTTCCCTTTACCGATTCCCCCTATCTGAAAATATATCAACTACTCAGACCAAAGGACCACAGCAAATTTCTTTTACATATATTTTTTCTGCTGTTTCCAGTGCACCAAAAACAAAAACAAAAAACAAAAAAAAAACCCTCTCCTACTGCTTTTCCAGATCTTCTTTCATCCGAATTAATTTCATATCCCCCATTCCATTTGGATAATCAAAATTTTGCTGTAGTCGTATGTTTTATCCAATCTGTCCATGTATTCTTATCCAAAATATAACTTCACTTGACCTTCTTTCCACATTCCCTGTAATTCTGGGACTTCTGGGAAAGAGGAGTTATTCTCAAAGAATCACTTTTCACAGGTGCTTAGATGCTGCAGTTAAGATGGCCAAATGGGCATCTAGGTGAGTCTTATGAGAGTCTTTTTGTTGTTCTAATTTATGTGTCCGTATACTGCTTGGGAAGCAAAATTCTTAACATTCAGCCAAACAATTTAATTGAAACACAGGTCTGTGAAATCATCTGCAGTAAATAAATCCTTTAACAATAGTTAATTTTGTGTTGCTTAGCCTAACATTTCACCAGCTGACCCTGGTTTAATGCTACATATAAACAGAACTATTAAGATACCGTCACAGTTAGAGCCATTGTTAGCAATCTCGACAGAGAGACCTGCTGAGACAGAACAACCCACTAGAACTCTTTAGTGTGTTGGTGAGAGATTGTAGCAAAGCTTGCATTGCTACCACTCATACTGTGTGTGTAGCATGGAGATAGCACCTCAGTTTTGTAATTGTGGGATTGACTACAGGGTAACCATCCTTCAATAGAAGTCTCCAGATAAATGTTTTCTGCATTTTTGCTGGAAGTCCTTTAAAATAGATGTGATTGATAATGAAGTTGAACAGAATTATCAAAATAACTTTAAGACACAGTCTCTCAGAAAAAATTCTGTTATGCAAGGAGATTATGGAGCCACACGCTGTCTTTGGCAGCAAAAAATTACATTGGTCAGCACAGCTGGCAATATTCAATAATGGCAATGGAGCATCTGTCAGATTTTGCTCTTTGATTTTTGCAGAGAACTTTTTCAGAAGTACATGGTGCAATGTTAAACTACTAGTTAGCTCCCTATTTTGTTGGCTTTTAAGCATTTTCTTCATTCAAGATGTCTCATTATTAAACAGACATTAATGGTCTCCTGTTAAATTTCTGCTTGAAAGCACAATGATCCTCTTTCAATCTTGGAATGGGTTTATTTCAAACATTTGTGTTTTTTTGAAAGAATGGATAGTTTGAAAAATTGTTCCTTGATGGATTGACTTAGACAATATTTATTAAATGTGTGACATTTATAACATTTTAGATGTACAGGATATAAAAAGGAAGTCTGTTTAAGGCTGTGTGCCAGTATAGCACAGAAATGTGAGTTCCTTGAACAGACTTTGCCTCAACATCAGTCTAGCATCCTTTAAGGAGGTGAGCTCCATCCATGCTCTCTGATGGCCAAAAATCATTCAGGTTGTCCAGTGAATGGCATCTCCTCCTTACATATTTATATTCCCACCACCAACACCAATACAGTCTTGTGCAGCAAAGTATTTACAATGGTTTCTTGTCCCATCCCACAGGGCTAGAGAGGAACAACCACATCCCTGCCTTGGGATTTCAACACAGTCTCAGTTCACTTACCCACTTCCTTCCTGTGTTGTCTTTTATAGCCTTCAACTGATGGCTAATTGGTTCATCTAGCCCCTCCCCACCCAAGCAATCAGCTATTTAGCTTCATATTTCCCAACCAGCCTTCTCCAGAGGAACTAATTGGTGCCTAAGTGATTAGAGGGCTGGCTCACTTGTTAGCCTCCAGCACCCTATCACACATCTCTTCAGTGTTTTCAGTTTGGTTGCAAAATGTTTGTCCTAGTGGTGAAGCAGCGTTATCTTTGGAGACTTTTCCATGGGTTCTTTCCTTCTTCCAGCAGTAAAAGTTTTATGGGGAATTAATGCATTACCTATAAACTAAATATTTCCATCCCCCACAAGGAGAGAGAAGTATATGGTACTAGCTACTGTCACTAAAGAACAAAGAAAGAGAGCCGCCCTAGGCTCAATACTGGGCATAGGAAAGACTGAGGATGTTAAATGACTAGTAACAGAAGATGGAGAGACACATGGGGTAGAAAAGGTTCATTAGGAATGGAGTAGTTTCTCGGGAAAAAGTTAAGATCTCTCATGTTATTCAGAAGCATAGAGTTTGGCATAGTGAGACATAAATGTGTTTATACTACTGGTTATAAAAAGTGTGTGTGTGGGGGGGGGGGTGGAATGGATTTTAAATGAAGCTCTTGCCCTAACCAAAATACCTTGGATCTGCTTCATTTGAATAAATAAGATTGCAGGCAACTCCCTTAATGGGGACATACTTAGAGCTGCATGGAAAAAAACCTAGCTGTATGGTCTGATCCAAAACTAAAAATAGGCAATTTGTGATTAATGAAGAGCTGCAAACAGATTTTTCAAGGACTGGAAAATCATGGGGTATTTTTTTTTTTAGTTAAATCCATTACATTTGCCAGATATTATCAAAGAATGGAAGATTCATTTAAATTGGCAGATAACTGGGATAGACTGATCCATTTATTTTAAGGAGAAATATATGAGAATTAAAGCTCATTGTGATAATGGAAACCAAATTGATAAATGATACAGGAAATCACACAGTTTGGAACATACAAATTTGTTGTGAATGTTTAATGAAGAAAGAATATTCATCTATAATTACAAGCCTACTAAGAATCTCTTCAGATGCCTAACCTTTTGTTGAAAAATAAAATGCTTCAATTAAAAGAATTTGTCTTAATATTTTAATACATTTTGTCTTTCCAATTGTAACATTTTTCTGCTAGTTGGTGTCAGAAAGTACCAATATACTAATCAAAATATTTTTTGAATGAATCCTCAGGAACATATGGCAACAAGACATAAGACACGTGGTAACTTTCTCAGTTAACAACATAGGCCCTTGCTCCTGTGTTAGTTTTATGCAGGTTGGACCCATGTTCACATCGAGTCCCAGTGAAGCAAATGGGGCTCCCCAGGTTTGCATGGGGTCCACCTGGGCCAATCAGAGTCATTTTGTAAAATGTTACATGCTTCTTGCCTACTGATTAGGGATTCTGTACCTAACCCAGTTTGCACTTAGAGCCAGTGTAGTATACACTGCCAGTTCCAGTGTATTAATTTATTTTAATGATTTTAGTTTGCTGATTGCTCTTTTAACGGGTTGCTGCTGGATCATTAGATAGTGTGCTATCTACTACTGTACAACTTCTCTAAGTGGTGGATCACTCATTAAGAAACAAAAATTGGTAATGCTTCAAATATTATGTATTCATTCTATATATTGTATTAGCTTTCGGAAACCCCTATCAAAACCCATTGTGCCAGGTACCATGTTAACAAGTGAAACAAAGACAATTTCTGTGCCAGGGACCTAACAGTGTAGGATTATAACAAGATGGAAACAGAAGGGAAGGACTGCAACATTTGCATAAACTAGCAGGCTCAATCTCTTTAGTTATAGATGGGTGCCAACCTCATTAATGACTGATGACTGTAATTTCTAGGCACTATGGAAGAGATAAGGTTATAAGGATAGATATAAACCCCAATTCAGAGAGCCTTAAGCACATACATAACTTAAAACACATGAATAAGTCGTTGAAGTCAATGGACTGCTTACACGGTTAAAGTTACACATGGGCTTAAGTCCTTTGCTGGATTACGATCTAAGAGACGATAGGGAAGTGGCTTTATAAATTTTTATGGGGCGTTATTTCCATGTAAAAAGGATGACCTGGAAGAAAACATGAAGGTACTCATAGGAAAAGCAGACAAGTGGACAATCAAGGCTGACATTTCTGGAAGAGTGAAGGCAGGAGGTCAATCTTGCAATAAACTTGATAGAAAAGGGATGGCTAAATGGTGAATGGACTGACAGAAGAAAACAAGAAGTTTGTGCTTGATGCAGAGGAAAAGGGAGTGAGTGGAGGGATACAAAAAGGAGGTAATATGATCAAACTGATGGGCAGGCATAGAACTAATTAAAGCTCAATAAACTTTGATATTTTTCTGAGTTTTAGCTATAATAGATTGAAATAGATTGCTAAATTTTGTTGAGGTAGTGATAGTAAAATGCACTTAAATTCTGACAGTAAAATAAAAGTTTTCTGATTAGAGGAAGAAAAGAGAAAATTAAACTAGAGAGTTGTCTATCTTTTCTCATGCATTACTGACAAAATGTTGCATAAGAGTTAATTTTGCAAAGGACATCCCCAAAGGCCATTTTTTTCTAGGCCAGTGAATCACAAATTATTCCACAGCATTCATTCTGTCACTCCCAGTGGGTGGCAATTTTCCCATTTGTAGTGATTCCAAACATTGTGTTTCCCTTAGTGAAAAATTGCATGCAGGGTCTGTTTTATATTAACTTCTGACAGGCATTCATTATAGTTCTAGTTAATACAGCCTTTACGGAAACGGTTACATTTTTATTTTACAAATAGAATTAAACTAGTTTTGTCATCTCACACTTTAAAGTAGTATTGTATCTTTTGATCATTACATTAAGGTTACTGTGATTGTTTACTTAACATTATGTCATACTCTCTCAAATATAACTTCCCATTATAAGTGGTTTATTACTCAGGTTCTGAAGCTTTGTGTTGCATAGGAAGTATCAGTTTAGGAGTGAATTTCTAACACTTCCAAAACTTGGTTTGGCTTTTAACCTAGAAGTTAAAAAAAAAAAAAAGGATGTCTGAGAGGCTTTTCAAACATTCTCCTGTGGTTAGGTTCCAGTAATTTCGACTGGCATGAACACAGGTTATGCATGAATAGGGAAATAATAGAGTGAGAATAGATAAGGAAATAGAGATTAAATTAAATTTTCTAGGCCTTCGGGGCTCAGTTCTACAGAAATTAGCCTTTGTAGCTGCTGGACCATGGAAGTTATATGGGAAAATAATTATTGTGGGGAAAGCCCCTTTCTTCACCAGTCGTTACATGCCAGATTAGCCATTTCATACTGCTCCCTATGTGCTAATCAGTATATGGTGAATGACTTTGTGGAGCTCCACTCAGTTTCCTCAGGGAATCCTTGGGGCAGACTATTGTGAGGGGCAGATTCAATCTAAGCTGTAGAAATGTCAGTAAGCCAAATAAAGACTTTAAGTATCTGGTTCTGTGCCCACTGAAGGCAGAGGCAAAAATCTCATTGACTTCAGGGGTACAGAATTAACTTTACATGAGCTATGGCTGAATGAGGTTTATTTTCTTGTAATCCTTCATTGCCATTGATGTGGAGGTAAAAGCAAAAGACAAGTATAAATGGATCCCTTCAGCCAAGAAAGTTTTAAAAGAGGAAATATACAGGGCATTGAGGTTTTTCTTTTATTTAAATGTTCGTGTCTGTGTGTATGTGAGAGAGAGAGAGAGAGATGATTGAATCTGAATGAATACAACCTGGAACACCTTTAGTATGCTTCTTTCTTACTGATAATATTTTGGCAGCCAGTTTCAGATCCTGTGGTAAGATGTTCAGTTGAGAGGCCCCCTACCAAACAGTTCAGAACTTTCTGGTCTGTTTCCCTACAAAATTCTGTGTGGCAGTGAGGAAGAGATATCCTCTGAAAAGAAGACAGAAATCAAGAGGCCTGCTCAGAAAAATCCTTTAGAGAGTGAGCAGTACTTCACTTGAGACCTTCCTCCACTTCTTCTGTAGAGACATCAGAGCTTTGGGAAGTGGTGAGGAAATTCAAGGGGTGATGTAAATTATTTGTGCCGGTCTCTGCATAAATCTCTTGTGTTTATCCCTTTTTAACCTGCCATGTAATTGCAAATGTACGCAGTGTTGTAGCCATGTTGGTCCTAGGATATTAGAGAGTTAAAGTGGGTGAGGTAATATCTTTTATTGGACTAACTTCTGTTGGTGAGAGAGACAAGCTTTTGTGATACACAGAGCTCTTCTTCAGGTCTGGGAAGGTATACAGAGGGCCACAGCTAAATATAAGCTTGAACAGATACTTAACATAAGTAGTCATCACATATTCCAAGGGACCATTCTAGGTGAAGTGGCCCATTAACACCCTTGTAGTCATAGGACAAAAACATGGTCGTTAAGACACTGGATTCATGGTTTATCACAACAATCTGTTACCCACTAATTCCCCTTTTTTGTAGTAGGACTACAGGGGTGTGAGTAACTACTTTCACACTCTGAAAATGTAAAAGACCCCCCCAAAAGCACAAACCAAAGTTTATGCCAATACTCATTAATCCTCTTATCTCCCCAATTAGTTAAATAAGTATTCATTTATAGAGGGGGGAACCAGACACAGAGAGGCTATGGGATTTAGCCAGCATTAGGGTTTAGGAATTTCTGGATCCACCTCATTCTCAATCCACAAGACCATGCTGCCTCTTGATGTCTCACAGTGAGTATGCTCTCCTTATAGGCATTTGGCCCCGTCTACATCATTTTTCGACTGCTATAGTCTTATAAGACAGTTTGCTAGTATAGCACATTTCATCCCTATCTGGGGATGTACTGTATTGGGACACCATCTTGCTAGCAAGAACTGGGTCCAAATATGGTTGTTGTGAATTTGGTTCTGGTATGAGTGTAAACAGATTGTTAAGGGCCAACTACTTAAATTTGAGGCCTTAGATTCCCTGATTGCACTGTTCAGTATTTTTGTGCAACGGTGTCAGGTGGGGGTGTGATTGTCACCTCAGTTGATTATTTCATTGCCATCCCTTACACATATCTCAGTGCATAATCACTGTGAATATACAGTATAATATCCTATTTTCTTTTACTTCTGTTTGGCAATTGTTACGTTTACTTTTCACTCTTTCCTTTGAAATATATATTTTGGATGTTACTTAGGTTCAATCTCATCAGATTAATTATAAACTGGAAAAAAAAAGTGAAAGAGTGACTGGAAATGATTCTGGAAGCAATTAGGTATGATTTTGAATGAGAAACCTCCTCACCAATTTATCTACACATTTTTTTTCTCTGGGTTTAGTGGATTTTACTTTTTATTTTATATTCCATTCTTTTTGTTCTCAGGATTAAATTAAATCCTCATGCACATCATCATTTTGGTTAGAACCTGTTATTACTGTCTCCATAATTTTTTGTCCAGACCCTCATTAGTGGATCAAGAGCCAAATTTTCTTCTCATATCCATGTACTTTTTTTTTTTTGAACTTTGGAATAAGCTGTTTGATTGAAGGGGTAACATCTTTGCTATCCCCCAAGAACTCATGGTCAATATGTCATCTGTATTTGTGCTGGCAGATTAGTATGGCAGGTGCGTGTTTTGCATAAAAATTGACTCTTTTTTGGAGAAAAAGCAAAACTAACAAAAGCAACAAAATGCCAAGAGCCATTTTAGTGAGTCAGTATTCCTGAACATGTGACTCTAGAATAATTAACTTCTGCACTGAACCTCCTTATATTACCAACATTGTTTTACTTCTTTGTATATTGTAGTAGCTCCCAGAGGTCCCAGTTAGGATTGGGTCAGCATTATGTTAGTTGTTCTACAAACACATATGAAGATATTCTCCCTGCCCTGAAGATTGTGTAGACAAGTAGCCAAAAGGAGGCCAACATGAATTTTTGTCCATCTTTCCAATAAATATAATCCTGTTGCTGGAAAAGTCCTCTGATGGGTAGTCAAATACATGAAATATATTATGTTAATAAAGTACAGATATTCAGAACTCATGGACAGGACTAATCCTGTCTACATTTATTTAAAATCATGCCCGGTTATGGAACTCTTACAGCCCAGATCCAGTAGGTCTAATATGCTTTTGTAATACTGAAATATCTTGGAAAGAAGACATATTACTCAACATGAGAAAGCTAGTGAATCAGGCTTTTAGTATCTAGTCAGCTACATGTCTAAATATTGTGTTCATTGCTTTCTCCTGTAATTGATACCAAAAGTTATAACCTTGATGACTCGTTGAAGTTCACAGTGTGTCATTATTGAATACAGCATGAAGATAATTCTGTTAGATGGAATCTATATTTGCTAAAACTACTAAACTATAGGTCAAGTATAAACTATAGAAAAACTACAATTCTAAAGTTCATTGGCCCATTGCCTGTTCACATGCTGATGTTACACTAGTGTAATTCCACTGATTACGATGGAGTTATTCTTGATCTACCTGAGTGAAGTGGCGATCAGAATCATGCCCATAGCATGGACCCGAATGCACTACCCTGATGCTGTGTTAGGCATTTCGTGAAATCTGGGTATGATTTGCTTTTTCACTTTATCCTAGTCTTCCCATCATTATTTTTGGTTTCCAATGACGAAAACATAATGCTAAGGGAAGAGCTTAATATTCTTAAAATCAGTAGATCTTCTTTAATAACAATTTAAAGGAACTTAGGTCAATGTGTTTGAATGGAAGAGGCTTTACCTGGGATATCTCACTACTTACTTCCACTGCATTAAGTTAAATATTGGACAAAATAATGAAGTCTGTGAGCCAAATTTGCAATGGACTTACATAGTGTAACTGAGAACAGGATTTGGTCCACTAAAGCTGTAACTGAGATCAGAATTAGTCTGACTATATGTGTGAGAGTTTGTTTCCAGGATTGATTTGGGTATTATTTCATTCATTATAACACTGTGGGCTAGGTACATGTGAAAAATGCAATCAAGTTGACCATCCTTAGTTACTGATAATGGCCCTCCTTAAAGCCAACAGAAGCCCCACAGCTATATCTGAGAGCAGAAAATGGGACACAAACACAATCATTTCCAATGTCCCTCAGAATCTGATCACTGCAAGCTAGACAGGAACATAAGATTTGCTATGCTGGATCAGACCATTTATCTGTCATATTTGATGTTTTAGCTCTGGGCAGTAATCAGTAGGTGATGCTTTGTTGAAAGGTGAAATGAACCGAGATAATTGTGCAATGTTTATCTCTCTGGCAAACATTTTAAGTCCTAAAGCATGAGATTACATTTACCCTCATTTTAGCACGCATAACTACAAAAGATAGAATTACAAAAGAAAATATTTTGCATGAAATTACAATTTTTGTTACCACAAAGTGTTGACCATATAAACATGTCATGATGGATCTAAAAAACAGCTGGTTTAGTTGAAACTGGGATCATGCCAAACTTGGCCTGTACAGTCTGTAAATAGGAAATCTTATGGGTATTTACTTCTCTGCTTCGTCAGGATTTTCACTCCTCCATTCCACTCTTGGTGGGGCAAAGAGGGGGATATGACCCTGGCCATGTGCACAATTGCAAGTACTGGCAGGAAAGTAAACGGAGAAGCACTGAATTTTCTGTTTGTCTCTATCCCTCGGAAGCATTAACTTGTATGTTTACAGGTTGTATCTTGTTTCCTGGCTATGTCTAACCAAATCAAAAGAGAAATGTTAAACTTGTGAAGCTTTTGTTTGTTTGTTTGTTTGTTTGTTTGTTTTGTTTTTGTTAAATGTTTACATTATTTGAAGTAGTCATTTTATATATTTAAAAGTTCTTGTTTCATCCCTTAGGGAATTCCTGGAATACCTGGAAGTCAGGGAGCAAAAGGACAAAAGGTATTCATAACAATTTAAGATACAGTTCAAATCTGTGCAAATTTACCTTTTTTGTCTGAATAAGGACTGAGTTAGTATTTTAGGATTTGAGGGGAAATTTTCAAAAGCATCATAAGGGATCAGGCAACTGAAAAGCAATGGGAATGAGTTGGGAGGCTCCCAGATCCCAGGCTGCAGCCTTAGCCTGAATGTCTACACTGCAATTTTATAGCTCCACAGGCCAAGCCCCACAAGCCCAAGTCTGCTGACAGGCCAGCTACAGGTGTTTTATTGCCGTGTAGACCTACTTTAAGAGAGAGAAAGGACAGGAAGTTATGCTGGGTGTTATTCTCCAGGATACTGCCCTGACCTGGGCCTTAGAGATGTACTTCAGACTCCAAGTATGATTGCTCCGAAATAAGAACCTTATGAACTGAGTTAAACTGTCCCTGATCTGATTTGACCCCTAAGGGTAATGGAGAAAGCCCATTTGCCTCCTAGACCAAGAAGAGAACAAGAAACTCTGCTGTCTGGGTTTGTTTTGGAGGCCTTCCCAAAGGGGGTATTTTTTTTCTTAGTTTGGTTTTGGCCTTCCCTGTCTTGGATCCTGTACAGGGACTCATGTGTCTAAATCTTTTATGCACACTGCAAATCTTTTGGTCTTTTTTTTTTTTTTTTGCATTCTGTCATTAGAACAATTCGTATGGGATTTAGAATGCTAACATGCAATTAATTGGAAAACACTTTGAAATCAATCCTGGTAAAACTAATCTGTAGTATTAGGGTTTTGAAACTAAATATTTTTTTACACAAATATATTTATTTCAGATGTTTTAAATTATAGGGTGAAATCGGACCTTCAGGGCAACCAGGAGCAAAAGGATCACCAGGGGCAGCTGTACGTTTGTACTCCTGTATTCATTTAACCATTGCATTGTCTATATCTGGCCCTTCTTGTGGGTATAAATAAAGGCTTAGAGTAAAAATTGTTGACAGTTTTTTAGGTGTGAGATAGAATTAAGCAAAATGATGAAAATTTGCAATGTATTCTTGATGATCTACTCTTCCATTTGCCTGTGTCTGTTTGTTACACACATTCTGCACCTTGTTAATAATCCAAACCTTACAATGTCTGGAAATTGGATCTAGTCTGTTCCCCATTTTTGAAGCTTCAAATATTTATACTTTTGCAAAACTGGAAAGCTTGCTTGCATGATTAGACTGAATGATTGTTCTCAGCATAAATATGCATATTGTACTCCTCTGGCCCAGTCCTGCACTCACAGCTAAATGGCTGTGCAGGGCATCAGTGTAGGGTCAGGGCCTAGGTTTACTTGGATGGTACCACATATAATCCTTAGACTACCATTTGTTTGCTTGTAATTTGCTGTGAGCACTTTTAAAATCCAAATAGATTAGCATATTATGAGAATGGTCAGTACTTTCATATTTCAGTACTTTCATAGTTCAAATTATGTTAAACTAGGTCTGCTGTCCAAATTCCCAGAAAAATATTATAATCCTTGTCTTTCAAAGCTGATGATTTACTGACTGTCACAATAGTGAAATAATTATTCTGGAAATTGACACAAAGATGCACAGATTATAAGGCTGTAGCTGGGAGCTGTGTCCTCCCTTGGGCTGAAACCCAACACAGCAGTAAATGACCCAGCAGCAGCAACAACAGTTGATCCAGACCTTAGGGGCCCAGCAAGAGCAGCTCATCTGTGAACTAGGGTTGCAGCAGCAAGAACAGCAATGTCAGTGCCCCCAGCAGCTGGCGGCCCTGTTCCCCAGCAGTCCGACTGTGGGAGGGACGATGGGCCCAAGTGAGCCCAATGCAGCTGCGCCTTACTAAATGGGACCAGAGGACGACCCAGAGGCCTTCCTGGTCACCTCTGAGCGGGTCGCATTGGCTGCTGGCTGGGCCCCCACACAGTGGGCCACCCTGCTGGTCACTTACTTAACCGGAGTTCTCCAGGCTGCCTACTGGCCACTTTCTGAGGAAGAGGCCTGAGACTATAAGGCAGTGAAGGCGGTGATTTTGGATGCCTTGGATATTAGCCCTGACACCTTCAGTCATCAATTTTGGGAGAAGGCTTAGTCCCTGGGTGCCTGGCCCTGAGCAGTCCCCCAGGAGCCGAAGGACACTTGTTGGCGGGGGGGTACAGCTGAACCAACGATTGGCCTTGGAAGTCACGGACCGGACTGTGATGGAGCAGTTCCTCCAGATCTTCCCACCACGAGGGAGGATCTGAGTCATGCGCTACTGCCCGGCCATGTTGATTGATGTGGTGCATCTTATGGAGGACTTCCTAGCGGCCGAGGCCCCTCCGACCCTCAGGACACCCATGGCCACCTGGAGGCCCCCTGTATGAGAATCTCCGCTTCAACCCTGGCGCCTAGCCAAGCCGGGCCCAGCCATGGGAGGCAGGCGGCACTGGTCTCCAGCACCACTGACCCCAGTCAGAGGCCAGAATGGGCCTTGGACCCCTGTGGCCTGCTCAACCAGAGCCTGATCTGGACTCACAGAGGTCGGTCCCTGCTTCACTTGTGGCCACTTAGGCCACCTACAGCAAGACTGCCCCACCATGGACTGTAACTTCGGCCTAGTATGCACTGGGGAGGGGTGAGCCTGGAAGCAACTTGGGCCCACAATAACAATCCCCGTGAGACTCCCGATCAGCAGGTGCAGGCCCTCGTCGACTCGGGATGTGAACAGATGGCAGTCTGCCAGGAGCTGTTCTCCCCGGGACAGCAAACCCAAGGGTGGGTCCACTTACGCTGCATCCATGGGGACCTGAGGGAATACCCCAAGTGTCTGCTCCCGCTAACCATTGCCGGAGTGACCCAAGTGGGGGTAGCTGCTAGGCTGCCCTATGCGGTCATACTTTGCTGGGACTGGCCAGGGTTCTCCCAGGTCCTGCAGACTGTCACTCACCGACAACTCCCAGGGTGGATGGCACTCCTTGGGGTATCCCCGCGGGGTGATCCCCCAGAATCAGAGGACCCAAGGGCCCAGGTAACCCCATGGCTGTCCAGTGATCAGACTGAGATGGGGAATAATACCCAGGACCCGTCAGAGGGAGATGGCCAGCCCCTGAACCTCTTGGGAGACTTTTGTCAGGACCAACACAATGAACCTGGGCATGTGAGCAGCTCGCTTTCATGATAGCAACTGGCCCCAACGAAGCTGACCAGTGGCCCCACTTCAAGCAGTGTGCAGACCAGCTGTACCACGTGGAGCAAAACCCCCAAGCCCGGGAGCCCTGAGCTTAATTTATAGTACCCTGGGTCCCCCAGTGGGCTGTACCAAAATTTCCCAACAATGTTTCCACTGCCGGCCACTTGGGGCCCGACAAATGCCTCGCCCGGATTTTGACCTGCTTTTATTGGCAAGAAGTGAAAATGTACTGTGCCTCCTGCCCGGAGTGCCAAATAGTGTCTCCCCCAGGTGTGCCCAGAGCTCCCCTCGTGCCCCTTCCTGTGGTCAGGACAACCTTTGAGAGGGTTGCCATGGACCTGGTGGGACCTCTTACCAAGACTATGGTCTGTTTTTGGTATATCCTGGTCATGATGGACTATGCGACCCGCTTCCCCAAGGCCATCCTTCTAAGAAATGCCATGGCTCGGACCGTGGCAGCCGAGCTATTGAAGATCTTCCCCTGAGTGGGACTGCCCCGTGAGATCCTCTCGGACCAGGGAATCAATTTCACCTCCCATCTACTCCGAAACGTGTGTGGCATCCTGGGCTTAAAAAAATTGCAGACATCAGTCTACTACCCATAGACGAACAGCTTGGAGGAAAGTTTCAATCGGACACTGAAGGGGATGCTTCAGAAGTTTTCCCCTGATGAGCTCCGCACCGACTGCTTCCCCCTCTTCTCCTGGCCATCAGAGAGGGGCCACAGGCCTTGACT
Source organism: Mesoclemmys tuberculata (assembly GCA_007922155.1). Lineage (NCBI taxonomy): Eukaryota > Metazoa > Chordata > Testudines > Chelidae > Mesoclemmys > Mesoclemmys tuberculata. Next base: position 87,267,123 of record ML675604.1, read on the forward strand.
AACTTCTTCCCCTTCAAGCTGTTGTATGGACAACAACCACATGGCCTGCTCAACTTCGTAAGGGAGATGTGGGAACAAGCCCTTTCCCGGGATCAAGGGCTGTTCCAATACATCCTGACACTGAGAGACGGGCTAACCCAGGCCGCAGAGCTTGCCCAGGAGAACCTCAGGGACGCCGAGAGGACTCAGTCTCACACCAACAACTGGGGATCCCACAAAAGGACATTCCAACCCAGAGATCAGGTTTTCGTCCTTCTCCCCACCAAGAAGTCTAAACTACTGGCTCAGTGGTAAGACCCAGACGAGGTCACCCAACAGGTAGGCCCTGTCAACTATGAGATACATCAGCCCCATCTCCAGAAGCCCAGAAAAGTTTATTATGTCAACCTCCTGGAACCCTGACATGGATGTGAGACCCTCATGATTGTGCCCTACCCCTGGAACCAGAGCTGGGGCTGCGACCCCCAGACCCAGGTGATCACTAGGAGCCCTTGCTTGGTGAGACCCTCACTGAGAAGCAACTACAGCAAGCCCAACATCTCCTGAAGGCCTTCTCCAGAATGTGTACGGCGAGGCCGGGGCAGACCACTCTGGTACACCGTCACATTCAGACAAACTCCAGAGAGGTGGTCTGGGCACCAACCAGGCCTCTCCCACAACACCTGCGAGAGGCCATAGCCCAAGAAGTCAAGAACATGTTGGACCTTGGGGTGATTGAACTGTCAAAGAGTGAGTGGCGTAGCCCCGTCGTCTTGGTTCCCAAGCTAGACAGGTCCTGCAGGTTCTGTATTGACTTTCGGAGGGTCAACGTATTCTCTAGGTTCGATGCCTACCCCATGCCTTGGGCCAACGAGCTTCTTGAGCACCTCGGAGAGGCCCAATATATTTCAACCCTCGATCTGACGAAGGGCTATTGGCAGATCCGCATGGGACCGGAATCCAAAGAAAAGACAGCCTTTGCCACACCCAGGGGACTTTACCAATTTACCAGAATACCCTTCAGTTTACTCGGGACACCCGTAACCTTCCAGAGGCTGTTGGACTGACTCCTACAACCCCACATAGAGTATGCGGCCGTGTACCTGGATGATGTCGTTGTGACCCATCCATGCCCAGGGTATCCCACTGATAATGCCAGGGTCAGGGCAGGCTGTAAAAGGAGAGCAAATTCTCCCAGCACTGGTGGGTGACACTGAAGTCAGACCTCCCAACCAGTGCTTCTGATTCTCCTACACTGGTTATCAAGAAGCCACTGTGCAAATACACACAGCCCCCTTTACTGCATTTCAGTCTCTGGCTCCCAAACTGCCATCAGGTCCAGTAAAGAGATCAGTCATTTAAACTCTATGTTCTTTACTCAAAAGATTTCCTGTGATCCCAAAGGACCAGCCACAGTACCAGTTCACTATAAGTTTAGATCTTACCCAAAATAGCACGCTGTCAGCCAATCCTTTAGTAATTAAAACTAAAGGTTTATTATAAAAAGAAAAACAAACAATAAGAGAAATGTTAAAGGATTAAAGCAATCAGATACATACAAATGATTTAGAAGTCCATATACATCAGGTTTCTAGAATAATTGTGGAGTTGCAGGCTTGTATTGTCCCTTTGGTATATCCAGTACCTGGATGGGTCTAAGTCCTTCAGTTGAGTTACAAAGTGTATTAATCCAGAGGTGGGTAGGTGTTGTCTGCAGCTGGACAGGAAGAAAGACAAAATGATTTCTGTGGTTTGATCTTATATACCTTCTGCCTCTGGCCATGCTGTTTGTGGAATTTTACAGGAACCAAAATGGAGTCCAGAGTCACATGGGCCAATCCTGGTAACTCTTCAGGTATGCCTTTAGTTCCTTCCTGGGCCTTTGGCTTCTGTAAAGGTCTTCATGGGCCATTAAACAGGCTATTGTCCTGCCGCCTTCTCTGTCTGGGGTGTGTCTTATACACATAGTTTGAAATACAGGTATATCAAAGATCTCCATAACTTTTCTCACACATATCACACACGAACACAAATATTATCTTCTTACTCAGTACATTATAGCCTTTCTAACAGTACCTGACATGGCATGTCTTACATGAATGGTTATGATTTTGACATATTAATGCCAAATAACACAAATCCCCCCCCCATCCTGTCCGCTTGACAGTCATGATCTAGAGTTGTCACTGGGAGGATCACCTCAACCACATCACTACCATCCTGTGAGCCCTTCGGGATGCCGGCCTAATGGCTAACCCAAAGAAGTGCTGCATTGGGAGGCATAAAACCACATACCTTGGGTATACTCTGGGATGCGGAGTGGTACAACCACTCATCAGGAAGGTTCAGGTGATCCAGGGACAACTCGCTCCAATCATGAAGCAACAGGTGCGCCAGTTCCTGGGGCTAGTGGGATATTATCGTCAGTTGATCCCGAACTTTGCTACCATCGCAACCCCCTTGACAAATATATTAACAAAGATTCAGCCGGTACACGTCCGATGGACCCTGCAGTTTAAGAGGGCTTTTCAGGCCCTTAAAAGTCATGCTGTGCCGAGAGCCCGTGCTGTATAGCCCGGATTTCGAGCAGGGCTTCGTTGTGAAGATGGATGCTTCCACCGTGGAATTGGGCACCGTCCTGTACCAGGAGGTCAATGGGAAAGAGCACTCCATGCTGTATTTAAGCTGAAAGTTGTTCCCTATGAAGCAACGGTGCTCAGTAGTCAAAAAAGGAGGTGCTGGCTGTAAAGTGGGCCATGGAGGCCCTGTGGTACTACCTTTTTGGCAGTACCTTTGTGGTAGTGACCGACCATGCAGCCCTGAAGTGACTGCATCAGATGAGGGACACTAACACCCGCCTCATGCGCTGGTATCTGGCACTCCAGACATTTGCCTTTACGATGTGGCATTGGGCTGGTCGGCAGCATGCAAATGCCAACGCGCTATCCTGCTCGGGGAAAGCAGACCAGACCAGTCTTGAAAACAGGGAGCTGGAATTGGGGGGAGGTATAGCTGGGAGGTGTGGCCTCCCTCGGAGATTGACACCAAGGGAGAGCCAAACCACCCCCTGGGAGTTGAAACCCAGGAAGGCAACAGCTGACTGGAATCAGGTAGGCAGAACTAGGCCTATAAAACCCAGGCCAGCCTGCTCAGTCAGAGCCGAGAGGCCACAGCCGTCTGCTACCCAGAGGAGATGCTGCCAGATCTACTCATGGCATGGGGCCCTGAGGACCTGGAGGAGCCTGAACCAGATGAGCTGCAGGA